>OX359293.1:27870853-28535853 GCA_947179395.2 Pulicaria dysenterica
AATTTCAGCACCAGTTCAGCTTCATCTTTCTTTACACCCACACTTAGTAGGTCATTTATCAAGCAGTGAAACCTTGTGAACAAATCTGACAAGGTTTCATTCTTCTTTGAAAAGAAGTTTTCATAGGATCTATTCAAATGATTTTTCTTGTGCTGCTTGACCAGATCAGTGCCTTCATACATGACACTCAGCGTATCCCAAATATCTTTTGTAGTTTGACACCCAGTCACAGTGCACAAGATTTCATTTGACAGGTCATTCGCTAGAACACTTTTAGCCTTTTCATCTAGATTGAAAAGTTTCCAATCTTCATCAGTCCATGATGCAACAGGCTTTCTTGTTTCCTTTTCAGATCTGCCAGGAGACGAATCACTGACAGTGGCAGGAATCTTGGGGATAATTGGTCCTTTAGTGACAACATCTGACATACGATTGTCAATGGACTTGAGGAACAGCATGGCTCTGAACTTCCACATAGGATAGTCAAATCCATCAAATATGGGACAGCCTTTGGCAGACATCTGTGAAAAGTTTGAAGAATTGTTGCTTGTAGACATTGTCAACTTTCTCAGAATCTAGAACTTTCAACTAATGAAATCGTTCAGCCTACTCTGATACCAGTTGTTGGTCCCTTGTATGAGAGAGTAACAACAAGCAACAGGTGTGTAGAAGGGGGTTGAATACACTTTCTGCGGAAATTGAACAAATCAAATAAAAGTGTTACACACAGTAAATCAAACCACAATCAATCGAATGCTTTTATTAAGAAGATGATTACAATGCTTTGAATAAGAAGATGATTACAATAACTATCAAGTAAGCAACTCTTGATATATAACCACCTAATATAAATCTCTCAATCTCTCAAACTTAGCTATCTATAATCAACTTATGATTATAGATACCGACGACTCTCTAAACAGGATTTCACACAGATTGACAACTTACCAATATCACAACTGATGTGATAGTTCGAACACACGAACACTTGGGCAATCTGTGAGTTTTTCTTGATCACGTTGAACTGACAAACAGTAATCAAGATTCGTAACACATACGGTGAGGTGAGGTTTGGCTCTGCAACACTTAGTTGTTTTTGTATCAAAGTCGTACCTCTAAACTTATCAGGAGATAAGTATTTATAATCCTGTGCCTACGGTTCCTAACAAACTAATACTCAACTTAATTCGCTAACTAATTCTCGGATAATCCGGAATCTTGAATCTTGAATCTTCTATCTTCAATCTTGATTCTGGAGTCTTCTTATCCGCGCCGTAGATATAGAGAGAGAGAGAGAGATAAAGATGAATTTAAAACATATTTAAATTATCTTTAGACTGACTTCTTCACTCGGACTGAGTTACTCAGCTTGAAACTCATCAAGCTGAGTTCTTCGAGAACAAATCCGAATTCATACATGAACTAACACGTACATTGATAAACTCATCCTTAGAAGTCTAACTTAGTTGACTAAAACATATTTAGCAACTCTGTCGAGCTGACTCTGCTTCTGAGCTGAGTCACTCAGCTTGAAACACATCAAGCTGATTACTCGATATATAACTTATGTGACATACACAGATTATTAAACATATTAATAAACAAACTAAGGTATAATATAAACTAATCAACATATGCTCAGCTTATATTCAGCTTATACTCAGTCTGAATCACTCTAAGTGTTCAGTCTGACTAAGCTTCATAATTCTGTTTAAGTTATATGTAGAACTCATCTTACAAACTTAACTTTGTCTCATCAAATTCAAACTGATGAGATCATTTTCCCAACAAATACATCCAAAAACTGGTCTCTAATTATCATAACCTGATGAATTACCTTGACTTTAACTAACTGTTAAAATCACCTGGTTTAACAATAACTGTTATTTATATTAATTATTGTTATGCGATTAAAGAATACTAAAAATAATTAATTTTAACCAATACTTGATTATTATAAAATAATCATGATTAAAATTAAATATTTTAACCATAAGATTTAAAAAAAACTTATAGGAAACCTTTAGGTTTAATTCTCTTAGGTGTTACCCAAACTAACCCTAAAACATATTGGGCCACGAAACTGGGCCGAAGAAGACTGGTGGACCGACCACCACCCTGGGCCGATCGAACTTGGGCCGTAGGCTGCAGACCGCCGTTGGGCCGCCCCCACATCCCCACCGCCGTTCGCCGGAAGCTTAGCCGCCGACCACTACCCTGCCGCCGACGCTGCTGGTGGCAGCGAAGAAGGGTGGCCGACGCCGACAACCAGCCGAAGCCGACCGCCGACACCGCCATCCGTCGGTGGTGTTCCGTCGTGAACCACCACCGAATATGGCGACTTTAACGGCGCCGATCTCCAAATCGCAAAACCAAAAAAAAATAACAATAACAATTTTAAAATTAAACCTTAAACCTTTTTATCAAAATTTATCATTATCGATTTTAAAAATCAAAACTTGATTTCCAAAAACACTGGGATAAATAAAAAAGGTTAAAACTTTGATAAAAAGAAACCTATTCATCATGATAAAAGAAACCTAACCAGTTCCCTACGAGGCTAGAAGTGGCTCTGATACCACTGAAGGGTTTTGTAGGGTATAAAAACACATCATAAACTTGCACAGCGGAATAAAAAACAAAACCCCCTCTAGTGATCTCATCTAACTCGTACAGGAAACTAAACAAGAAAAAGATTAAAGTTTATACCTTTCACCAACAATCTTTAAACTTTAATCCAGATAGCTAAAGGTAGAGCACCGCTACTGCACCACCTCGAACTGGCTGCTAGACCGCCTTAGGATATCACCAAAAACTCGATCACGCAAGATCGAGAGAGTGTGTGTGTGTTTGACGCAAGCCGAAACCCCCTTGGGGTGTTCTCGAAGTCGACGCAGGGCAAGGGAGAAAGGATGCTAGGGTTTCTTTTACAATTGTGATAATCCTTATATGATTCCAAGGCTTATAAGGTTATTTATATAATAAACCTTATTAAGGTCCAAGCCCGTTTAATTAAAGCTCAGCTTTAATTAAACTATTAGTTAATTGCAGAAAACACACTTTGACATTTCTAATTAATTAATAACTATTAATTAATTGGTCCAATTAATATTTAAACTAAATATTAATTTCTCCTTTAAAATAATAAATACTTATTATTATTTTTCCTTCCCAATAATTAATTAACTAATTAATTATTCCACACATATAACTTTGTAAAATCCAAATGGTTCTAAACGGGTGTGTAGCAGTGTGATTCTTTAGTGTCTCATAACATTGGACACGATGACACGTGTTATCTATCTCTGCACATAATCTAACAATTATTTGAACATGTGTTTATATAAAATAGCTTTTACGGTATATCCAATCTATTAATTTTCAGTTTTCACATAAGATTGACTAGAAAATTCGTCAAAAATCCGTCACAAGCTAGTCGCAAATTCGACAAAATCATGTTGGAAGTTCGTTAGGAAACCGTCAGAAATTTGTTAGAAAATTTGTTAGAAATCCGTCGGTATTTCATCGGAAATCCATCGCAAATTCGTTGAAAATTATTTTATAATGCATCGGAAATTCGTCAGAAATCCCTCGGAATTATGGTTTTAAATGCCCCATGTAAACTATAGTTTCCGACGGATATCTTCACCGAAAATATTACATTCCGTCGGAAATATTGTCGCAAATTACTTTTCCGACGAGGTTTTTCCGACGGACGAAATCCGTCGGAAATCCATCAGAAACGTCGATTTCCGACGAATTTTGCCGTCGGAAATTAGCTTTTTCCTAGTAATGAATATATCTATTATTGATGTATTACGTATAAAGTAAAGATAGTGAAGTAATAAGTTCAGTGTACATTTTGTTTGAAAGGAAAGTATATAATAAAAGTTCACAAAAAATTTATTATTAAAATAATTGTTACCAGAAGTGACAATGAATTAACAAATGGATAACAAACTAAAGGTTGCTTTTCAACTAACTCTCTTTTCATTGTGTTTTTCATCATGATGTTAGTACACAATTATATCATTGCACCTGTCTACCTTTAGGATTTTAAACATCGATGCATTATCTCGATTAAAAAGGGGTTTGATTTTTTTTTCTTCTCATAAATTGATTATAAGTTACCAAACAAGAGATTTCATTTTCTATAATACTTTTAGCGAAAAATACCAAAGTTTAGTGTAATAAAGGTTTATTAGTCCTTTTAGCTGTTACGGTTCATTTAGCAATTAATGTTTTTACATATAACTTGTTTCTCTACGGTTCATTTAGCAATTAGTGTTTTTACATATAACTTGTTTCTCTATGTATTTTATTTGTATTTTTTGATAATTAATGACGGTGATTCTAACATGGTATAAGTGCCAAGTTTCGAAGGGGTCCTGATAAACTTTGGTTTCACGAATTTTTTTTTCATATTGTTTTTTGGTGTTTGGCGTCTACAGTTTGGCGATTTATTCAATAGGACGGTACGGTTTACTTTTTGGTTTCAATTTAGCGACTTCAATCTTGCGGTTTTAATTTTGTAGCTTCGATTTCAAGTTTGTGGTTTTGATTTCAGTTAATTTTAAAGATCAGTTTTTGCAGCAAACCACTAACGAACGATGTTTGTATCATTTAGTTTTAATCAGTGATCGATTTAAGTTGTTTAAGCAGAATAATATTAACTAGCTAGGTTAGATGATATTTACACGATTGTTTTCTTTAAAGTTTTATTAGATAACGACAATTTAAACATACTTTCTTTTATTTTAAAAAAAATTTGAAAATTTTTAAAAAAGGTAAAAGTGTTTACATGATTGAACACCCCAACTAACTCCAATTGAAGAGTTGAAATTTCTTGCCTTCCTTTAACCGAAAGCATATACTCCTCAAAACTCATGTTTCTGGACATAATACTCTTGCCATCGACAATATATATAATTAACTACACTCACGGGAAGGCGCCTCGAATCCAATTTATCGTCTTTTCTTAAGAGATTTCTAGTTAGGACTTGATCGAGGAATCAATTTTATCCGGAACATAAAGTAACAAGACCAGAACTCCGTGTGGAGTATGAACCAACAAAAAAAAGAACGTCAGCTCCAAAAAAAGGATTGTTTGCATTGAAGAGCTTGGTCCTGCTCTCTCTATCGGAATTCGCCCGTTAATATTCTTTCTACTAGACTAGTTCTCCAATAAGAGGAGTCGGGGACGGCACTTTTTTTTACATTCTTGGAGACTTTCCCCGCTCTAGAAACACACACACACGCAAGCACGCACGCACTCACGCGCGCGCGCGCACACACACACACACACACACACACACACACACACACACATATATATATATATATATATATATATATATATATATATATATATATATATATATATATATACTAATCATTATAGCAAGCAAGCTAGCAACAAACATTGATGATAATGTTGAAATTATGAGAAGTTACACATGTATAACTACAATAACTAAACCCAATCCCGTTTAAACAAATAGGATACATGTAACTGTATACAATTAAACAGATTCGAAGTATGAGTTAATAAGTTATATATTGTGTTATTTGGCTAACTAACTCTAAATAAAACTACTAATTAAAATGTAAATAAACTAAATTAAGTATTTGAAAATCAAGTTCTTTTATTTTTTATTTGTAAAATAACAAACACATATCCATCCTATTTTATACATATATGTGCAATCAAACTAGCTAGAACCCACAATTGGAAGCATCTTAAAACATTTCGGATACCACTAATTACAAGCTAGGCCAATAACCTATTAGTAAAAATATTCCAAACACACTTACACTTCCTAGTTTATACACATATCTTTTAGAATAACACTATCACAACCATTTCCTCAGAAAAACACATAAATATACCATAGTAAAAATGAAGATTAGTACAAAAATAAATACAAATTAAACACATCAAATCAATACAGATTATTTACTGAAAGTGCAATACAATCAGATACAGAGAAATCATAGAGAGAAAGATGCACTGCCTCTATCCTGGCTAGAGTGATTAACAAAGAACCAAATTTAAGACAAAAGAAACCAAACTGAAACCAACTGCGACAATCGGGTAAATAGTCACAGATGACGCTGGAACATTCCCAGAGGTTGTAGCTGTTTGTGGGGTCGGAGTAGGCTTCGTGGAGGAAGAACCTCCGGTGCCAGACGGAGCTGGGGTGGCACCACCACTGCCGGTGACCGAAACGGACACCTTCATCCCTCCGCTACAGTGTCCAACCACACCGCAAATGAAGTAATGTGTCCCAGTGGTGTTTAGAGCGACGGTGGTAGGGCTAGTAGCATAGGAAGTGATTGAGTTTCCGGTGGTGCATGTATCATAGTCGCCGGAGCTCACTTCATCCACTGTGTGACTACTTCCATAGGTGAACGCTAGACAAAAGCCATAAAGTAATTAGATATTAATTACTGATTATATAGTAAAAACAGAAAATAAAAGAAAAGGATATTAATTACTAAGGCTATCTCCAACTTTGAATGTTTTGCCAGTAGTCCATGAGGAATAATCAACATTTAGTGACCAGCCGGCAGAGTCACCAACAGTATAAACTTTGGCTAAACATGACAAAGCACAACTCAGCAATATCAACAGCACAACACTAACACTATAGGTTCTCATTATGTGTGTGGTATATGGTGAGAGATATAGAGAGAGGGACAGATAGGGGGGGGGGGGGGGGGGGGGGGGGAGGGATTGTTTGATGTTAATGGAAGTGGGGGTTTTTGGTTTATATAAGGGTTAGCAAGGATCTGTTTAAGTAGTTGCCACATCAGAGTCAAACTATATCCTTTTCAATTTAAAAGTTAGTATAACCCAACTCAATATAGTTTCGTTTTTAGTTTATTTTATGAAAAGAGAACGAAAGAAAAGAAAGATACAGGGTGGTGGTCTTCGGGTTGTGAAAACTGAGAAGTTTCACCCGTTCAGGTTGGAAGAGGGTGTATGGGTGTTTCATACTCACCCGACCAACCCAATATTTACCCGATTCTATTAGACCATGCTATACGCTTGGTCTCATGACTTTTACACACAAGATTTTTAATCCAATATTATATGCACGTGATTGTAATTTGAAATTACTTGTTAGTGATTATAATTGGAAAACAGTAAGGGAGTATTGGGTATTCTGTTTAAATATTGGAAAGAATTTTCTGTTTATTCTTTTAAACATGATTTTGAATAAATAAATATTTACTGATCATCTTGTTTTTCTTATTCTGAGGGCATTATGGCAGTCCTTTCGAAAGTGTAAGGTGTTCTTTCTTTTGCGATGACGATCTAGGGGGACAAGAAATATTTAAATTCTGTAATGCGTCAATAAATAAATAAATTAAACGTATGATTAGCTAGATTGATTTATTAGATATATATATATATATATATATCATTACTAAAAGATCCACAATTACAATGCATTATTTTAAAAACAATCATTTTAATAAGTAAAACAATCTGATTCCTGTTTGAGAAGTCCGAAATACCACACCTTGGCAGCGTGATGGATGGCTATGGGTGGTGGCTACCGCGCAAAAAAAATTGAAGCTTGGTTGGTTTTGTGGGCCAACACTATCACAATATTTATTTCTTTTTCCTTTTTTTTGTTTGGTCTTCGATGTTAGTGAGTATTAGGTGAGTCTTAAAATTTGGTGTGATGGTAAATGATCACTAAGTGACTAAGTGATATATACGAGAAAATTGACATGATGACTTGCTGGGTAACCACTCCTTCCACTCATATATAATATTTATAATAGTTTTCAAGAAAAGTTAATGATATAACTCTGTGGAGTTTTAGATTCTAATTTTATTTTTATTCCAATGGTCTAATTAAAAGCACTATATCATAAGCTTATGCTAAAGTACTTTTCATCACAATATAATGAAACGAGGCCGGCCAATAAAATGCAAAGTGATCAGTGTCATTCTATGTTAAAACAAAATAAATTAGACGACTATCTTTTTTAAGCAAAAAAAAATATACTAGCCACAAGTTTTAGCATAACCATCATCACCAACTAGAAATCTAAATATTATTGATATAAAATACGAGCAATATGCTAGATTACAAAGTTATACACATATAAAATAGACATAGGACAACAACACCACATAAAACTATTTAAAAAAAGAGAAATCAACAAACAACACAACCTAGAAATGATTACATCACCATATAACATCCCAAGTTTAGAAACCCTCTTTTAAAATAGTTATGTAAAAACAGAAAGTAAAATAAGTAATATTTAGAAATTTGTCAAGTTGCAAGTTGGAAAGAGTATAGTACCTATCTTTTTTAGATATGCTATAAAAATAAAAAGTTTGCACACACTACATATAGTCGTGTGTGTTGGATGGTGTTGTGTGTGTAGCTAGAGAGGGTAGTTAGAGAGGAAAAAATAGGGATTAAGAAGATTAAGCGAGATTAAGGGAGTGTTACTTGAAGAGTAAAGGGAAATTAAGCATGATTCAGCCTCATTTGATCAAGATTAACAAGGTTTAACAAGGTTTATTAGTACATCCGATTATCTATATTTCTTAAGTTATTGGGTTCATGAGTTGTTACGCAAGATTAAAGATGAATTTGGTCATGCATGTTACATTCAATTTAATGATTAAGAAAGTCTTATAGGCATTTTAGAACTTGTATCTGTAATTAGTAATATTGATTTGAGTTTGTGAATGAGTATTTTGATGAATTCTAGGTGAAAATAAGCTGCTTACATACGATAACCGCACTGGACAAGGTTGTGACAGGAAAAACAAACCATGCCCTCGGATGTGCCATGGCATAGCCCGTGACGAGCAACACACATTGCGTGTCTAGCTAGTCTTAGGAAGGTTCGGGGTATGCCTATAAGTAAGGCATGACCATTCCTATGGTGGCACGGGCCGTGTTGTACCCTATAGTTAGCATAGGGAGTGACTTGTATTAGAGGGAGTGTCGTGATGTTAGCCATAGGCATGTCATGATCATGTTAATTGCTATCAGACTGTATGTATGGATTTTAGTATTTTATTTTTTTTAAGTTAAATAATTGATGTATTATGATTATTTAGGTGAATGGAAACTTAAGTAGAATATATGTTGAGACTTTTTTTAGTTAGGGACCGCTAGTGGTCTCATATATATACTTGAGTTACTATACAAATGTATCTATGATATGATTTTAGTCAGCGAATATGAATTGTGATGAAGTACCATGTAAAGTATTAAGAAGGTATAAAGTAATAATATATTGAACATTAAAGTGGAAAAGATGTGCAATATTGTATAAGCTCAAAGTATAGTAAGTAATCTATAAAATATGATTTATGTAAAAGCCTTAATTCGTATAAGATATAATTTAGGGCAAACTGCACAATAATACAACGAACTTTTGCTAAGCTACCAATATATACAACAAACTTTAAAATTTAAAAAAAATACAACTAACTCTCTTTTATATCTCATTATATACAAATGACCTATAACAACTGGTTGCCTTCATTTTCTTTTTAATTTTTAATTTTTTTTATTCATATGTATGAAGGTACCTTGAACATGTGTACAAACCTTCAATAAGATCTTCAAGAGCAACTAAACCTTCATACACCACCAGATCGCTCAACCAAACCTTCAACTCACCCGCCTTCGATTTTGATACCACCACCACCACAGCTCATCTGCTCACCACCGTAGGAATAAAGTCACCACCATCACCTCCGTCTCCTCTTCAAACCAACACCGCCGCCTTCGCCTTCAAGACCACCACCGCCACTGTCTCCTGCCTCCTTCGCCTTCAAGACCAACACACCGCCGCTGTCTTCTTGCGTCGCCTTCCATCATGTAAAAAACTAGAGTTTTCTTGCGCCGCCTGCTGCCGCCGTGTCAAAAACTAGGGTTTTCAAGACCACCACCGCCGTTGTGTCAAAACCACCAAAACCATCGCCGACTTTAAAGGGTTTCTTGAGATTAGGGTTTCCTGCGTTGCTTTCCACCACCGCCGTCATCTTTTTCAAAGAACCACCACCGGCCTTCTTCAAAGAACCACCGCCGCTGCCATCGCCGTTGCTTTCCACCACCGCCGGCGTTTTGTAAGTATTTGTGATGTATTATTGGTTTTATTTCCAGATTTGCTTTCTAATTTTGATTTCATCTTCCGATGCTTAGTGAGAATATTTGGTTTTTAGGGTTTCTTGTATTAGGGTTTTTTGGATTAGGGTTTCTTTTGGTTACTGATTTTCGATTTGAACACAATGTCTGAAAGTGTTTATCTTGACTGAAATTTACAAGATAATTTTTATCTTGTATTTGGTTCATGATTTTCAATCGGATTGGAATTAATTGGATTCAATGAGATCTTGACTTCATATTTTATCTGTTTCAAGGCTTTTGTTATCTGTGATTCTGCTTGTAATGAGGTTTGAATATTTTGAGTCTTGAATTTTTTTGAAGTTTAAAGAACAAGATGAAGAACACAATATTAAATAATTAAAAATAAAAAAAGCCTAAGATGACCTGTAACCTGCTAATCAGGTTACATCTTGCATACAATGGAAGTTATAAGTGGGTTGGTTGTATTTTTTTTAAAATTTTAAAGTTCGTTGAATACATTGGTAGCTTAGCAAAAGTTTGTTATATTATGGTGCAGTTTGCCATATAATTTCTGATGTAAATGAGTAAATATAGGTACCGATAAAGTATGATTTGATTTATAATCTAAGTATTGATGATAGACAAGTTTTTTTTTCCCGCGCGTTGCGTCGGGATAAAAAACAAATTAATACCGTATTTCATTATGTGCATTTAACGTGTTTTCTTAAATAATCAAATAATGGTAATGAACTTTTAGTGTTAATCCATGAAAACCATTAAAAGTCTTTTATTAAAGACGAAAACAACTTAAGTTTCGATATTTTTAATTAATTATTTTAGCTACAGAGTTAGTGAGTGTTATACTTTTATTATATATATTTTGCATAAAATGTATTTAATGTAGATATTTTATTTAGAAAAATACAAACTGATATATAATAAAATAAAGTAAAAAACTAAGATCATTTTTTTATTAATTAAAATGAATAAAATAAAAAAATAAAGGAAAATAACATTAAAATTTTATATTACACCCTCCGTCCCAAAATTTATTGTCCACTTTTGACTTTATAAAGTCTTTCTTTTTCAACTTTGACTTTAAATATTTTTATTTGTGTGTATATAATACTTGATACAAAATATATGAATGCATAGTGTTTTAACTGTATTTTAATTGATATAATTTTCATCAAGTATTACACAACACAAATAAAAATATTTAAGGTCAAAGTTGAAAAATGAAGACTTTATAAAGTCAAAAGTGGACAATAATTTTGGAACGGAGTGAGTATTTAATTTTCATAATATATAAATCTTTTCCTATAATAATAAAAAAATCTTTTTATTTTTACTTTACACGCTCACAATATCATCTACTATCTTACCTACTACTACAAATCATCTTTGTTACTTGGTCCTAGGAAAAAAATTTAACTTTTATAAGATGCTCTGCAAAGTTGATCTCGACATCGTTGTTTCACCGTCAACTACTATTACAACCAACATAATTGATTATGACACTCATTAGTAATTTACAATAACGGCGGACAACGATCTTTTCTAGCAATTATCCCCCATGCATGACAAAATATATATCACTTTTGAATTAAAATTATGATAAACCAAAATGAAAAAAAACAAAAAGTAAATAATAAAAATGAGAAATGGGAAGCAAGGAATATATATATATATATATATATATATATATATATATATATATATATATATATATATATATATATATATATATATATATATATATGGAAAATATCATGCGAGAACCGCTGTTAGTGTGACAACCTATATGAGCCGTCCAAATCCTCCTCTTTCAATGTCATTGCTCACCCATGAATTCCTTACATGCATCCTGCCACACTCTATCCCTCCACGCTCTCCATCCATGATCTTCCCATATCCGAGGAACGACCGAGATTGGTTCTCGCGGTTTTCGCACTAACAACGGTTCTCGCACGAACCCTCCTATATATATGTATATGTGTGTGTATTAATTTGAAAATATGGTGAGATTGGCTAGTAGATCACATGACAAAATCTCATGAGATTTTAATATCTCATATTTAAGCTTAAGTTACTAAAATACCTTTCAAAATATCATGATAAATTACCACTTTACTTTGCTAATTGATATATAGTATAATTATAATGATATGGATAAAATGATTGTGAACAATTATAAAGTTTTATCTAAACAATAAGTGAAAGAGAGGTAGATAAAGAATTACACGAATACCAAGATGAAATGTTTATTTAAGATTAGTTATATTTTGCAAATTTAATCTTACAATTATTATGTTATATCGATTAAGAGGTGAACAACTATGAGAATAAGATAATAACAATAGTATAATTTATTTTTAGAAAATTACTAATCCTAACAAACTAATAATAGGAATGATAATAATGTCTATAGTTTGCTTTTGTATGATTACTAATCCAATAAATTATTAATAGTAAATCTAATTTAAAGAAGTTAATTAAGATAACAACTACTTTATTGACCCGTACACGTACGGGTATTTTGAAAATATATTTGAGATATTAGAATTTTCAAATAAAAATAATGCAGTAAATGAAATATCACCTTTGTGATGAGAATATACTAATTTCAAAAAAGTGTCATATTACAATAAAATTTATACCAAAACGTAGATAAAAATGAGACGCTCGTAAATATATAATTATTTTTTCTCAACAAAATATATCACAAGTTACTAAACATAATTTATAAACAACTTATAATTAATTACATTAGAATATAATTTTTATAAAACCCCCCTCATATTTTCTTATAACCCCCTCATATCTTTTATAAAACTCCCTCACAATTTTCATCCAACCCCTTCCCAATAGATTTAAAATTAATTTAAATTTCTCCTATCCACCAATTTTAATCTTTCCAAAATTGTTTTGAAAATGAAATAATTTTGAAATTGAAGGTTGTGATTGGTTAATTAAGATTCAATTTATGGTTATTTTTAGAAAATTTGCATGCCTTTTATATAAAAATATAGATAAATGTAGGAACGGGAAAAAAATGGTAGTAAACAAATACCAAACTAACGTATATGAGAGGAGTCGAACACAGGTGATATTTATAATGAGAGCCCTAACCACTAAGCTAAATATATATTTTGGTTGAGGTCTTATAAACACTGTATATATTAAATATAATATAAATATATAGAAAAAGACAAAATTTACTGTTCATAATGTTAAATCATGTTCTAATATAAGTATTATATATATAATAGGCACTAAGGGGTCGTTTGTTTTTCTGAAAAACTATTTAATATATCTTAATCTGAATCAATAAGAGGTATTAAGATGTAAGAGCTGTTTGTTTTTTCTTTCCATTAAGATCTGAAAAACTCTTAAAACCTTTTAATGAATAAGAGATAGAATTACCTCTTATTACATCTTAACAACATATATGTTTCATTTTACTATAACAATCAAGACTTATTCTTTCACTAATTGACGTCAACATCTACTCATCCAATACTCTACATACATGGACACCTTTAATGATCGCCATCGGCCGCCGCATACCGTCACGAATCTCTCTTTTATATATTTTGATTTTAATTTCCAATATTACTATGGTTTAATATTTGTTATTAAAATATTTTACTTTATAATTAGAAAAGTTCAAATTTAGTAATATATGTAACAATTGAATATAAAATATTATAAAACGGATAATTACAATCATTCAGATATTTTAAAAAACAAACAGCATATATGAATAAACATTCAGACATCAGAATCACCTCTTAATATTCAGACATGTTATTCAGATTCAGACTCATAACCTCTTAATAAACAAACGACACCTAACTATATCAACAAAAAGCAACACAACTTAATTATGCAAGATACGATAAAATATCCTAAAATATAAGAAAAAAGATATCGCATAAATAGAAAATGAAAATCGGAAGCAAAAAACCATATCAACAATAACAATTCGGTCATTGTTACTCTATTATAGATTTCTAACCACATTATGAGGATGACCCTTCTTTCTCTTCTTTCTTTCAGCTATTTTATATATAGAGAATTTCGTTTATATCATTTCAAACTTCCCTAATTACGTTATATATCCTTATAAACTTTGAAATGACATACCTTTCCTTACAAAACTTATAAACTCACAAATATACCCAAACACTTAATTTAATAATAATCTATCAATTTAAAAACTAAAAATAAAAAATAAACATTATCTTAAATTGATTTCTTATTAAAATTACAAAATTACCCATTTGAATTTCCTCCCATAATCAATATCGTGATCTTCTTCTCCCCCATTCGTATCTGAAACTGCCTTTTACAATATTACAATGACGATTGCATAATCAAACTGCTCCAGTCGAAACTTCATCTTTTGCAGTTGATTGTATAGATTCACTTCTCTATCCGTTCAGGTTTTTCATCTCTTATAGTCGACATAAATTACAACAACAAAAGCTCTCATTACTACATTTACAACCCAACACAAATATCAATGTTCAACCTTAGCATCTCTATAAGGGTTCAATGGAACCATATATTATAAAAAAAAACTACTTGAAAACATATTCCAAATCAGTCAGATACAAACAACTACTTGAAAGCTCAATATAGACATCAATTTGTTAACATATTCAAAACACATTTCATGAAAATCATATAAATCCAGACATATATTTTCAATTAAATCATAACAAAATCCATATAAAAACATATGCGACGGTACATCCCCATTCGAATCGCATAAAGGGCAATCGGCCTGTTCGAAATTAGGGTTAAAACCTTGTCAAAATCAAGGAATTCAAGTAACAAACCTTCTAATCAATTAAGTGCCTCTACTCCTATAATCGACCTTAACCTTGTAATCGATTGAGTCCCTTTAACCTTGAAGGCCTAAGCGATGGTGAGTCGGTCGATGTTGAAGTCAGGAACGAAGGCAACTGTTCCATCGATCAATTAATCGCGCCTAACCTTGAAATCGATCGACTTCCGCTATTCATTCTTGAAGACTTTGGCATGGTGAAGTCAGGCGTGGCGCCAGACGATGGTGAATGAACCAAGTGAAGGCAGACAACGGTGAAGGTTTTGAGTAACTCTGTTTAGCCGATGGTGTATGAACTGTACTACAAGTGTTTTGATTTTACATAGGGGTAATTATTATGTAATATACAAATATATTAGTTTTTAACAGAAACAATTTAATTTATAATAATGATTTTTTGATTTTAAATTGATAAATTATAATTAAATTTAAGTTTTTGGCTATATTTGTGAGTTTATAATTATTTTATGGATAAGTATGTAATTTCAAAGTTTACAAGGATAATACGTAATTAGGGAAGTTTGGAAGGATCTAAATGTAATTCTCCTTTATATATATATATATATATATATATATATATTCGAACTTAGTTCAAGATATTTTATATTTAGGAGATGAAAACCCGGTTACTAGAAAGTTATGGCTAAAATAGTAACCTATATTTGAAAAGCCGGTTACTGCAATAGTCTGTCTACAACAGTAAGATTTCCTTCATAAGGTCTATTCAATGTCTTAAAAAGAGGATTTGAAACCCTGGTTACTAGAAAAGTCTGGCTACAATTCTGATATATAGTTATATAAGATATGACATTAAAACCGGAAAAAATACCATAATAAATAACCTTACAACATTTCACTTAAGCAATTAAAATAAACCTTAAACATGACAGGTTTGAAATTTTAAAGCAACAACAAAAAAATGATTCAAATGTCGTTGAATGTGAATGAGAGTTTGGGCAAGTGGTTCTATTATGATTAGTTTGCTTTCATAACCCACATCTTCCTACCATAGGCTATGTGCGCGTCTCCTACCTCTACATGTTGATAGTATAGAAGTGTTGGCTCTGATTCTCCGACCTGGCACATTGTGGTAGGCAACATGAGGAAGCGGTGACAAGTCACTACGATATTTCTCTTTGCACTTACTCGTAGTTTACACTTTATTCACAGGCGTGTATGGGTTTTCTCCCTTGGAACAACAAATACAAATACTATGTAAAAAGGGTGGTGGAAAACATTAGCCACAAAAAACCCACGCAACGGAACCAACAAGATATATAATCAAAAGTTTTCTGGTTTTTAAAACCAATATGCCACTGGGTTCCACAAATGGATCAACACTACAAACTGCTCGATTTCAAATTGATGGTGAGCATAAAACAAGTTTTAATTTTTCCATTATCAAAGTGACTTAGGCACGACTATACATTTCGTGTCATCTCTCAATCATCGAGGGGGACCAATTATCTCTCTCTAAATAGAGGAACAAATTCTTTTGACCACATAGTCCCTTCACATGGATTGTACTTTACGCAAAAGCTTCCTTTATAGCAACCAAATACGAGCTGCGTTTGAAAGCTATCAAAGTTAAATAAACTCATGCTTCAGAATCACATGTACCTCCATTGTAAGGATGAAATTATATTATCATCCCAATTCTCTGATGACAGAGT
The DNA here is from genome assembly GCA_947179395.2 of Pulicaria dysenterica. Taxonomy (NCBI): domain Eukaryota; kingdom Viridiplantae; phylum Streptophyta; class Magnoliopsida; order Asterales; family Asteraceae; genus Pulicaria; species Pulicaria dysenterica. The sequence continues at coordinate 27,887,500 of OX359293.1, forward strand.
TCTATGAAGTAGACTCGGGTGTGGGTCTTCTAGTCATTGAAACTCCTTTCAAGTACAAATAGATGTTGCATCCCATGTAAGATGAACACAAGACCAACTCTCTACCTCGGCCTTTATTTAATCTTCCTTCTTGTAAAGAATAACATGTTGTGGAATATTAGATTGTAATAACAATATAGGAAGTATTTACATATGGATTTTCAAGATTTAGATGAAGAAGATGAAGAACACGTTTTTGATCTGATTTGGGAATATTTTCAAAAGTCAAAGTTGTTTGTACGTTGGCTTCGAGCGCCTTTCTAAATTCCATGACTACTTCGAAAACGAAGTACATTCACTCAAGAAGGCTTCCAACGCGTTTGTAACTGGGTATGTGGACTTCGAAAACGAAAGGTTACTATTTGTGAAGGCTTCGAGCGTCCTTTTGGTTCCCAAGTTCACTTCGAATTCGAAGTCTGAGTGTCCCTTTAGACATCGAGCAGGCTTTTGGTTCCCAAGTTCACTTCAAATTCAACGTCTGAGTGTCTCTTTGGACTTCCAGCGCATTATTTGGACACTGGTTCACTTCGAAGTTGAAGTATGAGTGTTTAGTTCAGCTCGACCCCAGCCGTCGGCTCTGCCCTTTGGACCTCACTAGGGGTTGCCACCCCTTGGACCCCGCAATCAGGGGCGCTGCCCCCAAACCCCGTCGTCATTCTGACTAAATTATCCTGTCAACCATATTTCTAAGTCAAGTGTTTGGATTTTTTTGGCTGAGTCAGGAGGTATCAAAGTTTCAGTTATTTTCCTGATGTTTTTGGATTTGGGTCATAGTTTGTTCCAACTGAATATGCAGTTGCTTCAGTCATAAGTGAACCAGGTGTTGTTTTCCAAGCTACTCTAATAACAACCCATCCAAATTTCGGTCATCCTACCCTTTCCTAACTGATATTTGGTTCTTCTTGCTTAGCGTCACCAATTTTTGGTCTCAAAACCAGATTTTGGCCATCCATTCGTTGTTTCTTTCAAATCTTGGTTATCTTTTATTAGTCATTTCTGAATTCTCATATTCCATTCCTTCATTGTATTGACCAATATCCGGTCACACAAGTATTTTTTTTAATTTTGAAAGATCATTTGTGTGCTTCCGAATGAGGATGAATTTGACTCCCTGTTCACATTACTAGATCACAATCACCTATCCTCTTATGTATACCCAAGATCGTTTGCATCCTTATGTATTTTATAATGTTTTTCACTTGTTTTGATTCGGAGATAATTATTGTTCGACACTTCAAGGATATTTGATCTGGTTGATGTGCTCGTTTCTAATCTACAACATTCCTTAACAATATGTCGTGGCTCACAAGTGGTAGAAGACAATTGACTGGTATCTTTCAACTGAATTGTTTTTCATGATGGCCAATAAAGATTATGGACATCGAGAGCGGGAGATATAAGGTTGATTCAGGTGATGTTGCCTTTAATGAGATATATTTTATGAGGTATTCAGTCTAGAGGGAGAGAAACTTAGATGAGAGAACAATTTATTCTCGCCCAAAATTGTCAACAAGGATCGAGACAAACATTGTAGGGGGAGAGTACTTCGAACTATCCCTTTTGAGATTCTAGGGGGAGGAAATAGCATATTCTTTCCTGATGATGAATCTTCATATGCTTACGCTAATGTTACAAATGCTCAGAGATCCAGAAGCTGAAAACCTCCATATACAAAACTGCTTATATAACCGAAGGCGATCAATGCCTTAGGTTACTGGAGCGATACAAGACAATAAGCAAAAGACCCTCAAGAAGCTGAAAAGAACAAAAATCATTTTCGTTTGATTCTGCAACTCCCATTCCATTATAAAGGGGGAGATTGTTAGGATTGTATTATTGTAATAGAATAGATGTTAATATGATATATATATATATATATATATATATATATATATATATATATATATATATATATATAAAGTTGATATGCAAGTTAAAAGATATTATAGGAAGCATGATAGAGCACCAGATGACGTTTAATTGCTAATTGTTATGTAGCAGTGAATTAAGATTAATTGTTGTAAATGCTAAATGCTATGAAGTGATAGACTGAATGCTAAGTATGGTAAGATTTATGCTCAAGATAGGGAAGTAGATTATACCTAAGTTTGTGAATCGAGATGTTAATTGGTTGAATCAAGAGTGATTATGTATAATGTGTTTAAAATGGCAGATGGCCCATGCTATAGTAAACATGGTACGTAATTGATCTTTATGAAATCAAAAGACGTCTTGTAGATCAAATGACGGGTAATAAGGCTTAGAAATGACAGTATGCTAATTGCTTAATGCTTTACTAGTATCAATAAAGTAGGAATCCCATATGTATATCCTGCTTTATACTAGATTATTTACCTCTCAGAAGGGTGAATACAAGGAGAGGAAATGCAAATGTATCAGTAACTGGGGCTAATCAACATCAGGATGGTGAAACGGCAAGTAATACCAATGTTTCTATGCCACCTGTAGACAATAGACCTTGAATAACCCTTGTTACTAGAAGTGCCCCCATTCCTAATGAGGGATCACAGATAGTTGTGGAAGTGGTATAGGATGAGCAGGCTGATATTGCAGTGAAAGAACTCGTGTCTACTGAATTAGGAAAGTCTTTGGAAAAAGCTATTCCTTATATCATCAATCAAACCTTGGAACGGATTGTGGATAGGCTTGATAACATGATCCAGCATAAAGTAGATGCCGCTATTGAAACCGCTGTTACTACTCTGAGAGGACAGATACGAGCTGAAGCGAGAACTGAACCACAAACAAGGTGTTCTTATAGAGAGTTTACAGCATGTAGACCACCGAACTTTGAGGGTGTAACTGACCCAATAGTTAGCAACCACTGGATAACAGCCGTAGAAGGAGCTTTTAAGACCTCAGGATGTGAAGCCAATAAGAAAGTAAGATACGCCTCTAATCTACTGAGAGGCGTAGCTAAGGATTGGTGGACGGTACTGGAACTGAGGAAGGTGAGGCGGTGATGATGCTATGACTTGGGATGAATTCAAGGGACTGTTTTCACGACAGTATTCCCCTCAAGCCAGGATTGATAAAATAGCTGAAAACTTTTTGACTATGAAGCAAACTACGGAATCAGTTGATGATATTTCCAAGAGATTTATGGAGATGGCAAAGTTTTGTCCAGAATATGTTAAGACGGAGCGAATGAAGATGCAATGGTATTTCTCTATCCTGAGAGATGATATTCGTGATGTGCTAGCGATGGCTAAATGTCACAATCTTGATGATATAATGGATATTGCTTGGAAAAGGGAGCAGGAATTGTTGGGCAGGCAGCAGCAGGAATTAAAAGGAAGGGTAACGTAGTTCAGACTTCACAGAAAAAGTTGAAGCAGAATGAGAAGAAAGGCGACTTGAAGGTGACTCAGTGTGGTAAGTGTGGGAAAGCTCACCTAGGGGTATGTAGATTGGGCCTTCCAGGCTGTTATAAATGTGGTAAGCTAGGACATAGTGCCAATGATTGTTCACCAACAATTAAAGTGTGCTACAATTGCTATCAATTGGGGCACACAAAGCATCAATGCCCGAAACTGTTGACGGCTGAAACGATACCTGCTGTAGCGTTACCACCGCTGAAGATAACAAATGGTAAAGAAAGGAAGCAGGAAGCACCCAAAGCTAGGGGCTGGGCTTTCCAGTTAACGGTCGAAGAAGCTAAATCGGAGCCGGATGTTGTGCCGGGTACTTTTATTGTTAATAATACACTTGCCTTAGTACTATTTGATTTTGGAGCTAGCAAATCTTTCCTGTCCACTTCTTTTTGCAAGAACTTTATTCATGCTCCTGTATTACTTGATAAGCCTTTAGAGGTCCAAATTACTGATGATAAATCTGTTATAGTAAATAAAGTATATAGAAATAATGTAATAGAGATAGAAAATGTATGATTTACCATTGACCTCATTCCTATGACGATGAAAAAATTTCAAGTAGTAGTAGGTATGGATTGGCTGAGTCTTCAACAGGCCACAATTTTGTGTGGGCAGCAAAGAAGACAAGTTCAAACCCCAAGTAGGGAAGAACTAGTCATACAAGGTGAAGTCAAGAGGAGAAATATAGCAATTTGTTTAGTAGCAAAAGCAAAGAAGTATCTGCAGCATGGTTGTACTGCTTTTCTGGCAAATGTTGTGAATACCCAGGAAGACAAGAGAAAGGTAAATCTCGCTGACATACCCGTTGTTAACGAATTTCCTGAGCTTTTTCCTGATGATTTACTGTTAGATTATAAAAAGTGAGGGTGCAAATATGTAACTATTGTAACTTGTGGCAAATGCTATATAAGGCAATTGCCCCCCACATTCTAAAGTAAGCTTTGCATAACTCATCTCTCTAGTTTGTGTTCTCTCTCTCAAAGATCTTGGCTCTCTCTCAAAACCGAAACACATACACACACATACTAGATAATCTCTAGCATTGCTTCATCCTTTACGTATAAAGGGACCATCAATTGGTATCAGAACCAAACTTGTTTTTGGCTCGTGATTGTTCAAAAACAACAAGTAAAAACTCGAAGATTTCAAGCTCAAGGTGAAGAACAAGCATTCGGGTTCTACAAAGCATACAACCACAAGGTTAGTTCAAGAAAGGTGCGAGTTCAAACATTTCCCGAAGGTAGAACACATTTAAGGTATACAACACTACTTTTTCTACCATCTATTCGGATTTGTTCAAGGCATTCTACTGTTTTATAAGGATTTCGTATAGAACACTTAAAACCGAGTGGTGTTTTTAAAGGAAAAAGATCAATGGTTCATTAAATGCTTGACTTTTGGGCATTTAATTTTCTGGAAAAATTAGCATTTATGGTGTTCTTGAAGCTTAAATGCAGTCTTGAAGAAGAAGAATTCTGTTTTGATTAAAAATAATTATTTATTCGTCAAAGATTAAGTGTTGTACAAGGCAACTCAAGTACTACCCATACCAATCAAGGTACAAGTGGGTAGACACCATAAGGGGTAAGGCCTTCAGATCTGATAGGGACACATCAGATCCTATAAGCCGGGTTTTGTGGTCAATGCGATTGACTGGTTTAGGCGGCTTATAGAGTTCTTTTAAGTTGAAATTTACTAAGTGTTACTCAGTGCTATAAGCCGCTATTTAGACCAATCCCATGCGATTGAGGAGTCTCTAAGGAATCTATCAGCCGCATAAAGACAACTGCGATTCTAAGTGGTTTCATCAATCGCATTCACCTGGCCCATGTGATTCAAGGCTTCTAGTACTTGGATATTGGACATATCAAAGGCAATCGCATTCGAATCAATTACTTGATAAGCATTCGATTGACACTTCTAACTTTATTTCTAAGTATTTGGTGCTACAGGGATCGATCACATTATATTGGGTTCTCTACTTGATCATCAAGATTACTCTGCCCAATCGCATTCTATTATCTTCAAGGGATACTATCATTTGCATAATACCATTCGCATACCTTGAACATATTGGACAAGTGATAGAACCATTGGGACTTGACTTTTGAACAAAGAGGACAATCGAACTTAAATCTTAAAATCTAATTCAAAATTGAATTTAATCTAACTCGGATATAATTCAAAGTTGAATTAAATTAACTCAATTCTATATAACTCAAAATTGAATTTAATCTTTACAAAGATCTAATTCAAAGTTGAATTAAATTGAATTAGCTCCTCAATCATCACCAAGAAGTTTTCAAAACTTACTTGAAAAGAATACTATTCTCTCTTGTCAATTAAGTTTTCGAACAATCATTCCATACATAACAAGTGAACGATCATTTCTTACTAAAACTCTCACAATGTCAAGTTCAAATGAAATGATGTCCATTGGTACCGATACAAAACCTCCTGTTCTATTTCGAGGAAAATACAATGTTTGGAAAGGAAGGTTCATGGACTTCCTGGAGCACAATGAGACACACGGAGAAATGATGATAGACTGCATCATGAACGTGAACAAAAAGTTCACCAAAGTTGTTGAGGCTGATCCGAACAACAATCCCTCCATTCTTTGTCATGAGAGGGAAAAGACTGCTAATGAGCTCACAGCTCAAGAAAAGGATATCAAGAAGGCTGAAAGGTTGGCTAAATATTATCTGAAACAAGGACTCTCCTCAGAGATATACACCAAGATAGATAGCTTAGCCACTGCTAAGGAAATATGGGATAAGATAAAGAAACAACTGCAGGGTACTGAGCATGACTTCAGTGTTAGAGAGAATGAACTTCTTTCTGAAACCTATGGTAGATTTTGCAAGCTGCAAAATGAGATGAGGTCTAATCAAATCAGCTGGACATACCTAGATCTAAACTGTGTCTTTCTAAAGTCACTAGGTCCAAAGTGGAAAGAATATGTTAGACTGTACAAGCAAATCAATAAAGATCTTACCACAGTCACTTTCCACAACATATTCGAAGACCTCAATCAATACCAGGATGAAATACTGAAGACTCTCCCAAAACAACCAGCTGTAGATCCTTTGGCATTGGTGGCTACTGACAGAATTCCAAGAGAATCTTCATAAAGATCCATGAAGTTTAAGCAGGTGATTTTTAGTGAATCAGAACCCGAAGATGATGATGAAGACTTTGTTGAATCTGCCATTCATGCCCTCTCAGTTGTTGGTAGAACTTTCAGAAATCGCTTTAATAAAACCAACAACAGACAAAGGTTTACTTCTGGCTCTAGAAGACCATAAAGGCTTGCTCCAGTTGATAAGCCCAGATTTAAAAGAGATGAATGGAAGGAGGAAAAGAAGACTGACTTGAAATGCTTAACTGTAGGAGATCTGTCCACATGATCAGGAACTGTCCACAAAAGAAGGTCAAAGATGCTGAATACTATAGACAAAAGTACCGCCAGTCGAAGAAAAAGTAGGCTGGGAATGCACTTATGGTGGAGGAAGACCAGTTCCTGGAGGACACAGACTCCGAGAGTGATCTAGATGGTGAGGATCACGCACAGTTCTGTTTCATGGCTAATGGTGGAACGAGTGATAGGGATAAAGATGGTGGTGATCTTTCCGATGCTGAGGAGGAGATCGTTGAAAGTGGAAAGGTACATTCTATCTCTAACTCTAGCATGGGTTTTAATTTTGAACATATACAAACCATATTAAACAGCATGAAAAAGTTAGAGTTTAAGGTGATCAAACTAACTAAGAAAAATCAAGTGTTAAAAGAGGTCATTCACACACAAGACAAAGAAGCACAAGCTACAATTGAACAATTGGAGAAAAACATAGATGCATCTAAGGTTCAACTAGTTGTGAAAGAATCTAAATTTCTTGAATTAACTGATAAAACAAATGTCATCATACATGATCTCAAAGCAGAACGTATTGGTGCAGAAAAGGATTCAGAAATTCTTAAAAATGATCAGAATATTCTTTGTCTAAAAATTAAAGAACTTGAAGACCTTCTAATCAAAAGAGGGCAAAGTGAACAAACTATCTTTCTGTACAAACAAAAGGAACGACCTTTTTCAAGATGGACATTCGACGGACTTGGTTTTGAAAACCCAAATGTTCTGAGTAAAGTATCTGCCAAGCAATTATACTATGCAAATTTATTTGGCGAAGGACTAACTCAACGAATGGTATTTGTTGGTCAAGAGGAAGAACGACTTGAAGAGGATGTCAAACAGACCTTACATCTCAAAACTGAAACTCCCTTCAATTATACAAACCTCAATGACTCATATTTCACTTATCCACCTCCAACACTGAATTCACCTGTCACCACTCCAATCTATACAGATGAGGAACTGTATATTCCTGAAGTACCTAAACCCCAATTTCTATACATTCCCCACAAGGAATTGCAGCAAAGGTTTTAAACCTTACAAGAGTTTTGCTTCACCCATCTGATTCAAGGAGATATTTCCAACGCTTTCCACTCCGAAACCACACCTGAAACAATCCCAGTTTCTTCCCAATCACCTGAGCTCACTCAATTAGCTCAAGAAAATGCCATCCTTTACAAGCGTATACAAAACATTTCTAATCATGATGAAAAAATCATAGATAACTTGTGCAGGGAAAACACAGCTTTAACAGAACGCATCATCCAAGTCAAACAAGAGATGCAACCTCCTACTCTATTCACTTTCTCTCCATACGCAGAGCAAATTGAAGATTCTAAGCATGCGTCTACATCCTCCCAAGATGTCCAACCAAAAATAAAATCTGTTAACAATCCTACTTTGAAAACTTTAAAGCAAAAACAGATTTTCAAACGGACATCCACTTCCACTTCTAATCGCATTTTTCGTATGAACACTTATATACCTGGATCTTCAAAAGCAGCTGCTAGTCGACCACGACTTAATTATAACGTTTTACATTCTGCTGCCGATGTGAAGAAGCTCGGGAGTGAAGAGCGTAAAATAAACATAACTTGGAAGAGAGTCATTCCTAGGTCATATAGGAAATGTTCAAACACTAGACAAACATTTGAACAAATTTTGATGTTTGATTCAGTCTGTAATCATTCAAGTTTGCATGATAATGTTGCCTCTTCAATGTTTTGTATTAGTGATGTTTGCCTCCATGGTCATTGTGAATTTAATTGTGAATATGATCAATTAAGAAAACAAATTGGAATTAAACCATGTGAGGACTGGACAGAATTTTACGCTAATCAAATCTGTGTTCCATTTCTAAATTCCAAAGGATATATCATTCATCAATGGATCACCACTCGTCAGTCACATGCACTCAAACGTTTAAACAAATAAAACGATTACTGACAATCATCAAAGAACTGAAAGTCTACAGACGGCAGGGCTATGAAGCATTGAAAAAGGCATGGATAGCTCACGAACAACACTTGCACTCTAAAAAACGATCACGCAATCAACCTTCCAAAAATGCCAAAACTTCCAAACCTAAGCCGACACCCAATCAACGAGTAGTACAACATACTGCTCCTAAGGCTCCAGTTCAGCAAAAACAAGTTGTTGTTCCGAGGCCACAGTGAATTCTTAAGAATTCCTCGCAAACATAACGCTTCCGCAACTCTTCCAAATCCTAAACCTCCGATTCCATCAACTGTCAAACCAAAGGTGGTACCGAAACTCCAAACTAAGCCAACTCTTTCTCAATCTACTCCTTCTCGACAAAAGATTAAACCCACATGGGTACCTAAGGATAGATCACTAGAGGTTTCACCACCACAAATAGAAATAGTTACAACTCAACCACTTCTAGGAACTAACACTCAAGGACCCATTCACATATGGGGACCTAAACGTGCTTTACTCTATTTTTGCAGGCATCTAACTTGTGGTACTTGGACTCCGGTTGTACCAAACATATGACCGGCAACAAAAGTCTTCTCAAGAATTATGTTCCTAAGTACTCCGGGAATGTACGTTTTGGGAACGACAATGTTGCACCAATAATGGGGTACGGAGACATAGAGAAGAAGCACATCAAGATCAAGAAAGTCTCCTATGTTGAAGGGTTGGGTCATAATTTGTTCAGCATCGGACAGTTATGTGATAAGGACCTGAAGGTAGTTTTTAAGAAGAACAAATGTTCTGTTTTAACTGAAAATAGATATGAATTACTGGCAGGTTCAAGGAAATCTAACCTGTATTCCATTGATTTGGAAAATTATGACTCCCCTACCTCTGTGTGTCTACAGTCTAAAGCATCATCAGATCTTACTTGGCAATGGCACATAAAACTCTCTCACTTGAACTTTTAGAATATCAACAAGCTAGTCACTGGAGACTTGGTGAGAGGCATACCCAAGTTAAGATTCAAAAAGATCATCTGTGTGCAGATTGTGAGAAAGGAAAAATGAAAAAGGCTTCACATAAATCTAAACAAGTGTTCAGCATTACAAAGCCTTTGGAACTCCTGCACATGGATCTCTATGGTCCTATGAGAATACAGTCCAAAAGTGGGAAGAAGTATATTCTAGTCATGGTGGATGACTACTCCAGATATACTTGGGTCAAGTTTCTGTGATCAAAATATGAAGCCACTCCAACAATCATTTCCTTCATCAAGAAACAGCAGAATAAGCATGGTCAGAGTGTTGTCTCAATCCGTACAGACAATGGAACTGAATTCAAGAACAATACTTTGAAGAGCTTCTGTGACCTTGATGGGATCAATCATCAGTTCTCAGCTGCATACACTCCACAACAAAATGGTGTCGTGGAAAGACGTAACAGAACCTTGGTTGAAGCTGCCCGTACCATGCTATCATATTCCGGGCTCCCACCTTCCTTTTGGGCTGAAGCAATCAGCACTGCCTGCTATATGCAGAACCACTCTTTTATTAATAAACGCTTTAATAAAACTCCATACGAACTGGCCAATGGCATAGTGCTTAATATCAAATACTTCCATGTTTTTGGTAATAGGTGCTTTGTGCTTAATGACAAGGATAATCTAGGAAAATTTGCTCCCAAAGCTGATGAAGCTATCTTCCTAGGTTATTCTACTGAGTCTAAAGCCTATAGAGTTTTAAACAAAAGAACAAAGAGCATTGTTGAAAGTATCAATGTAACATTTGATGACGCATTGAATGTTACAGATTTTCAACCTAAATCAACAGAAAACGCTTCTGAACGCTCCAGTTCAGGACCGATGCTTCAAAATAAAGAATCAAACAATCCGTCCAGTTCAAATACTAATCTTGACTTTCTGTTTGATTTCTTTAGATCTGAATCTTCTCCTGTTTTGACTGACAATAGTTACAACACCGCAGTACAAACAAGTGTTACTATCACGGCTCCTATGGTCACTGACACGAATCCATTTGTAGATCTATATGCTGAGGATTCCACATCTGTATCAGTCACTCGTCCCCCTGTGACCTTTCAGATTTCTGACCCAGAGAGCCCGCCTGTGTTTGATTCAGACCTTCTCCTATGAAGATGAAGAGGAAGCACGACACTAACAAGATCTTATTCCTTCATCTTCTACTTCCCACGAGATAAAGTGGACCAGACGTCACTCTTAGGATATTATCATAGGAAACCCTTCAGTTAGCATTCAAACACGAGCAACAACAGCAAACGAATGTCAATTTTCGGGTTTTCTAAGCATCATTGAACCCACCAAGACTCCTGAAGCATTGGATGATCCGGATTGGGTAATTGCAATGCAGGAAGAACTACACCAATTCGATCGTCTCAAAGTATGGAGATTAGTTCCTCTTCCATATGGCGAATCTGTTTTCGGAATTAAGTGGGTGTTCAAGAACAAGAGGGATTCGGATGGAGTGGTCATTCGAATCAAAGCTCGGTTGGTTGCTAAAGGCTACAATCAGCAAGAGGGCATTGACTATGATGAAATATTTGCCCCCGTTGCTTGTATTGGAGCGATTAGACTCTTTCTCGCGTATGCAGCCTCCAGAAGCTTCCTAGTCTTTCAGATGGATGTGCAGACAGCTTTTCTTAACGGTGTTCTCAAAGAAGAAGTATATTTCTCACAACCTGATGTTGGATTATGTGCAGAGATAATTTAAGGGCATATTGTATCCAATGTTATAAAAGACTAAAGGGTCACACTGCTACACACCCAATTCAGAACAGTTAGTTTTCACCATAAATCTGTGTAGAAATAATTAATCAGTTAGATTAATTATTAAAGAGAAAAAGGAAATAATTAATCAGTTAGATTAATTAAAGAGATAAACGAATAATTAATTAGTAGTATTAATTATTGAAAAGAGAGATATAAATAATTATCCAGTTTGGATTAATTATTAGAAAGGAATAAATAATAAATAGTTATTTATTATTTAAAGAGAATTAAATATTAAGTTTTAATATTTAATGGACCAGTTAATAAATAGTTAATTAATTAACTAGTAATGTCCAGGGGGTCAAAGTGAAGAGATTGAAAGTTTAATTAAAACAGTGAGTTTTTAATTAAACGGGCTTAAGGTCCATTTAATCCTTATATATCCTTATAGGCTTAAGGATTAGTATACATGAGACAAAAGGATTAAACCTAGCTACCACTCTACTACTTCTCTCTTGATCTCGGCTCTCTCTCCCTTGAAGTCGATCTCTCTCGATCGCACTCTCTCTCTCGGTCTTTCTCTCTCTTCGACGATCACGAAGAACACCAAAAAGGGTGTTTGCGTTTTTGGTGTTGATCGACGCAAAGGGGTACACACAGTAAGAGGTCTTTCGATTGTTGAAGCCTCGGGTGATCTAGGAGCGGTCTAGCAGTCAGTTCAATCTGAGGTGCAGTAGTGGTGGACTATCTTTAGCAATCCTAAAGTTTCTGATCAGGTATATTGTTGTAACCTTATTCTATGGATTGTTTTGCAAGAAACCATGTTGATCATGTAAAGTTTAAAGATCCTAACCCTTTTGGGGTTTAGAGGGTTGTGTTCAATCCAGTTCCGCTTTTAGGATTGAACCAGTGGAATCAAGCCCAGGTTTGACCAGTTTGAGTAATATGGTGGTTTGGTCAGGTTCAAAAACCCTACAGTGGTATCAGAGCCTCGGCTCTATGATCCATAGTTTCTAGTTTTATCTTTTTTAGATTAAGGTTTTATTATTGATTCTCTATTTGTTCTTGGTATTTTCGAAAATCAAGAAGGTAGCAAAACAGTTTGTTTTATTATCAGTTTTATCCTATTAATCAGAAAATTAAAACAGTTAGTTTGAATGGTTAAAAAGGATTATGATTTTTGGATAAGAACAAGTTTTCGATTAAGATTAAATTAAACAGTTTGTTTAATCAGTTAAACCTAGTTAATCTATTTTGTTGGTTTGTTTGATAGTTATATAATCTTCTCCATCTTATTTCTTCTCCTTATAAATTTCGAAAACCATAAAAGGATAAAAACAAGTTTTTCCGTTTTTATCTAGTTTATAAAAGTTTTGATTTTAACCAGTTATGTTTAAACCAGTTTTGTGTTTAAACGGTTAAAAATGAATAAACTTTTTATTTAAAACTAGACTTTGACCAGTTTTTGAACTTATGTTTAAAAGGTTGAAATCAAGTTTTTAGGATAATTAATTATTAATAAAACAAGTTTTGTTGATATTAATAATTAATAAGTTTTTTTTTGGTTTTTGAAATTAAATCCAATTTTCTATCAGTAAGTTTTTTTTTGGTTTTTGAAATTAAATCCAATTTTCAATCAGTATATTAAAACAGTTAGTTTTAATAGGTTAAAAGGATTTAAAATGTATTAATCGGAAAATGGGAACCGAGAACATCACCATGTAGGGTGGTGGCTGTTAGCGGCGCTAAGAGGGGCTTAGTGGCGCTAAAGCCTAATGGGCTTCGGCCCAAGGGGTTTTGGCCCAAGATAATTCTAGATCCAGGAGGTTCTCGGCCCAAGAAGGATCACGGTCCAGTGGGGTCTCGGCCCAAAGCGGTTCTCGGCCCAATAGGGCTTACGACCCAGGTGGCTTCGGCCCGAGAGGGTCTTGGCTCAGTGGGTACTCGGGTTGATGAGAGATATTGGCCCAAAATAGTTTTTCCGGATTAATACAAAAGGATTATTAATTTTAAGTTATAAAATTAATAAGATATTATATAAACTAGTGTTATTGTTTTGACTAGTTTAGTTAAAATATATATTTTAGACTTTTATTTATTATGACTAGTTTAGTCATTTTTGAATAAATTCTAAAAGGAATAAAGTTTATATAATATTATGGAGAAACAAATAAGATAGTATTTAATTGACCAAAGTTGTCGGTTTTAAGTTTTTGGAAAACTAGTAATAAAAATCGACATGAGGATTTCATTCAAGTTTTGAATGAGATCAAACTTTTTATGTTATGTTGAAAAACTAGTTTGGTCAAAAGAGTTAGAAGATCATAATTCTCATTTTTGGTTAATAGGTATTAAATCAAAGGGTAAATGAGAAAGTTTAAACAAATCAGGTTGTGTGCTTAACAGCACAGTTTATTGTTTATATATTATAACTACGTGGTTGACTTTTATATATATAGTGTTTATATATAATTGCGTGGTTGTGATACATATAACTATAGTTTTGCCGACTTAGGACCGTTTTTCTTATTCTTCTTTTATTTTGGTTTTTGGGAAGGCCTACGTGCCAATTACAATCCCTTTCTCAATTGTAATATTGTACTGGTTCGGGGAGGCCTGCGTGCCATTTACAACCCCATTCAATATTGTATTTGTAATAGACTAGTAATAGTTTAAATCCGTCAACCAAGATGGACTCGAAGAAGGTGACAAGAAAATGGTGTTCTCACACGAAGCACGGATAATTCGGGGAGGTGTCAAGGCTAGTGGGAGCAACACATCGAGAAGGCGAATCCAAGTCGTTTTATCCTTAGGTTTGACCTTAGGATTAGTTGGTAAAACTATAGGGGTTTATATGATTTTCTTATTACTTGCGTGGTTGTGGTTCTTTTATTTACTGTTTTTCATATTTGCATATAATATGTTTGTGATGGTAAATAAAAAAAAAAAGGGATTTAATAACAGGTTGTTATTAAACAGAGAAAAACCACGTCTTATGACAAACTAGAATACGACTACAGTTTGTTAGTTGTGTTATTTAAATTTTTTAAAAATTTAAAGTTTTGTCAAGAATATAAGTTTGGAACTTATAAAGACTGTTTTGTGCACCTAGTTTAGTTACACATATAAATCGTATTTTTTAAAACAGTTAGTTTTAAAATAGTTTTTTAAAAACTGGAAAATTAAGTTTTAACTTAATTATAAAACCCAAGAAAATCTTAGATCAGTGTGCTACCCACCTAATGGTACACCCTTGCTGTTAAACGGTACTCGGGTGTCGGAAGTGCCCAAACCTTGGGCATCCGGGTTCAAACCATTGTGGGAAGGGGCATGAAAGATTCTGCGATGTTGGGAGTCCCGGCCAGAATTCATGCTGTCTTAGGTGGTGCGATCTATTTTGGTGATAATCGGGAGTCCCGGCCCAAAAAGCACTAGATAAGAGTTAAACATACTAGACTGGGTCTAAGTGCTCTACGAGGTTCTAGGAGTCGTATCAGTTAGCTACGATTGGTACAGGGTGTTACCTACCAGAAATAGCATGACTTGGCGGGAAGTGCCCAAACCTTGCGTCAAGTATGTGAAATAAGGGTCCTAGGTCTAATATATATTATTTATGGGTTTGATGATATATGATTAGAAAGTTTATTTGCACTTACTAATTAAACAGGGTTTTAGTTTGTAGATGGCAACCAACGTTAGTAGTACCAATAATCTCTCTCTCCACTCCATTCTTGAGAAGGACAAGCTTGTCGGTCCTAACTTTCTTACATGGGAGAGAAATCTCCGGATCGTGCTTAGGCACGAGAGAAAGTGGTATGTCCTAGAACAACCTCTAGGAAATCCTCCTGCCAACAACGCTAGGGCAGACGTCAGGGAGGCTTTTCAGAAGCGCTCCAATGACGCCCTGGACGTTAGCTGTCTCATGCTCGCAACTATGAGTCCAGAGTTGCAGTCGAGCATGATGGAGACTCATGCTTATGACATGATCCACCAGCTGAGGGACATGTTCTAGGAGCAAGCTCGCACTGAGCGTTATGATGCCACCAGGGCATTCAACTCGTGCAAGATGGCTAAGGGGACCTCGGTCAGTAACCACATCATGAAAATGAAAGGTTATATGGACCACCTAGAGAGACTTGGGCACCCAGTTCCGTTGTAGCTAGCAACGGATACGATACTCAACTCGTTGTCGGATGACTATAAGCCTTTTATAGTCAACTACAACATGAACAACATGGAGAAATCCGTGGCTGAGTTGCACTCAATGCTCAAGACTGCTGAGCAGAGTATCGGGACCAAGTCTAAGGACGTTCTAATGGTGGGTCATGGCGTGCATAAGAAGAGGAAGGGGCGTAACGGAAAGGGAAAGGGCAAGGCCCAGCCCAGCCAGAGTGCACCCATGGCTAATAACGACAACAAGGGCAAGAAGCCAAAGCCGAATAAAGCAAAAACCGAGAATCGGTGCTTTAAGTGCGCTGAGGTCGGGCACTGGAAAAGAGATTGCCCGAAGGGATACGAGGTAGGTGGCAAGGCTGGCACCTCAGGTATCGTGTAGCTTCTTTGTCACTTTCCACTTGTAAAAGTTTTTACGAGTATTCTAATATCTTGCAATCGTTTATTGCAGGAGGAGATGGAAAGTAATGCGGCCCAGCATAAGGAGATCCAACGTGCAGCATGCGGATATTAATATTTATATTTCCTAGTTTATGAAACTTTTTAAGTCTTTTCTGAACAATTTTATATTGTTGGTTTATGGATATTTTTGAGTTTATGGAAATTATAATTATTTAGTTATATATCCGTGCACGTGTTCTTATATTATGAATCAAGATTAGTCCAGTTGTGACTAAAAGAGAACAAATAAGTCAAGTCTTGACTTGTTCAGTGATTCATTATAATCCTTATGCTATGATTTGTTGTAGTTATATATAAATGCTGGCTCGACTTTTTCAAACGCTTATATAAACAAGTGTTGTTTATAAAATTAGATAGTTCTAATTTAAACAAGTGTTTAAGTCTTTTGTGAAAAGTGAAAGTTCAAAGTCTTGAACAAAATAGAAATGATAGTTATTGTTTCTAAGTTGAAAATAGTTTTTGATAAAACATTTAAGATAGTATAAAAGTGAGTATGGTAGTTACTATAATCAAGGGAATTTTATACTAAATGTTTTGGTAAAGAAATTTAAAATGCCGTCACAAGTGTTTTGCACTTATGGCGAGGTTAATGAAACCACTTTCTGTAACTAGAAAGATGTATATATGAAGATCCATGACCTTGGTTTCATAGAATAAATTTTCTTACAAAAACTAAGTTTGAAAACATGTGTTTGGAACACAAGTTTTAGGCATGATGGTCAAGGATTGACCAAAGCCTAAAAGGATGTTTTAGAGTAATGCATTTTTCCATAAAAGACAGTGGGAGCATCTGACAAATGTATTTATCAGAGTTAATAAAAGGTTGTTGTTAACCAGTGTGATAAATACAAGTTTGAACTTTTAGAGTATATAATTATTGGATGTTTTTAGAAGCTATCTAAAACAGTAAATTCTTGAGAAAGAACTAATCCGAGGGATGCATGATTTATTGAGAGGTACTCGATAAAGATATCATTGCAAGATTTTGAGTCAAGTTATGACTTAAACAAAAATTATACTCATTAAGTTCAGTAAGTCAGCTTAATTAAATGTTGTTGGTTGGTTAACGTTAGAAATGATAAAATAGGATGTTCTTTAACATTCTTTGTAATGATATTAGATTAGTGGTGACATACACAAGGAATCTAATCTCAAGGTTCTTACAAGTAGATGTAAGAAAGGTTTATCATTTCAAAAGGATAATAAAATCCAGTATATCTACAAATGTAATTAAAGTCTTAATTACAAGGAAGTTATTTTGTAAAATCAGAAATTTTGGAGTTATTTCCAGTTCCTCCAAGTTTAAGGAATTTTATAAAATAAGTAAGCCTAGAATTGTTCCAAGGTTGCGAGAACGAGTTCTAGCAAAACCAAGAAAGAATACTTCAGGGTGCTAGTCTTGTGTTTTAGGTTTATAATCATATTATTTTTCTTTGTAATCTGTGATAAGTTGCAATGGAAAATAATAAGTAATTCAGATAGACACCGTGAATCGAGTCAATGAAATGGTAGAAATTATGCACCTTTATTCCAGGGTGGAATATGGAAGGGTGTAGAAATTAGTTTCATTGTTCTTCACCGTTTTGTATGTTTTGGTTTATCCAGGAATAAACTAGGTTTATTCAAAACATTATCCATGACTACTTATCAAGGGGGGAACTATGATAGGGCTATAAAGTCATCGTAATTTTGGGTTAGATTCGAAAGTATGTCGAATATAGCTGCAAAAGGTTTTTGCGGACCAAAATTGACGGATATTCGTTAGAGTTACGAATATTGGATTGACCCACTGTGAAAAATACTTCGTGGTTTCATGTCAAAAGTATTTATCACATAGGTTATCCTTAAGCCTGAGGTATTTGTTTTGGGATGCGGTAACTGTTGTCTTCTTAGCGCGTTCTAACGCCACGCCGTAACAGGGTGGTCATAAGGGGCGTGTCTAGATTCAGTGGGAGCCGTATTTCCAAATGCGAATATGCAAGATGGTAATTGCACCTTCTTTTTAGAAGAGATATTTCCGGGCCCCTTTATTGATTATAGAAACTGGTAAGTGCACGGCCGTGCCCAAACGAACTGATCTGTTCTTTGTCGTTTATCACGCACTTTCGAAATTAAGTATGTCATGAACAAATTTTTGAGTCTCTGAGTTGACCTTTTCCATGCTCATGCTCAAAATTGAAATATCGCGCTGCAAGGGACAAACCTATATATATGCAAGCTTGTATATATAAAAACGTACCCATTCATAAACAAGGAGTTTATGATAGTTTTAGTTTATAAACAGCTAGTTTGTAACAGATTATTTCTAAGCAGCTTGCTTATGAATTTTTTTATCACAAGTTACTTTGGGGTATAAGAGTTCTTATAACGTGGTTATCCTAAGTGTCTGGCTAGGGACCTCCTTAGGCTAACAATGTGCAGTAACTATTACTTATCTTGCACAAGTTGGAGTCTGTTGGATTATGTGCAGAGATAATTAATGGGCCTATTGTACCCAATGTTATAAGAGACTAAAGGGTCACACTGCTACACACCCAATTCAGAACAGTTGGTTTTCACCATAAATCTGTGTGTAAATAATTAAACAGTTAGATTACTTATTAAAGATAAAAAGGAAATAATTAATCAGTTAGATTAATTAAAGAGATAAACGAATAATTAATCAGTAGTATTAATTATTGAAAAGAGAGATATAAATAATTATCCAGTTTGGATTAATTATTAGAAAGGAATAAATAATAAATAGTTATTTATTATTTAAAGAGAATTAAATATTAAGTTTTAATATTTAACAGACCAGTTAATTAATAGTTAATTAATTAACTAGTAAAGTTCAGGCGGTCAAAGTGAAGAGATTGAAATTTTAATTAAAACAGTGGGCTTATAATTAAGCGGGCTTAAGGTCCATTTAATCCTTATATATATCCTTAAAGGCTTAAGGATTAGTATACATGAGACAAAAGGATTAAACCTAGCCACCACTCTCCTACTTCTCTCTTGATCTCGGCTCTCTCTCTTTTGAAGTCGATCTCTCTCGATCGCACTCTCTCTCTCGGTATCTCTCTCTCTTCGACGATCACGAAGAACACCAAAAAGGGTGTTTGGGTTTTTGGTGTTGATCGACGCAAAGGGGTACACATAGTAAGAGGTTTTTCGATTGTTGAAGCCTCGGGTGATCCAGGAGCGGTCTAGCAGCCAGTTCAATCGGAGGTGCAGTAGTGGTGGACTATATTTAGCAATCCTAAAGTTTCTGATCAGGTATATTGTTGTAACCTTATTCTATGGATTGTTTTGCAAGAAACCATGTTGATCATGTAAAGTGTAATGATCCTAACCCTTTTGGGGTTTAGAGGGTTGTGTTTAATCCAGTTCCGCTTTTAGTATCGAACCAGTGGAATCAAGCCCAGGTTTGACCAGTTTGAGTCGTATGGTGGTTTGGTCAGGTTCAAAAACCCTACACCTGAGGGTTTCATCGTTTCAAAATATCCATATCATGTCTGTATCTTAGATAAAGCCTTGTACGGGTTAAAGCAAGCTCCACGTGTATGGTACGATGTCTTATCTAAATATTTGATTGGTGAGGGCTACTCAAAAGGGAAGACTGATACCACTCTGTTCACAAAGACCAAGGGTAGGGAGAAGATTTTAGTTCAGATATATGTGGATGACATCATTTTTGGGTCTACGAATCCAAAATACAGTGACGAGTTTGGTAAGATCATGGCAAACATATTTCAAATGAGTATGATGGGGGAGATGTCATTCTTTCTCGGACTCCAGGTGAAGCAGTTAAGTCATGGCAGTTTTATTTTCCAATCCAAGTACATCAAAGATCATCTCACGAAGTATGATATGATTAATTGCACACCCATATCCCCACCCATGGCTGCTAAGCCACAACTATCAGCAGATCTTGATGGTTCTCCAGTAGATCTAAAAACTTACCGTGGGATGATTGGATCGTTACTGTATCTAACTGCAAGTCGTCCGGACATCATGTTCTCTACATGTCTCTGTGCCAGATACCAGGCGAATCCTAAAGAGTCACATCTTCTAGCAGTAAAGCGGATCTTCAGATATCTCAAAGGGTATATGGATCTTGGTCTGTGGTATCCCAAAGATTCAAATATGGATCTCCATGCTTACTCAGATGCTGACTATGCCGGTTGCAAGATTGATAGGAAAAGTACCTCTGGCAGTGCACACTTCCTGGGAGATCGTTTAGTCTGCTGGGCCTCGAAGAAGCAAAACTGCGTATCCACTTCCAAAACTGAAGCTGAGTATGTTGCTGCTGCAGTGTGCTGTTCACAAAGTCTCTGGATACACACACAGTTATCAGACTTTGGCCTAAGGTATTACAAAATTCCATTGCTATGCCATTTCCAGTCTGCCATCGCTATCTCCTACAATCCGGTACACCACTCTAAAACTAAACATATTGATATCCGTTATCACTTCATAAAAGATAACATAGATAAAGGTCTCATTGAGTTACAGTATGTTTCAACTGAAAATCAACTAGCTGACTTGTTTACCAAACCCTTAAATGAAAGTCGCTTAACTGAGTTGGTATCCAAGTTAGGCATGCTAAACCTAAAAATATAACATACTGTTGCTCTATTTCTCCTTTCTTTCTTTCTTTTGTTTAGAGTAGGTATTATACTGTTTGTTCATTTTGCAGATATCTGATGCCACATTCGAGGGGGAGTGATATTCTAGTGATACACATGTAGCATATGTGTAGGGGGAGAAATTAATACACATACTGCACCTGTGTAGGGGGAGAAGTATACAACTGACACATTCCCTAAATTTTGAATTTTTTCATAAACCAAATGGATGAGTCTAGGGGGAGTGTGTCAAAACAAACACTCAAATCAAGATATCTGGGAAAATCAATTTTTCAACTCTCAAAATCCAGATATTTTGAATTTTCAGAAAATTTCCAAGTGTTGGGTTCTATTGCAAACAATTGCATAGGATTTCTTGAAACTCAACAAATTAAGTTTTCTAAGTCTTGGTTCACATACAAGGAAGCACAATCGCATTGATTGGAATCGCATGGACTACAATCGCATGGATTGTCATTCGCATGAAATTCCAAGTTAAAATCCACTATGCTTCAATTACATGAGTTGTCAATCGCATGGAATCTGAAGCTAACTATTTTTCAATCGCATGCGATAGACTATCTGAACAATGGACCAAGTATCAATCGCATGCCTTAGAATACTTGAACAAAGGAATCAACTGCCAATCGCATGCGATTGACAAAAACAAGGGGAATCGCATGCGATTCACCTAGTGTTAGTATTTTTGCTACACTTCAAGGCCAATCGCATGGTTCTATAAGTCGGGTTCTTTTTGTTGGAGAATGCCCACTGACACAAGTACATTGATGTTACTGCTGATGAAGTGCGAGCCTATTGGGTCACACACCAAGGATTGATCCCGACAGCTTACTGATAAAGAGAGGAGGTCCAAAAATCAAATTGTTTGATTTTGGTGCTTCACGGCCGTGAGGGATGCTCCACGGGTCGTGAAACCTAATGCCCTCACGTTTGACTTAACGACTCTCATACGGCTCGTGGAGTCTTCACGGGTCGTGAGAGGTCGTGGAGGGGTCGTAGAGATGGCGTCCTCACGAGTCACTCGAACACGGCACGGGTCGTGAAGGACTATGGCTGGTCGTGGCGCATTTAGTCTTCACGGGCTCTTCACGGGCCGTGAGAGGCCGTGAAGGTCTGTCTGCATGAAAATCTTATTTCTGATTGGGCCATCTTATGGTCCAATGAGGGGAAAGCTTCTAATCTGGCCAAATACGTGTATTGTGGTCTGGATGGAGTAAGGGACATGCAAGAGACTTGAAATCTCTCTCTCTTTTTCTCTCTATGGTGCTACATGAAGTGAATACATATTATACACTAAGTTTATGAGTTCTTGAGTGTTGTATGTATTTTGGTGGTACAAGAGGAGAATTCGTGGGTTGTTCCAGAAGGTGAAGTCATTAGAGACGTTCACTCGACGGTGTACTAGCATACGGGGGTTGTGCTAGCCTTGGTGTGGACTAGCAATAGAGGAGATACATTGGATCTCTCGGTTGTCCCGGTTTTGCATTGCTATAGCCGTTTTTGAGCCAAGGTAAAGAGGTACTTTCTGTCCTTCTTTGTTCTTTTATGTTGCAATTTGGCTTTGTAGAATATTATCACTTTGGAACATGTATGGACCAGTTTTTGTACGGTTTTTGAAACTCTTGTTTTTGCTTCCGCTGTGTTTAGCTCCATACCGTGTTCCAATAGTGGTATCAGAGCCAGATCTACAAACAAATTGCACTTTCTTGGCTTGAAAACTGAAAATGGACATTCTGTCCAGAATGTCTTCACGGGTCGTGAAGGATTATTCTTCACGATCGTGAAGGTTCACGACCAGTCTCGTGAAGGTTCACGACCAGTCTCGTGAAGGTTTTTCTTCACGGTCGTGAGGGCTCACGACCAGTTACGTGGGGTGTTGGTCGTGAAGGTTTTTCACTGTGTCAGAGTCGTGGAGTTCATGGGCTTCACGGGCCGTGAAAGGCCGTGAAGGATCCTGGGCCGTGAAGGACGTTGTGAACAGTGTTTTTGTCCTTTTGGTAAAAGAAAAATATTTTTGGTTTTAGCTCCTTTCGATTCTGTTTTTCCAGAATCTGTCCAAAGTGTTTGGATGTTGAAAAAGCCCCATATGTGTCTTGATTCTTGCATTTATATGTATTGGGTGATTTTTGGCATGAAATGCACACATGTATATACTTGTATTGTGTATATATGAATATGTATTCTCAAAGTGTTTGGGGGTACTAATGCATATGTACAAGGATTGTTCACTTTGTGCCTTGAGTGTTTAGCTAGGTTAGAACAATCTTAATCAAGATACATTTTGCACGGTTTTGTTGTGGCACACCGTGTTGTTGTTTGTGGTTTGTTGTGTGATCCGGTAACACCTTGCCCATTAGACCTATGTGTTGGTTGTTTGGTTGTGTTTAATTATTCATTCATTTGGTGGTTTGTACCACAATTGGTTTGTAATAATTAAATTTATTCGGTATTGTATTTTATACCTTTTGGCTTGCATGCCGGTTGCTATTCTTTGTAATTGTTAGATTAGCTTAGATTAGCATTTCGCGGCTTGCACGCCGTTTCTTTTCAAATATTTTGTATGTATTTGTAAAAGAAGACCGAAGACAACCATCGAGAGTTGTGGAGGAGACGTCTCGGTTATGGTGGATCCGGAGGTTCATTGGAGATGACGGATTCAGTGGGAGCACTTCCAGCTGGGCCAAGTGGATATGTCCTTTGTTTGGCCTTGCTTTCCTCGTTTGGCTCACGGGGAAAGCGCATAGGGTTCAGGGGCATGTTACCGGATATTACTTGTGCGTGGTTGTTGTTTTATTTAGTTTCTTGCGTGGTTGTTTAGTTTCTTCGCTCGCTTGAAAACTTTTCAAAATAATAAAACCAAGAGTTTTAATTGGTTTACAAACCTCGCGCGCCAGAAGACCACTTTAAAAACAAAATCCCGTTTTTATCACATGTAAATCACTCGCCTCCCGTAAGATGACACCACCCAAATCTAGTGAAACAAGATTGGTCGTCGAGCATAGCCGAGATCGGTTTTGCGTAACTGTGTGGAAGGTGCGTGTGGCAACTCGCAAGGGTCGGTTGTCGAGCTTAGTCAAGCTGGCCATTGGGCTAGAGTACCACCGTGTATCTTGACGGCCGATTTACAATTCCAAGACGTCGTGCCTATACCGAGCTATCAAAGTGGATTAATGAGGAATCGGTGAGAGAAGGGATCAAACATGCCAAATGGGTGCTATGAGTACCTAGGATCCACAAGTGTCTAAGAGTTGTAATCTCGGATTGCAATTGGTAAAGCGTTTACCGGCCTAAGTAGCTCCATGAAGTGATCCGCGGCAAACCCGTCATGGATTGGGGTACTTTGAGGTTCTTAGCCCTTGTTAAGATAATTTGATTTTGTTAATCAGCTGGGTAATTATTTTAACGAGGATAATATCGAAACTAACTAAAATGTGTACTCTTTTATAGATGACAAATATTAACGACACCACACCAAACTTTAAACTTCGATTATTCCTAGAAAGGGAGAGACTCATAGGAGTGAACTTCGCTGACTGGTATCGTGTGTTGAGGATTGTCCTCCGTCACGAGTCAAAGTTGCACATCCTTCAGGAACCCTTTCCGGAGCCACCTGCTACCAACGCAAACTGGGCCACTCGATACGCTTTTGAGAAGCGTGTTAGAGATACACACGATATTTCTTGTCTCATGTTATCGACTATGAGCTTTGAGTTGCGTCAGTAGCTTGAGCAATTGAGTGCGTATGACATGATAAACCGGCTAAAGGACATGTTCCCGCAGCAGGTTAGACAAGAACGGTTTGAGTGTATAAAGGCTTTAGTCGGTTGTAGGATGCAGGAAGGTGAGGATGTAAATGTCCATTTCCTTATGATGAAAGGATACATGGACCAGTTGGACTTCCAATAGGGAGGGAGATTGCGGTGGATATGATACTCCAGTCCCTGCCCGCGTCTTATGAGAAGTTTGTCAAGAACTTTCACAAAGACAATTTGGATAAGTCCTTGATCGAACTTCAAGACATGCTGAAGGCTGTACAGTCTTACATGGTTGAGAAGGATCGTATCTCATCCACATCCACTATGGCTACTAGGAAACATGAAAGCAAGAAGGAGAAACTGACCTCAAAAGGAAAGTCTAGTATGACTAGGCTATCCGTAATTGTGGAGTCGGAGGACAATGAGATTGTGCCTCAAGATGATGTTCCACATGGGGTAGTTTGCTACTTTTGCGGAGAAATTGGAAATTGGCGCCGTCACGCCTGCCCTAAGTGCCTGGAAGAGCTAAGTATCCTAAAGCGGAAGAACGTTAGCTCATCTTCAGGTACATTCATGATCAAACTTCATTGATCTTCTACTTCTAACGACTGGGTTTTGAACGCTAGTCAAAACGCTCACGTTTGTCACAAACTTGTTTGTTGCAAAGTGCAGGTGTTAATCAGAAGTAGGTAATGGATGCATGGAGAGCTGGAACTTAAAGAGGGAAACATGGAGCTTGTCCCTAACTAAAAGGATTGGAAGAAGAGTCTTGCCATTCCATCCAGCTAAACTATTACTTCATTTAGATCTTTGTCTTACGCCCTGCGTGGCAAGAAGCATTGTATCTTTTATACCTTTGATGATGATGAATATTACTTTGAATTTTGAAATTGTGGGTTCGAGTTTTATTTCAAAGTTTATTCATGTCTTGGCATTTATAATAAGCTTTTGCTTAAGGAAGTAATGGAATGATTATGAATAATTATGGAATTGTTATCCTTATGAAATAGTTGATTTAACCATATAAACAAGACTTGCATCACCAAGCTCCATGTGGTTAGGAACTTGGAATCTTTTGACTTTGAGTTAATTGTTGATGGTAAATCTTGCTTATAAGGCTAAATAACTAAGACATCCTTCACTTGTGTATGTGAGAGGAACAAAGGCTTGTTGGATTTCGTTTGCACGTTTGTGTAAAGACCGTTCAGGCAAATACATAAGGATTAACTATATGTGATTTGTTACCTTTACCGATGATGGTAGAAGGAATGGGTAAGTCTAATTTATTAGACGAATGTCTGAAACCTGAGAGGTGTTCAAGACTCACCCTTAACAAATTAAAGATGAAGAAGGCAAAAGGGAATAAAGATACTTAAATCTTGTGAGATGTTGAGTATCTACATTCTAAACCATCATATGAATTGTGAGTTTTCCTCATAATTCACTTCTCCTAGGATACATGTTTTACATGGATCGCTAAGTGGAGGAATGGAACATATTGGTTATGGTTCCGTCTTGATGGATTAAACTTAAGTAACCTGCTTGATAGGTGTACTTGAGTAGTGACGGGCAATGTTCTTGTTTTAAACCAACAAAGATGGTTGAATTAGCATCTGAAGAGATTTGACTAGAAAGAGTTCTTTGCTTGTCTATCTCATAGATCTGAGTTATCCAGTCTACATTTAGTGGGAGATGGATGAACTTAAAGGATGCTAATGTATTTAATAGTTCTTCTAAGTTTCAGATATTCATTTCATATCCTTTTAAAAACCGGTTTTGGTTGCTCGAAAAGGGAAATGAACAACTGAAGCATTCTAGTGGAAGAACGTGAGATTTAAATAAAAGACCAGATGTTGACACTAGCATTCAATCTGAAATGATTGAAACTCAACATGGATATGTTGGAGAATCTGGCATAAAGCTATTACTTCTACATATGTCTGGTAGAAGTCGTAATAAGACCAGAAGAGTATAATTTATTATATCTGAGGACGATGACTTATTGATGATACGTGATGTATGCATCAACTACCGGAAGCTGTAGTGGGCCCTTTTGAGTCTGCTAAGAAGAAAAGTGTAATAACATAAGATATATTCCATGCTGGATTTTCAAGTTTTGAACTTGGTTAATCCAACACCTAGGTTTTGACCTGATGGTGTAAATAGATCTTTTGGGAATGAGATCTGCATGGATTAATTTGTAGATAACTTCAAATACTGACTGGAAGGAATTGGTTTCATGATGATTGACCATTGGGTAGGAATCATATGAAGACATTCTCTCAGTAGTTATGTTGAAGTTTAAGGGGATGCTTATGCCGTGTTATGGCAGTATGATGCAAGGACCGCATTCCGTTATAGGAATTTTATGAGGAAGTGTTCATAACACCGTCCGAGGGTCTCTTACATCCTGAGTGTCCTTATGAAGTCTACAAATATGGAGTCCTTTTGGACTCAGAGTAAATCTAAGTTTTGGAATCTTTGCTAAGAAAATCAAGTGTTTGAGTTTTCAGTAAGCAATGATGAAACTTGGATAGATGCCAGAGCTAGTGGGAGCGCTGTTATTATCCTATTTGGTATGTCTTGAACATGCTATGTTTTGGAGATAATGTCTTGATTTAGCTTGGCAACAAGCGTAAATTGAGAATTATGCGTCCATAATAAATATGGAATATTCAAAGAAGTTTATGGAATACAAGAAATATGAGTATATGTTCTTGTGGTGATGTAATTAGAAGAAGCTTAAAGTGAGTTGCTACTCTTGTGATGGTTTCTACTTTAAAGGATAACCGCTGATCTTGATTGGGGTTTGTGATCCTTTTCGAAATATGGTGTTGTTAATTTACGTGTGTCTGAAAGCGTCGTTGACTCAATTGGGTTCTTTTGAGGCAATGAAAGTACGATGACTTATACACACTAAACTTTGTGAATCAAGCATTGTTTACCTTATTGGGTTCTTTTGAAACAATGAAGGTATAACTGCTTGGACAAATGATCAAAAATCCCATCAACGCACACTTTAGAAGTGGTTGGTTGTAGTAGGGATATGATCACTGAGAATCAAATCGCTGACTCTATAGAGATCTTTGTGAAAACTATGAGGGTACGATGGCTTATGCACATTAAATTTGAGACCCGAGCGTTGTTTACCTTATTGGGTTCTTTTGAAACAATAAAGGTATAACAGCTTCGATAAATGATCGAAATCCCATCAACGCACACTTTGGAACTGGGTGGTTGCAGTAGGGATATGATCAATGTCAGAGTACACACGGATATCATCGTGGATGGTGATCCGTTTACTGAGCTATAGTGGCAGTCTAGTGATGAATGTCATACTAAGGTCTGCATGAACTTGGCTTGAGTATGTTTTAGTCAAAGTTTTGATATGCTTTAATCTTTGGGAACATTAAGCAATATTGTGCTTCTGCTTGTATCGATTATCAAAAGGGTTTGGTAATGCGCGTGTAGCGGGTACTCTCAGTAAGCCTTATTGTGTTCCAACTTTGCATGTTTTATCTCTTCCCTGGATGTATTTACATTCTAAATGTCCAAATCCAGTCATTCTTCACGGGAAGGAAGTCTGAATAAAGGCTGAGGGAAGTGATTGGTCAAGTGTCCAATGGTGATTGGGACACAGGGACGCAATACTTTGCCTGTACTTGAAAGGGGTTTCAAGTGACTGGATGACCCACACCTGAATTCACTTTATGGTACTTGTCATGAGTGGTTCAGGATGATAATATCAGTTCATCCTCATACTGGAGATGCATGTGTCTGCATCACTTTGGTTTGCTTTGCTCTAGTTGCTTTAAAACGCAGTCCGTAACTGGCTGTTATAAAGGGAGTAGCTGATCAGAGTATGATCACTGTGGTGGGCAATGTAGTCAAAGGAATTTGTTCCTCTGTTTAGAGAGATATCCCTGGGCCCCTCGATGATTGGGCGCTGACACCAAAATGCATGGCCGTGCTCGAGTATGCAATGATTTGGGTAATCGATTGCAACTTGTTTATTTTGGTCACCACCAATCTCGATCGAGAAACATAATCGTAAAGGACTGAGAATGACTTAGTACCATGTCTCGTATTCACATGGATATCATGAACAAAAGGATGGTTGATCACTTATCTAGGGCCATTTCAAACCTTCAGGTTATGATATGGTACTTGTCTATGGGATGACATACCTCGTACTGACTTGGGGGCAGGGATGTCTTGCTAGAGGCCGCTCCCTGTCTGTGATACCTCTGGGTACGTTGTGTCATGTGCAAGTGGGAGTCTGTTGGAGAATGCCCACTGATACAAGTACATTGGTGTTACTGCTGATGAAGTGCGAGCCTATTGGGTCACACACCAAGGATTGATCCCGACAACTTACTGATAAAGAGAGAAGGTCCAAAAATCAAATTATTTGATTTTGGGGCTTCACGGCCGTGAGGGATGCTCCACGGGTCGTGAAACCTAATGCCCTCACGTTTGACTTAACGACTCTCATACGGCTCGTGGAGTCTTCACGGGTCGTGAGAGGTCGTGGAGGGTTCGTAGAGATGGCGCCCTCACGAGTCACTCGAACGCGGCAAGGGCCGTGAAGGACCATGGCCTGTCGTGGCGCATTTAGTCTTCACGGGCTCTACACGGGCCATGAGAGGCCGTGAAGGTCTGTCTGCATGAAAATCTTATTTCTGATTGGGCCATCTTATGGTCCAATGAGGGGATAGCTTCTAATCCGGCCAAATACGTGTATTGTGGTCTGGATGGGGTAAGGGACATGCAAGAGACTTGAAATCGCTCTCTCTCTTTTTCTCTCTATGGTGCTACATGAAGTGAATACATATTATACACTAAGTTTATGAGTTCTTGAGTGTTGTATGTATTTTGGTGGTACAAGAGGAGAATTCGTGGGCTGTTCCATAAGGTGAAGTCATTAGAGACGTTCACTCGACGGTGTACTAGCATACGGGGGTTGTGCTAGCCTTGGTGTGGACTAGCAATAGAAGAGTTACATTTGGATCTCTCGGTTGTCCCGGTTTTGCATTGCTATAGCCGTTTTTGAGCCAAGGTAAAGAGGTACTTTCTGTCCTTCTTTGTTCTTTTAAGTTGCAATTTGGTTTTGTAGAATATTATCACTTTGGAACATGTATGGACCCGTTTTTGTACAGTTTTTGAAACTCTTGTTTTCGCTTCCGCTGTGTTTAGCTCCATACCGTGTTCCAACATTTTTACCATGCGATTGCCTTATCAGCCGCGTTTTTTACTCATGTTCGGTCCAATCACTACATGACACGTGACATGTTCATAACTTTGAATGGATTTTTAGAACACGAAACAAACTTGTTTGATCAATCCAAGTTTGCAATGGGTGTTTTTAACGTATGGGGAACACTTTGGTGCAAAAATATTTTAAAAATCTCAAAAAGTGTTCTTCGTGTTTTTGAGGTGTATGAACTTGTACTTAAAACATAATTTTGGTTCAAAAGAGGGTGTTACGATGATTTTTAGACTACACTCAAGTACTGCAAAGTTGTTTATTGCTATCTAATTGACATTTTCAAAGTATTAAAACAACTTTTTTATACTGAAAATCATCATGTACACAATGAGGGTCTAACACTTAGGTTTTTTTTAATATTTCTCTAACTTGATAGTTTTGGTCAACTGTGGTCAACCTTATCTCATTTAATAAAGTTTGACCAAAACTCAATGCTGAATGTTGTCTTCAGGCATATCTCTATATTTTTAACTTAACTGTTTATCAATATGTGCAGATAAGATGGCACAAGTGGTACTTTAACCAGAGGAGATCATGCCTCAAGCAGAGTTTCTTAACTCTAAAACCCATGACAACAAACATACGTTGACCTTACTAAATTGAAAAATCCTACCTACCCCATTGTCACAGAAATCCTGAAAATTCATCCTCTTAACCACCTCCTGACTTATAATCCCGTAACTACTGGCACACATGTCCTTGAGATATACGTTCAACAATTCTGGAAGATGTGTCATGTGCGTACCAATGACAGAGGGAATGAGGTAATTCATGATGAGGTCGATGAATATACCATTGATATACCAGTCAACCGTCTCAGAACAATCTCTCAACTGCCAAGGGCTGACAGCAGACCGCCTACAACAACTTTTGATGAAATCTCGGATGAGGAGACGTGTCTTGTTGCAATCAGGGCAATGGATACAATGGAGAGCTCACCAGAAAGAATCAATTCAAACGCACCAATCTACATCCTAAGTTCAATACATTTATGACGGTGCTTCAAAGGTGTCTCACTCCCAAACACTCTGGATATGAATTCCCTACTGAGCATCACTCAAAATCTTTGTGGCGGTTGCCAATCATTTGCACGTAGATTATGCATTCCTGCTCTTTCAAGATATCAAGGCAACAATGCTGAGGAAGAATTCTCTGAAAAAGAAGGATGCTAACTTCCTGCCGTACCAAAGATTTCTTCCAATGATTGTCCAGTACCTGATGGACCAAAATGCTGACATTCCTAGTAGGGCAGGTTTACCTTCTGTCAACTCTAAACTCTTTGTTTATATAAAACCTGCAACTCCTGCCAATGTACCTGTTCCTCAACCATTCCCTATATCACTTCTGAACTTATGTGAGTAGAATGATATTGTTGTGAGTTATAGGGAGAGTGTAGTAATACCTCCTATGGTTGTGCCAGCACCGGCCATACCTGCCCAGGGAGGAGTAGTACCTGGTGAGGATATAGAGAATAGGCCTTAGACATCTATGGGAGATGCTGAGCGGGATGAGGAGAGAGAAAATGAAGAGAGGGGTGGAGAAGAAGGTGAAGGTGGAGATAATAGAGAGGGAGGGGATGCTTATGATCCCATGAAGCATATATATATTATATCAAATAACAAGAACTAACTTTTAAATAATAAATCAGAGTAAAATAAAAGTTAATCTTTAACTATGATCACAATCAATTAAGAAGTTGCGGAATCACACTTAATTGATTAAAGAAGGTTTTAAAACACGAATCAATTCAATCAAACAGTAGTTTTATTAATCAACCAGAATGATTACAAAAGCAAACTTCACCCCCAATCTAACTTATTCTGTTAGACGAAGAACACAGACTGTTCTTAGGTTTCAACAAGAAACTTAGAGGCTAAAACACTTTCTGAAAAAATAACAATAAGAACAAATGCTTTTAATAATGAGATCAAGTCGTCATTCTAAATTGATCATCTAATGAAGTATATATAGACTCTTGATCCTCCTTGAATTGTTGACAGTTAGGTAATCTTCTATCTTCTGAGATAATCTTGATAATCTTCAAAGTATTTCGAGATATCTTCAAAGATAGGATTTTCCAAATATAGCTCAACAGAAACTGTTTAATGAACACAACAGTTCTTTAGTCTTCTAACAGTCTTCAGCTTCAAGGTCTTCAAACAGTTGTAGTAGTTTGTACTAACAGTTCTGAACTCTATATAACAACTTTAAAGTTCACAGCAACTGTTGGTTACAACTGTCTTCACAATTTCAACTAACAGTTCCAAACTGTTTGTCAATATTCTTCTAACAGTTTTGAACTGTTTTTCACAAAGTCCATTAACAGTTTTAACTTTGCATCTTCAACAGTCTTAATGCCTTAGCTAATTTCCCAACAATCTCCCCCTAACTTAAAGAATTGATCAAAATCTTTAAGTTCTTTCTATCATCGTGTTCAATCACAGACAAATTAAGCATAAGCGAAGAATGAATTCCATGTATTTATGCAAAGTAAACTGTTAGTAATAAACTCTCCCCTTTTGATTGGAACAGTTGAAGGAGGTTTAACAGCAGCTGTCAACTGTTGGAGCACTTGATCATGTAGCTTTATTACCTCATTAGCGTGCTTCAAACTGTTGGTCAAAACCTTGATTTGCTGGTCTTGTTGAAGAATCCTTTTGTTTTGTAAGGCAGTCTTCTTTTTGAGTTGCACGTATGCAGCAAAGAAAGATGCAAAGTTTGAATTCGTCAATGCATTATGTTTCATTCTAACCTCAATGTCATCCAGTGTTGCCACTGTTAACAAATCATTGACAGATAAAACTGGTGGTTCACTTTTAGAAGATCCCTCACCAGTACCCCTCTTTTCTTGGTACTGGGGATTTCCAGAAACTGTTTTACCAGCTTCTGTTGCCGTGGTTGAGGTCTTAAAGATGTTGACACTATCCTGTTCACCCCTTGTGGATGAAACAGTAGTGTCAGCCTCACAAACCACATGATCACCCTCTTGAGGAATGATCACCTCCTCATTGTGCCTGGGAGACAGCACAAGGGATTCCCTTTGGATATTCTGCACAGGTGAATGCACCTGTTCAGGGCTAACAGTTTCAGGTTCACGAACTGTTGTGGAAGGAGCACTAACAGTTCTTTTCCTCTTCTTTTGAATTGTTTTATGAGTTGAGGCTTTTGCTGTAGCTATTTCAAAAGTAGCAGAGAGAGGATTTTGAGTATCGTGAGCTGTGGGTTCCAGAGGTGGTGGTGTAGCAATAAGTTGGGCTTCATGCTCACCCCTGGCAGCTCTGTTTCTTGAAAGAAACTCCACCATCTCAGAGAGTGGAGGAGTTATGGCACCAGAGAAACTCTTGCCATTAATCAACAGTTTGCTCAAAGTGGAAGCCACATGAGCAGAGGGAATAATGACCCTCTTGTGTGTTTTTAGATTTGGCATCAAAAAGTTTAACAATACTTGCACAAATCGAGGATACATCAAAAAGAGACCATACTTGGTCCCTAGATGTTTTACCATGCCATTGAAAATTAATTTTGAAAAGTTGAAGCAACGATTGTTGGCCAAACAGATTAAGGCCAATGCAATGTTGCTTCCAAATTCGTTCCATCCTGTTCTTTTAGGACTGATGCACTGCTGGAGAGTATGAATCAAATACTTCCAGTGAGCACAGAATTGTCCCTTATAGAATGTACCCTTCCCTGAAGGACCCTCATACCCAAGCTTAACAAGCTCGGCATGCAAAAAATCTAGTGAAACTGAATCAGAATACTCACCCTCACTATCATTATGTTGTAGAAGGTGGCGAATGGTGTCCTCAGAGATTGAGACGGTCAACTCATCAATGGTAGAATCAATCCATTGCACGTCATCAGCTGTTCGAAGTTGAGCATGTTTCCAAAACTGATCAATGTAAGAAGTGTATATGGTAGGGTTGATGGTGAGAGCAGTGTTGAGATTGGACAATGAAAGATAATCAATCATATCGTGAAACGTGTGAAGATCATCGGGTTTTGAAAGAAAAGCAAGCATGTTATGTTCCTTGACGAATGGAAGGGGAGCCATGGCGATTTGATAGCAGAATTCTAGGGTTTTAGCGTTCAAACGAAGTTCAGTATGCGTAAAGAAACCTCTGAGAAGGGAATGGTTTATATATGTTTCGATTGTTGAAAGCAATCCAAAGGCTTCTAATCCAAAATTCTGCAAATACTAAAACACCCTTTAATAGCTTAACAGTTGACGGACAAAATAAACTAACAGTTGAGAAACTGTTTTCATAAGATGTAACAACTGTTATTCAAAAATTAACTCCCTTAGTTGACAAATTTCTCCCCCTCAGTTGCACATGGACCTTGTCGAACAGTTGCCGAAGCCATATGCTAACAGTTGAACTTGTCAGGATACTTTGAGTCTTCAAAGCCAGGGGGTTGACACACATATACCTCCTCATCAATAGTGCCATAGAGAAAAGCAGACTTGACATCCATTTGATACACCTTAAATCCTTTGAAGCTTGCAAAAGCAATAAATAGCCTAATGGCTTCAATCCTTGCAACAGGTGCAAAAACATCATCATAGTCTATTCCTTCCTCTTGTGTGTAGCCTTGTGCAACCAGTCTTGCTTTGTTCTTGATAACAATCCCTCTTTCATCTTTCTTGTTTCTGAACACCCACTTGGTGCCAATTACTCTTTTACCTCTTGGAAGCTCAACCAACTTCCAAACTTGCTGAATTTGAAATTGTAAGAGCTCCTCTTGCTGAATTTGAAATGTTTGATGATTTTCACCAACAGTTGTTGGGGTACCTGTAGCTGTTTCAGTAGAATACTCAAAAGAAAGAGATTTAGACAATGCATCAATATTAAATAACCAATCAGGTCCATTACCTGCAATATTGATCCTATGCTCATTGAAAGAGACATTCATACTCTCTTCTATGATTCTAGTGACATTGTTAAATACTCTATAAGCTTTACTTTGAGTGGAGTATCCTACAAAGAAACCTTCTTCAGCCTTACTCTCAAACTTGCCTAACTGTGATTTGGTATTGAGGATAGTGCAAGGACAACCAAATGGTTTGAAGAAGTTGATTAAAGGTTTTCTCTTGAGAAACAACTCATAAGGAGTTTTCCCTTTAGACTTAACTACTTGTACTCTATTCTGAACATAGCAGACAGTGTTCACTGCTTCTGCCTAGAATGTCATTGGAAACCTAGAATCAGCTAACATGGATCTAGCAGCCTCTATCAAAGTCCTATTCCTTCTCTCAGCAACTCCATTCTGTTGGGGAGTCCTAGGGGCACTGAACTGTCTTTCAATACCTTTACTTTCACAAAAACTGTTTAGTTCATAGTTCTTGAATTCAGAACCATTGTCAGATCTAATGACTTTCACCTTTAAATCAGATTGATTTTCAATTTTAAGAATAAGAGACTTAACTAACTTAGCAGTTTCATCCTTAGTTCTAAGAAATTGAACCCAAGTAAACCTGGTGAAATCATCAACTATGACTAAACAGTAGGCTTTCTTCCCTATACTCACTACAGAAGTAGGACCAAAAAGATCCATATGCAATAGTTGTAAAGGTGCAGTAATGGAAGAAATCTCTTTGGACTTATAAGAAGTTTTGTGTTGTTTGCCTTTAAGACATGCCACACAATGATCATCACATGAGAACTCTTTTTGGGGCAAACCTCTTACCAAATTGTTTTTAGCTAACAAATTCATGGTTTTAAAATTCATGTGACACATCCTCCTATGCCAAATGGCAGACTCATCATGAGATGCTTTGGAGAGTAAACAGCTTAACACATTCTGTTTAGCAATCTTTTGTGGATCAAGACAATATACATAATCTTTTCTAGGTGTTCTTAAAAGAACATCCTTCTCATTTAATTTAAAATCTTTTGAAAGAATAATGCATTCTGAATCTGTAAACAAAACTTTGTTTCCATTGTCACGGATTTGAGATACACTTAACAAATTGTACTTAAGCTGTTCAACAAAGAAAACATCATTAAATGTAAGTGTACCTACCTCAACAGCTCCTTTACCTGTGATTTTTCCTCCCTTTGGATTTCCTCCAAATGCTACAAATCCTCCATTGATTCTTTTGAAATCATTCAAACATTGTGGATTTCCAGTCATGTGCCTTGAGCATCCACTATCCACATGCGAAATTCCTCCTTGATTGGCCCTATGAATGCTCTGCACAAATAAAATCAGTTAGTAGCAGGAAGTACCCAGGCCATGCAGGTCTTGGGTACACCATTCAAGTCATAATACTTAAACAGAGTTTTGTTCTTTTTGATTTCATCCAAATTAGATTTCTCTAATTTGTGTGAAGAATACTTTGTAAGAACATGTGGTTTCCAACTGTTGTGATTAACAGTGGACACCTTTGAACAAACAGCTGGTGGAGTTGGTAAAACAGATGAATCAACTTGTGATTCCTTTGGATTTTCAGTTTGAAGAACAGTTTTACCTTCTCCAGAATCAGTTTGTTTTTGAATTTTCATCCAAGCCAAACCAGCAGTTTTTGGTTTTGCTAAAACAGTTTTGGAACTGTTAGTTGGTTTGGATGTAACTGTTTTAGAACTGTTTGCCAGTTTTGGCTTAGCAGTCTTAGAACTGTGGATCTGCTTTGACTTAACAGTTTTAGAACTGTTATTCTGTATTTTGGGACTTTTGTTTTGAGTGCCATTGGTCTGTGGGTTATAGTAACAGTCTTGAACTAAATGATTAGATCTTCCACACATGTAGTACTTTTTGGTTTTCACAATAGGTAAACCAGTTCTTTGTGACCAGAATTGGTTCCTATTTCTTTGATTTCCTCTAACAGCTGCAGATTGAGGAAACTTTTGGACACCATTTTTTTGGCATGTGCATGCAGGCATTTCAGTATGCCTTTTCTTAGGCTTGGGTTTAGCCTGAGATTTTGAAGCTTCCATCTTCTTCTTTGCATACACAATCTCACTAACTTTCTCCTTTCCTTTGGCTTTTGTACTAACAGTTGGGCATTTTAGATTAGAACTGTTTGGGTTCTTGTGAGAACTGTTAGTGTAAAAATGGGGACTATTTGCAACAGTTGTGGAACTTTCAATGGAATGGATTGCTTTTGAAGTTGTTGGCTCAGTGATAAGGGATTCTGTGGATGCTTTTACAAACACCACAGGATTGAAAGATGGTTTTGTGGAAATGGGTTCACAACAGATGTGATTTTCATATGGAATCACTTCATCTTTCTTCACAACTATCTCAATATCTTCAACACTAACTATAGACAGAACTTCATCTTCATAGCTCTCAAACTTTGGATCAGCTGACTTTAATTCATCTGCTAAAGGTTCATTGACATATCTTTCAGCTGCCTCAGACAAGGGTGTTATGTATGTGTGATTGTATGGAGGTGGGGTTTCCTTATATCCAAGTCCAGTTTTCACCTTGTCTCTCACTTGATATTGTAGCAGAGTCTCAAGCTTAAGGTTTGCAGCCTTGAACATTCCAAGATCAATGTCCACACCCTCCAATTTCTTTGTGAGTTCATCCACCTTGCTTTCTTTTTCAACCAATTTCTTTTTCAGACTATCAATCTCATCTTGAAACTGCTCTTTCTCCCACTTATGATATTTTCTATCATAGTCCATTTGCAGTTCATTAGCCTGATAGACTTTGATTTTCTTTTCAAAATATTCTATCACAGCAGTATACTCATACCTTCTCTCCTCCATTTTACTTAGAGCAGCACATACTTTCTTATTGTGCTCTCTAAATCTCTTAACAATAGCTCTACATTCACCAGGACATAGTTTAGAAGATACCTGTATGTCCTCAGATTCTGGAGAATCCATCTTGATGGAGGAGTCAGTCAATGCCATCAAAGCTTTGTTGCTGGTAGCCTCCTCTGCTTGATCACTCCAGTCAAATCCATGGCCTTCTTGTGAGACCAATGCTGAGGAGGTATGGTTCTGAGTTGGCGTCTGACCTTGATTCTGAACTTGTCCACCAGATCTACATTCTCTTGCAAAGTGGCCAAGTTGTTGACATTTGAAGCATCTCACCTTTGACTTGTCAAATCCAGCCTTACCATCAGCTCTGAAATTCATGTTTTGCCTTCCAGTCCTTTTAATGAATCTCTTGGCTCTAACAGTAAGCATGGCCATCTGCCATTTGAGATCCATCTCCTCAAGATCATCAGGGTGCACTTGTTCAAGATCCTCATTGGTGAGGGTTGAATGTGCATGGCTGGCAAGAAAAGTTTCAAGAACTGCATCTGGAGTATTCATATCTAGTCCAACAACATAACTAGTACCTGCACAACTATCAATAGAGTTAGTTAATGAATGGTTTGATTCCATACCTGAGGAAGACAGGAGAGCAGCATTATGGCTAGGGACAACAGTTTTTCTTTTTCCCTCTATCTCTCCCTCAAACACTATCAAACTATTATAGAGGTCATTTAACTCTATGTCTTCAAGAGAATCCTTGGTTCTTCATTGTGCAGCAAACACAGTCCATTCATCACCTAGAGACCTAAGAAACTTTCTATTTATCTCATCTTGATCAAGCTTAACCTTAGCACTCTCCAGTTGACTCACCAGTTTGTAAAACCTATCAAAGATTTGGGTGATACTCTCATTCTTCCCACTGGTGAAGTTCTCATAGGCTTGTTTAAGAAGATCTCTTTGGTTTCTCTTAGAACTAGCATTCCCAGCAAACCTCTTCTCCAGAGCATTCCAAAGTTCATGAGCATCATCAAATTTCTTGAATTGATGTTGATACTCATTGGGAATTGCAATCTGAAGGATGCTGAGGGCTTTCATCTCAATCATTCTATCCTTCTTTTCAGCATCTGTCTTTGGAGGTGGTTTCTTCTTTGGTTTTCCATTCTCATCCAGTTCAATGGGATTAGTGGGAATAGTTTCAATGATTTGCCAAACAGCATAGTCCATCAGTTGAACATGCTGTTTAATTCTTAGTTTCCACATCTCAAAATCAGATGGTTTGAGCATGGGAACACGAATGTTGGACCCTGACCCACTGTTATCAGAAGAACCTCCCGAATCCATTGAAACAAATTGATTTAAAAACATTTTTTTTTTTTTAAAATTAAAACAAGGTAAAGCAAAAACCTTCAACTGGTGATCAAAGGAACCTTAATGATAAGGCTCTGATACCACTTGTCAGGATCGGATATAGATTATATCAAATAACAAGAACTAACTTTAAATAATCAATCAGAGTAAAATAAAAGTTAATCTTTAACTATGATCACAATCAACTAAGAAGTTGCGGAATCACACTTAATTGATTAAAGAAGGTTTTAAACACAGATCAATTCAATCAAACAGTAGTTTTATTAACCAACCAGAATGATTACAAAAGCAAACTTCACCCCCAATCTAACTTATTCTGTTAGACGAAGAACACAGACTGTTCTTAGGTTTCAACAAGAAACTTAGAGGCTAAACACTTTCAGAAAAAAATAACAATAAGAACAAATGCTTTGAATAATAAGATCAAGTCGTCGTTCTAAATTGATCATCTAATGAAGTATATATAGACTCTTGATCCTCCTTGAATTGTTGACAGTTAGGTAATCTTCTATCTTCAGAGATAATCTTGATAATCTTCAAAGTATTTCGAGATATCTTCAAAGATAGGATTTTCCAAATATAGCTCAACAGAAACTGTTTAATGAACACAACAGTTCTTTATTCTTCTAACAGTCTTCTGCTTCAAGGTCTTCAAACAGTTGTAGATGTTTATACTAACAGTTTTCAATTGTTTTCATATTTTCAACAAACAGTTTTAAACTGTTTTACCAACCTTTACCAAACAGTTCTCATTTTTATGCTCAATAACTTAGATTATTTCCCAACAATTACATTTTCTTTGATCTCAGGGATTCAAGTCTATCTTTGAACTTCTGAATTAGCTCATCCCTTACTTTGGCTGGACCATAGAACTTGGCTTTCAATATGTATTGGAGCTTTATCTGACCATGTTCGATGAAATCCATGTCAAACCATTCAGTAATTGCATTACCCATTACCATGTAGTATACCCTTGGCTTAGCATAAACTTTAACAGATTGAATTGGAAAAGTTTCATCAGCCATCAGTATTGACATCACTTTCTTTTGGCTGCAAATACTTGTCAAATGTCTCATCAATATCTTAATTGTAGGATGCTCAGATCCTCCATAATGCCTTGTTCCATACTCATACAATTCTTGTATGTCCCGCCTAGTAATGCTATCCATCATTTGTAAGTAGCCTGAAAACTGTTCGATCTGATCATTCTCCCTTACAATGATTACCCCTTCTTTCCCAGTATCAAACCGGACAACATCAAACTTCCATTCTTTGATGTGAGACTTCTGGCCTAAATGTTCTGCTACAAACTTGTTAACACCTTCTTCAACATCGACCAAGAGCCTATCTTGAATGATAGTTTTAACCATTTTAGCTTTGATGGTTTGATCTGTTTGAGTTGGTTGGACAGCTTTGGACTTTTGGGATTTGGATTGTTGAGGTTGAGACTTCTTCTCAGTTGCTGGCTTAGGAAGTTGAGGTTGTTTCTTTTTCACAATTCTTTTTCTCTTAACTCCCTTAGCAGCTTTTTCTTGTTTTTCCTCCTCATCAATCTGAGCTGTGATCTCATCAGCTAGCTTCATTGCTATTTCAAAATCAGTCTGTTCTTGTTGTTGAAGATCAGCAACCAACCTCTGAGCACATTCAAAATCCCTTTCTTTTTGTTGTTGTTTTGTTAATTTTAGCTTTGGTAGCTCAACAACAATCTCCTTTCCTTTTCCTTGTACCTCTTGCACTGGCTTTTCAACAACCTTTTCTACAATATGAATTCCTTTGAATCCAGGCTTTGGCTTAATAGGTTTTAACTTTGCACATTTGCCCTCAAGCCATCCATCATCAATCTTTTGTCTCATTTGGAATTCATTGCAGTTCAGCATCTGAGCACCCACTTTCACCAAATATTCTTGTTTCACCTTGGGCCATGACTTGTAAACCTCAGTTGTTGGATAATCACCAGAAAAAATTATCGTATTAATCAGCACTCTATCCACCGCTGATAGTTTATCTTCAATTGTTGAATCACTGGGTGCAACTGTTAGTTCATCCACTGCAGCTGTTTGTTCTGGCACTTCAGCAACTGTTGGTAATGAACTCTCCTCCTCTTTGATTGGAACAGTTGAAGGGGGTCTTGCAGCAGCTGTCAACTGTTGTAGTACTTGATCATGCAGCTTTAGCACCTCATTAGCATGCTTCAAACTGTTGGTCAAAACCTTGATTTGCTGGTCTTGTTGAAGAATACTTTTGTTTTGTAAGGCAATCTTCTTTTTGAGTTGTACATATGCAGCAAAGAAAGGTGCAAAGTTGGAATCCGTCATTGGTTGGTGTTGCATTCTAGCCTCAATGTCAACCAGTATTGCCACTGTTAACATATCATTGACAGATAAAACTGGTGGTTCACTCAATTGAGATTCCACACCAGTACCCCTCTTTTCTTGGTACTGGGGATTTCCAGAAACTGTTTGACCAGCCTCTGTTGCCGTGGCTGAGGTCTTAGTTATGTTAACCCTGTCCTGTTCACCCCTTGCGGATAAAACAGTAGGGTCAGCCTCAAATACCACATGATCACCCTCTAATGGAGTGATCACCTCCTCATTGTGCCTGGGAGACAGCACAAGGGGTTCCCTTTCGATATTCTGCACAGGTGAATGCACCTGTGCAGGGTTAACAGTTTAAGTTTCATAAACTTTGGTGGAAGGAGCACCAACAGTTCTTTTCCTCTTCTTTTGAAATATTTTTAGTGCAGGGGCTTGTGTTGTAGCTCTTTCAAAGGAAGCAGAAGGGATTATTTGAGTATCGTGAGCTGTGGGTTCCAGAGGTGGTGGTGTAGCAATAAGTTGAGCTTCATGCTCACCCCTGGCAGCTCTGTTTCTTGAAAGAAACTCCACCATTGCAGAGAGTTGTGGAGTTATGGCACCTGAGAAATTCTTCCCATTAACCATCAAGTTGCTCAATGTGGAGGCCACATGAGCAGAGGGAATTAGGACCCTCTTGTGTGCTTTAAGATTTGGCATAAAAAAGTTTAACAAAACTTGCACAAATCGCGGGTACATCAAAAAGATACCATATTTGGTTTCGAGATGCTTTACCATTCCATTAAAGATCATTTTTGAGAAATTAAAAGCTCTGTTGTTGGCTAAACAAGTGAGTGCGAGAGCAATGTTGCTCCCAAATTCATTCCATCCAGTTCTCTTAGGGCTCATGCACTGCTGGAGAGTATGGATAATGAACTTCCAGTGCGAGCAAACTTGCCCTTTGTAGAAGGTGCCCTTTCCCCTAGGGCCCTCATACCCCAACTTTACAAGTTCAGCATAAATAAACTCAAGTGATACAGAATCAGAGTACTCACCATCCTGATCATTCAGTTGAAGTTGGTGGCTTATTATGCTTTCAGAGATGGAGACAGTGATATCATCCACCGTAGAGTCGATCCATTGCACTCCATTTTCTTCCCTTAGTGAGGCATTTTTCCAGAACTGATCAATATGAGAGAGGTAAATGGTGGGGTTGACAGTA
This sequence comes from Pulicaria dysenterica, assembly GCA_947179395.2. Classification (NCBI taxonomy): domain Eukaryota; kingdom Viridiplantae; phylum Streptophyta; class Magnoliopsida; order Asterales; family Asteraceae; genus Pulicaria; species Pulicaria dysenterica. The sequence continues at coordinate 27,929,913 of OX359293.1, forward strand.
AGAGCATGGTGGAGGGTGGAGAGTGAGAGGTAGTCAATCACATCATGGAAAGCACCGAGATGATCGGGTTTGGACAAATATGCGAGCATGTTGTGTTCCTTAACGAATGGAAGGGGAGCCATGTCGATTTGCGAACAGGTCTCTAGGGTTTGAGCGTTCAAGTGCAAGTATATTTAGTAAGCGTAAATAAACTTGTGAGGAGGGAATGGCTTATATATGTTTCGAATGTTCAATGCAATTCAAACCGTCCTCAAAATTCTGCAAAGACCAAAACACCCTTTAGTAACTTAACAGTTGACGGACAAAAATAACGCTAACAGTTGAAGAACTGTTTTCATAAGATGTAACAACTGTTATTTAGAAATAACTCCCTTTTCGAAGATCATGATTTTAGACTAACAGTTTTGTATTCTACACAATAACAGTTGAAGACTGTTTTTGTGAGAAAGTACAACTGTTATTGGACGAGTTTCTCCCCCTCAGATGCACATGGATTTTGCCTAACAGTTGTGCAGGCCATATGCTAATAGTTGAAAACTGTTAGTAGTATTTCAAACAACTGTTAAAAAAAATGTGCAACTGTCAACAAAACTTATCTCATACACTCATCATAAGCTGATTCATCATAAACAAACCATTAGCCAACACAGATATCAACAAAATATGCATTTTATTCATGTTTAACACAGATGAACTACAAAGTACATGCATTTTCACAAGCTATTGTTGGTACTGTCTATCTAATTGTGCAAGGGTCAACGAAATTCAGTCTTTACTGATTTCAATTTCTACACCCATCTCTTTCTCTAATGGTTGTTTGTCGCTAGAGGTTATGGCTTCCATTAGACTCGGATGATGATGATGAGCACTTGCCAATCCATAATCAGCTAAGACCATGATGTGCAATGGAACTAGTCATCGATTACAATGACCTCCACTGCATAATCATCCGAGGCTAGAACGTCATCATCAGCATCATTTCTTCGAACATTGAACCACACTACTGAGCCTGTAGAGCCTTCCAGGTTCAAGTCGAACCTTAAACAGCAGTTGGTAGGCAACTCGTGGAACAGAGTGAAGTTTTCAAAATCACCTCTTATACGAATATGATCAGTCATTTTATATGGCCTACGTGGGTCTGGGTGCTGTGTCAAGGTAAACCTATCTCGATCATCATGCATCTCAAGAACACAAGATGAGTATTTCCAAAGTTCATGCATTCGAACAAATGGGGCAGGGATGGTTACATAACTTTGTTTAGCATTAATTTCTTTGAAGTTTATGAGAAAGAAGTTAGTAGCCATTTGCAAAGAAAAGTTTGCTCTCTGGAATGCAAATGTAGGTGTGATTTGTGAAGAATGCATGCAAGCTAATTTTATAGACAAACTTGTGGTTGTGAATTGGTCAATAATTTAGCATGCAGTGACTTGTCATGTCCAATCACAACACTACAAAATAAAGTGACTTACCTTTATCAATCTGGAACTGTTCTCAATAAGGTATTTTACCTTTACCACATATCAAGGACATTCACGGATTTGAAAACTGTTCGTGAGATAGGCAACCAGATATGTCCAAAACATGTTTGGGATTTATACTTTTACTCTTCCCTGAACACATAAAAGCAACAGTTGTTAGATAACAATACTAACAGTTGCAAACTGTTAGAGTGAAAAACATTGAGTAATGAACAACTGTTAGTCCAAGTTAATCATTCCAATGTTTGAGATCAGAAAGTTGAATCTGCTCACATCAAATGCTTTAGTGAACAGATCAGCTAATTGATCATCAGTATGGATTTTCATAACTTGGATTAACTTCTTCTCATTGCAATCTCTTATGAAATGAAATCTGATTTCAATGTGCTTGGTTTTAGAATGCTTCACTGGATTATTAACTATGCTAATAGCACTGGTGTTATCAACATAAATAGGTGTATGTAATAAAGACAAACCATAATCCAGAAGCTGATTTTGAATCCACAACACTTGTGAACAGCAGCTTGATGCAGCAATATATTCAGCCTCAGCTGTTGAAGTTGAAACTGTTGTTTGTTTCTTGCATTGCCATGAAACCAGCCTTGATCCAAAGAATTGACATCCTCCAGAGGTTGATTTTCTGTCCACATTGGCTCCACCATAGTCACTATCAGAATATGCCACCAAATCAAAAGGTGAATCTTTAGGATACCAAAGTCCCAATTTTGGTTGGCCTTTTAGGTACCTAAAGATCCTCTTCACAGCAAACAAGTGTGACATCTTCGGACTGCATTGAAATCTGGCACAAATACACACATCAAACATTATATCATGTCTAGAAGCAGTTAAATACATTAATGAACCTATCATTGACCTATATAGATGTATGTTATCATCCTCCCCCTCAGAGTCTGCTCCCAACTGTTTGTGTGTTTCCATAGGAGTGCTTGCCAGTTTCACATCTTGATAGCCAAACTTGTCCAATATGTCTTTGACATACTTAGATTGGCTTAGAAATATACCAGAGGGCTTCTGTTTTACTTGTAATCCCAAGAAAAATGTGAGTTCACCCATGGAACTCATCTGAAACCTTTTGTGCATAATGACTTCAAATTCTTTGCACAAGCTGTCATCAGTGGATCCAAAGATTATATCATCAACATAGATTTGAACAAGCAAAATCTCTGTTTTAACAATCTTTGTAAACAAAGTTTTGTCAATTGTGCCTCTCTTAAAACCATTCTCAAGAAGGTAGGATGATAATGTCTCATACCAAGCTCTAGGAGCTTGATGTAGTCCATATAGAGCTTTATCCAACCTATATACCCTGTCAGGGTACTTTGAGTCTTCAAAGCCAGGGGGTTGACACACATATACCTCCTCATCAATAGTTCCATAGAGAAATGCAGACTTGACATCCATTTGATACACCTTAAATCCTTTGAAGCTTGCAATGGCAAGAAATAGTCTAATGGCTTCAATCCTTGCAACAGGTGCAAAGACATCATCATAGTCTATTCTTTCCTCTTGTGTATAGCCTTGTGCAACCAGTCTTGCCTTATTCTTGATTACAATCCCTCTTTCATCTTTCTTGTTTCTGAACACCCACTTGGTGCCAATTACTCTTTTGCCTCTTTGAAGCTCAACCAACTTCCAAACTTGCAGAATTTGAAATTGTAAGAGCTCCTCTTGCATTGCTTCCACCCATTAAGGGTCTTTCAATGCCTCAATTGCTTTCTTTGGTTCTATTTGAGATAGAAAGCAGGCATTCACATCAAATTGGGCAAGATCCACACCACTGTTTTCATTTTGCAGCATATTCCTTGTTCTGATAGGAGTGGTTGGATCACCAATTATTTGTGATATTGGATGATTCTTGTGAACTCTTGATGTTGGAATGTTTTCTTCAGTCAGTTCATTCCCTATATTAGACAGATCAAACTCACATTCACTTGAATTTTCAGCAGTATCACACACTTGATCAGCAACTGTTTGGGATGCAGAGTCAGTGTGTTGTTGAGGATCATGGGATTCCATGTCCTTTGAAGATTCAGCATCAATCAATGGATCAACAGTATTGGAGAACTCTTGTTGAAGCATAGGAATCACAACAAAGTCTTCAGTAACTTTGTTTGAACCAACAGTTGTTGGTTTTGAGCTAACAGTTTCAAAACTGTTTGGGCTGTTGGAAACTGTTTGTTGATTTTTACCAACAGTTGTGGAGGTACCTGCAGCTATTTCAGTAGAATACTCAAAAGAAAGAGATTTAGACAATGCATCAATATCAAATAACTAATCAGGCCCATTGCCTGCAATATTGATCCTATTCTCATTGAAAGAGACATTCATACTCTCTTCTATGATTCTAGTGACATTGTTAAAAACTCTAAAAGCTTTACTTTGAGTGGAGTATCCTACAAAGAAACCTTCTTCAGCCTTACTCTCAAACTTGCCTAATGGGGATTTGGTATTAAGGATAGTGCAAGGACAGCCAAATGGTTTGAAGAAGTTGATTAAAGGTTTTCTCTTGAGGAACAACTCATAAGGAGTTTTCCCTTTGGACTTAACTACTTGTACTCTATTCTGAACATAGCAGGCAGTGTTCACTGCTTCTGCCTAGAATGTCATTGGAAGCCTAGAATCAACTAACATGGATCTAGCAGCCTCTATCAAAGTCCTATTCCTTCTCTCAGCAACTCCATTCTGTTGGGGAGTCCTAGGGGTACTAAACTGTCTTTCAATACCTTTATTTTCACAAAAACTGTTTAGCTTATAGTTCTTAAATTCAGAACCATTGTCAGATCTAATGACTTTCACCTTCAAATCAGATTGATTTTCAATTTTAAGAATAAGTGACTTAACTAACTCAGCAGTTTCATCCATAGTTCTAAGAAATTGAACCCATGTGAACCTGGTGAAATCATCAACTATGACTAAAAAATAGGCTTTCTTCCCTATACTCACCACAGATGTAGGACCAAAAAGATCCATATGTAACAATTGTAAAGGTGCAGTAATGGAAGAAACTACTTTGGTCTTATAAGAAGTTTTGTGTTGCTTGCCTTTGAGACAAGCTACACAATGATCATTACATGAGAATTCTTTTTGGGGCAAACCTCTTACCAAACTGTTTTTAGCTAACAAGTTCATGGTTTTAAAATTCATGTGACACATCCTTCTATGCCAAATGGCAGACTCATCATGAGATGCCTTTGAGAGTAAACAACTTAACACATTCTGTTTAGCAATCTTTTGTGTATCTAGACAGTATACATTATCTTTTCTAGGTGTTCTCAAAAGAACATCCTTCTCATTTAGTTTAAAATCTTTTGAAAGAATAATGCATTCTGAATCTGTAAACAAAACTTTGTTTCCATTGTCACAGATTTGAGATACACTTAACAGATTGTACTTAAGCTGTTCAACAAAGAAAACATCATTAAATGTAAGTGTACCTGCCTCAACAGCTCCTTTACCTGTGATTTTTCCTCCCTTAGCATTTCCTCCAAATGCTACAAATCCACCATTGATGCTTCTGAAATCCTTCAAACAGAGTGGATTTCCAGTCATGTGCCTTGAGCATCCACTATCCACATGCCAGATAGATCCATGATTGACTCTATGAATGCTCTGCACAAATAAAATCAGTTAGTAGCAGGAAGTACCCAGGCCATGCAGGTCTTGGGTACACCATTCAAGTCATAATACTTAAAGAGAGTTTGGTTCTTTTTGATTTCATCCAAATTAGATTTCTCTAATTTGTGTGAGGAATACTTTGTAAGAACATGTGGCTCCCAAATGTTGTGATTAACATTTGAGACCTTTGAACAAACAGTTGTTGTAGAAGGTAAAACAGTTGAGTCATCATGTGACTTATTCTGTTTTGCAATTTGAGTACCAGTTTTACCCTCTTCAGAAACTGTTTGTTTCTGCAGTTTCACCCAAGCCAGACCAACAGTTTTTGGTTTTGAAAAAACAGTTGTTGAACTATTAGTTGGTTTGGATGTAACAGTTGTAGAACTGTTAGCCTGTTTTGGCTTAGCAGTTTTAGACCTGTTAATCTGCTTTGACTTAACAGTTTTAGAACTGTTATTTTGCTTTTTGAAACTTGGTTCTTTGGTGCTACACAGCTGTGGGTCATAATAACAGTCTTGAGCCAAGTGATTGGATCTCCCACATGTATAGCACTTTTTAGCTTTCACAATAGGCAAACCAGTTCTTTTTGACCAGTACTGATTCCTATTTCTTTGATTTCCTCTCACGGGTGCTGACTGAGGAAACTTTTGTACACCATGTTTTTGACATGTGCATGCAGGCATTTCAGTATGCCTTTTTACTGATCTGGGTTTAGTCTGTGCTTTTGCAGCTTCCTTCTTGGGCTTCCCAACTACAACTTTATCAACTTTCTCTTTTCCTTTTGACTTAACACTAACAGTTGAGCTGTTTGGGTTATAACTGTTTGGGTTCCTTTTGGGACTGTTAGCGTAAAGGTGGGGACTGTTTGTAACAGTTGTGGAACTGCTTATAGAATGAACAGCTTTCGTCAGTTTTGGCTCATTGGTGAGGGGTTCAGTGGATGCTTTTACAAACACCACAGGTTGTAAAGATGATTTTGTGGGAATGGGCTCACAACAAATGTGATTTTCATATGGAATGCCTTCATCCTTCTTCACAACTCCCTCATTCTTATCATCACTCACTTCATACACAACTCCTTCCTCATCACTTTCAAATGGTGGATTAGCTGACTTTAGTTCCTCTGGTAATGATTCATTAACATACCTATCAGCTACATCAGACATGGGAGTTATGTAGTTGTGATTGTATGGAGGTGGGGTCTGCTTATATCCTAAACCAGTTTTCACCATGTCTCTGATTTGTGATTGTAACAAGGTTTCAAGTTTAAGATTTGTTGCCTTGAACATGCTCATATCAATATCAACACCCTCCAACTTTTTGGTTAACTCATCAACCTTACTTTCCTTCTCACTTAGCTTCTTTTTCAGACTATCAATCTCCTCTAGAAGCTGCTCTTTTTTCCACTTATGATATTTTCTATCATAATCCATTTGCAGTTCATTGGCTTGATAATCTTTTATTTTCTTTTCAAAGCTTTCAATGACTGCACTTGATTCATATCTCCTCTCCTCCATTTTGCTTAGAGCATCACACATTTTCTTATTGTACTCTCTAAACCTTTTAACAATAGCTCTACATTCACCAGAACATAGTTTAGGAGATACCTGAATGTCCTCAGTTGCTGGTGAATCCATCTTGATGGAGGAGTCAGTCAATGCCATCAAAGCTTTATTGTTTGTAGCCTCTTCTGCTTGATCACTCCAATCAAACCCATGGCCTTCTTGTGAGACCAATGCTGAGGAGGTTTGATTCTGAGTTGGCCTCTGACCTTGATTCTGGACTTGTCCACCAGATCTGCACTCTCTTGCAAAGTGGCCAAGCTGTTGACATTTGAAGCATCTCACCTTTGACTTGTCAAATCCAGCCTTGCCATCAGCTCTGAAATTCATGTTTTGCCTTCCAGTCCTTTTGATGAACCTCTTGGCTCTAACAGTAAGCATGGCCATCTGCCATTTGAGATCCATCTCCTCAAGATCATCAGGGTGCACTTGTTCAAGATCCTCATTGGTGAGGGTTGAATGTGCATGGCTGGCAAGGAAAGCTTCAAGTACAGCATCTGGAGTGTTCACATCTAGTCCAACAGCAGAACTAGTACCTGCACAACTATCAATAGAGTTAGTTAATGAATGGTTTGATTCCATACCTGAGGATGACAGGAGAGCAGCATTGTGGCTAGGGACAACAGTTTTTCTTTTTCCCTCTATCTCTCCCTCAAACACTATCAAACTATTATAGAGGTCATCTAACTCTATGTCTTCAAGGGAATCCTTAGTCCTCCATTGTGCAGCAAACACAGTCCATTCATCACCTAGAGACCTAAGAAACTTTCTATTTATCTCATCTTGATCAAGCCTAACCTTAGCACTCTCTAGTTGGCTTACCAGCTTGTAAAACCTATCAAAGATTTGGGTGATACTCTCATTCTTTCTACTGGTGAAGTTCTCATAGGCTTGTTTAAGGAGATCTCTTTGGTTTCTCTTAGAACTAGCATTCCCAGCAAACCTCTTTTCCAGAACATTCAAAAGTTCATGAGCATCATCAAATATCTTGAATTGATGTTGATACTCATTGGGAATTGCAATCTGGAGGATGCTGAGAGCTTTCATCTCAATCATTCTCTCCTTCTTTTCCCCATCAGTCTTTGGTGGTGGTTTCTTCTTTGGTTTTCCAGTTTCATCAAGATCAACAGGGGTAGTGGAAACAGTTTCAATGATTTCCCAAATAGCATAGTCCATTAATTGGACATGCTGCTTGATCCTCAGTTTTCACATCTCAAAATCAGTTGGTTTGAGCATGGGAACACGAATGTTTGACCCAGAGCCATTGTTATCAGAAGATCCACCAGAATCCATTGAAACAAAGTGATTTCAAAACAGTTTTAAAGAACAAAGCAAGATTGAAGCAAAACCTTCAGCTGGTGATCAAAGGAACCTTAATGATAAGGCTCTGATACCACTTGTCAGGATCGGATATAGATTATATCAAATAACAAGAACTAACTTTTGAATAACAAATCAAAGTTGAATAAAAGTTAATCTTTAACTATGATCACAATCAACTAAGAAGTTGCGGAATCACACTTAATTGATTAAAGAAGGTTTTGAACACAAAGCAATTCAATCAAACAGTAGTTTTATTGATCAACCAGAATGATTACAATAGCAAACTTCACCCCCAATCTAACTTATTATGTTAGACGAAGAACACAGATTGTTCTTAGGTTTCAACGAGAAACTTAGAGGATTAGCACTATTCTGAAAGCAAATTACAACTTGAAGAATGAATGCAAAAACTTAATCAATGAGTACGTACAAATTATAAATTCTAATCTAGCATTTATACTCCTTGATCTTCCTTGATTTGCTGACAGTTAGGTAATCTTCTATCTTCTGAGATAATCTTGATGATCTTCCAAGTATTTCGAGATATCTTCAAAGATAGGGTTTCTCCATATTTAGCTCAACCGAAACTGTTTATTGAATGCAACAGTTCTTGGTTCTTCTAACAGTCTTCGGCTTCAAGGTCTTCAAACAGTTGTAGTAGTTTGTACTAACAGTTCTGAACTCTATATAACAGCTTTGAAGTTCACAGCAACTGTTGGTTACAACTGTCTTCACAATTTTCACTAACAGTTCTAAACTGTTTCTTAAACACTTCTTCTAACAGTTTCAAACTGTCTTCCCAACATCCATTAACAGTCTTAACAGTTTTGATTTATGCATGTATAACAGTTTCAATGACTTAGCCAATTTCCCAACATAACCCCCTTCTACACATCTATTGCTTGTTGTTATTCTCACCAAGGGACCAACAACTGGTATCAGAGCAGGCTGAACAAGTTCATACGTTGAAAGTTCAAGATTATGAGAAAGTTTGCAATGTCTACAAGCTACAATTCTTCAAACTTTCCTCAGATGTCTGCCAAGGGTTGTCCTATCTTTGATGGATCTGATTATCCTATGTGAAAATTTAGAGCTATGCTATTCCTCAAGTACATTGACAATCGTATGTCCTGTAGGAGTTCAAGTACATCACATAAACGCAACGGAAGCAAAGATTTACATCAAAAAGGATCTTGAACTCCATAGAATGGTATAAACTTGTTACAACTTGCATGCAACCAAAACAAACAAGAACAAGGGTAGAAATGGTGTTATACCTTCCTCCTTAGCTCCTAGCTACTGTAGAGAAGGTTGTTTTCGGATGGGATGATCAAGATCTTGAAGAAAATGCCTCCAAGCTTCTCTACCGAAGTTATACACCAAGAACACTCTACCTTGTGCTAGCAATGCAAGTCACCAACAATCACCTCTTGATTTGATTCACTTGCTTCAGCCCTTGACTTCTGGAAAAACACTCACAAACCCTCACAAGAACTCTTCTTTGAAGCTTGAGTGTGTATGGAACTAAAGATGGCAAAAGGTTCTAAGGCCAAATAAGCTCAAGACTTAAATAAACCTCAAGAACCGATTCTGGAACCTTCTAGCCGGCCAAGATTTGAATCCCCATTGGACCATTTTGAACAAGCCAATGAAATTCAAGTGCCACTTAGTTTTCCGAGCTTCACGACCCCTCACGGGATCTTACGGCCCGTGAAGCTTAAAAGCTTCACGGCCCGTGCCGTGTTTTTACAAGTCGTAGAGGTATCCGTGGCACATTTATCCTTCACGATCCCCTTCACGGTCCGTGAAGGACCGTGAAGCCACTCTGGTCCACGAGCCATAATGCTCGTGTAAGGACTCGTGGGGACACCTTGCTTCACGACCCGTGGAGCATCCTTCACGGTCGTGAAGCCTAGGTCAACTGGAATTTGACCACTTTGACCAGCTGTTTCCATTTAGGGCTATTTGGGTAGAAGTTAGGTATATGACCTAATAGGCCCGCACATCATTGGCAGTGACCCGTCATACGTGTGTCAGTGGGCATTCTTCAACATGTCCGATGTCATTACTAAAGGACTAATCATCCCCAAAATTTCTGCTGTTGTCAGTGATACGTCCGTTGATAAAACAGACAGAAGTGAAAAAGAAGTAAGGAAGCCTGTTGCATCCTGGATAGATGAAGACTGGAAACTGTTCAATCTGGATGACATGGCAATGAATGTTCTGGCAAATCCCCTAACCAACGAGATCTTGCATACAGTAACTGGGTGTCAAACTGCAAAAGAGATCTGGGATACATTAAGTATTACATATGAGGGTACTGATCTGGTCAAGCAGCAAAAGAAGAGTCATCTGAATAGATCTTATGAAAACTTCTTTTCGAAGAAGAATTAATCCTTGCCTGATTTGTTCACAAGGTTTCACTGCTTGATAAATGACCTACTAAGTATGGGTGTTAAGAAAGATGAAGCTGAACTTGTGCTGAAATTTCTGGATGTGTTACCAGAAAGGTTCAATGAAGTAACCACAATACTGAGGGCTGGAGGAACACTACATTTGTATAACCTACAGTCCATCTACGGGTTCTTGCTCAATCATGAACAGATCACAGAGCACAAGAGAACTTATCAACAACAACTTAAGGATTCTTTGGATAAAGTAGATATTGCATTAGTTGCACAGAAAAAGAAGAAAGGTTCCAAGACCTTGGTTGTTAAATCTGAGACTGAGTCATAATCTCAAGCTAACCACTCAGACTCAGACTCAGGTGATACTGATGATGTTCAGACTATCACTGAGCAGATGGCCATGTTAGCCAGACGTTTGAGAAGAACTCAAAGGGGAAGAGAAAGATCTGACAGGGGCAAAGGGAAGAGTCCCTTTGATCCCAAGAAGGCTGTGTGCTTCAACTGTCATAAGAAGGGACATATTCCTGCTGAGTGAAGATTAAAGAAGGAAGAATTAGCATCAGTTGCTGATAAGAATGCTTACAGGGCTGATAAGTATAAAAAGAAATATACTTAGCTCAAGAAAGCAAAGCCAGAAGACAAAGGACTTTACGCTGAAACCTGGGATACATAATCATCAACCTCAAACGATGATGATGTTTGTCTAATGGTTCAAGAAGATTAAGAGTTTGAAATTGATGAAGTCGATTATGGTTTGTCCGAGTCAACTTTTGAAGCTGACATGAAGGAAGCTGAGGAAAACAGCAAGCTTAGTGATTGGGATCCTACTTCCATGTACAAGGTTAGTAATTTCAACTCTTACACCGATGAAGAAAAGGGTCTTGCCTTCGATTAATTGTTTAATGATTTCAAGACCGGCCTTAAGTCTCAATAGGACCTCAAAGCTGAAAAAGCTAAACTGAAGAATGAGATTAAGGAAAATCAATCTCTCATTGATGTTGGTAAGAAAGCACAGTGTGATCTTGAATGTCAAAGACACATAAATAAACTTCTAAGTGAAGAACTTCTGGAAGCCAAAGATAAAGCTGACCAATTTCAAAAGGTCACTGAATCTTGGTGTAAGTCATCAAGGCTTGCTGAAAAGTGCATCAACCAACAAATTCCTAAATAGGTACAAGCTGCTCTTGGAGGTGACTATAAATCCGCAGCCTATGCAGATGATGAGGATGAGATAGCAAGTACAGACTCTGAGGAGGATAGACAACTTATTAAGTCTCAGAAGTCAGCCTCATAGAAGAAACATGGTCAAAACCTTAAATACAATATGTTTGTAATGGCCAAAGATCATGGTAACGAGTGCTCAACATCCAAACAGCATGGTAAGTCTGTTCTGGACAGATTAGGCACTCAGCCTATTCAAAGAACTTCAGTCATAGAAAGGCTTAATCAAAATCCTTTCAAAAGACAACATTCTCTATCTGGCTCAGAGAGAAGTTACAAGAATAGGAAGACCACTGTAAGTCAGAGGTCAAATCACAACAATGGTAAGTCCAAATTGTCGATCTTGGTAAGTCTAAGGAGATCAACAGTGGTAAGTCCAAATCTGTTGAAACTAGTGAGTCCAGAAAGCGTGACAAAGGTAAATCCAAGGTCATGGAAAAGTAGTTTGTTGGTCAAGCTTCTAATCAAAAGGATAACAAACAAAGATCTGACAAAGGTAAATCCAAAGTCAGTGAGCATCAAGTGAATCAACTTGCAAAGAAAGTTGAAAAGTTATCCACTACATATAATCCTAAGGCTGAGAGTAAGTTCTCACAAGGATTATTAAACACACTACCACCTGAAATCATTGGAAGAAGGAGATGCTACAAGCGTAGAAGTAGAGGTCATGAGGCTAAGGACTGTGACATTGAAATCTCAAGGCCTGAACAAGAACAGGCTGATCAGCCTACATAGGACTCAACTCCTACTCAAGCTGAACAGTCAGTTCAACAAAATGAAAATGCTAAGTGCTCATCATCTGAACCCACCAAGAAGTGGGTTCCCAAACAAAACTAATATGTTTAGTTTTCATATCATGTGCAAGGTTCAAGTAAATGGTACTTGGATAGTGGATGTTCAAGGTACATGACTGGGTGGAAAGGACTTCTTAGTGATTTCCACGAAGATGAAGGTCCTAAAGTAACTTTTGGTGACAACTCCTATGGAAGAACTAAAGGCTATGGGAAGATGCATGCTGGCAAGGTGACTTTCCAGAAGGTTGCATATGTCAAGGGTCTTAAACACAATCTGATCAGTATCAGCCAGTTGTGTGATGAAGACAGTTACTTTTAGGAAGAAAGCAGGAACTATATATAACGCTAAAGGAAAGCCTGTACTAATAGCTAAAAGAGAAAGAGATGTGTATCTACTTGATCTTAATTCTGCTGATCCCTATATTGAAACCTGCTTGTATTCCCAATCTATTCCTAAGCTGAGTTGGTTGTGGCATAAAAGATTATCACATTTAAATTTCAAAAATATAAATATGCTATCCAATAAAGAGTTAGTCCCTGGATTACAAAAGATCACATTTGTCAAGGACAAATTGTGTTCAGCTTGTGAACAAGGGAAACATCATAAAGGGTCTTTTAAATCAAAGCAAAATTTTTCAATAACAGACCCACTGCATATGTTGCATATGGATATGTTTGGACCCATAAGTACTCCTAGACTAAGTGGCAAAAAGTAAACACTGGTGATAGTAGATGAGTTATCACGATTCACCTCGGTAATATTCCTAAAAGCCAAAAGTGAAGCTGCCCTGGAGATAATAAGTTTTATCAAATTAGAAGAGTTGCAGAAAGGTAAGTCTGTAAAGCAACTCAGAAGTGATCATGGGACTTAGTTCAGAAACTGAACCCTTGAAGGCTTTTGTGAACAAAAGGGAATATTACAAAATTTCTCATCTATCAGAACTCCTCAACAAAATGGAGTTGCTGAGAGGAGAAATAGAACCTTAATTGAGGCTGCTAGAACTATGCTATGTGAGGCAGGATTGAAACTCTATTTGAGGATTAAGCTGTCAGTACAGCCTGCTATACCCAAAATAGGTCAATCATTGTCAAAAGACATGGCAAGACTGCATATGAAATGTACAAATCTAGAAAGCCCAATATAGGTCATTTCCATGTCTTTGGTTCAAAATGCTATGTGCTGAATCAAAGAGATCAGCTCCATAAGTTGGAACCTAAAGCTGATCCTGAAATATTTGTTGGTTATTCCTCAATCTCCAAATCTTACAGAGTGTATAACACCAGGAGAAAGGCTATAGAAGAATCAATTCATGTCTCATTTGATGACGACAGTTTTGATCAAGCTGATAAAAGACAAGCTGACTTGGTTAGTCTGAGTGAGCTTGAAAAGCCTGAGGAAACCAATATGTCAAATCCTATGTATGTTATGGGAGATGATAGTGATGATGATGTGTGTTCATCAAAGAAATCATCACAAGGTCCAAGGGACTCTCAAGCTGAGAAGGATGATGAGTTCATCAATCCCTTTGGAGCTGAAGTCACTCAGACTGAAAATCTTAGTGATCATCAGTTTGTTGACAATGCTACTATTGAGGCTGAGGATGTTTGTTCACCTCAGGCTTCTCAATATCACTCAGACCCAAAACCAGATTCTCCAACTACAACATTTAAATTCCTCAAAGATCATCCTCAAGATCAAATCATTGGAAATGTCCAAGAAAGGGTTATGACCAGATCAAATGCTATAGCTAACTATGCTTCTTACTTTGGTTTCCTATCCTAAATGGAACCAAAGAAGACTGAAGAAGCCTTAGAGGATGAGGATTGGATTGATGCTATGCAAGAGGAATTAAATGAGTTTGAGAAGTGGGTCTATAGAAACAAAATGGACAAGGAAGGAGTGATAGTTAGGAACAAAGCCAGGCTGGTAGCACAAGGGTATAAGCAAGAAGAAGGAATCGATTATGATGAGACCTTAGCCCCTGTTGCTAGAATTGAAGCTATACGGCTATTCTTAGCTTATGCAGCATATACAGACTTTAAAGTCTATCAAATGGATGTGAAGAGTGCTTTCCTAAATGGAAAACTTCAAGAGAAAGTCTATGTGAAACAACCTCCTGGCTTTGTTAGTTCTAAGTTTCCACATCATGTCTATAAGTTAGACAAGGCTTTGTATGGTCTTAAACAAGCTCCACAAGCTTGGTATGATACACTGTCCAACTATCTGCTATCAATGGATTTCATCAAAGGCAGTATAGAAAAGACACTCTTTATTAAAAAGAGTAAAGGACAGGTGATTCTTGTACAAATCTATGTAGATGACATTATTTTTTATTCTACAAATGAATCTCTGTGTGAATGGTTCTCCAAAATAATGTCACGAAAGTACAAGATGAGCATGATGGGTGAGATGACATACTTCCTAGGCTTACAAATCCAACAAAAGCTTGATCGAATATTCATCAATCAAAGCAAGTATGTTCTTGATTTGATAAAGAAATATGGTTTTGATTCAAGTTCAACCATGAAAACACCCATGTCACTAGCTGTCAAGCTGAGTAAGGACTCAGATGGTAAGTCTGTGTGTCAGTCTACCTATAGAAGAATGATTGGTTCATTATTCTATTTGACAGCTAGTAGACCTGATATCATGTTTGCTACATGTGTTTGTGCAAGATATCAGTCATATCCTAAAGAATCACATCTTCAAGCTGTGAAAAGGATCTTTAGGTTTCTTAAAGGTACTCCAAATCTATGTCATTGGTATCCAAAGGACTCTGGATTTGAGTTTGTTGGTTTTTCAGATGCTGACTATGCTGGGTGTAAGTTAGATAAAAAATCAACAACTGGAGGATGTCAAATGATTGGAGGGAAGTTAGTAAGCTGGACTAGTAAGAAACAGAACTCAGTGGCTACTTCAACTGCCGAAGCTGAATATGTTGCAGCAAGAAGCTGTTGTGCTCAAAACCTGTGGATGCAACATCAGCTTCAAGACTTTGGTATGAGGTTCGAGAAAACTCATATCTTCTGTGATAACCAAAGTGCTATAGCTATCACTTAAAATCCAGTCTTCCACTCAAGAACCAAGCACATTGAAATTCGACACCACTTCATTAGGGACATCGTGGAAAAAGGTAAAGTTGACATTAAATTTATCTCCACCGATGACCAATTAGCAGATATATTTACTAAACTACTTGATGAAAAGAGGTTTATGTATCTTCTAAGTGAATTGGGTATGCTCAACCCATAGCTGTGTGTCTAGAATTTGAGTTTCAGTCTGACAAAGACTAAGTATCTTAAGCTGAGTGCACAGTTTATAAATAAGTTTTCATAAACTGACAAAACTGTCAAGCTGAATAATGACTTCACATGTTTGAGTTAGTCTTAAACATAAATGACTAAGTGTCATTGAGTCTGAGCTATGTGCTTAACTCAATTTGTGTGATTGGTTCACACGTTTGGTAAGTTCCAAACATACTTTAACTACTCAGTGTAGTTAAAATGTTAGTTTCAGTCAGTCTTAAACAAAAATGACTAAGTGTCATTGATTCTGAGATGTGTGCTCCACTCAAGCTGTGTCTCAATCTCAAGCTGAGTGCTCATTTCAAGCTGAGTGCTTGACTTAGGCTGAGTGATTAGTTTACTCAGCTTGGTGTGTCCAAACTATGATTTAATTACTACGTGTCATTAATTCATAGATCAATGTGTATTTGAGTCAGTCTCATATCGCATCGTATACCAATTGTGTATTGGTATGATACAACAGTGTTTATAATATTTTTATGAGTCAAGAATATTATTTTACACATTTATCCATTGGAATATGATGCGTTTCTACCCTATTACTATTACATCAAGCCGTAATTTCTCCGGCGTAACGGATAAAAAGGGATTCCAACGGTAAATTTTCTCTCTCCTCTGAAAGGTATATATATCGATCATAACCGACTTACAGAGTTTTACGCTTACTAAACTTCTGCTATTCTATACCTTCAACTACCACATCTTTGCTACGTGCAATCAACCGTTCACATTCAAAACCCTAAATTGCTCAGTGCGATTTCACAAACGCTCAGTGCGATTTCATTTTGCTCAGTGCAAGCTCAATAAGTTACTTAGTGTAATCTTTCAAACTAAACAATGGACATAACCATTCTCAATCTGGGTGATAGAATGGTAAGGGGTGCTGCGTTAAAAAACAATGGATTGCCCGTGATAAAATCAATCAATGTGCGTGCCTTGCAATCCCTAGACGCAAGCGTAACAGGGGATACAAACCATGGGTGGATTAAATCCATAAATGCCCATTGGCATTCGTTTTCACTGAAGCACCTATTCATGTGGTTCCTCAGCATCTACTGGAGTTTTGGTACATGTGTGTCTACGACCAAAACAACGATGAAATTCGGGGCACGGTGCTGAATGGAGAGAGGACTATTGCTCTCACAGTGCACAGGCTAAGGGAAGTTCTAAAACTCCCTGTTCATGATGACTTCGAGCCTGCTGTGACGAGGCAGGTGGCTAGATCTGTCCTACCCAAAATGGGTCACCCACAAACAGAGGGTGTAATCAAAAAGGCCACCTTTGCAACCAGTTGGGGTTTAGTAGGTACCAAGGTTGGAGGACTGGACCAGGTAAATGAGTTTGAGATGCAGCTGCTATACAATATGTATTTTCCAAGGAACTTGGACTACGCACAACTCATCGTCAACGAAATCAAGGTCCAAGTGATGAAGACCACAATGGATCTTCATGTACCATTTATAAGGTACCTGTCCTTGACATTCGAAGCCGAGCTGGGGACAACACTGTATGAAGCTAATCAGGATGTGTTCTTGACGCCTACACTCAGCTCTAAGATGTTCAATAATGACATCTTCCCTGAGCAAGAGGGTCTGAGTGATCCCATGCGTGTGATAGTTGAGGCAGCTTCATCAGAAAGTGAAGCAGAGGGAACAAATCAAGGGGGAGCTTCTCGAGCTGACACAGAGGTTCGAGCTGAGCACTCTACCCAGGCTGAACCAACCACTACACAAGCTTCCTCTCGTAAGACCTCTCCACTTTCTCTTTCTTCTCATTATTCTCCTTGTACATTTGAAGACAAGGCTGTGGTAAACCCAACCCAGTCAAGCCCATCTCCTCCACCTTCCATTGAACTCCAATTTGCAGCCACCCCTAGTATGACCACTGCTGCTAGGGAGAAAATCCAAACCTACACAAGAAAAACTGCCAAAGGTGGTGCCACTCCTATAGGCATCACTGGAGCTGAGATCACACTAATCCCTCCCCAGGCAGGAGTTGAGGGGGAGATGGCTACTCGTAAGGTGTCAACCTAGAGGCTCATCTCAACCCTTAAGCCTAAACCGAGTGTGGTGTCTACTCAGCCCACACTCTCAAGTGCCATAGGAGAGCCTGTTACTGTGCCTAAGCAGACACACTTAGGTAACATTGAAGAAATGACCAATCCCCAGGGTCAATCACCCCCTCTAAACCAATAAGCCAACCACCTACCTATACACTTCACGTTTCTAGCCCAATTACTTCTCTTCACTTCTCACACCCACCTGCACGACCTGTCAATGTGTCATCTCCATACCCAGATGACTCACAAGGTCCAAACTCTGGTGAAAATGGGTTTGAGGGTAAACACCAACCCTTGGATGATGCACCCAAAGTCCAACCTTCTCAAACTGACTTGATGACTTGATGAACTTCTTTCAAGGTCAGTTTAATAAATTGCACCTCAAGAGAAAGAAAACAAAGAACAATATCATGCTAATTTTGGATTCTCTGGATGAGGAGGTGTTGAACTTGAAATCTATTGTTGCTTCGCTACAACGAAACAAGACTTCTACCCCTAGTGATGATGACAAAAAGGCGGAGAATGTTCAAAAGACTGAAGTTGTGTCTGTCCAAGCTGAAGTTTTATTATTATTGGCAAAAGGAGCAGATCAGATTGAGGGGGAGAAAGAAATTGAGATAGAAGCTGAGCTGACTGAAAAAGCAAAAGGCAAAAGAGCAGTAGTGGTCAGCTCAGATGAGTCAGAACCCCCTCAGTAGAAAAGACGAAATATGATTCTCAGTGAATCAGCCTCAGATGAAGACTCTGCTGACAAAATGACTTTACAAGAAAGAGCTTCTCTGTTGGAAGTAAGAAGGATGGAACAAGAAGATGCTGACCAGCTTGGCATGTCAATCAACGAGTTAAGAAGAATATAAATGGATGTTCAAGCTGTGTTAGCTAACGAGAAAGAAGCAAGAGAACAAGCCTGGGCTGAACAAATCAGAAAGCAGAATGAGGAATTAGCAAAACTCAGACTGCCTATTGTGCCCAAGGAGGAAGAAGTAGAAGAGCCTCCTATTAAGGATCAACAAGAGGAGGAGAATATAACTAAGTGTTATACAAAATCTTACTTCTCTTCTCAATTTGATTCACTCAAGTTGAGTTCAGTTCAAGGGATGATCATCATGGAGTTAGTCTTAAAGAATGGTCAAACACCTTCTCTGGAGCTGAATCAACTTCATAAACTGGGATATGAAGAGTGGAAGAAAGTGGCTATTCTCATTAAGTAGATGGAAAAGTCCTCTGCCAGGAATCAAGTTAAGGATGAAATCTTAAGGCTACTTGCAAGAGCTGATGCGATGCAAATCATACCCAGGACTGAAATAGCTACCCTACTGACCTCTTTTCATAAAGTTGGAAAGAAGAAGCAAACAAAGCCAGCTGGATTAGCAAATATAGATAAGTACAGTCTCAATCTTCCTGAAGGCATGGAATTCAAAGAAAATACCTACGTGGAAAAGCCTCAGAAAGGATTCATGTAATTGGACAGAAATGGTGTACAATGCTTCAAGTCTGATGCAAGTATCTATACATGTGGGGTATCTCAAGTGTTTGCTCTGAGACAAATAGTGGAAAAGACTGAACAAACTGCAAGGTTCTGATACAGAATTAACAGAGCAATAAGATCACAGAAGGATCAGCTTCAACACTTGCCTAATTTGCAAGAAATCCTTGAAGAAATCAACAAGGAGATCAAAGAGTTTGAAGAGATACATCCTGAATAGATTAGTTCTATTGTATAAATTAGATTAGTTCTAATTTTGTAAGCACTAAGTGTGCATGATCTGAGTGATCAAAACTTCTGTATTATGATATGTTCAATTAATACAAGTTTGAGTTTGATATGTTCAACTTTGTTATGATATGTTCATAATTATTAGTATGATAAGTTCAGCTTGAATGAATAACTGATTAGTTCTTATTCATTAATGTGTTTGGTTGGTTTGTTCAACTTAAAGTTGGTATGTTCTACTTATAATTGATAAGTTCAATTAAAATTGATAAGTTCAATTAATGTTTGATTAGTTCAAAAATAAAATCTTAATAAGTTTAAGGTTTAAAACATAATTCTGGTAAACAAACTTAAAAACTGTTTGATGGTTTTGTCATCATCAAATAGGGGAGTTTGTTGGGACAAAACCATCAAACAGTTTTTAAGATGTGTTCTAAAGATAACTTAAACAGAATTATGAGGCTTGATCATACTGAACACTTATAGTGTTTCATACTGAGCCGAAGCTGAATATAAGTTGAGCATATGTTCGATCAACTTATACTATATCTTAGTAAGATTATCACTATGTGTGATAAGCTGTGTATGTCACCTAAGACATATATTGAGCTTTCAGGCTGATGTGTTTCAAGCTGAGTGACACAGCGTATATACTGAGTCAGCTCAACAGAGTTGCTATATAAGTTCTAGCTAACTCTTAGGACTTCTAAGGATGAGTTAATTAATATACATGTTAGTTTATGTTTGTTTTCAAGTATGTTCTCGAAGAACTCAGCTTGATGAGTTTCAAGCTGAGTAACTCAGTACGGGAAGGATAAGAAGACTCCAGAATCAAGATTTAAGATTGAAGACTCAAGATAAGAAGATTCAATATTCAAGATTACGGGTTATCTGTTAGTTAGTTAGCAAATTGGGATTAGTTCTAGTTTGTTAGGATCCGTAGGAACAGGATTATAAATACTTATCTCCTGATAAGTTTAAAGGTACGACTATGACTACGACGACTAAGAGTTACAGAGCCATAACTCAATTTCACCTCAAACCGTATGTGTTACGAATCTTGATTCATTGTTTGCCAGTTCAAACGTGATCAAGATACTCACTTATTGCCAAGCTATTCGTGTGTTCGAATATTCACATTAGTTGTGAAATTGGTAAGTTTTCAATCTGTGATTAAATCCTATTTAGAGAGTCGTCCGGTATCTATAATTATAAGTTGATTATAGATAGCAAAGTTTGAAAGATTGAGAGATTTATATTAGGTGTTTACATGTCAAATGTTGCTTACTTGATAGAGTCTGTAATCATCTTCCTATTAATGAAAAGCAAAGCATTCGAATGTGGTTTGATTTACTATGTGTAACACTTTATTTTGATTTGTTCAATTTCCGCAGAAAGTGTATTCAACCCCCCTTCTACACATCTGTTGCTTGTTGTTTTTCTCACCGAGGAACCAACATATTGTGATGCTTCTTACCATGGACTGGGATATGTATTGATGCAGAGAGGAAGAGTAATTGCTTATGCTTCCAGATAGCTCAAGGGTCATGAACAAAATTATCCTACACATGATCTAGTGCTAGCAGCGGTAGTTTTTGCAATCAAGATTTGGAGGCATTATTTATATGGAGTGAAATGCAGAGTCTACACCGATCACAAAAGCTTATAATACTTTGCTGAGTAGAAGAACTTGAATATGAGACAAAGGCGATGGTTGGAGTTGTTGAAGGACTACGATTGTGAAATACTTTACCATCTTGGTAAAGCTAATGTTATAGCTGTTGCGTTGAGCAGAAAATCATGTGCTAATTAGCTTAAAAGCCAGTCTTTACTAATGTCTGTTACTACACCTATACTAGATTTAATTCGAGAAGCCCAAAGTGAAGCAGTTACAGCAGAAAATCAGAATAAAGAATGAATCAAAGGCCAGATTGCTAATTTTCAAGCAGTTAGCAGAGGATTGCTGAATCGCTATGGTCGTATTTGGGTGCCTAGTCATTGTAATATTAGGAAAATGCTTCTAGATGCTGCTTACAAGTCTAAACTTTCAATACACTGAGGCACCACTAAAATATACAGAGATTTGAAGTGAGATTACTGGTGGCCAGGTATCAAACGCGATGTAACTCGATATGTTGAAAAGTGTCTAACTTGTTTGCAAGTTAAAATAGAACATCAAAGGCCTCATGGCCAGCTTCCGCCATTAGAGATTCAAGTCTGGAAATGGGAGCATATTACCATGGATCTTATTACAAATCTCCCTAGAACACCGAGAGGGTTTGATGCAATTTGGGTGGTAGTTGATCCATTAAGTAAGAGTGCTCACTTCATACCGATCAAGGAGGCTTACACCTCTGAAAGAATGGCAGACGTTTATGTAAAAGAGATTGTATCTAGGCATGGTGTACCAGTGTCTATAGTGTCTGATAGAGATACTCGTTTTACAGCAAGATTCTTGAGTAAGTTTCATACTGATATGGGAACGAAATTGCATCTCAGTACTGCCTATCACCCTCAAACTAATGGGGAGAGTAAGAGAACTATACATAATTTAGAAGATATGCTGAGAGCTTGTATTATCGATTTCAGTGGTAGCTAGGATACCTATCTGCCATTAGCAGAATTCTCATACAATAACAACTATCACTCGAGTTTAGGCATGCCACCATATGAATTGCTTTATGGTAGAAATTGCAGAACTCCCGTTTGTTGGGGGGAGATTGGTCAGAAAGAACTGGGAAGTACATAAATTGTTGAAAATACAACCGAACATATCCAGCAGATACGTGAACGCTTGAAAGCAGCTCAAAGCAGACAGAAAAGTTATGCTGATAAAAGGAGGTCACAGCTAGAGTTTCAAGTGGGAGTTCACGTTTTGTTGAAAGTTTCACCCTGGAAAGGCGTTATTAGATTTAGTAAGAGAGGAAAGCTAAGTCCTAGATTTATTGGTCCTTTTAAAGTAATTCAACGCATTGGAAAGGTTGCATACAGATTGGAGCTATGTGAAAAGCTGTCAAGAATTCATAACACCTTCCAAGTGTCACATCTTAGAAAATGTTTAGCTGACGAATCAGCTTATGTGTCCATTACAAGATGTGACTATTCATGAGAAGTTAAATTATATTGAACAGCCAGTGGCTATACTCGATAAAAAAGTCAAACAACTGCGAAATAAGCAAGTTAAATTAGTGAAAGTGCAATGGCAACACAGAAAGGGTTCTGAATACACTTGGGAACCTGAGAATGAGATGATGAAAGAATATCCGCAATTGTTCAGCAATTAGATTTCGGGGACGAAATCTTCCAAGTGGGGAAGAGTTGTAATGTCCCAAGGTTAGAAATATTATTTTAATTATTATTGCTTTTATAAAATGGTTTTTGTATTGTTTCTTTAGTAAAAGACATGAATAGAAAATAGAAGGATTAAATGTAGCAAAAATGAAAAAGGGGCATTATTAGCTATTATGTGGAAACCATTATTTAAAGGGAAAGGAAGTCATAACATAAACTTTAAGTGTGTGATCTGGAGTGTGAAATTAGTGTGTGTTCTTGTGAAGGTAGAGAGAGAAAATAGAGAGAAAATTAAGGTTTAGTGAGAGAAAGTGAAGAATCAAGTAAGATTAAGCTATGTTTATGCAAGATTAAGCATGAATCAAGAGTTATTCTTCTTTTAGCATAAGATTTGGGAGTTTTCTCCTTCAAATTCAGATCTGGAAAACACACACTTAGTGTATGTTCTTGGTGTGAGAGAAAGCTAGAGAGAGAAAGTGCTCGGATTTAGGATTTAAGCAAGGATTTTTATATGCATGCGAAGATCTAGTATTTTTAGCAAAGAGATCAGCTTCAAACAAGTTTCTAACACAAGAAATCAAGGTAAGAAAACTCTAAACTCTTATGTTCTTGAGGTTTAGAGAGAGAAAGTTTGGATTAATGCATAAAAGAGTTGCATGTGGTTAGTGAAGGGTTTTGTAGAGTATAAAATCAGATAATGATAATACACAGCGGAATAAAACACAAAACCCCCTCCAGTGATCTCATCTATCTCGTACAAGAAACTTAACTAGAGTAGAGGATAAAAGTTATACCTTTATGAAATAATCTTGAAACCAGAATGGTAAAGGTGCAACACCGCTACTGCACTACCTCGAATGAGCTAGTAGACCGCTACATGACTTCACCAAACAACACGCAAAACCGTGTGCGTGTGTGTGTGTGATCGACGCAGACCGAAACCCCCGTGGGGTGTTTTAGAAGTCGACGCATGGAGGGAGGAGGGAGGCTAGGGTTTTTTCCTTGTTTCAATTGTGTTTCTCTAATGTGATTCCTAAGGCTTAAAAAGTTATTTATATATATATAAACCTTATTAAGCCCAAGCCCATTTAATTAAAGCCCAGCTTTAATTAAACTATTAGTTAATTGCAGAATATACCGTTTGACCTTTCTAATTAATTAATAACTATTAATTAATTGGTCCAATTAATATTTAAACTAAATATTAATTCCTCCTTTAAAATAATAAATAGCTATTATTATTTTTCCTCTGAATAATTAATTAACTAATTAATTACTCCACACACATAACTTGGTAAAATCCAATTGGTTCTAATTGGGTGTGTAGCAGTGTGATCCTTTAGTGTCTCATTGCATTGGACACGATGCCACGTGTTATCTATCTCTGCACATAAACCAACAGACTCCCACTTGTATAAGATAAGTAACACTCCTTGTACATCGTTAGCCAAAGGAGGTCCCCACCCAGACACTTAGGTTAACCAGGCTATAAGATCTCTTACATATAGAGATATAATCCATACTTGGATTACACAGGCTTTTCCCTTTGCATCGCGATATTCTATACTGTGACTATTAGACATGGAGCAGGGATCTTATTCTAAATACTCATATTTTCTCGACTCTGATCTAGACACTCTGTAGTTACGGTTTACTTAATGAAACCTATCATTCTACCCGAGCGCGGCCACACATTTTCAATAGTCTCAATCATCGAGGGGCCCTGAAACATCTCTCCTAAAAAGGAGGTGTAAATCCCATCTTGACTATTTGCAATTTGAGCACACAGCTTCGGCTGCACCTAGCAGCCCCTTATAATCACCCTGTTATGGTGTGACGTTAGAACGCGCTAAAGTACAGAAGTTACTATGCCCCAAACCAAATATCTCAGGTCTAAGGACAACCTATCAAGTTTACTTATGATGGTGCACCATGAAGTAAACTCGATGCAGATCACTCCCAATATTTATCCCCCTGATAAATATCTACAAATATTTGGTCACATCCTTGTGCTTTTATTCAAACCGAATAAATCATCAAATATTCATAATAGCGTTATGTCCCTAATGTAGCTTCTACTACATTAAGTAGCTACGGGCATTTAGACAATTCATAACTTGATTTGTCATGGATGAGTTAAAACATGCTAAAAATAGACAACAAGAAACGATTATGTAAAAACTCCTATTTCAATCCAATGAAATGTAATTACATAATATAAAATGTTTCAAGTTACATCTATAGTAATAATCAAAAACTTGAACTAGCTGCTATATTCTAAGTACTGCATTCCTATAGAATTCGCATATCTCTCATGCTTAGCTCTAACTAGCGGCTTTGTCAACGGGTCAGCTACGTTGTCGTCCGTCGGTATCTTTTGCAGTCTAATATCTCCTCTTCCAATGATCTCTCGGACTAGGTGATATTTTCTGAGTACATGTCTGGTCCGCTGATGATCTCTTAGCTCATTAGCTTGCGCAACTGCCCCAGAGTTATCACATAATATATCAATCGGTCTAGAGATACTGACAACAAATCTAAGATCTAGGATAAAATTCTTCAGCTAGACAACTTCCTTTTCCGCATCACTTGCCGCAATATACTCTGCCTCTGTAGTCGAATCTGCTATTGTATCTTGCTTCTGACTTTTCCAAGATATAGCTCCTCCGTTTAGGGTAAAGGAAAATCCTGACTGCGACCTAAAGTCGTTTATGTCGGTTTGGAAACTAGCATCAGTGTAACCAGTTACACTAAGCTCATCCATCGAACCTCCATAACCTAGGAACATGTCTTTTGTCCTTGTCAGATACTTGAGAATATTCTTGACAACTACCCAATGAGCTTCACCCGGATTTTGTTGATATCTACTCGTGACACTTATGGAATAGGCAACATCGGGCCATGTACATAACATGGCATACATAATTGATCCAATTGCTGAGGCATATGGAATCAATTTCATCTTATCCTGATCTTGACTAGATACAGGACACTGAGCCTTGCTTAAAGCCGTGTCAGACTACATTGGAATAAATCCTTTCTTGGATTCATCCATCTTGAATATTTTCACGACTTTGTCGATGTATGTACTTTGACTAAGTCCAATAAGCCGCTTAGATCTATTTCTATAGATCTTAATACCAAGTATATAAGCAGTTTCTCCCAAGTCATTTATCTGGAAACACCAGGATTTTACTCCTTGTAATACTGGTACACTGTTTCCTATTAGCAACATGTCATCTACATACAAGACTAGGAAAGTTACCGCGCTCCCACTGAATTTAGTGTAAACACATGACTCAAACTCACTTTTGGTAAAACCAAACTCTTTGATGCGCTCATCAAAGTGTAAGTACCAGCTCCTAGATGCTTACTTTAATCCATAAATGGATATTAGCAACTTGTATACTTTATTTGGTCTCTTTGGATACGCAAAACCATCCGGTTGTATGAATATACGTCCTTTGTCAACTTGTTGGTCCCCTGGTGAGATAAACAACAAGTAAGTAATGTGTAGAAGGGGGGTTGAATACACTTTCTGTGGAAAATTGAACAAATCAATAAAAAGTGTTGCACAAATCAAACTACATGAAATCGGATGCTTTCATTAATAAGAAGATGATTACAATGACTATCAAGTAAGCAACACTTCTTATGTAAACACCTAATATAAATCAAATATCTCAATCTCTCAAACTAATTGATCAAACTTGCTATCTATAATCAAGTAATGATTATAGACACAGACTAACTCTCTAAACAAGATTTATTCATAGATTGAATACTTACCAAATTCACAACAGACGTGAGGATCGAACACACGAACTATGTTGGCGATCTGTGAATTTCTTGATCACGTTAAACATACAAAAAATGTATCAAGATACGTAACACATACGATGGTGAGGTTAGGTTTTTTTTCTGAACTTATCAAGAGGTTAGTATTTATAATCCTGTTCCAACGGATCCTAACAAACTAGAACTTATCCTAATCTGCTAACAAACTAACGGATAACCCGGAATCTTGAATCTTGAATCTTCTATCTTGAGTATTCAATCTCCAATCTTGATTCTGAAATCTTCTTATTCGCACCGTAGATATAGAGAATTACAGAATTTAAAACATATTTAAATTCTCTTAAGCTGACTTCTTTTGTTAGGCTGAGTTTATCAGCTTGAAACTCATCAAGCTGAGTTCTTCGAGAACAAACTCGAAATCAAACATGTACTAACATGTATAATGACTAACTCATCCTTAGAAGTCATAAGAGTTGGCTAGAACTTACTTAGCAACTCTGTTGAGTTGACTCAGACAGTCAACCTACAGGCTGAGTCACTCAACTTGAAACACCTCAAGCTGAATACTCAACCAATACCTTAGGTGACACACACAACTTATTAAACATATTGATAAACTAACTAAGATATAGTCTAAGCTGATCAACTATATGCTCAGCTTATACGCAGCTTATGCTCAGTCTGAAACACTATAAGTGCTCAGTCTGATCAAGCTTCATAATTCTGCGTAAGTTGTATTTAGAACATATCTTACAAACTTAACTTTGTCTCATCAAATCTTAACTGATAAGATCATTTGACCAAAAAACTCCCTCTATTTGATGATGACAAAACCATCTAACAGTTTTTAAGTTTGTTGAACAGAATTATGTTTTAAATCTTAAACTTACTAAGATTTTATTTTTGAACTAATCAAATATTAATTGAACTTATCAATTATAAGTTGAACATACCAACCAATCATATTAATGAACACGAACTAATCAAATTGTTCATTCAAGCTGAATTCATCAGCCTAATAAATATGAACATATCATAAACATTTGAACATATCAAAATAGTACTTGTATTCATTTAGTTGAACATATCAGAATATAAAATTTGATCACTTAGATCATGCACACTTAGTGCTTACAAAATATTATAACTAATCTAATAATTAAAAATAGAACTAATCTATTACTTATGATCAGAGTGCAACTCTTCAAACTCTTTGATTTCCTTGTTAATGTCTTCAAGAAGTTCTTTCAGATTTGGCAAGTGTTGAAGTTCATCCTTTTGTGATCAGATTGCTCTGTTTAGTCTATATCTGAACCTGGCATTTTGTTCAGTTTTCTTCACTAGTAATCTCAGAGCTAACACTTGAGCTACCTTACAAATATAAAGTGTTGCATCAGCCTGGAAGCATTGATCACCATTACTATCCAAGTACATAAATCCTTTCTGAGGCTTTTCATAATAAGTATTCTCTTTAAACTCCATTCCTTCAAGAAGATCAACATCGTACTTGATCTGTTTTGCTAATCCAGCTGGCTTTGACAACTTTCAATTTCCAATCTTGTGAAAGGAAGTAAGTAGGGTTCTGATCTCAGATCTGGGTATGATTTCCATTGCATTAGCTTTTGCTAGTAGCCTCAAGATCTCATCCTTTACTTGATTTCTAGCAGAGGACTTTTCCATCTACTTGATGAATGTGGCTACTTGTTTCCATTCAGCATATCCCAGTTTATGACGTTTAGAGATGAGAGAAAGTAAGCGTAAACTTCTGAATTTCGGTTACAATCGATATATATACCTTTTGAGGAGATAGAAAAGTTACCGTTGGAAATCCCTATTTATCTGTTACATTAACTAACTTATGGATATATATATAACAGTAATCGAGATGAAGCCGATCAAGTTCAAACGAATAATTTGGTAAAATAATATCTTTGAGCTACAAAAACATTATTTACACTGTTTTATTACATCGATACGTAATCAGTATAAAAATATAATTTCAGACTGACTCAAACATAATGTTTCATGAATTAATTGTTAGAATATGCCCACTGAAGCGTGTACACCATTTGAATCACTACCGATGATGTATGGGCCTATTGGGTCATACACCGGGGTCAAATCTGACAACAACTTAAGTAAAGGGACCGAAATTGACAAAAGAGAAAAGTTGACTTCGCAGGTTGGGTTAGCGCCGCTAACCATAAGGTGTTAGTGCCGCTAACACTTATGGGTTAGAGTCGCTAGAGCTGCATGGACTTTACGTCAAGTCATCTGACAAGCCGCGTTAGCGCCGCTAACTATTATAAGTTAGCGCCGCTAAGTTTGGCTAGCGCCGCTAAGTCCAAACGTCACCTTTTTGTCAAATCACCTCTCATGTTGGCCAATGCATGTTAGTGACTTGAGCGACTTTGGCCGTCCTTGGAGAGGTGAAGTGGTATCCTGGAGTTTATAAAAGACCACTCTTTAGCCTCATTTATCTCTCTTGGCTACATACACAATATACATACTCACAAGTGCTTCCAAGACTTTGGTGAGGTCTAAAAGAGAGACTTAGGGTTTGTTGCTCCAGAAATCGGTTCCATTTTCGTGGTTGTTGTTCCTCAAGTGATTTTCAAGAGTGAAGAATCACCAAGGCTTGCTAGCTCAAGGGATTTGACGTGTTGCCGCGGTATTATCCTCTAGTTGATTCGTTCAAGCAAAGGAGAAGCAAATCCAATCACTTCATCAACATTTACTGGAGCTAAGGAGCTGGTATAATATCCTTCCCTTTCTGGTTTTGTTGCATTTCGTTTCATAGAGATTGATCCATGTTTGGGGTTTTACGGTTTTATGCTTTATGTGCTTGTACTATGAGCCTTTTGTGTTGTACCTTGCTTCCGCTGCGTGCCCTAGAAATCCCAACAGTGATTGATCCATGTTTGGGGTTTTACGGTTTTATGCTTTGTGTGCTTGTACTATGAGCCTTTTGTGTTGTACCTTGCTTCCACTGCATGCCCTATAAATCCCAACATTAATACACAGCAAAATTAAAACATGGTTTAGACATACCAAGCTGAGTAAACTTATCACTCAGCGTGAGTCAAGCACTCAGCTTGATTTTAGCACTCAGCTTGAGTGGAGCACACAGCTCAGAATCAATGACACTTAGTCATTTTTATTTGAGACTGACTCAAACAGATATTTTAACCACACTTAGTAGTTAAAACCTGTTTGGAACAGACCAAACGTATGAACTTATCACTCAGCTTGACCAAGTGAACAATTTATGAAGACATATCTATAAACTGTACGCTCAGCTTTGTTGTTCCCAAATAGTGAATATTACTAACTTAAATAACAATTAAGTGCGGAAATAGTAATTATAAGAACAGAAAGAGATGTCAAAGATTGTTAATATTGATATAACAAACTTTACAGACGAGAATTTAAGAAGAACAAACTTCTTAAATTCAATGAAAAACAAGTACAGACTTGAGAGAAAGTAGACAGACTTTAGCTATTGCTTACTGAACATACAGTAATCGTTAGCACACTCTTCTCGACTAAGAGAAGAGTATATATACATTTCCCTAATCAATCATAGCCGTTGAATAGGTGACAAACGTCACAATCTAGTGAATTGATTAGCAACAGATTTCCTCATGCAAAACTGTCTTGAAAGTGACAGTTGATGACGTCACTGAGGGGACCATTTGCTGAAGACTAACTTCAGTAAACTGAAAGTTTCAGAGATGAAACTTTCAGCCCTTCAGATGATCGTTATTTAAGACGAGACAAATCTTCAGTTAAAGTCTTCTGCTGAAATCTTCTTCGAATACTTCAGCGCTGATGGAATGTAAACAAATCAAGACTAACAATCTCCCCCTATTTGTTTATAGACCATCATTATTTACTTAGAATAAACAAATAGAGCTATATCTTAAAAGAACTCATATGTACATGATCCAGACTGAATATTTTTGGATTCTTTTCATTTTCCAATGTTTTTGAATTTTTTAGTTTTACAAGAGAAAAGAAATACAAGAAAATAAAGTTCATAGAGAAATCAAGAGCTTCTTGATGGCTTGTGTGCTTGAGTGCCTTCCATGACTTTGGCTTTTTCTTCCCATATTTCAGTTTCAGGATCTCTAGGCTTTTTGGCTTCAAATAGTTGTACAATCTTCAGGCGAATATCAGCAGTTTCAGGATCCCTTGAATTAAAGTAGGATGATATTGCCTTCAGATGCATCCAATCAGCATTTTCAAGTTCAGACACCCTCTGAAAACTTGGTCTGTCATAAGCATCCTTGAAGAAAAATCCTCTAGGATTGTCAAGAACTTGTTTGTCATTGAATACGAAACCTGAAGGGAGAGAACAATCCATATTTCTGCAATTTGGAAGAACACCTGCGGCCATAAGCTTAACAATCTCTTCTTCAGATCTCTTAGAATACCTTCTTCCTCTCTTCTTTAAAGGTTGAACCTTATCTTGATTTTCAATGATATCTTCAGAAGGTTGATAACGTTTCTTCAGAAGATCATAGGATTCTTGTAGATAAGAAAGCCTCTTCTTAACTGACCTAACCAGTTCCGTTAGTTTCAGTCGGTTCAGACACTTCCCAATTTCAACCCATTCAGACAGACTGAATTTTGTAAGGTTGACCTCGGAGACATACTGAATCTTGAGGAAATTTTTATTTCTCGAGATCTCAACTATATTTTCACCTTTTTCTTTGGTAACCCTAACTTTTGTGATTGGATCAGGGTCAGCTCTGTTCATTCTGGTTTCAAACCATTCCTTTTCTTTTCGTTCTCTCATTAGCTTGGCTTTCTCTTTTTTTATTCTTTCCTCTTCAATTTCTTTTTCAACAGCAAGCTGAAGAGATTGAGGAGACATTTTCTTCTTAGTCTTTTGTTGACCAGCTTCAAGTTCAGCTGTCTTCTTTGCTTCAGCTTCAGAAAGACGTTGTAATCTGTCAGTCTCTTTAGCTATCTCCTTTTACATTCTGTAATCTTCCAAGGTCAACCCAAGAGCAGCAGCTTCATCTTCTTCAGTGACCTGATCTCCCCCTTTGTTGGACACCTGATTTTTAATTGCCTTCATGCTATCAAACAACAGTTTTTCAGTGTTGATTACTTTAGGCTTTACTACTTCAGTTTCATCTGCAATACCTTTACCTTTATCAGGATTCCTGATAGGTGAACTAGCTTTCTCACTGATAACTGAAGGAAAATCAGTTTTGGAGATTATCAGCGGAATCTGATCTAGGATTGTTGGATTCAGAGTGTTTGATGTTAGATCCCTATGACTAGGAATATCAACATTCATCATTGTTTCAGATGCAAACACTGAACTTTCAGTAGTATGAGGAGCATTAGGATGTATAATCAAGGCTATCTCAGGTTGAGTGACTTTTTGAGGATGAGATTGAATTAACATATTAAAGTCACGTTCAGGAGAAGATCTTTCAGAGATTTTAGCATTACCTTCATCCCCAGGTTCACTAAGAGATTCTTCAAACCATCTGTTCAATTCTCTGTTCTTTTTCAGTTTCATCTCTAAACACAGAATACTCTTTAATTGTTTGTTTCAGCTGACGAATTTCTTCTTTATCTCGTAGTGACTCTGCTTTCCTTTTCTTGATCTGAGCTTTTATGGTTCTAGCCACAACTGAAGATTTCAAAATTTTCTCCCCCTTAGAAGCGGAGGAAGAGACTGTAGCAGCTTCTATTCTTTCCAATCGTGGAACAATGTGTTTGTTCAGTGTGGCGACCATCATACGCTGCATATCTTTCAGAACTACCTTTTTGTGATAGGACTGAAGATAGCGTTTAGAAGGTTAAGCTTTTAGAGAATCGCGGAGTTGCGAGATATTGTCAGTGAATGTTTTGAGAAAAGTGAGTTGAAACTTTGAAAGAGACTCAGATAAAGATGACTGAGAGGCTGAAAGCTTAGATAACACTTCCTCGTAACGTTTATTGCCATTAGCAATATAATCACGGAGTTGTTTAAAGAGAGTGACCCGGAGTTGATTGTGAAACTGAAATTCTTTGTTTAATGTACAGATGTAATCGATTAAAAGTGCAGTAAGAATTTTAATTTCGTCAGCAAAGTTGACATTTGACATGTGCTGAATGTGAAACCGATGAAACTCTTTTGTAACTTGACTGTGAAGAAGACGAATGGAATCATCAAGTTTTGAGTAGGCATCAAGAACAGACATTGAGTCATCATCAATCTCAGTGGGTGAACGAATGATGGGAGGAGACAACGGAGTGGTTTAATCAGCTAGAAAGTCTTGTTCAGTAGAGGAATAAGAGGTTTCAGAGTTTTCGGAACTGTCGAGAGGATCAGTTACTGATTTGGCAAAAAGTGTTTGTTGAAGAGAAGGAAACTGAGCATTAAGGTCAGTGGAAATATCCTGCCCATAAGTCATCAGTTTATCTAGATGAGATTGATTGGAAGTGGGAGGGAGAAGATTGACAGAATACTCAAAACCAGAAGCAGGATCACAAATGAGACCCTGTTCGTTGTTTAAATTTTTAAAAGAAATATGTGGAGGTGGGGTAGGTATAGCCATAGAAACATTCGGGTTTAATGAATCATCAGGGGCTACATTGGGCTTTGCTTCAGTAGTAGCTTTGTGTGTAACTACATCTTCATGAGCAATAGAAATAGCCATAGGTTCAGGTGGATTAGCTGAACCATCAGAGGCCAAGATGGTAGAGGAAGGAATAACTTCAATTTCAGGGTTATCTGAAACATCATGAGTCAAAGGTCTCTCAGAGTCAGATGGTTTAGCTGAATCATCATGGAGGGTGAATACATCAGACTCAGATGGTTTAGGTGCTGAGAGATCATCTGTATGGGTTAAATCCATAGGATCAGTTCGGACTACTGAACCATCAAGGGATTTTGGCTGAACTGTAGTTTCAGTTGGTAATACTGAAACTGTGACAGTAGTGGTCTTAACATCACTGGTTTTGAGAGCCTCGGAGTGTGAGGGTGATTTACACTCGTCATTGGTAGTAAGAGATTTAGTAGAGGAGAGAAGACTTACAGTGGGTAGTGGATCAGGAAGGACAGTCTTAGCTTTTGTTGTTTGTTGTTGCTTAGTGGTTGAGTCAGGAGAAGGAGGAGTTTTACGCTTCAGTTTCTTGGATGCAGCAGCAGGATTGTCATCAGAACTTTTTTTTGTTAAAGAAGACAGTTTGATTAGATGCCTCTTTTTCTTAGGAGCGGGCTGTGCAGTGGCCTCTGAATCTGAAGGTTGGTCAGGTTGTTCAGGTTGTTCAGCAGAAGGAGACCGACGAACTGAACCAGCAGGAGTGTCTGTCATCCTTGCATAGTCCATCATGATGGCAGTAAGTGGTATGGGATCAGTCAAGTCAGTGCTGGACCATACAGAGTGAGGAAGAGAAGACAACTCAACTGAATGCTTAGCTGAATAATAATGAGATCGTCGGATCAGTTGTCGAAATATCAGCGAAAGAAATCGAAGAAAAGGAATATGAGAATGTCTCTTCTTCATTCTGACTTGAGTAAGAAGAAGGTTGAAGACAAAAGCAGCATAATCAACTTTTGTGTCATACATCAGAGCATGACCTAAACTCAGCACGTTGTCAGCCACTTGATCCATTCCTCCTGTTTTTGCAGTCATACAAAAGGAATAAATACTGAAGAAACTACACCACACGGATGGGAGTTTATTTCGAACTAGGGTTTTGCCTTTTATATATGAAGTAGCAGGAATCTTCAGATATTCATTGATAATTTCCTTTGCTGATTTGGAGAAAGGTTCACAGGGAGACTTATCATCAGTTGGAAGATGAAGAGCTTCAGCAAGAAAATACTTGTCAACACGACATTTTTGCTTGCCGTTCAGGAGGGTGAAAGATATTTTTGGGTTTGTAGCGGTCTCATCGAGAACAGTAGCGGTCATCCAAAATTCACACAGATGTTCCTCAAACATGTCGAGTTGGGTGGTTAACGCATAGTTGATGGGGCAATGACGAAGAAAGTTGAGAAGATGGAAGAATTTTGATTTGGAAGTAACAGGAGTGAGCGATACAGAAATATTGTTCGATTTGAAAACAATATCAGCATTTGAGATGATTGGTACAACTGATTCTGGAAGATGAACACACATGGTTGCTGGGCGAGACATGATTAGAGAAAGTAAAAGCGTGTCGAAGGAGAAGGAAAACAATAAAGAAAAGATTGAAGAAGATGATGTAGCGTTATATAGGTTGTTAGAGAAAGAAGTGATGAGCGGAGAATAGAGAATGAGACGGTGATTTCAAAATTAAAAAAAAAACTTTATGTGATTGATATCCAACCGTTAGATGAAACCGTAAACTAACCATAGTTAAAAAAAAAATAACCGAAGGAAATTGCAGATGTTTATAATTTTTATTTATTATCATTTAATATTTGCAAACTGAAAGGCTGTTAATCAGGGTATTTCAGAGAACAATATTAAGTGAAAATAACTAAGAATTACATTGACTTAGTAAAGTAAAAATTATGAACTAGGCATAAAGATAAGATAGTAAAGAAAAGCACAGAACATATCATAAGACTATTTTCCATTAATGAGAAATGCAGACAACATAGTTACAATGGAGCATATTAAAAAAGATCAAAAGCAAATAGCCAAAAGAATCTTGTGTCCATGCCAAAAGATGATCGCCCCAGTTGATTAATCAAGAAGATTTACGGCGATTTGGACTGATGCTCCAAGCCCTATATTATTAATCCTGATGGTGATGGTGTACATGAATGGATGGTTGATGATTACAAAGGTGAGATCCATGAAGAAAGTAGCAACAGTAATGAGAGGAAGAAATGGAGGGAAGAGGATGAAAGATGGTGAGAATGAGAAGAATGAGATTATCTAGGTGATAAGTAAAGGTAAATAAAGAGAAGAAGTAATCATTATTTGAGATAAAAACTGAACATGAAATGACGGCTATAATAAATGCTACCCCAAATAAAGATAAATTGAGTTAACAAAAAGTCATAAATCCAAGCAATAGATTATTAACATAAAGTAAAAGAAAACTTACCTGTCAGCCAAAGAGTTTTAGTTGAGATGTCAGTAGAACAGGTTTCAGTTTGCACAGTTCAGTCAAGCAGGTTTCAGTGGACCACGTTTCAGTTGAAAATTTCAGTTGCTCAAAGATTTAGCATGCCAAGTTCAGAAACAAGATAATTGAAGCGTGCTTCATCCAGAGCCTTGGTGAATATATCAGCTAACTGATGTTCAGTTGGAACAAAATATAGTTCAATATCATTGTTAGCAATGTGATCTCTGATGAAGTGATGACGAACATCGATGTGTTTTGTTCGCATATGAAGCACAGGATTGTTTGAAATGGCTATGGCACTGGTGTTGTCACAGTAGATGGGAGTTTTTGCAAGTAAAACACCATAATCAGCAAGCTGATGCTGAATCCACAGAATTTGTGCACAGCAACTTCCTGCTGAAATATATTCAGCTTCAGCAGTAGATAGAGAAATTGAGTTCTGTTTCTTGCTTTGCCAACTGACGAGTTTGTGTCCAAGCAACTAACATCCACCAGTGGTACTTTTTCGGTCCAAATGACAACCTGCATAATCTGAATCTGAAAATCCCATTAGATCAAAACCTGAGTATCTGGGATACCAAAGACCCAGATGTGGAGTACCTTTCAGATACCTGAATATTACGGATACAGCAGACATATGGGACTCTTTTGGATTTGCTTGAAATCGTGCACATAAACATGTAGAAAACATAATGTCAGGTCTACTAGCAGTTAAATAAAGCAAAGAACCAATCATCCCACGAAAAGTAGGCAAGTCAACTGCTTTTCCATCAAGATCAGCAGTTAACTTGGTTTTGGGAGCTATGGGAGTTTTCATAACTGAACATTCAGTGAAGTTGTACTTCTTCAGTAAGTCAGAAATATACTTTCCTTGATTAATAAAAATACCGGTTTCAGTTTGCTTAATCTGAAGTCCCAAAAAGTAAGTTAGCTCTCCCATCATACTCATTTGAAACTTTTTGGTCATGATTCTTTCAAATTCTTTACACAAATTTTCATTAGTAGACCCAAAAATTATGTCATCAACATATATTTGAACAAGAAGCAAATCACCTTTTTCTCGACCAAGAAAGAGAGTTTTATCGATTGTACCTCGTTTGAATCCCTTTTTAAGAAGATATGCTGAAAGAGTATCATACCAGGCTCGAGGTGCTTGTTTCAATCCATACAATGCTTTGTCTAGCTTGTAGACATGATTTGGATATTTTGGATTCTCGAAACCAGGTGGTTGCTGAACGTATACCTCTTCTTTCAGTTCTCCATTGAGAAAAGCACATTTGACATCCATTTGAAAAACTTTGAAACCTTTATGAGCAGCAAAAGCAAGAAATATGCGAATAGCTTCCATTCGTGCAACGGGAGCAAATGTCTCACATAATCAATTCCTTCTTCTTGACAATATCCCTTGGCAACTAATCTTGCTTTGTTCCGAATGACAACCCCTGATTCATCTTTCTTGTTTCTGAAGACCCATTTGGTTCCTATCACTGACTGATTCGATGGGGGTGGTACGAGATTCCATACTTTATTCCTTTTAAACTCATTCAGTTCCTCTTGCATTGCTGATACCCAATATGAATCTTTTAAAGCATCATTCACTTTCTTTGGTTCAATTTGAGAAATGAAGTCAGCAAACATACAAAACCCGGGTGTTGCTGAACCTCTAGTGCGAACCCCATCATTTAGATCTCCAATTACTTGATCAATAGGATGAGCTTTAGTCCATTTGGTGTTAGGAGGTATGGGTTTTGCAACTTGAAATGGTTCAGTTGGAGAGTCAGCAAAGGAGGAATTTATTTCGATAAAGGGATCAGAGAGAACTTCAGTTGAGGATGGAGACTGGGAGTCAAAATCAATCAGTGGTATGTCAGGATTAAAGGGTGCAGGAATTGGTGTTTTACAGGATGTATCAACTGAAATGGGAATGGGAGTAGTAGGAGGTATGCCATTTTCATCACAATCATCGCAAGCTGTTTCTGGTGGCAGATCAGCGGAAGTGTCTTCATAGGGAGAGGAAAACAACTCATCCCAGTTATCTGAAATTTCAGTGTTTTGATCTTAGTGTCTTGACTGAAGATCTAATTCATCAAATGTGACATCCATTGTTTCAAAGATAGTATTACTTTTGAAATTAAACACTCTGTATGCCTTGGAAATATTGGAATACCCAAGAAATATTCCTTCATCAGCCTTGGGAGCAAACTTACTTGGGCGATCCTTACTGTTCAGAATAAAGCATGTACAACCAAAGATTCTTAAATGACCAATATTTGGAATCTTGTTGTGCAGTAGTTCATAAGGTGTTTTCAAGTGCCTTTTAACTACCAATGATCTGTTCTGTGTGTAACATGCTGTATTGATAGCTTCAGCCCAGAAACGTAATGAAATCTTTGCTTCAGCAAGCATGGTTCGTGCAGCTTCGATTAGAGTGCGATTCTTCCTTTCAGCAACTCCATTTTGTTGAGGGGTGTAGGCGGCTGAGAAATTCTGAACGATCCCATTTTCTTCGCAGAAATCCTCAAGGGTTCTATTTCGAAATTCAGTACCATGATCACTTCTCAGCTGTTTGATATGAACATCGTACTGACGATTAATTCTTGTGATGAAGCTAATAATGATCTCAGCTGTTTCACTTTTTTTTGACAGGAAAAATACCCAAGTGAAACGTGTATATTCATCCACAATTACTAGAGTATATTTCTTTCCACTGAGGCTTGGAGTGCTGACGGGTCCAAAGAGATCCATGTGAAGCAACTGAAATGCTTGATTGATCTGATCACAGTGCTTTGATTTGTAAACTGACTTCTTTTGCTTCCCCTTTTCGCAAGCATGACACACCTTGTCTTTCACATAGCTAATCTTAGGCAATCCTTTGGCAAGTTGATCTTGTGCCAATTTACTCAGGTTTTTGAAATTCAGATGTGACAACCTTTTGTGCCACAACCAATGTAGTTCTTTGACTGACTGTGATAAAAAGCATACATCTGAAGGAGACGAGACTGAATTGAAATCGAGAACATACATGTTATCTATTCTTTTGGCTTGAAGGACTTCAGTGCCTTCTTTATTTCTGATAGAACACTTGTATTTGTTGAAAAGAACAGAATAGTCAGCATCACACATCTGACTTATACTAATCAGATTGTGCTCAAGTCCGGTAACATGAGCAATATTCTTAATGTGAATAACACCTTTCTTCAATTGACCATAGGCATCTGTTTTTCCACATTTACCTCCACCAAATAAAACTTGTGGACCATCAACTGGCGTAACTTTTGTCAGTAACGATTTACATCCAGTCATATGTCAAGAACATCCACTGTCAAGGTACCAGGTATTGTTTCCTTGACCTCTCTGTATAATTTAACAAAAGGTTAAACCAATTTGTGAACCCACCTGCTGATGGGCTCAGAAGAAATGCTACAGGTAGCGACAGGAGAATCACATGTTTTAGCTTCATGACCTCTAATACCACATTTATAGCATTTACGTGTGGATTTGGAATCCTTTTGCTGTTTGGTATTATCCTTTTGAGAATTAGATCTAGTTAACTCTTTTAACTGATTCATCATAATCTTCAGAGTTGATTCAAATTTTCGAAATTTGCTCAACCCTTTTGATTTTGGCTTTTCATACTGAATACTTTGTGTTTTTGATATTTTGAGCTTCTGACTATGTTTTGAATGATTAGATCCAGATGAAGCTTCAGCTGTCAGAAGTTCAGTGATGTTATGAACTGAAGTGGATTCAGTTTTGATGGAAGTTATGGGTTCAGATTCAGCTGAAGTAATCAATTCAGATTCAGTGATCATGTTGAATAAGGATTCAGTGGGATGAGAATGATTCTGATTTTCAACCAAGCTATCGGAAGGCAACTGTATGTTTCTGATTTCAGAATTAGTTTCCTCATTGAACTCAGGGACATCACTGGCTGCCTTAGTAAAACTTTTATATAGCATATTTGAGTTTCCTATGTTTTCACGAGTGAACTCACTGAAAAACATTTCATCAGCATTTTTACATTTTTTGCTAAATGAGGCAGCTTCTTTGATTTTTCCTAACCCAACTCTTTCTCTCTGAATGATCATTTGATGATTGATACTCTCAAAAGCAAGTTTATTGGGACTGAGCCAGAGATCAATTATGGACTGACAATCTTTGAGTTTATCGTTTGTTAAAGATAGCTCTGCTTTAGCCATTTTTATTTCATTTGTTAACAACTTTAGATGGCATTTCAATGCAAGGGACTCTTGAACAAGAGAGTCATTTTCAGTTTCAGTTTTCTGAATCAGATTTTGTTGATCTGAAAGGATTTTCTTGATTATGATTTGTTCAGTATGCGCAGAAATTAAATCGGATACTAAATAAGCAAACATATCATTTTTCTCATTAGACTCATAATTCTGAAAGTTTGATACCTTGTACATCATAGAGGAATTCCAACCCTCAGCTGAACTCAACCTTTCAGCAGTAGCTAGATCTTTCTTGAACTGGCTTTCAGCTGCCATCAAACACATGTAGGGCTGAGCACACCCTGAGAATTCTTCAGCAAACAGAGCTTGTTCAGACTCTTGATCATCATCGGATGTTTCCGAGTCAGTCCAATTCAGTTCTCCAGCGATCATTGCCTTCTCTTTCTTCTTTTCAGATGATTCTTGACTTTTCAGCTTCAGTGCCTTGTACTTTGATTTGTACTTGTCAGCCTTTGAAGGATAACTCTTGGAGGAGGATTTGACAAAGCAGTTTGCAGCGAAGTGACCAAGCTTGCCACATTTGTAGCATTCTTGCTTGGATTTATCAGTGGTGGATTTGAAGCTACCTGAACCTTGATCATTGGTTTTAGCCTTGAACTTTAGGAACTTGTTGAAGTTCTTCATTATAAAAGCGCGTTCAACCTTGAACTCTGGATGACCTTCTTCATCTCCAGCTACCCAGTCAGTTTCAGTCTCAGTGTCAGAATCATCAGAGAATTGATGAGCTGGTACCTCAGTTTCTGCTACAAGAGCTAAGCTCTTCTTAGCTGATCTCTTCAGCTCCAGTTTCTGAGCTCTAGTTTGCTCATCATTCAGAAGAATACCATACAGCTTTCTCATATCCAACTTCTTCAGCTTGTTGTTGGTCCTGAGAACAAGACACATAGTGTCCCATTCACTGGGAAGAGCATCTAGGAACCTGTTGAGAATCTGAATCTTCTCTCGTTGAACACCAGCTTCCAGCATATCATTCAGCAAACAAGTAAACCTAGTATAAACTTCAGTAAGAGTTTCAGATTCTTTAGCACAAAAACTTTCATACTTCCTGATGACGTTCGTTCTCTTGTTCTCCTTCACCTCTTCAGTTCCTTCGTAAGCTATACACAAGGCTTCCCACATATCTTTTGCAGTTTTCAGATTAGAAATAGTATGATAGATATCATTTGGAAGTGAGATAGCAATATTATTTCGAATCTTAGCATCCAAGTTTACCTGTCTCCTATCTTCTTCAGTCCATTGGTTCCTTGGTTTAGGAAGAGATTCCAGTGGATCACCTTCTTCACTAATAAGCGAAATGGTCTTTGGAATGATAGGACCATTTTCTAGGACAGACAGAGACATAGTATCCAAGTTTTCAACATAGAGAAGCATTCTTCCCTTCCAGCTAGAGAAATTTTCAGAGGAAAACTTTGGTGGTTTACCAGAAGACCCATTATCATTATAATCAACTTTAGACATCTCGGCAGATCACAAATTATAGAAGAATTTGAACCTGCTCTGATACCAATTGTTGTTCCCAAATAGTGAATATTACTAACTTAAATAACAATTAAGTGCGGAAATAGTAATTATAAGAACAGAAAGAGATGTCAAAGATTGTTAATATTGATATAACAAACTTTACAGACGAGAATTTAAGAAGAACAAACTTCTTAAATTCAATGAAAAACAAGTACAGACTTGAGAGAAAGTAGACAGACTTTAGCTATTGCTTACTGAACATACAGTAATCGTTAGCACACTCTTCTCGACTAAGAGAAGAGTATATATACATTTCCCTAATCAATCATAGCCGTTGAATAGGTGACAAACTTCACAATCTAGTGAATTGATTAGCAACAGATTTCCTCATGCAAAACTGTCTTGAAAGTGACAGTTGATGACGTCACTAAGGGGACCATTTGCTGAAGACTAACTTCAGTAAACTGAAAGTTTCAGAGATGAAACTTTCAGCCCTTCAGATGATCGTTATTTAAGACGAGACAAATCTTCAGTTAAAGTCTTCTGCTGAAATCTTCTTCGAATACTTCAGCGCTGATGGAATGTAAACAAATCAAGACTAACAAGCTTAAGATACATAGTCTTTGGCAAGTTGAAACTCAGTTTTGGAAATTTATCTAGGGGTTGAGCATACCCAATTTACTTAGCAGATAGGAAAACCTTTTCTCATCAAGACGTTTTGTAAAGATATCTGCTAATTGATCATCTGTGGAGATAAAATTCATGTCGACTTTACCTTTTTTCACGATGTCTCTTATGAAATGATGTCTAATTTCTATATGCTTTGTTCTTGAGTAGAAGACTGGATTATATGTGATGGCTATTGCACTTTGGTTATCATAGAAAATAGGAGTTTTCTTGAAATTCATACCAAAGTCTTGAAGCTGATGTTGCATCCACAGGATTTGTGTTGGTCAAATGATCTTATCAGTTAAGATTTGATGAGACAAAGTTAAGTTTGTGAGATATGTTCTGAATATAACTTAAACATAATTATGAAGCTTGATCAGACTGAGCACTTATAACGTTTCGGACTGAGCATAAGCTGAATATAAACTGAGCGTATAGTTGATCAGCTTAGACTATATCTTAGTTAGTTTATCAATATGTTTGATAAACTGTGTGTGTTAACTAAGGTATATATTGAGTATTCAGCTTGATGCATTGCAAGCAGAGTGACTTAGCCTGTAGGTTAAGTCAGCTCAACAGAGTTGCTAAGTAAGTTTTAGCTAACTCTTATGACTTATAGGGATGAGTTAGTTATTATACATGT
Source organism: Pulicaria dysenterica (assembly GCA_947179395.2). Taxonomy (NCBI): domain Eukaryota; kingdom Viridiplantae; phylum Streptophyta; class Magnoliopsida; order Asterales; family Asteraceae; genus Pulicaria; species Pulicaria dysenterica. The sequence goes on from OX359293.1 coordinate 27,972,601, forward strand.
TAGTACATGTTTGATTTCGAGTTTGTTCTCAAAGGACTCAACTTGATGAGTTTCAAGCTGAGCAACTCAGTCTGACAAAAGAAGTTAGTTTAAGAGAATTTAAATATGTTTTAAATTCTGTAACTCTCTATATCTATGGTATGGATAAGAAGACTCCAGAATCAAGATTGAAGATTGAAGACTCAAGATAGAAGATTCAAGATTCAATATTCCGGGATATCCGTTAGTTTGTTAGCAGATCAGGATAAGTTCTAGTTTGTTAGGACTCGTAGGAATAGGATTATAAATACTTATCTCCTGATAATTTAGAGGTTACATCTCACCTCAACCTAACCTCACCATCGTATGTGTTACAAATCTTGATACATTGTTTGTGTGTTCAACGTGATTAAGAAATTCACAGATTGCCAACATAGTTCGTGTGTTCGATCTTCACGTCTGTTGTGAAGTTGGTAAGTATTCAATTTGTGAATAAATCCTGTTTAGAGAGTTAGTTTGTATCTATAATCATAAGTTGATTATAGATAACAAGTTTGAGAGATTGAGAGATTTGATTTACATTAGGTGTTTACATATCAAGTGTTGCTTACTTGATAGTCTCTGTAATCATCTTCTTATTAATGGAAGCATTCGATTTCTTGTGGTTTGATTTGTGTAACGCTTTTTATAGATTTGTTCAATTTTCCGAAGAAAGTGTATTCAACCCCCCTTTTACACATTACTTGCTTGTTGATACTCTCACCAAGGGACCAACAATTTGAGCACAACAACATCCTACAACAGCATACTCAGCTTCAGCAGTTGAAGTAGCCACATAATTCTGTTTCTTACTTGTCCAGCTTACTAACTTCCCACCAAGCATTTGACATCCTCCAGTTGTTGATTTTCTGTCTAATTTGCAGCAAGCATAATCAGCATCGGAAAAGCCATCTAACTCAAATCCAGAGTCCTTTGAATACCAAAGACCTAGATTTGGTGTACCTTTTAGGTACCTAAAGATGCTTTTCATAGCTTGAAGATGTGATTCCTTAGGATCTGCCTGATATCTTTCACAAACACATGTAGAAAACATTATATCAGGTCTACTAGTTGTCAAAAAGTAATGAGCCTATCCTTCCTCTATAGGTAGACTGACATACAGACTTTCTATCTTAGTCGTTGCTCAGCTTGACAGCTGGTGACATGGGTGTTTTCATGGTTGAACTAGAATCAAAACTATATTTCTTTATCAAATCAAGAACATACTTGCTTTGATTAATGAATATCCCATCAGGCTTTTGTTGAATCTGTAAGCCTAGGAAATATGTCATTTCACCCATCATGCTCATCTTGTAACTTTTTGACATAGCTTTGGAGAACTAATCACACAGAGATTCATTTGTAGAACCAAAGATAATGTCATCCACATAGATCTGTACAAGAATCACCTGTCCTATACTCTTTTTAATGAAAAGTGTTTTATCAATACTACCTCTGGTGAAGTCCATTGATAGTAGATATTTGGACAGTGTATCATACCAAGCTCTTGGAGCTTGTTTTAGACCATACAAAACCTTATCTAACTTTTAGACATGATGTGGATACTTTGAACTAACAAAGCCAAGAGGTTGTTTCACATAGACTTCCTCCTGAAGTTTTCCATTTAGGAAAACACTTTTTACATCCATTTGATAGACTTGAAGTCTTTATGTGTTGCATAAGGTAAGAACAACCTAATGGCTTCAATTCTAGCAACATGGGTAAATGTCTCATCATAATCTATTCCTTCTTCTTGTCCATACCCTTGTGCTACTAGCCTTACTTTGTTCCTAACAATCACTCAATCCTTGTTCATCTTGTTTATTTAGACCCACTTAGTGCTTATAATTGTATGATCTTTGGGGGCTGGGACAAGATTCCATACCTTGTTTATCTCAAACTCAGTTAAATCCTCTTGCATAGCTTCAATCCAGTCCTCATCCTCTAAGGCTTCCTCAGTTTTCTTTGGTTTAATTTGTGACTAGAAACCAAAGTAAGAAGCATAATTTGCAGTTGCCTTTGATCTGGTGGTCACTCCTCCTTGAATGTTACCAATTACTTGATTATGAGGATGATCTTTGAGGAACTTAAATGTTGTAGTAGAAGATTGTGGTTCTAGACTTGAGTGATATTGAGGACTCAGAGGTGAACCTACATCCTCAGTCTCAATTGTAGCATCAAACTGTTGAGCACTAAGATCTTCAGTCTGAGTAATATCTTCTCCAAAGTGATTAATGAACTCATCATCTTTCTCAGCTTGAGAGTCCTTTGGAGCTTTTGATGATATTTTAGATGTACACACATCATCATCATTGTCTTAATCATCTATGACATACATAGGATTAGACCTTTTGGTTTCCTCAGGCTTTTCAAGCTCACTCAGACTGACTGAGTCAGCTTGACCTTTGTCAGCTTGATCAATACTATCTTCATTAAAGGAGACATGAATTGATTCTTCTATAGCCTTTCTCCTTGAGTTATACACTCTGTAAGACTTGGAGATTGAGGAATAACCAACAAAAGTTCCAGGATCAGCTTTAGGTTCCAACTTATGTAGCTGATCTCTTTGATTCAGCACATAGCATTTTGCACCAAAGACATGGAAGTAACCAATATTGGGCTTTCTGGATTTATACATTTCATATGCAGTTTTGCCATGTATTTTGACTATGATTGATCTATTTTGGGTATAGTATGCTGTACTGACAGCTTCATCCCAAAAATAGAGTTTCAATCCTGCCTGAAACAACATTGTTCTAGCAGCCTCAATTAAGGTTCTATTTCTCCTTTCAGCAACTCCATTTTGTTGAGGAGTTCTAACTGAAGAGAAAGTTTGTAATATTCCTTTTTGTTCACAAAAGCCTTCTAGGGTTGAATTTCTAAACTCAGTCCCAAGATCACTTCTGAGTTGCTTAACAGACTTACCTTTTTGCAACTCTTCCTGTTTGATAAATTTTATTATCTTCAGGGTAGCTTCACTTTTGGCTTTAAAGAATATTACCCTGGTGAATCTAGAGAACTCATCAACTATCACCAGGGTGTACTTCTTGCCAATTAGGCTTGGAGTACTTATGGGTCCAAACAAATCCATGTGCAACATATGCAATGGGTCTGTTATTGAAAAGTTTTGCTTTGATTTAAATGACCCTTTGTGATGTTTCCCTTGTTCACAAGCTGAGCACAATTTGTCTTTGACAAATGTGATCTTTGGCAATCCAGAGACTAACTCTTTATTGGATAGCATATTTATATTCTTAAAATTTAAATGTGACAACCTTTTATGCCACAACCAACTCAGCTTAGGAACAGCTTGGGAATACAAGCAGGTTTCAGTATAGGGGTCAGCAGAATTGAGATCAAGTAGATACACATCTCTTTCTCTCTTTGCTATTAGTACTGACTTACCCTTTAGATTGTATATTGTTCCTGCTTTCTTCCTAAAAGTAACAACATTGTCTTCATCACAAAATTGATTGATACTTATCAGATTGTATTTAAAAACCTTTAACTTATGCAACCTTCTTGAAAGTAACCTTTCCAGCATGCATCTTCCCATATCCTTTAGGTCTTCCATGGGAATCATCACCAAATATTACATTAGGACCTTCATCTTCCTGGAATTCACATAGAAGTCCTTTCCACCCTGTCATGTGCCTTGAGCATCCACTGTCCAAGTACCATTTACTTGAACCCTGCACATGAAAAACTAAACAAATTAGTTTTGTTTAGGAACCCACTTTGTAGTAGGTTCAGATGATGAGCACTTAGCCGTTTAATATTGTGGAGCTGACTGGTCAGCTTGAGCATGTGTTGAGTCCTGCATAGGCTGATCAGCTTGTTCCTTTTCAGGCCTTAAAATTTCACTATGACAGTCCTAGGCCTCATGTCCTCTACCTCCACACTTGTAGCACTTCCTTCTACCAATGACTTTAGGAGGTAGGTTATCCAATAATCCTTTTGAGAATTTGCTATCAGATTTAGGATTATAGGTTGTGGATAATTTATCAACTTTCGTTGCAAGCTGATTCACCTGATGCTCATTGACTTTGGACTTACCTTTGTCATATCTAGGTTTATTATCCTTTTGATCAAAAGTTTGACAAACAAACTTCTTTTCATTGACTTTGGACTTACCATTGTCATTTTTTCTGGACTTACCAGTTTCAACAACTTTGGACTTACCATTGTTGTGTTCTCTGGACTTACCAGTTTCAACAACTTTAAACTTACCATTGTCGTGATATGACATCTGACTTACAGTTGTCTTCCTATTCTTGAAACTTCTCTCTGAACTGGACAAAGAATACTGTCTTTTGAAAGGGTTTGGATTTACCCTTTCAATAATAGATGTTCTTTGAATAGGCTGAGTGCCTAATCTATCAAGCACAGACTTACTATGCTGTCTAGAAGTTGAATACTCATTCCCATGATCCTTTGTCCTTACAAACTTATTGTATTTAAGGCTTTGATCATGTCTCTTTTCTGAGGATAACTTCTGAGACTTAATCACTTGTCTATCTTTCTCAGAATCTGTACTTGCTATCTCATCATCATCAGCTGTATAAGCTGCAGATTGATAGTCACCTCCAAATACAACTTTTACCTGTTTAGGGATCTTCTGGTTGATGCACTTTTCAGCAAGCTTTGATGACTTACACCAGGATTCAGTAACCTTTTGAAGTTGGTCAGCCTTATAAGTCCTTAGCTTCCTGAATCTTTTCACTTAGAAGTTTGTTAATATGTCTTTGACATTCAAGATCACATTGTGCTTTCTTTCCAGCAGTAATGAGAGTTTGATTTTCCTTAATCTCATTCTTAAGGTTAGTTATTTCAGCTTTGAGGTCAGCTTGAGTGTTAAGGCTGGTCTTAAAGTCATTTAAGATATAACCAAATGTAAGACCTTTTTCTTCATCGGTGTAAGAGTTGAAATTACTAACCTTGTACATGGAGGAAGGATCCCAATCACTTAATTTACTGTTTTCCTCAGCTTTCTTCATGCCAGCTTCAAAAGTTGATTCAAACAGACCATAATCAACTTCATATATTTCAAACTCTTCATCTTCTTGAGCCATCAGACACTTGTCATCATCATTTGAGGAAGATGATTCCGTATCCTATGTTTTAGCATAGAGTCCTTTAGCATTGGGCTTGTCTTCAGGCTTTCCTTTCTTGAGTTGAGTATATTTCTTCTTGTACTTATCAGCTCTGTAAGCATTCTTCTCAGCTACTGAAGCTGTTTCTCCCTTCTTTACTCTACACTCAGCAGCAATGTGTCCCTTCTTCTGAAAGTTGAAGCACACAACTTTCTTGGGGTCAAAAGAACTCTTTCCTTTGCCTCTGTCAGATCTTCCTACTCCTCTTTGTGCTCTTCTCAATCTTTTGGCAAGCATAGCCATTTGTTTAGTGATAGTCTGAACATCATCAATATCACTTGAGTCTGAGTCTGAGTGGTCAGCTTGAGAATCTGACTCAGTCTCAGATTCAGCTATGAATTCTTTTTCTTCTTCTATGCAACTAATTCAATTTCATTTTTCTCAAAGGAGTCCTTCATCTGTTGTTGAGAAGATTTCTTGTGTTTTGTGATATGTTCATTATTAAGCAAGAACCCATATATGGATTATAGGTTATACATATGTAATGTACCTCCAGCCCTTAGTGCTACGGTCACCTCATTGATTTTCTCTGGTAACACATCTAGAAATTTCAGTACTAGGTCAGCTTCATCCTTTTTAATGTCTACACTTAGTAGGTCATTAATCAAGCAGTGAAACCTTGTAAACATATCAGATAAGGTTTCATTCTTCTTAGAAAAGAAATTTTCATCAGATCTATTGAGATGATTCTTCTTATGCTGCTTGACCAAATCCGTACCCTCATATGTAATATTCAGAGTATCCTAGATCTCTTTTGCAGATTGACACCCAGTCACAGTATGCAAGATCTCATTGGTCACGTCATTTGCCAGAACACTCATTGCTTTGTCATCCAGAGAATGTAATTTCCAATCCTCGTCAGTCCAGGATGCCAAAGGCTTCTTGACTTCCTTTTCAGTCTTGTCAGAAGACTTATCACTGACAACAGCAAGAATCTTGGGGATAATTGGTCCACGAGTTATGACATCGTACATTCTGGTGTCAATGGACTTAAGGAAAAGCATGGCTCTGAATTTTCACATAGGATAATCAGATCCATCAAATATGGGACATCCTTTAGCAGCCATCTGAGGAACTTTTAATGAATTGTTGCTTGTCGACATATTATACTTTCTCAAAATCTTGAACTTCAACTTATGAATAGTTCAGCCTACTCTGATTCCAGTTGTTGGCCCCTTGGTGAGATAAACAACAAGCAAGTATTGTGTAGAAGGGGGTTGAATACACTTTCTGCAGAATATTGAACAAATCAATTAAAAGTATTACAAAAATCAAACCACATGAAATCGGATGCTTTCATTAATAAGAATATGATTACAATGACTATCAAGTAAGCAACACTTGATATGTAAACACCTAATATAAATCAAATCTCCTAATCTCTCAAACTAATTTATCAAACTTGCTATCTATAATCAACTAATGATTATAGACATAGACTAACTCTCTAAACAGGATTTATTCACAGATTGAATACTTACCAACCTCACAACAGACGTGAAGATCGAACACACGAACTATGTTGGAAATCTGTGAATTCTTGATCACGTTGAACATACAAACAATGTATCAAGATACGTAACACATATGATGGTGAGGTAAGGTTGTTTTTTTGAACTCATCAAGATGTTAGTATTTATAATCCTGTTCCTACGGATCCTAACAATCTAGAACTTACCCTAATCTGCTAACAAACTAACGGATAACCCGGAATCTTGAATCTTGAATCTTCTATCTTGAGTATTCAATCTCCAATCTTGATTATGAAATCTTCTTATCCGCACCGTATATATAGAGAATTACAGAATTTGAAACATATTTAAATTCTCTTCAACTGGTTTATTTTGTCAGGCTGAGTTACTCAGGTTGAAACTTATCAAGCTGAGTTCTTCAAGAACAAATTCAAAATCAAACATGTACTAACATGTATAATGACTAAATCATCCTTAGAAGTCATACGAGTTGGATAGAACTTACTTAGCAACTCTGTTGAGCTGACTCAGCCTACAGGCTGAGTCACTCAACTTGAAACACCTCAAGCTGAATACTCAACTTATACCTTAGGTGACACACACAACTTATCAAACATACTGATAAACTAACTAAGATATAGTCTAAGCTGATCAACTATATGCTCAGCTTATGCTCAGTCTGAAACACTATAAGTGCTCAGTCTGATCAAGCTTCATAATTCTGTTTAAGTTGTATTTAGAACATATCTTACAAACTTAACTTTGTCTCATCAAATCTTAACTGATAAGATGATTTGACCAACACAACTTCCTGTTAAGACAGGCGGTTTTGACATCCATTTGCCAAATCTCATAGTCAAAATATGCTGATATGGCCATATGAATTCTAATTATCTTAAGCATTGCCACTGGCGAAAAAGTTTCATCATAGTCAACACCATGAATTGGCGTGAAACCTTTTTCCAATAGCCTAGCTTTAAAGGTATGCACCTTTCCACCCATGTCGGTCTTCTTCTTGAAGACCCATTTGCACCCAACAACTTTGCTGTGTTGAGGCAAATCAACTTACTCCTAAACTTGGTTGTCATACATGGATTGCATATCTGTCTTCATGGCTTCTAGCCATTTTTCAGATTCTAAACCTGAAGCAACATCTTGGTAGGTAGTGGGTTCTGAAAGATCCCCTTCGTCCTGAGCAACTGGGAATCCTAGAAAGCTGTCTGGCTCATGATGAGACCTACTAGACCTCCGAAGGTCTTGTGTTTGCACTTCTTCCTCAACCACAGATTCGGGTTGGGATTCAACAATTCTTTATTGATTTATAGGTTTGATCATTGGTGGTGGTGTTACCTCTTCTTCTTCAATCTCTTGAAGCTCTATTTCCTTTCTTGGCATTTTTTAATATAGAAATTTCTCTTCCAAAAATACCCCTTTACTAGTGTGTTGTAGAAATAGTATCCCATGGATTCTTTGGGATAGCCCCCGAAGATACACTTATCTGATTTGGGATTGAGTTTATACACCTCACATCCCCAAATCTTGAGAAAAGACATTTTGGGCTTTTTCCCCGTCCATATCTCGAACGGTGTCTTTTTTACCGATTTTGTCGGAACCCGGTTCAGCAGGAACCCCGCTGTCTCTAGTACGTGCCCCCAAAACAACAATGGTAATGAACTTCGACTCATCATTGATCGTACCATGTCAAGCAATGTACGATTTCTCCTTTCTGATACACCATTCATCTGAGGTGTATACCACATTACTTCAATGATCGTCGAATTCTTGACTCAGATATTCGTCACCTCGGTCAGACCGAAGCAACTTTATCTTCTTGTCAAGCTAATTTTGTACATCATTCTAAAACTGTTTGAACTTGTCAAAACTTTCAGACTTTTAGTCTCGTAAGATAGACATAACCAAATCTACTCAAATCGTCAGTAAAGGTGATGAAGTACGGGTATCCTCCTCTAGCCTCTGGAGTAAAGGGTCCACACACATCTGTGTGTATTATCCCTAGGAGCTCACTTGCCCTTTCATTCTCACTATTGTTGCTTCATCATTTTACCGGACAAACAAGATTCGCAAATATCATATGACTTTAAGTCAAATGGTTCTAGAATTCCGTTATCTCAGAGTTTCTCTATGCGTTTCTCATTTATGTGTCCTAAACGACAATGCCAGAGGTAAGTCTGATTCAAGTTACTATTGGATCTTTTACTTATATGATATATGTCTTTGTCATTGTTATCTAGATTTAGCGTATATAGACCATTTTGAGGAATAGCTTTAAAATAGAAAACATCATTTCTGAAACAAGAAATAATTTTACTATTCAAAACATAATTAAAACGATAGTCTATAAGCAAATCAAGCGAGATAACATTCTTGATAAGTCTAGGAACATAATAACAAGGGTCTAGTTCTAAGACCATGCCAGAAGGAAAACTAAGACAATATGTCCCTACGGCTTCAGCACCAACCATGGAGCCTTCGCCTACTCGCAGGTCCATATCTCCTTGTCTTAGCTTCCTACTTCTCTTTAATCCCTGCAAGTGATTGTAAATGTGATGACCACATCCGGTATCCAATACCCATGATTCATAAGAAGTAATAAGACAATCTATCATAAAGATACCTGAGTCATTGGGCGAACCAATGTCTAGCTGATCTATGTCGAGTGAGTGCTCGCATGAATCCTTGCTGCCACAGTCTGTGCAACAAATATCTCCAAGCTCTTCCAACCAGTCATCCTCTTGCATAGGGTCCACTACTGTTGACTCTAGCTTATTTGGATCTAGATCATCGCTAATGTACATGAGAATCTAGTGCAAGCTTGCGACAATCATCTCAAAATCTCCAAGGACGTACATTACCCTAGTCTGATAATAGTCCGACAAGGAACCAAACAAAAGAATAACTATCTCATGTGGCTTTGATTTTTGTCCAAAGGTCTCATAGAAATCAAGAAGTCTTCTCACATTTATTAGATGATCGCTAACTGGCTGGTTTTCTTTCATCTTCAGCGAAAGAATTTCTTTCATTAGCAAGATACAACATACCCATTCACTATACTTGAACCTTTCCTCCAATGCTTGAACAACCTCGAAAGATGACTTCTCTCGGAGATCATCCATATACTTGGATGAAGCTGAGAGAATGACAATCGACATAACATCAGATTCATCAGCCAGATACTGATAGTAAGCATCAAACTCACTATCATGGGCATCTTCTCCTGCTAGTCATAGAGGTAATGTCTCTATGACGTATAGCTTTCCCTGTGCATCTAATATATTCATAAGATGCATCTTCCAAACGGCGAAGTTTTAGACCTGAAAGTTTTCACTTGCCAACGATAAGGCTTAGGGATTCTTCGGGTGAGTAAAATGGAATAACAGATAAAACAGACATACAGAAAAAGAAAAGAGAAAACCGATTCAATAATATGATTATATCTTCTAATAATTATTACCTTTTTAAAAATAATTTATTAGACTATCCATATTTCACATTTCCCGATGCAAGTTTTGGGCACTTCCCACCGGGACAATGCTATTTCTGGTAGGTAAAGCTATACCAATCGTATCCTACCTGGACATCTACGGGACATCGGCTACAAGAACCGTGCATGCTTTAGTCCCTCTATTGCATTTTGGGCGGGGACTCCTGATTATCACCAAAATAGATCGTACCACCTAAGACAGTATGAAATCTGGCCAGGACTCCCGATTATCGCAGAGCCTTTAACACCCTTTCCATCAACGGTTTGAACCCGAATGGCCAAGGTTTGGTCACTTCCGATACCCGAGTACCGTTTAACAGGAAAGGTGTACCATTAGATGGGAAGCACACTGATCTAAGATTTTTCTAAAAAGGATTTCAAAGTTTTTAAACCAAATTTTGTTTTACCAGTTTTCTTGTAAAAACAGTGTTTAATAATAACTATTATTAAAACCCTATTTTATTTCATCGTGAGAATCACAACCACGCATATAATGAATATGTAAATAAATAAAACAAACATATGCTATCTATGCCTTAGCCTTGCCCTTAACTAATGTCGGTTTCGTGAGCCACACGAAAAACTCGACGGTCCAAAATCTAAGTGGAAAACAACACACAAGGCATGAACTTCTGAAGATCCCACTGGTTCTAGCATCCAATCCTGCTCCTTGCTCCTTGCTCGTTGTATCAACTTCAAAACTATTCTATTTATCTATTCTAAAAACTAAAAACTAAAAATAAAAATTACAAAGTAATTAAAGGCACGCAGGCCCGCTAATCTAGTACTTTTACATTTTAGAATAGGGGTTGTAAGTGGCACGCAGGCCTCCCCACCATAAAATAGAATAAACCAACACAACCACAAGAGCAATAAATAAAACAATCCACATGGTCTAAGGCTCGGCTATGACATCCCAAAACATCTACTAAACTAATACATGAAATAAAAAAAACAACTGATTTCTAATTATCACAACCTGATGAATTACCTTGATTTCAACCAACTGTTAAAGTCACCTCGTTTAACAATAACTGTTAAATTAATTATTGTCATACGATCAAAGATACTAAAATAATTAATTCTAATTAATACTTGATTATATAAAATAATCATGATTAAAATAAAAAATTTTAAACACAAGATTAAAAATAATCTTTAGAAATATTCGGGTTTAATACTGTTTGGATCTCCCAAAACTAAACGTAAATAGTATTGTGCCAATATCAACTGGGCTGAAAAACCATGGTGGACCGGAAACCAAAATAATAACTGGGCCGAAACCTTTTTGGGCCGATCTCGTAGCTAGGCCGGTTGGGCCATGCCACCTGGACCGAAGCCACGCCACGCTACCGACCACCGCCTTGGTCACCGTCGACCAGCGACCGCCGCAAGCTGGGCCGCCGCAGATCAGTTCCTAGCCGACGATCACCACCTCGCCGCCGACCTAACTGGTGGCGACGATGCAGCTGACGCCGAAAACCGGCCGAAACCGATCTGCGACGCCGTCGGTGGTGTCGCCGTCGTGAAACCGCCGTCGAACATGGTGGCATCACCGCCGCCGGTTTTCCATCGTAAAACAATAATAACAATTAAAAATTAAACCGTTTTTATCAAAACCAATCATTATCCATTTAAAATCAAAACATGATTTCAAAATACTTGGATGAACAAAGGTTAAAAGTTTGATAAAAAAAGCTTATTCATCATGATAAAAAGAAACATAACTAGTTTCCTATGAGATTGTGTTTCTCTAATGTGATTCCTAAGGCTTCAAATGTTAGATATATATATATATATATATATATACACATATATATATATATATATATAAACCTTATTAAGCCCAAGCCCGTTTAATTAAAGCCCAGCTTTAATTAAACTATTAGTTAATTACAGAATATACCATTTGACCTTTCTAATTAATTAATAACTATTAATTAATTGGTCCAGTTAATATTTAAACTAAATATTAATTCCTCCTTTAAAATAACAAATAGCTATTATTATTTTTCCTCTCAATAATTAATTAACTAATTAATTCTTCCACACACATAACTTGGTAAAATCCAATTGGTTCTAATTGGGTGTATAGCAATGTGATCCTTTAGTGTCCATAGCATTGGACACGATGCCACATGTTATCTATCTCTGCACATAAACCAACAGTTAGATTAGAGATAATATGCAAGAAATTAAGATTTGGTAACGGAAAAACAGGATAAAGGAAGAACAGTACGTCTACGGACGCGATGCGTTCGTAGTGATAGTGTTGAGGTTATAGTTTTAATGCATTTCGATCTTTGGATTGTTATTCTAGGATATTATTTGATTAAAGAACATTGTTAGGAGAGATTGTAGCAATACATGGACTTCAAGGTGAGTATGCTTATAATTATGTGTAAATGTATTACTTGTATGCTTGTTAATGTACTTGAAAGGATTTTATGCCAAGGGAATGCTTTAACAGAAAATGCTTTAAAAGGGAATGCTTAAATGAGAATGCTTGCTTGGTACCTTGCAATTAATTAATGATTAACATTCGTTGTTAATCCTATTGAGTGATGCTAATGAATTGCGTAAGCTTGCATTTAACAGATATGTTATAAGAATGCTCACTAAGCTTTTGCTTATTAGTGGATATTTAAATGTTTTTCAGGTACTTCCGGAAAGGATAAAGGGAAGGTTCCAATGGTTTAAGATTAAAGATGGCTCCAAGTTTATTTTGAACTCCAAATGTCTTTTGAACAAATGATGTTGATGCTCTAAACTTGTTTATAACTTTCATGGTTTTGAACTAGATCTCTATTTTGTATTCTCGGATTTCAAGCTTTAATATTACTGAAAGTATTTTGAAATTGTTATAAAAAAATTGGGTCTTTACATAAATATACTGAGGGGAGTACATAAGCTTATGCTTGTTGTATTGTAATAAGGATTGCCACATTACATGAATAAGAATTATGTGTTTTCTATGGTGTAATTGAGATTCTCTCTACATACTACATATTTCTACCTTGCAATCTTTCACATCTACCACTTGTGTATTTCTAACAAAACTTGCTTTCATGGCATAGGACAATCCTAAGTTGCCTATGCAACTTCATGAAATTGCTACGATTGAGTTTCTCTTCCCAAGGAATACTCGTAAGGAAATGTTGCTGGTGGTGGTGGTATTGCTTGAATATGCCATCTAATATAGCGGAGTAGGTTTAGTTAGTATGATATAAATCTTGTTAAAACAATTTACTCAAAACCAAAATTATTTTAACAACGCTAAGAACCATATTTCACTTCCTCTAAACACGGAACATTATAGCCCGGCAACCACGTTGTCGATTTTAATCCATCATTGAAACTATTAGATCCTTGCGGGATGTGACAACAAACATTAGTATAAAGGATGAAGCTATGTTTGATCCCTTTCAATCCAATTTCAAGTTAGATTTCTTGATTGACTCATGCTAAGCTCGATAATCTGATGGTCCCTTTAATGTATAAAGGATGAAGCTATGCTTGGAAGATTATCTTGTTTGTGTTTGTGTGTGTGTTCGGTTTAGAGATAGAGAGCCGAGAGCTAGAGAGTTCACAAGCACAAGAGTGAAATAATGCAAAGCTTAGATTAGAATGAGTGGGGCAAATGCCTTTTATAGCATTGCCCAAGTTACAATAATTACATATTTGCACCCTCAGTTTTTATAATCTAACATTCTCCCCCTAAGTGAGGTGTGCAATGATTCACAACAAAGAAATAAATAAATCTATTCATATGCTAATTTGTTGCGAATTCCAAAAGCCACTTGCCACTTCCGAACTTGCCTTCTGTTAGACAGTGTAGTCTTCATCTGTTATATAGCACGATAGGCATGAGCATGTTGTTCATAAGTGTAGGCCTCAAGGTTATCCCACACCTTCTGATGAAGATCTTTTCTCCTTTGGTGTTTTTGGAGACGACTCCTCGTTCACCCTTGAAGCTTTCATGCCCTTCATCGATAACAATCAACTCTTCAAGCTTTTCTAAATCTGGATGGTTCTAGTTAGGCTTCAAGAGATTGATTTTCCTGTAATTGTTCTCAGCTCCGAGTTGCAAATGATGCTCCTCTATAAATTCCATCAGATTTCTTAAGTACTTCATCAAAGCAACTCTCCCAAATTCTTCTTCTGGCCACTTTCCTCTTTTCTGAGAGAGGGTGTAACAAATAAAGCTAATGTCTTCATCTTTAACGAACCTAAGATCTGCTTTTGTGATGAAGTATGATAGGTTGTTTGCTTTTTTGACGTGAAAGATGGCATACTTTATCTTGAAGGTGGTTTGAGTATACACATTGATGAGTTCAACAATTGGGTACTCTGATTTAATTTCTTCTGGATTTGTCATTGATTGTATGAGGATGTGTTCATACCTTCTCCTTTGTTTATCATCCTTGTTCAGCAACTCGGGGGGAATAACCTGTATTTGTTCACTGCTGAATATGTTTGATATTCTTTCTTCAAGATTGACAACATTGACATAATACCTTTTCCATAACGGTTGCAGGCATGCACTTCTAGTGAACATGTTGTTTGCATCCAGACCTAGATCTTCACGATACACTGGAGGAGAAGGTGGCACTATAAAGTTCGGTGGCAAGGGCCATTCCGATTCTCTTCTTACTTTCTAGTTGCTTCTCTCTGTCTGTTTCTTTCCAATACGTCTACAGCTGATTCTTGAAATTGACCACGAGAAGGAGGGAAGCTTTCATGAACTTCAATATTAACACCACTAAGGACCCTTGAAATATCAAAGGTAGATTTCTTCATTTTAGGCTTCCTTCTTGCCTCTCTTCTTGAGATTACAGCCAATTCTTTTTTTTAGTGCAAGTTCTCTTTCACTAATATTATCATCAAACCTGCATACCATTCTAGGTGAATTTGAGCGTGTAGCAATCTCAACATATTCATCAATACCTTTGAAGAGTCTTTGGATTTCAGGATCCCCAGGTTCCTCCTCTAGTTGAGCTTCTTCTGTTTGATCCAGATCGAATTCATTGAATATATTAAACTGAAGCCCTTCTTCTTGAGCAGTACTGCTTTCTCCCTCATCCTTGATTAGTGATGTGGGCATATACTCGTATAGATCATCCACTTCATCTTCTGAGTTTGTGAATAGCTCAAACATCTCAGCATGGGACTGCTCATAAGGTATTTCACCTTCTTCAAGATCTATTGGCCTCGGTTCAGATTGTTGCTGGTGTACATAAAGTACAATCTGCTTGTCAGCATTGCCGTGTTGTTGTTCATGAACTTCATCAGCCAATTGTGTTTGCTTCTGCTGCTAGCTAGAACTAGTACGTGCCGATATTAAAGAACTTATTGGAGTAATTGGTACTGTTACCTTTACACCCACAGAGGGAGAAGATATGTACAAATCTTCTTCATGTCTCCCCCTCGGGTTGATCATCGGGGTCCTGATCATCCGTCTCCTCTTGCCACTCTGTGCCTGAGCCTGACAAGTTTGTTCAAGAATAGTCAACCGCTTAGTAACCTTTTCCATATGAGCGTAGAACCCCCTGGTTACCCCATCAATCTTGCTGTTAACATCTTCATAAAACTCTTGAAAATCATCCAAGGAGATTCCCTGTGGACGTTGTTCGTTGCGAAGAGTTGTCAGAAGGCCTTGACCATGAGTAGATTTGGGCCTTTGTTCCAGAAGTTTGACATACAGAAGGCTCTTCAAAGCATCCACTGACATGATTTGACATACAGAAGGCTGTTCGTAGCAAGGAGTACTTCAATCCTATCTAACTTTAGATTTGTATCTATGAGTTGTTGTTGGATAGGTGCCACGGCTTGTTTGATAGTTTCCTATAATTCAGCACGTGTGACAAACCCGGAATCACGGAGACTTCCGGTTGAGGTACCAACCGCAGAGGCAGTACCACCTACTGAAGTAGCATTGATGTTGGCTCCAACAGGATTTCCTTCCAGTCCTCGAATGGCACCTTGAGAGGTACCTGTTGGGAAAATGATCTCATCAGTTAAGATTTGATGAGACAAAGTTAAGTTTGTAAGATGTGTTCTACATATAACTTAAACAAAATTATGAAGCTTAGTCAGACTGAACACTTATAGTGATTCAGACTGAGCATATGTTCGATCAGCTTAGACTATATCTTAGTAAGATTATCAATATGTTTGATACGCTATGTGCGTAAACTAAGATATACATATTGAGTTTCAGCTTGATGAGTTTCAAGCTGAGCGACTCAGCGTGAAGACTGAGTCAGCTCAATAGAGTTGCTAAATATGTTTTAGTTAATTCTTTAGACTTCTAAGGATGAGTTAACAATAATACATGTTAGTTCATGTTTGAATTCGGGTTTATTCTCGACGAACTCAGCTTGATAAGTTTCTAGCTGAGTAACTCAGCTTGACTAAAGAAGTCAGTTTAAAAGAATTTAAATGTGTTTTAAATTCTGTTTTTAACTCTCTATATCTACGGGATGGATAAGAAGACTTTAGAATCAAGATTGAAGATTGAAGACTCAAGATAAGAAGATTCAATATTCAAGATTCCGAGTTATTAGATAGTTAGTTAGCAAATTAGGATTAGTCGAGTTTGTTAGGAACCGTAGCAACAAGATTATAAATACTTATCTCCTGATAAGTTTTGAGGTGCGACTATGACTAAGGTACAACTTACAAAAACAACTAAGTGTTGCAGAGCCAAACCTCACCTCACCGTATGTGTTACGAATCTTGATTACGGTTTGTTAGTTCAACGTGATCAAGAAACTCACAGATTGCCAAGGTATTCGTGTGTTCGAACTATCACATCAGTTGTGATATTGGTAAGTTATCAATCTGTGTAAATCCTGTTTAGAGAGTCGCCAGTATCTATAATCATAAGTTCATTATAGATAGCTAAGTTGGAGAGATTGAGAGATTTATATTAGGTGGTTATATATCCAGAGTTTCTTACTTGATAGTTAATGTAATCATCTTCTTATTCAAAGCATTGTAATCATCTTCTTTATAAAAGCATTCAATTAATTGTGGTTTGATTTACTGTGTGTGACACTTTTATTTGATTTGTTCAATTTTCGCAGAAAGTGTATTCAACCCCCCTTCTACATACCTGTTGCTTGTTGTTATTCTCATACAAGGGACCAACAACTGTATCAGAGCAGGCTAAATGATTTCATAAGTTTAAAGTTCAAGATTCTGAGAAAGTTTAAAATGTCTGCAAGCAACAATTCTTTAAACTTTCCCCAAATGTCTGCTAAAGGCTGTCCCATATTTGATGGATCTGACTATCCTATGTGGAAGTTCAGAGCCATGCTATTCCTCAAGTCTATTAACAACCGTATGTCGGATGTTGTCACAAAAGGACCTATCATGCCCAAGATTCCTACTACTGTCAGTGATACATCTCCTGGAAGAACTGAAAAGGATACAAGAAATCCTATTGCATCTTGGACTGATGAAGATTGGAAACTCTTCAATCTAGATGATAAAGCTAAAAGTGTTCTAGGAAATGCGTGACTAATGAAATCTTGCGTACTGTGACTGGGTGTCAATCTGCAAAAGATATCTGGGATACACTGAGTATTACCTATGAAGGCACATATCTGGTCAAGCAGCAGAAGAAGAATCATTTGAATAGATCCTACGAAAACTTCTTCTCAAAGTAAAATGAAACCTTATCTGATTTGTTCACAAGGTTTCACTCCTTGATAAATGACCTACTAAGTGTGGGTGTAAAGAAAGATGAAGCTGAGTTCGTGCTGAAATTTCTGGATGTTTTACCAGAAAGGTTTAATGATGTAACTACAGCATTAAGGGCTGGAGGAATACTGCACGTGTACAACCTACAGTCCATATATGGGTTCTTCCTTAATCATGAACAGATCACTGAACACAAGAGAACTTCTCAACAACAACTCAAGGAGTCTCTGGATAAAACTGAAGTTGCATTGGTTGCACAGAAAAAGAAGAGAAGTTCTAAGACACTGGTTGTTGAATCTGAGACTGTCAGAATCTCAAGCTGACCAGTCAGACTCTGACTCAGGTGATACTGATGATTTTCAGAATATCACTGAGCAAATGGTAATGCTAGCCAGACATTTGAGAAGAGCTCAAAGGGGAAGAGGAAGATCTGACAGGGCAAAGGGAAGAGTTCTTTTGATCCCAAGAATGCTGTGTGCTTTAACAGTCAGAAGAAGGGACACATTGCTGCTGAGTGCAGATCAAAGAAGGTGGAATAAACATTAGTTGTTGATAAGAATGCTTATAGAGCTGATTAGTACAAGAGGAAATATACTCAGCTCAAGAAAGGAAAGCCAGAAGACAAACCCAGTGCAAAAGGGTTATATGCTGAAACCTGGGATACAGAATCATCCACCTCAGATGATGATGTATGTCTTATGGCTCAAGAAGATGAAGAGTTAGAATTAGATGAGGTTGATGATGGTCAGTCCGAATCAATCTTTGAAGCTGACATGAAGGAAGCTGAGGAAAACAATAAGCTCATTGATTGGGATCCTGCTTCCATGTATAAGATCAGTAATTTCTACTCTTACACTGATGAAGAAAAGGGTCATGCTTTTGATTATCTGCTGAATGATTTCAAGACCAGCCTTAAGTCTGAAAATGACCTCAAAGATAAGATAACTAAACACAAGAATGAGATTAAGGAAAATAAATCTCTCATTGATGATGGTAAGAAAGCACAATGTGATCTTGAATGTCAAAGACATATTAAAAAACTTCTAAGTGAAGAACTTCAGGAAGCTAAAGACAAAGCTGACCAGCTTCAAAAGGTCACTGAGTCTTGGTGTAAGTCATCTAAGCTTACTGAAAAGTGCATAAACCAACAAATACCTAAACAGGTAAAGGTTGTAATTGGAGGTGACTACCATACAGCAACTTATGTAGCTGATGATGAGATAGCAAGTACAGACTCTGAGGATGATAGACAATTGATTGAGTATCAGAAGTCAGCCTCAGAGAAGAAACATGATCAAAACCTTATATACAATAAGTTTGTAAAGGCTAAAGATCATGGAAATTAGTGCTCAACATCCAAATAGCATGGTAAGTCTGTGCTCGACAAATTAGACACTCAGCCTATTCAAAGAACTTTAGTCATAGAAAGGCTAAATCCAAATCCTTTCAAAAGACAAAATTCCCTATCTGGCTCGGAGGGAAGTTACAAGAATAGGAAGACCACTGTAAGTCAGAGGTTAAATCACAACAATGGTAAGTCCAAAGTTGTAGATCTTGGTAAGTCCAAGAAGATCAACAGTGGTAAGTCCAAACCTATTGAAACTGGTGAGTCCAGTCACCATGGCAAAGGTAAGTTCAAAGTCATGGAGAAGAAGGTTGTTAGTTAAAATTCTAAGGATAACAAACAAAGATCTGACAAAGGTAAGTTCAAAGTCAGTGATCATCAAGTGAATCAACTTGTAAAGTAAGTTGAAAAGTTATCCACCACTTACAATCCTAAGACTGAGAGTAAGTTCTCACAAGGATTGTTAGACTCTCTACCTCCTGTTCAAGCTGACCAGTCAATTCAACCAGATGAAGATGCTAAGTGTTCCTCATCTAAACCCAGCAAGAAGTGGGTTCCCAAACAAAACTAATGTGTTTAGTTTTCATATCATGTGCAGGGTTCAAGTAAATGGTACTTGGATAGTGGATGCTCAAGGCACATGACTGGGTGGAAAGGACTTCTTAGTGATTTCCAAGAAGATGAAGGTCCTAAAGTAACATTTGGTGACAACTCCCATGGAAGAACTAAAGGCTATGGGAAGATGCAAGCTGGCAAGGTTACTTTCCAGAGGGTTGCATATGTCAAAGGCCTCAAACACAACCTGATTAGTATCAGTCAATTGTGTGATGAAGATAATGTTGTTACTTTTAGGAAGAAAGCATGAACAATTTATAATGCTAAGGGAAAGCATGTATTAATAGCTAAAAGAGAAAGAGATGTGTATCTACTTGATCTAAATTCTGCTGATCCCTATAATAAAACCTGCTTATATTCCAAATTTGTTCCTAAGCTGAGTTGGTTGTGGCATAAACGTTTATCTCATATAAACCTCTCTGGATTACCAAAGATCACATTTGTCAAAGACAAATTGTGCTCAGCTTGTGAACAAGGGAAGCATCATAAAGAGTCCTTTAAATCAAAGCAAAATTTTTCAATAATAGACCCATCGCATATGTTGCACATGGATTTGTTTGGACCCATAAGTACTCCAAGCCTAAGTGGCAAGAAGTACACACTGGTGATAGTAGATGAGTTCTCACGATTCACCTGGATAATATTCCTTAAAGCCAAGAGTGAGGTTGCCCTGGAGATAATAAGTTTTATCAAACAGGAGGAGTTGCAGAAAGGTTTGTGTGTAAAGCAACTCAGAAGTGATCATGGGACTGAGTTCAGGAACTCAACCCTTGAAAGCTTCTGTGAGAAAAAGGGAATATTACAAAATTTCTCATCTGTCAGAACTCCACAAGAAAATGGGGTTGCTGAAAGGAGAAATAGAACCTTAATTGAGGCTACTAGAACAATGCTATGTGAGGCAGGATTGAAACTCTATTTCTGGGATGAAGCTGTTAGTACAGCCTGCTATATCCAGAATAGGTCAATCATTGTCAAAAGACATGGAAAGACTTCATATGAGATGTATAAGTCTAGAAAGCCCAATATAGGTTATTTCCATATCTTTGCTTCAAAATGCTATGTGCTGAATCAAAGAAATAAGCTCCATAAGTTGGAACCTAAAGCTAATCTTGGAATATTCGTTGGTTATTCCTCAATCTCCAAGTCTTATAGAATATATAATACAAGGAGAAAAGCCATAGAAGATTCAATTCATGTCTCTTTTGATGAACACTGTTTTGATTAAGTTGATAAGAGTCAAGCTGACTTGGTCAGTCTGAGTGAGCTTGAAAGGCCTAAGGAAACCAACTTATCAAATCCTATGTATGCCGTAGGAGATGATAGTGATGGTGATGTGTGTTCATCAAAGAAATAATCACAAAATACAAGGGATTCTCAAGCTGAGAAAGATGATGAGTTCATCAACCCCTTTGGAGCTGAAGTCACTCAACATCACTCAGGTTCAGAACCAGACTCTCCAACTACAACGTTTAAATTCCTCAAAGATCATCCTCAAGATCAAATCATTGGAAATGTCCAAGAAAAAGTTATTACCAGATCTAAGCTACAGCTAACTATGCTGCTCACTTTGGTTTCCTATCGCAAATGCAACCAAAGAAAACTGAAGAAGCCTTAGAGGATGAAGATTGGATTGAAGCTATACAAGAGGAATTTAATGAATTTGAGAGAAATAAGGTCTGGATCCTTGTCTCTGCCACCAAAAATCATTCTATTATAGGCACTAAGTGGGTCTATAGAAATAAAATGGACAAGGATGGAGTGATAGTTAGGAACAAAGCCAGGCTGGTAGCACAAGGGTATAAGCAAGAAGAAGGAATTGATTATGATGAGACCTTTGCCCCTGTTGCTAGAATTGAGGCCATAAGGCCGTTCCTAGCCTATGCAGCATATAAAGACTTCAAAGTCTATCAGATGGATGTGAAGAGTGCCTTCTTTAATGGAAAACTTCAGGAGGAAGTCTATGCGAAACAACCTCCTGGCTTTGTAAGTTAAAAGTTTCCACATCATGTCTATAAGACGAACAAGGCTTTATATGGTCTTAAACAAGCTCCAAGAGCTTGGTATGATACTCTGTCCACTTATCTACTATCAATGGATTTCACCAGAGGTAGTATAGATAAGACACTCTTTATTAAAAAGAGTAAAGGACAGGTGATTCTTGTACAAATCTATGTGGATGACATTATCTTTGGTTCTACAAATGAATCTCTGTGTGAGTGGTTTTCTACAATAATGTCACAAAAGTACAAGATGAGTATGATGGGTGAGATGACATACTTCCTAGGCTTACAAATTCAACAAAAGCCTGATGAAATATTCATCAATCAAAGCAAGTATGTTCTTGATTTGATAAAGAAATATGGTTTTGATTCAAGTTCAACCATGAAAACACCCATGTCACCAGCTGTCAAGCTGAGTAAAGACTCAGATGGTAAGTCTGTGTGTCAGTCTACCTATAGAGGAATGATAGGTTTATTGCTCTATTTGACAGCTAGTAGACCTGATATCATGTTTGCTAGATGTGTTTATGCAAGATATCAGGCAGATCTTAAAAACTCACATCTTCAAGCTGTGAAAAGGATCTTTAGGTACCTTAAAGGTACACCAAATCTAGGTCTTTGGTATCCAAAAGACTCTGGATTTGAGTTAGTTAGTTTCTCTGATGCTGACTATGCTGGGTGCAAGTTAGATAGAAAATCAACAACTGTAGGATGTCAATTGGTTGGAGGGAAGCTAGTAAGCTGGACTAGTAAGAAACAAAACTCAGTGGCTACTTCAACTGCTGAAGCTGAATATGTTGCAGGAGGAAGCTGTTGTGCTCAAATCCTGTGGATGCAACATCAGCTTCAAGACTTTGGAATAAGTTTCAAGAAAACTTCTATCTTCTGTGATAACCAAAGAGCAATAGCCATCACTTACAATCCAGTCTTCCAATCAAGAACCAAGCACATTGAAATTAGACATCACTTCATAAGGGACATCTTGGAAAAATGTAAAGTTGACATTAAGTTTAACTCCACTGATGATCAACTAGCAGATATCTTCACTAAACCACTTGATAAAAAGAGGTTTATGTATCTGCTAAGTGAATTGGGTATGCTCAACCCCTAGCTAAGTGTCTAGAATCTGAGTTTTTCAGTTTGACAAAGACTAAGTGTCTTAAGCTGACTGCACAATTTATGAATTATGTTTTCATAAACTGATAAATCGGTCAAGTTGAATGATGAGTTCACATGTTTGGTCAGTTCCAAACATTCTTTAACTACTCAGTGTAGTTAAAATGTAAGTTTGAGTTAGTTTCAAACGTAAATGACTATGTGTCATTGGGTCTAAGCTATGTGCTTAACTTAAGCTGTGTGATTGATTCACACGTTTGGTAAGTTCCGAACATGTTTTAAACTACTCAGTGTAGTTAAAAATAAGTTTGAGTCAGTCTCAAACATATATGACTAAGTGTCACCAATTCTGAGCTGAGTGCTCGAAGTAGAGCTGAGTGCTCAAAATTGAGCTGAGTGCTCAAACTCAAGCTGAGTAATGAAATCAAGCTGAGTGCTTGATTCACGCTGAGTGATTAATTTCCTCGGCTTGGTGTGTCCAACATATGAGTTAATTACTTATTGTTATTAATTCATCTGTCAAAGCATATATGAGTCAGTTTCAAATCGCATCGTATATCAATTGTGTATTGGTATACTTTACCAGTGTTTATAATATTATTATACATTAATCATATTATATTACACTTGTATCCGTTGGAAGATGATGTGTTTCTACCCTCTCACTGTTACATCAAGCCGTAATTTTTATTACGGTGTAACGGATAAAAAGGGACTTCAACGGTAACTTTTCTCACTCCTTAGAAAGGTATATATATCGATCATCACCGGTTTAGAGAAGTTTACACTTACAATTCTGAGTTCTCACTTCTATAATACCTTTCGCAAACACCTCAACTTCTGAGTGCATACATCCGTTCCAAGCCCTAATTTGCTAAGTGCAATTCTCTAATCGTTCAGTGCGTGTGGTCAGTTGCTCAGTGCTTTCTTCAACAACTTACTCTTTGTAATCATTCGAATATGGACGGATTCACATTTGTTCTCGGTGATCAAATGGTTCGAGGTGCTCAGTTTAAGAACAATGGAGTGTCGTTGCTTAAAATCAACAATCAACGGGCCTTTCTTACCATTCCACCAAGGAAATAAGGCAGAGGTTATGAAGCCTGGGTGGCTTACATTCGTAAATGACCCCTGGAATTCGCCTTTTGTGGCGCACCTCTCCATATCGTTCCTCAACATATACTGGAGTTCTGGTATTCCTGTACTTACGACCAGAACATGGGAGAGATAATAGGGATTGTTCTCAATGGCAATAGAACAGTAGCCCTATCAGTGCAGCGGCTCAAGGATGTTCTTAGACTCCCTCATTCTGATGAGTTCGAGCCGGCTGTCGCAAGACAAGTGGCTAGGTCTATCCTACCTAGATAGGGTCACCCGCAGACAGAGGGTGTCATCAAGAAGGCTACTTTTTCAACCAGTTGGGGCTTCATGGTTTCAACAGTGATTCGTTCACTAGGAACTATGGTTGGAGGATTGGACCAAGTAAATGTGTTCGAGATGCAGCTGCTGTACGATATTTTCTTCAACAGAAATCTGGATTATGATATGCTTTTCTTTAACGACCTCAAGGTCCAAGTGATGAAGACCACAAGGGATCTTCATGTACATTTCATAAGATACCTGTCCTTGGCATTTGAAGCCGAGCTGGGGACATCACTCTATGAAGCTGATCAAGATGTATTCCTGTTTCCTACACTCAGCCCCAAGATGTTCAACAATGACATCTTCCCTGAGCAAGAAGGTCTAAGTGCACCTATGCTCTTGATTGGTGAGGCAGCTTCTTCAGAAAGTGAAGAATAGGGATCGAATCAAGGGGGAGCTTCCCAAGCTGACACCGAGGTTCAAGCTAAGCACTCTGCTCAAGCTGAACCAGCAACCATTGAAGCTGCTTCTGGTAAGACCTCTCCACTTTCCCTTTCTTCTCATTTTTCTCCATCCACTTTTGGAGACAAGACTGTAGTAAACCCAACTCAGTCTAACCCATCTCCTCTACCTTCCATTCAAATCCAATCTGAAGCCACCCCTAGTATGCCCACTGCTGCTAGGGAGAATATCCGAACCTATACAGGTAAAACTGCTATAGGTGGTGCCACTCCGAAAGGCATCACTGGAGCTGAGATCACATTGATCCCTCCACCGGCAGGAGTTAAGGGGGAGACGCCTACTCTTAAGGTGTCATCCTCGAGGCTCATTACAACCCAACAGCCTAAGCCGGGTGTGGTGTCTACTCAGCCCATACTCTCCAGTGCCATGGGAGAGCCTACTAATGTGCCTAAGCAGACATACTTAGGTAACATTGAATACATGACCAATCCCCAGGGTCAATTACCCCCTCCAAACCAATAAGCCAGCCACCAACCCATACACTACACATTTCGAGCCCCATTACTTCTCTTCACTTCTCATACCCTATGGCACTACCTGTCAATGTTTCATCTTCAAACCGAGGTGATTCACAGGGTCCAGACACTGGTGCAAATGAATTTGAAGGTAAACACCAACCTTTGAATGATGCACCCAAAGACTCCTCACACTGACACTGCCTCCTCAGACATCCAGCAGCTGAAAGATTATGTTGCTGCTCAGTTTGGTTTGTTCCATCTAAAGCAGAAGAAGCATAAACGCCAAATCTATCAGAGGCTTGAGAAGCTGACAAAGGATGTTCAAGAGATTGCCTCTGCAGTTGCTGCACTCCTACCACAAAAGACTTCGACCCCTATTGATGATGACAAAAAGGGGGAGACGGTTCAAGCTGATAATGAAGCTGAGCTAGTATGAGCTGAAGCTGAAGCTCTTCTAGTACTAGCTAAAGGAGCAGAGAGGAAGACTCAGGCCGAGGGGGAGTTAGAAATAAATAAAGAGGAACCTGCAGCTAAGAGACAAAAGGTAGAAGAATCTGAACCTGAAGCTGACAGTGTTTCTGAACCTGAGGAAGAAACAGAAGAAGAAAAATCCAAAAGGCTTATGATTGAAATGCTTGAGCAAGAGGAAGCCAATGAGTTAGGCATTTCGCATGAAGAGCTAAGGAGGAGAAAAGAAAAGGAGGCATAGGACCAAGAGAAAGAAAAACAGAGAAAAGCTTTGGCTGAAGCTGAAGCTACATACACTGGTCCAAGACCTGATCCTATCCCATACACAGATGCAAAAATTCAAGAATGCTATTTCAGAAGAAGCTTCGGTAAAGTTATCAAAGGCATGACCTTGAACAGAATTGATGGAGTCATCATCCTCAACTTTGAATTTGAAGATAAATCTACAATGGGGATGGACCTGATATATATTCACAGGATGGGCTACATAGAATGGCAAAGAATATTAATGATGCTCAAGAAGTTCAAGAAAAGCCAAATCAAGAAAGAGATCCTTCTAAAGTTTATAAGCTGATTTGTAGAGCTGAGAAATTAAGATATGTTCCAGTTCCTGGTCTACAGTGGGAGAGCTTATTCGAGATACCTGAAGGTGTAGAGTTTAAAGAAAACCAAGGTATTGATACACGTGTTCAGGGATTCATGTTTAAGGATCAGGAAGGCAAACCCAGCTTTATCAAGCTGAATGAAATATGTTATCTAAAAGCTAGGGATGCCATACATATAAGAAGTTGCTGTGGTGATAGCTCAAATCATTTTGTAAAGTATAAGCTGAATAAGATCATCAGAATGCAACAAAGAGAACTTAGAGGGGATGCAGAAGCTTAAAGCCTCCTAGAATAAATCAACAGAGAAATCATTCTTTGAGAGGTTCTACATCCTGAGTTCAAAAGATAAATAGATTAGTTCTATTGTATATATTAGATTAGTTCTAATATTTTTGTAAGAACTTAGTGTGCATGATCTAAGTGATCAATCATTTTGTATTATGATTAGTTCAATTAATATAAGTATAAGTTTGATATGTTCAATTGTGTTGTGATGTGTTCATATTTATAAGTCTGATAAGTTCAGCTTAAATGAATAAATGATAAGTTCTTATTAATTGATAAGTTTGGTTGGTGTGTTCAACTAAACGTTGGTGTGTTCCAATTTAAATTGATAAGTTCAATTAAAATTGATATGTTCAATTAATATTTAATCAGTTCAAATATAAAAATCTTAATAAGTTTAAGACTTAAGACATAATTCTGTTAAACAAACTTTCTAACTGTTTGATGGTTTTGTCATCATCAAATAGGGGGAGTTTGTTGGGAAAATGATCTCATCAGTTAAGATTTGATTAGACAAAGTTAAGTTTGTAATATGTGTTCTACATATAACTTAAACATAATTATGAAGCTTAGTTAGACTGAACACTTATAGTGATTCAGACTAAGTATAGGCTAAATATAAGCTGAGCATATGTTCGATCAACTTAGACTATATCTTAGTAAGATTATCAATATGTTTGATAAGCTGTATGCCTAAACTAAGATATACATATTGAGTTTCAGCTTGATGAGTTTCAAGCTGAGCGACTCAACGTGAAGACTGAGTCAGCTCGATAGAGTTGTTAAATATGTTTTAGTTAATTCTTTAGACTTCTAAGGATGAGTTAACAATCATACATGTTAGCTCATGTTTGAATTCAGGTTTGTTCTTGACGAACTCAGCTTGATAAGTTTCTAGCTGAGTAACTCAGCCTGACTAAAGAAGTCAGTTTAAAAGAATTTAAATGTGTTTTAAATTCTGTTTTTAACTCTCTATATCTATGGGAAGGATAAAAAGATTTCAGAATCAAGATTGAAGATTGAAGACTCAAGATAAGAAGATTCAAGATTCAACATTCCGAGTTATCAGATAGTTAGTTAGCAAATTAGGATTAGTCGAGTTTGTTAGGAACCGTAGCAATAGGATTATAAATACTTATCTCCTGATAAGTTTTGAGGTGCGACTACGACTAAGGTACAACTTAGAAAAACAACTAAGTGTTGCAGAGCCAAACCTCACCTCACCGTATGTGTTACGAATCTTGATTACTGTTTGTCAGTTCAACGTGATCAAGAAACTCCGAGATTGCCAAGGTGTTCGTGTGTTCGAACTATCACATCAGTTGTGATATTGGTAAGTTATCAATCTGTGTAAATCCTGTTTAGAGAGTCGTCAGTATCTATAATCATAAGTTGATTATAGATAGCTAAGTTTGAGAAATTGAGAGATTTATATTAGGTTGTTATATATTATAGGTTGTCATCTTCTTATTCAAAGCATTGTAATCATCTTCTTTATAAAAGCATTCAATTGATTGTGGTTTGATTTACTGTGTGTGACACTTTTATTTGATTTGTTCAATTTCTGCAGAAAGTGTATTCAACCCCCCTTCTACACACCTGTTGCTTGTTGTTATTCTTATACAAGGGACCAACAGTACCACCTCTGGAAGTTGAGGAGACTTGTTGGACGTACAAGCTTAGTACATCAATTGTAACCATGTGTTGGTCAAGATAAGCGGAGATCCGCGGTATATCAAATTGTGCATTTAAAGGAGTCGAGGACGAGGGAGGCAGTTATCTATGTTCAATAGGTCTAACACCCAATTGGGGTTGACCTAGAGTATGTGCTAAAGCCCTATGAAATGAAGACGGTTCCTATTAAGGGACACTGTAGTAGCTTGGTTGGGTTGAAAACTGCACGGGTGGGATAACCGCGACTTGTTCAATACGAGACCCAACAATGTCAGGTCCTGTAATAGATGTGGCTACCCGGATTTCTGGGGCGAGGGGCTCCTCATCACTCTCTTGTTCTTTTCTCACCTCCTCGTTCTCACTCACACTCTGTACCACAAAACTATCTTCATCTTCACCACTACGTGGACCATACCCATCATATTGATTTGGATGTATTAATGAATCAGGGGTGACAGAGCCAGTTTCAACAGATAAGTTAGGAGATGGGGAAATGACTGGAATGTCATGGTCAGGGGCTATGATGGCATTTCTGGCTGTAGGAAATTCAGTAGTTTGGGTAGGAGGGTTCAGATTTATAACCAGACCTCCGGGTTGAGGAATTACAGGAGTAGGTTGAACAGTGTGGGTCTGGTCAGGAGAGGTAGTATGTGGGTCTGTTAGTTTCATGAATGAAGGGGTGCTGTCGGCTGGTTGGTCAATGGGTCTGTCACTGGTGCCAGATGGAGAATGGACAGGTTCAAAGGCAGGGTCACTAGCTGGTTGGGAAGCTGACTCAGCATGGGAAGATTGGGAACTAGATGACTCAGAGGTGTCAAAACCAAGTTCTTCAAGTAAGGCTTTGGTTCGGGTCATTGTAGAAATAGATTGGACAATTGTTTGAACGGTGGTGGGATCATAAGCATCTCCTCCCTATCAATTTTCTCCACCTTCACCTTCTTCTCCACTCCTCTCTTCAGAATTTTCTCTCTGCTCGACCCGCTCAGCATCTCCCATAGATGGCTGAGTCCTAGATGCTATTACCTCATCTGGTACTACACCTCCTTGGGTAGGTATAGCCGGTGCTAGCACAACCATAAGAGATATTCCTACACTCTCCTTATAACTCACAACAACATCATTTTTCTCAAATAAGTTTAGAAGTGATATATGGAATGGTTGAGGAACAGGTACATTGGAAGGAGTTGCAGGTTTTATATAAACAAAGAGTTTAGAGTTCACAGAAGGTAAACCTGCTCAGAGGAATGTCAGCATTTTGGTCCATCAGGTACTGGACAATCATTGGCATAAATCTTTGATACGGCAGAAAGTTAGAATCCTTCTTTTCCTGGGAATTTTTCCTCCGCATTGTTGCTTTGATATCTTGAAAGAGCAGGAATGCATAATCTACGTTCAGGTGATTGCCAGCCGCCACAAAGATCTTGAGCTGATACTCAGTAGGAAATTCATACCCAGAGTGTTTGGGAGTGAGACACCATTGAAGCACCGTCATAAAAGTATTGTACTTGGGATGCAAGTTGATGTGTTTGAATTGATTCTTTCTGGGGAGCTCTCCATCATATCCCATTACCCTGATTGCAACAAGACACGTCTCCTCGTTCGGGATTTCATCAAAAGCTGTTGCAGGAGGTCTGTTGTCAGCCCTTGGCAGTCTGAAGATTGTTCTTAGGTGTTTGACAGGTATATCAATTATATATTCATCAACCTCAACATGGATGACCTCATTCCCTCTGTCATTAGTACGTACATCACACGTCTTCAAGAATTGTTAAACATAGAGCTCAGGGACAAGTGTGCCAGTAGTGGATGTATTATATGTCAGGAGGTGGTTTAGAGGTCGAATCTTTAAGATTTCAGTAACAATGGGGTAGGTAGGGTTTTTCAGTTTTGTGAGGTCAACATAGTGGTTGTTATCATGAGTCTTAGAGTTAAGAAACTATGCTTGGGGCATGATCTCCTCAGGTTGAAGTACATTTTGTGCCATCTTATCTGCACAGATAGATAAACAATTAACTCAAAGATGTAGAGATATGCAAGAAGACACCATTCAACATTGAATTATGGTCAAACTTCAGTGAATGAGTCAAAGTTGACCACTTTTGACCAAAATAATCAAGTGTGAAAATTGTGAGAAAACCCTAACTCTGGAATCCCCATTGTGTACATGATGATTTTAAGTATTAAAAAAAGTTATTTTAGTACTTTCAATATGTTTATTAGATTGTAACAAACAACTTTGCAGTACTAGAGTATAGTAAAAAAATCATCATAACACCCTCTTTAGAACCAAAAAGTGTGTTTTAAGTTCAAGTTCATACACCTCAAGAACACGAAGAAAACTATTTCAGATTTTTGAAATATTTTTGCACCAAAGTGTTCCCCATGGGTTCAAAACACCCATCACAAACTTAGATTGATCCAACAAGTTTGTTTTGTGTCCCAAAAGTCCATCCAAAGTCACGAAAGTGTCCATCGCAAGTAGCTGTTTTAGGGCCAAAAATCACCATTTTAACTCAAAATTTTCAAAATTTAAACCGTACAAGTTATTACCTATATGATCACGAGTGTTTTGAGATAAAAATTGCAAATTTTGGCAGCGTAACGAGAGAGTTCGTATTTTCAAGTAACCAAAACGAGAGAGAACTTAAGTGACTTTTCAAATCTGATCGCGTGAATGGACAGGTGAGAGATGGGATGGTTATAGAGTGAAAGGGCCACGTGTTGTGCACTGATTGGATCAAACATGGGTAAAAACCCGGCTGATAGGGGCAATCGCATGGTAAGTTTTCGCGGCTTATAGAGCCATGCGATTGTCCTCGAAGTGAAGCAGAAATGCTAACACTTGTTGAATCGCATGCGATTCGCCTTTGTTTTTTCTATCGCATGCGATTGAGGCATAGTGAAGTTAACTTGTAATTCCATGCGATTGACAATCCATGCGATTGTAATCCATGCGATTCCAATCCTTGTGTGTGAACCAAGACTTAGAAAATTTAATTTGTTGAGTTTCAATAAATCCTATGCGATTAAAGCATAGTATGGGATTGGTTGCACCCGAACCCAACACTTGAAAATTTTCTGAAAATTCAAAATATCTGGATTTTGAGAGTTGAAAAGTTGATTTTCGCAGATATCTTGATTTGAGTGTTTGTTTGACGCACTCCCCATAGACTGTTGCATCTATTTATGAAATATCTGGATTTTGCATCTATCATGTAGGGTGGTGGCTGTTAGCGGCGCTAAAGCCTAATGGGCTTCGGCCCAAGGGAACCCAAAATAATTCGAGATCCAGGAGGTTCTCGGCCCAATAGGGCTTACGGCCCAGGTTGCTTCGGTCCAATGGGGTCTTGACCCAAAGCGGTTCTCGGCCCAATAGGGCTTACGGCCCAGGTGGCTTCGGTCCAATAGGTTCTCGGCCCAAGAGGGTCTTGGCTCGGTGGGTTACTCGGGTTGATAAGAGTTGTTGGCCCAAAATAAGTTTCCCGGATTAATACAAAAGGAATTATTAATTTTAAGTTTTAAAATTAATAAGGTGTTATATAAACTAGTATTATATATTGTAATTAGTTTAGTTAAAATATTTATTAGTTTAGATATTTGTTTATATGACTAGTTTTAGTCATTTTTGAATAAAGTCTAAAAGGGTGAAGTTTATATAATAAAAATGGAGAAATAAATGAGATAGTATTTAATTGACAAAAGTTGTCGTTTTAAGTTATTGGATAACTATTAAGAAAACTCGACATGAGGATTTTATTCAAGTTTTGAATAAAATCAAGTTTTTTAAGTTTTGTTGAAAAACTATTTTGGTCAAATAAATTAGAAGATCATAATTCTTATTTTTGGTTAATAGGTATTAATCAAAGGGTAAATGAGAAAGTTTAAACAAATCAGGTTGTGTGCTTAACAGGACAATTTATTGTTTATATATTTTATAACTACGTGGTTGACTTTTATATATATAGTGTTTATATATAAATTTTGTGGTTGTGATATATATACTGCTATAGTTTTGCCGACTTAGGACTCTTTTTTCTTATTCTTCTTTTATTTTTGGTTTTTGGGAAGACATGCGTGCCAATTACAATCCCGTTCTTAATTGTAATATTGTACTGGTTCAGGGAGGCCTGCGTGCCACTTACAACCCCATTCAATATTGTATTTGTAATAGACTAGTAATAGTTTAATCCCTCAACCAAGATGATCTCCAAGAATGTGACAAGAAAAAGGTGTTCTCACACGAAGCACGGATACTTCAGGGAGGTGTCAAGGCTAATGGGATCAACACATCAAGAAGGCAAATCCAAGTTTTTTTTATCCTTAGGTTTGACCTTAGGATTAGTTGGCAAAACTAAAGGGTTTTATATGCTGCTTTTGCTTATTATATGCGTGGTTGTGATTTTATTTACTGTTTTTCATATTTACATATGATATGTGTTTGATGGTATATAAAAAGGGATTTAATAACAGCCTGTTATTAAACAGTGAAAAACCACGCGTTTTATGACAAACTAGAATACGACTAAAGGTTGCTAGTCGTGTTAGTTAAATTTTTATAAATTTAAAGTTTTGTCAAGGATATAAGTTTGGAACTTATAAAGACCGTTTTGTGCACCTAGTTTAGGTACACATATAAATCGTATTTTTAAAACAGTTAGTTTTAAAAATGCTTTTTCAAAAACTGGAAAATTAAGTTTTAACTTAATTATAAAACCCAAGAAAATCTTAGATCAGTGTGCTACCCACCTAATGGTACACCCTTGTTGTTAAACGGTACTCGGGTGTCGGAAGTGCCCACACCTTGGGCATCCGGGTTCAAACCATTGCGGGCAGGGGCATGAAAGATTCTTCGATAATCGGGAGTCCCGACCAGAATTCATGTTGTCTTAGGTGGTGCGATCTATTTTGGTGATAATCGGGAGTCCCGGCCCAAAAAGCATTAGAGTAGAGTTAAACATACTAGACTAGGTCTAAGTGCTCTACGAGGTTCTAGGAGTCGTATCAGTTAGGTACGATTGGTACAGGGTATTACCTACCAGAAATAGCATGACTTGGCGGGAAGTGCCCAAACCTTGCGTCAAGTATGTGAAATATGGGTCCTAGGTCTAATATATATTATTTATGGGTTTGATGATATATGATTAGAAAGTTTATTTGCAATTACTAATTAAACCGGGTTTTAATTTGTAGATGGCAACCAACGTTACTAGTACCAATAATCTCTCTCTCTACTCCATTATTGAGAAGGACAAGCTTGTCGGTCCTAACTTTCTTACATGGGAGAGAAATCTCCGGATCGTGCTTAGGCACGAGAGAAAGTGCTATGTCCTATAACAACCTCTAGGAAATCCTCCTGCCAACAACGCTAGGGCAGACGTCAGGGAGGCTTTTCAGAAGAACTCCAATGACGCCCTGGACGTTAGCTGTCTCATGCTCGCAACTATGAGTCCAGAGTTGCAGTCGAGCATGATGGAGACTCCTGCATATGACATGATCCACCAGCTGAGGGACATGTTCTAGGAGCAAGCTCGCACTGAGCGTTATGATGCCACCAGGGCATTCAACTCGTGCAAGATGGATAAGGGGACCTCGGTCAGTAACCACGTCATGAAAATGAAAGGTTATATGGACCACCTAGAGAGACTTGGGCACCCAGTTCCGTTGCAGCTAGCAACGGATACGATACTCAACTCGTTGTCGGATGAGTATAAGCCTTTTATAGTCAACTACAACATGAACAACATGGAGAAATCCGTGGCTGAGTTGCACTCAATGCTCAAGACTGCTGAGCAGAGTATCGGGACCAAGTCTAAGGACGTTCTAATGGTGGGTCATGGCAGGCATAAGAAGAGGAAGAGGCGTAACGGAAAGGGAAAGGGCAACGCCCAGCCCAGCCAGAGTGCACCCAGGGCTAATAACAACAACAAGGGCAAGAAGCTAAAGCCGAATAAAGCAAAAACCGAGAATCGGTGCTTTAAGTGCGGTGAGTCGGACACTGGAAAAGAGATTGCCCGAAGGGACGAGAGGTAGGTGGCAAGGCTGGCACCTCAGGTATCGTGTAGCTTCTTTATCATTTCCCACTTGTAAGAGTTTTTACGAGTATTCTAATATCTTGCAATCGTTTATTGCAGGAGGAGGTGGAAAGTGATGCGGCCCAGCATGAGGAGATCCCACGTGCAGCATGCGGATATTAATATTTATATTTCCTAGTTTATCAAACTTTTTAAGTCTTTTCTAAACAATTTTATATTGTTGGTTTTTGGATATTTTTGAGTTTATGGAAATTATAATTATTTAGTTATATGTATCCGTGCACGTGTTTTTATATTATGAATCAAGATTAGTCCAGTTGTGACTAAAAGAGAACAAATAAGTCAAGTCTTGACTTGTTTAGTGATTCATTATAATCCTTATGCAATGATTTTTTGTAGTTATATAAATGCTGGCTCCACTTTTTCAAACGCTTATATAAACAAGTGTTGTTTATAAAATTAGATAGTTCTAATTTAAACAAGTGTTTAAGTCTTTTGTGAAAAGTGAAAGTTCAAAGTCTTGAACAAAATAGAAATGATAGTGATTGTTTCTAAGCTGAAAATAGTTTTTGATAAAACATTTAAGATAGTATAAAAGTGATTATGGTAGTTACTATAATCAAGTGAATTTTATACTAAATGTTTTGGTAAAGAAATTTAAAATGCCGTCACAAGTGTTTTGCACTTATGGCGAGGTTAATGAAACCACTTTCTGTAACTAGAAAGGTGGATATATGAAGATCCAAGACCTTGGTTTCATAGAATAAATTTTCTTACAAAAACTAAGTTTTAAAACATGTGTTTGGAACACAAGTTTTAGGCATGATGGTCAAGGATTGACTAAAGCCTAAAAGGATGTTTTAGAGTAATTCATTTTTCCATAAAAGACAGTTGGAGCATCTAACAAATGTATTTATCAGAGTTAATAAAAGGTTGTTGTTAACCAGTGTGATAAATACAAGTTTGAACTTTTAGAGTATATAATTATCGGATGTTTTTAGAAGCTATCTGAAACAGTAAATTCTTGAGAAAGAACTAATCCGAGGGATGCATGATTTATTGAGAGGTACTCGATAAAGATATCATTGCAAGATTTTGAGTCAAGTTATGACTTAAACAAAATTATACTCATTAAGTTCAGTAAGTCAGCTTAATTAAATGTTGTTGGTTGGTTAACGTTAGAAATGATAAACTAGGATGTTCTTTAACATTCTTAGTAATGATATTAGATTAGTGTTGGCATACACAAGGAATCTAATCTTAAGGTTCTTACAAGTAGATGTAAGAATGGTTTATCATTTTAAAAGGATAATAAAATCCAGTATATCTACAAATGTAATTAAAGTCTTAATTACAAGGAAGTTATTTTGTAAAATCAGAAACTTTGGAGTTATTTCCAGTTCCTCCAAGTTTAAGGAATTTTATAAAATAAGTAAGCCTAGAATTGTTCCAAGGTTGCGAGAACGAGTTCTAGCAAAACCAAGAAAGAGTACTTCAGGGTGCTAGTCTTGTGTTTTAGGTTTATAATCATATTATTTTTCTTTGTAATCTGTGATAAGTTGCAATGCAATATAATAAGTAATTCAGATAGACACCGTGAATCGAGTCAATGAAATGGTAGAAATTATGCACCTTTATTCCAGGGTGGAATATGGAAGGGTGTAGAAATTAGTTTCATTGTTCTTTACAATTTTGTATGTTTTGGTTTATCCAGGAATAAACTAGGTTTATTCAAAACATTATCCTTGACTACTTATCACGGTGGGAACTATGATAGGGCTATAAAGTCATCGTAATTTTGGGGTAGATTCGAAAGTATGTCGAATATAGCAGCAAAAGGTTTTTGCGGACCAAAATTGACGGATATTCGTTAGAGTTACGAATATTGGATTGACCCACTGTGAAAAATACTTCGTGGTTTCATGTCAAAAGTATTTATCACATAGGTTATCCTTAAGCCTGAGGTATTTGGTTTGGGATGCGGTAACTGTTGTCTTCTTAGCGCGTTCTAACGCCACGCCGTAATAGGGTGGTCATAAGGGGCGTGTCTAGATTCAGTGGGAGCCGTATTTCCAAATGCGAATATGGAAGATGGTAATTGCACCTTCTTTTTAGAAGAAATATTTCCGGGCCCCTTGACTGATTATAGAAACTGGTAAGTACACGGCCGTTCCCAAACGAACTGATCTGTTCTTTGTCGTTTATCACGCAGTTTTGAAATCAAGTATGTCATGAACAAATTTTTGAGTCTCTGAGTTGACCTTTTCAATGCTCATGCTCAAAATTGAAATATCGCGCTGCAAGGGACAAACCTATATATATGCAAGCTTGTATATATAAAAACATACCCATTCATAAACAGGGAGTTTATGATAGTTGTAGTTTATAAACAGTTAGTTTATAACAGATTATTTCTAAGCAGGTTGCTTATGAAATTTTTTATCACAAGTTACTTTGGGGTATAAGAGTTCTTATAACCTGGTGATCCTAAGTGTCTGGCTATGGACCTTCTTAGGCTAACAATGTGCAGTAACTATTACTTATCTTGCACAAGTGAGAGTCTGTTGGATTATGTGCAGAGATAATTAATTGGCATATTGTATCCAATATTATAAGAGACTAAAGGGTCACACTGCTACACATCCAATTCAGAACAGATGGATTTCACCATAATCTGTGTGGAAATAATTAATCAGTTAGATTGATTATTAAAGAGAAAAGTAAATAATTAATTAGTAGTATTAATTATTGAAAAGAGAGAAATAAATAATTAATCAGTTTGTTTTAATTATTAGAAAGGAAATAAATAATAAATAGTTATTTATTATTTAGAGAGAATTAAATATTAAGTTTTAATCTTTAACGGACCAGTTAATTAATAGTTAATTAATTAACTAGTAAAGCTCAGGGGGTCAAAGTGACGAGATTGAAAGTTTAATTAAAACCAGTGGGCTTTTAATTAAACGGGCTTGGGTCCATCTAATCCTTATATATATATATATATATATATATATATATATATATATATATATATATATATATATATATCCTTAAGCCTTAAGGATTAAACATAAGTTGAAAAGGATAAAAACCTAGCCACCAAGAACTCTCTCCCTCCCCCTCTCGTCGCACACTCTCTCTCTCGGTGCTCTCTTCTCTCGTCGAAGCCAAACAAGCAAATCACCAAGGTGTTTTGCGAATTGGTGGTATGCGAAGAACACACATACATTCTCGGTTTCGAGAATTAGTGAAGGCTTGGTGATACAGGAGCGGTCTAGCAGCCAGTTCAATCGGAGGTGCAGTAGTGGTGGACTTTCTTTAACAATCCTAAAGTTTCTGATAAGGTATATTGTTGTAACCTTATTCTATGGATTGTTTTGCAAGAAACTATGTTGATCATGTAAAGTTTAAAGATCCTAACCCTTTTGGGGTTTAGAGGGTTGTGTTCAATCCAGTTCCGCTTTTAGGATTGAACCAGTGGAATCAAGCCCAGGTTTGACCAGTTTGAGTCATATGGTGGTTTGGTCAGGTTCAAAAACCCTTCAGAAACTGAGATTGTTTCATGTGTGGTTTCGGAGTGGAAAGCTTTGGTAATATCTCCTTGTATCAGATGGGTGAAGCAAAACTCTTGCAAGGTTTGAAACCTTTGTTGCAATTCCTTGTGGGGAATGTATAGGAATTTTGGTTTTGGCATTTCAGGAGCATAAAGTTCCTCATCTATATAGATTGGAGAGGTGACAATTGAATTTAGTGTTGGAGGTGTGTAAGTGAAGTATGAGTCATTGAGGTTAGAGTAATTGAAGGGAGTTTCAGTTTTGAGATGTACGGTCCGTTTGACATCCTCTTCAAGTCGTTCTTCCTCTTGACCAACAAATACCATTCATTGAGTTAGTCCTTCGCCAAATAGATTTGCATTGTATAATTGGTTGGCAGATACCTTACTCAGAACTCTTGGGTTTTCAAAACCAAGTCCATCGGATATCCATCTTGAAAAAGGTCGTTCCTTTTGTTTGTACAGAAAGATGGTTTGTTCACTTTGCCCCCTTTTGATTAGAAGGTCCTCAAGTTCTTTAATTTTTAAACACAAAGCACTTTGTTCATTTTTAAGAATTTCGGAATCCTTTTCTGCACCAACACGTTCTGCTTTGAGATTGTCTATGATAATGTTTGTTTTATCAGTTAATTCTAAAAATTCAAATTCTTTCTCAGCTAATTAAACCTTAGATTCATTTATGTTATTTTCTAAATGTTCAATTGTAGCTTGTGCTTCTTTGTCTTGTGGAGCCAGAAGTAAATCTTTGTCTGTTCTTGGTTTTATTAAAGTGATTTCTGAAGGTTTTGCCAACAACAGAGAGAGCTTGAATGGCAGCTTCGACTGAGTCTTCATCATCATCATCCGGTTCCGATTCACTGAGAATCACCTGCTTGAACTTCATTGATTTTGATGAAGATTCTCATGGAATTCTTTTTGTACCTACCAAGGCTAGAAGATCTACAGCTGGCTGTTTAGGGAGAGACTTATGTATTTCATCCTGGTATTGATTGAGGTCTTCGAATATGTTGTGGAAGGTGACTGTGGTAAGGTTTTTATTGATTTGCTTTTATAGTCTAACATATTCCTTCCATTCTGGACCTAGTGACTTCTGAAAAACACAGTTTAGATCTAGGTCAGTCCTGATGATTTGATTAGACCTCATCACATTTTGCAGTTTGCAAAATTTACCATAGGTTTCAGAAAGAAGTTCATTCTCTCTAACGCTGAAGTCATGATAGCTGTTGACTTGTTGGGTACGCTTGATATACTCTCTTTGCTCAGTACCCTGCAACTGCTTCTTTATCTCATCCCATATTTCCTTAGCAGTGGCTAAGCTATCTATCTTGGTGTAGATCTCTGAGGAGAGTCCTTGTTTCAGATAATACTTAGCCAGTCTTTCAGCCTTTTTGATCTTTTTTTCTTGAGTTGTGAGCTCATCAGCAGTCTTTTCCCTCTCATGACGGAGAATGGCGGGATTGTTGTTTGGATCAGCCTCAACAACTTTGATGAAATTTTTGTTCCCTTTCATGATGCATTCAATCATCATTTCTCTGTAAGTCTCATTGTGCTCCATGAAGTCCATAAACATCCCTTCCAAACATTATATTCACCTCGAAACAGAACAGGAGGTTTTGTATCGGTACCGATGGACATCATTTCATTTGAACTTGACATAGTGAAAGTTTTAGAAAGAAATAATCGTTCACTTGTTATATGATTTGATTGTTCGAAAACTTTACTGACAAGAAGGAATGATATTCTTTTCCAATTTGTGTTGAAAACTTCTTGGTGATGACTGAGGAACTAAATCAATTTAATTCAGCTTTGAATTAGATCTTGTAAAGATTAAATTCAACATTGAATTAGATAGAAGTAAGTTAATTTAATTCAACTTTAAATTATATCCGGTTTAGATTAAATTCAATTTTGAATTAGATTTTTGAAGTTTTAAGTTCGAATGTCCTCTAGCTCAATAAGTCAAGTCCCAATGGTTCTATCACTTGTCCAATAAATTCAAGGTATGCGAATGGTGTTATGCGATTGGTAGAATCCCTTAAAAATTGAGCAGAGTAACTTCTTGTAGTGATTAATAGAGTGTGATTGATCCCTGTAGCACCAAAAACATAGAAATAAATAGTTAGTAATGTCAATCGAATTCTTATCAAGTCACTGATTTGATTGCGATTGCCTTTGTAATTTGACATCCAAGTAACTAGGAACCTTGAATCGCACGGGGCAACTTAATGCGATTGATGAAACAACACTTAGAATCGCACATATAAGTTTGTGCGGCTGATAGATCACTTTGAAACTCCTAATCGCATGCGATTGATCTTATAGCGGCTGATAGCACTTAGAGTAACACTTAGTAGATTTCAGCTTTGACGGACTCTATAAGCCGTGTAACTATTGAATCGCACGAACCATGAATCCGGCTTATAGAATCAGGTGTGTCACTATCAAATCTGATGGCCTTACTCCTTATGGTGTCTACCCACTTGTACCTTGATTGGTATGGGTAGTACTTGAGATACCTTGTTCAACAATTAATCTTTGAAGAATTAATAATTATTTTAAATCAAAATCCGATTTCTTCTTCTTCAAGACTGCATTTACAGCTTCAAGAACACCATAAATGCTTGCATGCCCAGAAAATTAAATACTAAAAAGTCGAGTATTTAATGAACCATTGGACTTTTTGCTTTAAAAACACCACTCGGTTTTAGATATTCTTCAAGAAAACCGTATAAAACAGTAGAAACCTTTGAACAAACCTGAAGAAATGGTAGAAAAAGTATAGTTTATACCTTCGATGTGTTCTACCTTCGGGAAACCCTTGAACTCACACCTTTCTTGGACAAACCGTGTGGTTGGATGCTTTGTAGAACCCGAATGCTTGTTCTTCACCTTGAGCTTGAAGTCTTCGAGATTTTACATGTTTTTTCGAACAATCACGAGCCAAAAACAAGTTTGACTCTGATACCAATTTATGGTCCCTTTAATGTATAAAGGATGAAGCTATGCTTGGAAGATTATCTTGTTTGTGTTTGTGTTTGTGTATGTGTTTGTGTGTGTGTTCTGTTTAGATAGAGAAAGAGCCGAGAGCTAGAGAGTTCACAAACACAAGAGTGAAATAATGCAAAGCTTAGATTAGAATGAGTGGGGAAAATGCCTTTTATAGCATTGGCCCAAGATACAATAATTACATATTTGCACCCTCACTTTTCATAATCTAACATAATCATCCAAGATTCCTAATTCGAAATCATAAATCGTCCGCCAAGACATGTGGTGGTACTCTTGACCAATGGTTGGCTCGTGCTAATCTCGACAACCAATCTTGTTAGTTGTCACAATCATCTTTCACATAGCTTCACAAAGATTGACTCGTGCTGAGCTGGGCAATCAATCTTGTCTTTCTAGATTTGGGTAGCATCATCTCACGGATGGTTTGTGATTTATATTGTGAAAATGGGGTTTTGTTTTTCAATTTTATTAAACTATATTTGGATTAACAAAATTAGAGACCAAAACTCTCTTTCTCACATTTTAATATGATACCAAGTTTATATTTCTTTTGTTAATCATGTGAGCGCGAGAGAGCTGTAAACCATTTCTTAACAAACTATTGTGATTTTAGTAATTTTATAAGAATTATCTAGCATGGGTGGATTCCAAACAACTATGCATAAAATCACATCACACGGATAACAAAAGTGGTCGGTAACCAAGTCAAATAACAATATGCTTTTTTTTTTGTGAGAAAAAATAGGAAAAACTAGGTCAATTAGGGACAACACCTAAAGTTAAAGGAATTGTGCTCCAACTGAATCCGCCACCTCAGTGAGGCTTCTCCGGATCCTTGATCACCTAAACGCCATCGCCATGACTTTGATGGTTGCGCCCAGTCTTCAAAG
Organism: Pulicaria dysenterica; assembly: GCA_947179395.2. Classification (NCBI taxonomy): domain Eukaryota; kingdom Viridiplantae; phylum Streptophyta; class Magnoliopsida; order Asterales; family Asteraceae; genus Pulicaria; species Pulicaria dysenterica. The sequence continues at coordinate 28,014,387 of OX359293.1, forward strand.
GTACAAGTACATACAAAGATAAAAGGAGATGACATGCAAGTGATGCTTATACTTCTAGTACAAGTACAAATAAAATACAACGACATGCAAGCCGAAATCATTCATACAAATCAAATGAATAATATTAATTATAACAAACCGTGTGACCGAAGTCACATAATGAATAAACAACGAAACAAAACCAAAAAGGACTAGGGCATTCGGTTACCACCTTACAGCTACTCATATAACCATGAAAGCTACAAAGCGTGATGTGCAAAAAACCATCTAAAACAGTATTTTGGTACACAATTTCCAAAAAAAAACACTCAAGGCACAATTAACAATCCTTGTACATATGCAATAGGATAACCAAAATGAAGTTTGGTGTCCATGTTAATATAGACACAATATAAGTGTATGCATGTACGCATACACTTTCAAAAACTTTAAAACGAATACAAATACTTGAACCAAAATACACTTAGGGTAAACAATTAATAGAAACAGATTCTAGAAAACTAACATAGTCAAAGTGTGAAAAATTTCTTTTAAAGGTCAAAAACTAGTCATAGGGTGCTTAACGACCTTTCATGACTCGTGAAGACCAAAGGCTTCAAAACCGATCAGAAGCAATCTTGAGCCAAAAAATCTACTCTCATGACCAGCCGCTAAGTGCACTGGTCGTCGAGTATTCACAACTCGTGAAGGAAAAACCTTCACGACCCGTGAAGGTTCTTTGGACAATATGCTAGAATTTACAAAATCGATTTTTCAATCCATGAATGTGCTAAATCTTTGTAAGTTGGCTCTCTTACCACTTGAAGGAAAATTTGTCAACAAAAAACCTATACAACAGAAGCAACAAGATATAAAATTAAAAGTTTTTGGTTTTTTTTAAATCAAAGTGCCAACGGGTTCCACAAATGGATCAACACTAGAAAATGGGTTTACCAACATGTAGAGACAAAAGAGAAAAATGAAAAAATAACCTTGATGCCTCTGATTTAGTGTAAATAAGTGGATGACCAAGAGCACAATTTGTCCTCCTTTGTTTGGTAGTCGACACCAAGTTTTCGTGATCCCACCATGCTAGCAGCCCGAACACAACCTTGTAACCCCCAAGATGTGTTGCTGGAATATTCTTAGACCAACTCTCTCGTTTATATGGAAGTGTCTAAGTTCTACCAACTCACTTTATAGTGTAAGTAAAGAATATTAAACACAAAAATGGTAAGAGTATCAAAGGAGAGACAAAGTGCCCCTTTTATAGACCATGAAGAAGCGAAAATGGCACATCTTGCTAGGCAAAGGGGTGTTGTTTTACTGGACCACCACAAAGGTCTAATAAAAACAAAGATTCACTTCAGTTTCTTTCTTCACGGCTCTTCATGGGTCGTGAAGTTGTCATGAAGAGGGAATCCCCCACGACACATGTATGGGTAGTGAACCCTCGTGTAGGTTTGGTGTCTCACGACCTCTGATGAACCGTGAGGGTGGGTGAAGGTCTTTAACAACGTAATTTAATTTTTCTCTCAAGTTTAAGGTGCCTTTCAGGATCAACCCTTGGCGTGTGACCCATTAGGCCCATGCTTCATCGGCCGTGATTTCGGCATACATGTGTTAATGAGCAGATAGCAATACAGGGAACTGTTGTATTTTCCACTTCCTCACATATACTCACGTCTACTGTTCATGTGGTGCACGAAAACAAACAAGTCGCCACATACATAGGGGTAGCGGCATCTCGTAGCTTATTATAATTTCCCTATGCTTTATAGTTATATTAAGTGTGAAATCAATTAAAGCCTTAAGCGGTAGAAGCATAGCTCCCTCACAAGACATTTTTCAAGCTCTCTTATATATTCGTCGTAAGGTTTTGCCGATGACAATGATTTGTGCCATGCAGATGCAACCACTTACCCGTACCAATATGTTTCAAATAGTCCCACATATAAGTGTCGATCCCTTTCCTTTCATGTACGGCCTCCACATACTTTCGCCTATGAGTTCTGCCACCCGTCACCCATCAGAGGTTCTTCAATATCTAGTTTGAGAACCCTCCCATATATATATATATATATATATATATATATATATATATATATATATATATATATATATATATATATATATATATATATGTATGTATATTATAAATTATAGATAAATAAATTTTAGTAAAGTACTAATTTTCTAATACATACATAGTAAATAATTAACAAAATAAACAAATGCATAGTAAAAAATTTAAAAAGTATATATATATATATATATATATATATATATATATATATACTTTTTAAATTATTTACTATGCATTTGTTTATTTTGTTAATAATTTACTATGTATGTATTAGAAAATTAGTACTTTACTAAAATTTATTTATCTATAATTTATAATATATATATATATATATATATATGGGAGGGTTCTCAAACTAGATATTGAAGAACCTTTGATGGGTGACGGGTGGCAGAACTCATAGGCGATAGTATGTGGAGGCCGTACATGAAAGGAAAGGGATCGACACTTATATGTGGGACTATTTGAAACATATTGGTACGGCTACGTGGTTGCATCTGCATGGCACAAATCATTGTCATCGGCAAAACCTTACGACGAATATATAAGAGAGCTTGAAAAATGTCTTGTGAGGGAGCTATGCTTCTACCGCTAAAGGCTTTAATTGATTTCACACTTAATATAACTATAAAGCATAGGGAAATTATAATAAGCTACGAGATGCCGCTACCCCTATGTATGTGGCGTCTTGTTTGTTTTCGTGCACCACATGAACAGTAGACGTGAGTATATGTGAGGAAGTGGAAAATACAACAGTTCCCTGTATTGCTATCTGCTCATTAACACATGTATGCCGAAATCACGGCCGATGAAGCATGGGCCTAATGGGTCACACGCCAAGGTTTGATCCTGAAAGGCACCTTAAACTTGAGAGAAAAATTAATTTACGTTGTTAAAGACCTTCACCCACCCTCACGGTTCATCAGAGGTCGTGAGACACCAAACCTACACGAGGGTTCACTACCCATACATGTGTCGTGGGGGATTCCCTCTTCATGACAACTTCACGACCCATGAAGGGCCATGAAGAAAGAAACTGAAGTGAATCTTTGTTTTTATTAGACCTTTGTGGTGGTCCAGTAAAACAACACCCCTTTGCCTAGCAAGATGTGCCATTTTCGCTTCTTCATGGTCTATAAAAGGGGCACTTTGTCTCTCCTTTGATACTCTTACCATTTTTGTGTTTAATATTCTTTACTTACACTATAAAGTGAGTTGGTAGAACTTAGACACTTCCATATAAATGAGAGAGTTGGTCTAAGAATATTCCAGCAACACATCTTGGGGGTTACAAGGTTGTGTTCGGGCTGCTAGCAAGGTGGGATCACGAAAACTTGGTGTCGACTACTAAACAAAGGAGGACAAATTGTACTCTTGGTCATCCACTTATTTACACTAAATCAGAGGCATCAAGGTTATTTTTTCAGTTTTCTCTTTTGTCTCTACATGTTGGTAAACCCATTTTCTTTTGTTGATCCATTTGTGGAACCCGTTGGCACTTTGATTTAAAAAAAACCAAAAACTTTTGATTTTATATCTTGTTCTTCTGTTGTATAGGTTTTTTGTTGACAAATTTTCCTTCAAGTGGTAATAGAGCCACCTTACAAAGATTTAGCACATTCATGGCATGAAAAATCGTTTTTGTAAATTCTAGCATTTTGTCCAAAGAACCTTCACGGGTCGTGAAGGTTTTTCCTTCACGAGTTGTGAATACTCGACGGCCAGTGCACTTAGCGGCTGGTCATGAGAGTAGATTTTTTGGCTCAAGATTGCTTCTGATCGGTTTTGAAGCCTTTGGTCTTCACGAGTCATGAAAGGTCGTTAAGCACCCTATGACTAGTTTTTGACCTTTAAAAGAAATTTTTCACACTTGGACTCTGTTAGTTTTCTAGAATCTGTTTCTATTAATTGTTTACCCTAAGTGTATTTTGGTTCAAGTGTTTGTATTCGTTTTAAAGTTTTTGAAAGTGTATGCATACATGCATACACTTATATTGTGTCTATATTAACATGGACACCAAACTTCATTTTGGTTATCCTAATGCATATGTACAAGGATTGTTAATTGTGCCTTGAGTGTTTTTTTTGGAAATTGTGTACCAAAATACACATTTCTGTCTCACTCCCACATTCCCCTTTATTATGCCCTAACCCTAGACATGAAGTCGTTGCACTCTCCAATTTCATCGCCTGATAATGCCGCCATCCTCTCCATTTTGCTCCCCATAAACAGTTGTCGTCGCTCTCATAAACCCTGTGAAGTTGTCGTCGGTGTGAAGTCTCCTGCCATGTGAATTCGCGGTCGATGGATGTACCGTCCAGTAGATACCATCACCAACCCTACAACCTCCTCCGTCCACTGCCCCACCACACTCGACTGTGGAATCCCTCTCAATTGCATATGTGTTGGTGTTAATTAAACCTTCGTCGATGCTGGTGTGCTGTCTCTCCACCATCACCGCTGCTGGTTTGAATCACCACCACTGCTGGATTGATCTCTGAATAGTTTTTGTAAACAACAGTCACCGGTTCTGCGTTTTAGGGTTGCAACGACCACCACCGTTGCACAATCCAATTTTCTCGGGTTATGCATCTTACGTATTGTGTACCGAATTCATTAATATTGTATATATTTATCAGAAATTCGTGTTGTGCATCGACTGTATCAGGGTTTATACATCAATTTTGAATATGAATCACGGTTTTATATATGTGAATTAGTTGTGCATCTTACGTATTATGTACTAAATTTGATCAATTGTGTGTAGCATGTAAATGAAATGGAAGGCGGCCTGAGATTTGACCTGAAACAGTTGATGTGGCGAAGTAGTTTACGTCCCTTTCTCGTAATTGTATAGATGTTTTTGTTTTTTGATTTTACTGATATACCCTTTTCTATTTATTTAATTCACATTTTTCTTATTTTTTGACTTTTTAATCTTGACTTTTCAATGATCCAAGGGTTTAGATTATTACTAAGTTTTTGTAGCATAAAACTCGGTTTAGTTTATCCCCTCCCACATATAGTAAATATATATATATATATATATATATATGTATGTATATATATATATATATATATATATATGTGTGTGTGTGTGTGTGTGTGTGTGTGTGTGTGTGAGTGTGTGTGTTGGGGAGATAGCAATTTCAAACAATAATCAAACCTATCTATTAATTGAATAAGATTTGATGTTAACAAAACCATGCATTCAGTTTTGGACTTAATATATTTAAAAGCATGTGTTGTTTTTCAATTACACTTTAAGAATTTACTAAGTACGAATTGTCAGCTGAGGATCAGCTGAACTCTAAGTATCAGGCGATGGAGCACCTTTAGAAGATTACCCAAGAAGAAAAGACATGTATAGAAGCATCAGCTGATGATTTGCAACCATCAGCTCTCGAACAAAATTGATCAGCTGAGCAGCCAAAAGCATCAGCTGAGCCTACAAAGTTGATCAGCTGAGGCCTTTCTTTTATCAGATAAGAAGTTCCAATTTACTAAGTATTATCTATAAGCTTATCACGTTGAGTAATTAGCTGAGCATTTTTTATCATCTGATCATATAGGTTGATTAGCTTATATAGCTGAGTCTTTCATTTATCCTTCATCTGAGTCATGGAATGTTATGAACACTTAGCTATTTTTCATTGTACTTATTCTTAAATCTGTCTTTGTAAAAGTTATAGCACTTTTTGTATCTGCAAAGAGACAAAAACGATTGAACTTGATCCTCTGGAAAAGGCGATAGTTACTTAGAAGAAGATCTTGAAGATTTGTTTCAATAACTAAGTATGACTAGCAACTCCATACTTCGTAAAGTCAATTCTGCCGAAAGCATGGTGTTGTATAAAGTGCAAGCATGGAAGAAGAAACTTTACTTCCAAGGCAAAAGGTAGGGGTTTAATAATATAATAATAGACAGTGGGATGTACTTTTGCAGAAAAGTACATTCACTTTATATATTGCTTGTATAAAGTGTATCTGCTTTTCACCCACTAACTTTATCTATTATAATAATATTATATTAAGTACTTTTGTCTCCTACCTCCTCTCCACCAACCGGACACCATCTTCTATATATACTGAAGCATGGAAACATGCTAAGTACACTGAAATCTCATAAGTTGAGAACTACACAAGAACTTCATTGTTTTAGTTTTAGAAGCAAGTTCAAAGTTGTTAAGCAAAAACTAGCTTGTTAACACTTTCAGTGTGGAGCAAACTTGTTCATGTGTTGAACATCCTAAGCATTAGTTGGTTAGGATTAGCTTTGTGTATGTGTTAGACGAATTAGTTGCCACCTTTATTGAACTTGGATTTTCCGCATCCAGTTCATGTAATTCTTGATTAAAATCAATAAGAATTATATAAAGTATAATCGTGTGTTGTTAAATTTTAAAATCTAAAGTTTGTATTCAACCCCCTTCTACAAACATTTGTTGTTGTACTATCCATTCGGGAGCAACAACTTGTATCAGAGTAGGTTAGATAATTCATATCTAAGATATACTTTGCTTGCCCTTCAACTGCTTCTACCCCACACTTAAAAATGGCCACTCCAAGTGTTTGCTGCTTCAAACTAGTTTTCAAACAACGGATCTTTGTTTAGGTGTCCCATGTTTGATGGTGAAAACCTCTCTCTCTGGAAGAGTCGAGTTCATCTCTACATGTCAAGCCTTAATGATGCTATGTTGAAGACTGTTACAGAAGGTCCTTATGTCCCTTCTACCATTCTTGAAGTTCGTTCTAGCACCGAAGGTGATACCACCACTACTGAAAGGCATGTAATAAAGCATGTACATCAATGGTCTGATGAAGACAAAAGGCTTGTGAAACTTGTTGTCTAGGGAAGAACAATTTAGTCTCTACACTACCAAGTGATGTCTATCATCAAGTTCTTAACTACAACACTGCCAAAGAGATGTTAGACACACTCACTGTTGCTTATGAAGGTACTGAGAAGTTGCAGGAGAATAAGAAGCTCCTCCTTGTAAGAAAATATAAGCTCTTATTTTATCATAAAGGTTAAAGTCTTACACAGACCTACACCAGGTTTAACTACCTCGTGAATGACTTAAGGAGGGCGGATGTTCCAAAAAGCAACAAGGAATTGGTAAACAAATTCCGAGACTCCCTCCCTGAAGCGTGTGATCACTTCATCACTGTCTTAAAACATGGTGAGAAAATTAAGGGACTGTCACTAGTTGGGCTCTATGGTAATCTCATGAACCATGAGGAATCAGTGAAGCAAAGGATGTTGTCAACCAAGGAGATGAGAGAGTCTGCTAAAGCTCCTTCAGCTGCACTTCTGTCTAAGGATACAAGGTCTAGAAGCTTTTCTGTAGTTATGGATAGCTCAAATGAAGAGGATGATGGAGAGGAGTCTTCTAAGGATGAAGAGCAAGGAGACGCTAAGGGTGAAAGCTTGGAAACATGGACAGCACTAAAGGTGCTATGGACAGCACTAAAGGTGCTGTTGAGCAGGCTGCCATGTTTGTGAAAAGGTTCAAACCATTCCTGAAAGGAAAGGGTGTCAAGAAGTTTGGGAAGAGACCTTTTAAGGATGTTAAGTTTAAGTCCAAGTCTTCTGAAGGTTGCTTTTCATGTGGCAAGACTGGTCATTATGCCAGTGAATGTAAGTCCAACGGAAGCTCTAGATTCAAGGCTATTCTCGGATCAAACAACAAGGTTGACTATGAAGATAAATACAAAAAGCTTCTTGATATTGTTCTTGACAAAGAGAAGAGGAAAGCCTAGAACAAGGTGTTGGTTGCTGAAGAAGAAGATTGGGTTGAGGAAGACCTATCAAGTGATGAATATGAGTTCCTCATTGCTTAGCTCAGCTTAATAGCCACACAGGTAGTACTAGTACCTTTGATAGGGATATGAAAAGGGCTGCTAAAGCTTATACTTCTCCTGACTGGGATCCTTCTTCAATGTATCAGATTGGCAAGTTTATTAACTATGATGATGATGAAAAGAACACCACCATGTTTGATTATTTGTGTGTTAACTTTCATTCTAATATTCAAAGAGAAAAGAAGATAAAAATAAAAATATCTCTTAAGGAGAAATTAATTCTTAAAGATGAGAAACTTAAACAAATGACTAAACTGGAAGACGAACTAGCTAATCAAAAGATATTGAATCAGATCTTGGTAAAAGAAACCAATGAAGCAACCATAAATTTTAATGACCTACAAAAAGTAAAAAGTCTTGGTATGTTTCTACTGAAAAGACCACTTAGTGTGTCAATGAGTAGATTCCAAAACAAGTCCAAGCTATTATTGGTGGAAATTATTACCAAGCTGCAAATTGTGTTGATTTTAGTAAGGACGTAAATATCTTGGAAAAAGATGACATTTTAGCACTCATTTTCCAAAAAAATTGTGAAAGGAAAAAGTAAATCTCTAACATATTTGTCAAAAGTAAAAACTCTCATCTAAAAGAGTCAATCACTCCCATAAAGGATTTAACCTTTCTTGTTCTTTCAGAAAGTAAAAGTACTAAGAATTTAATGTCAAAGGAAGTGAGAAAAGGAAAGGAATCATTTGTTGATACCAAAAAGTCATTTTGTTGTCGACCTTGAAAACTAATGAATTAACTTTGAGTACTCAGCTGACCTACTTTTCATTAGCTAATGCTTCTACATCAGGTCAGATGGTAGACGATAAATGCTCAGCGGATGGTCTGTCAGCTGATCATAGATGATCTTCTAACTGCTTAGCTGATCAATAGTCACTTCAAACTCTTTCGATAAGAGAAACCATGAGAAAAGGAAATTGTGCTCGTATTTTTTCTAAGCTTGCCACATCCAAAGCTAATAAAAAACTCTCTAAATCTAAGGGTCAGCCAAAGATGCCTATAAACAAAACCTTTTGAGTTTACAGGATTGACTGCAACATCTAAATGGTAAAATACGTCAGCTGATGACCTATAGTCATCAGGTGACTGATAAGGCAACTCATTGGCAGTCACTAAAACATGTTCAAAGCTACAAAAATAAAAAATGTTACAAATGTGGTAGCGAAGAACATAATGTTGGGATTTCATGAACACGCAACGGAAGCGAGAACAACAACAAATATGCAAAAATGTGTTCAAAACTAGAAATCCCCAAGATGGATCATCTCTATGTAACAAAATAGCAACAAACAAGGAGGTTAGAAAGTTATACCATGCTCCTAAGCTCAAGAAATTGAATGATGGTGGCTGATGATAGTGTAGAAGCAAGGAACTCATTCTTCTTCTTCTTTTCTCGAAATCACACCCCGGGTACAAGCCTAACAACTAGTGCTAGTTAACTTATGTGAAATCTTCTCTGGAAATCTCACACAAGAACAGCAAATAGCTCGCTGGAACCGAAGTCTCTTGTTCACCTAATCACCAAACCAAGGTATTAAGTGAGAATGAGATATATGTGCTAGAGAGGGATTTGGCCAAGAGTGTTTAAAGTCCAGGAATATGTCTCTTTTAAAGACCCAAAAATGTGCCCTGAACACCCTCTAGCCGGCCAAGAAGAGTCTAGAATCCCTCATGCATTGGCTACAAGTGGAGGTGATTTTGACATAAAGTCCATGCAGTGGTAGCGGCGCTAACCATGAGTTAGCGGCGCTAAACCTTAGCCCGTAGTAGCGCTAACGCGGCCTGACTTCAAAATGACATAAAGCACATGCAGCCGTAGCGGCGCTAACCTTTAACAGTTAGCGGCGCTAACTCGTTAAGTTAACAGCGCTAACGCGGCATGCATTGCTAACTTCCACTTTTGCCATCTTTGGTCCCTAACCTTATTTGCTGTCATGTTAGACCCCGGTGTGTGACCCATATAGGCTCATACATCATCAGTAGTGCTCTAAGGCGGTACATATATTATCGGGCAGATTCTAACAAACTCCCATTTGCACATAATATGTTGTACCGTAGCAAGCACAGACAAAGAGCGGCCTCTAACAAAGCATCAATGCCCCCAAGTCTGTATGGGTTCTGAACACCTGTAGAAAACCATCATACTAGAAGTAGTGGTCCTAGATATGTGATATTATACATCCTTTTGTTCGCGCTATCCTTGTGAACACGAGACATGGATTAGAAAATGTCAATCTCAAGATCATTCATGATTATGTTGTTAGAGTATGCCCACTGACACACGTATATTAGTAATACTACCGATAATACACGAGCCTATTGGGTCACACGCCAAGGATTGATCCCGATGACTCGTAATTGAAAGAGAGAAATAAAGATTCTGGAAACGGTGTTTCCGCACCGCGTAACCTTTTGGTTTACGCGACGCGGATACCGCCTGACAGAAGCTTGACTTTTTTGTTGTTGCTTGGCTCAAGTTATTGAATTATGGGACATCTTGAATGATTATGCACGACTTTGTGACCTTGTCTATCTGCTGAAATAAGTGATAAAAGTCATGTATGTCTTTTAGATGTCATAAGAAAGATTTTTTTGAACAAGTATTGATAAGGAATTCTCTCTCTCACTCAAGAACACTTGCATACACTTTCATAAGTGTTCTTGGTTGTTCTTGATCTTTTCCAGAAATCATAAGTTTTCTTAGTGATATCTTGGAGATTGTGGGTTGTTCCAAAGTGTGATTTCAAGGCTTTGAAGATCACAAGAAGGCATACTAGTATTTGGGGATCAAGCAAACTTGGTGTCGACTAACAATAGAGAGTTGCTCTTTTGGTGACTTAGAGTTCATCCCAACTTGAAGATCTTACAAGCTGGTGCATGGTATAATTTCTTATCCCATCTCCTTTTATTTGGTTGCTTTATCTTTATGTAGAGTTCCACCATTAGTGGGTCTTGATGGCATCTTGTTTTTATACCCGAAATTCTGTTTTTCACGCTTCCGCCGCGCGGGTAAGATGGCCAACGAAACCTAACGTATGTTTCTCGATCTTGATTGGTGGTGTCCAAAAGGTAAGGACATATCTGATTCTCATACTGGAGGAACAAATCCCTTTGACTGCATAACCCTATACCATTCCTCTTGACTTACCTAGTCATTTCCTTTATCACAGCCAGTCATGAACTGCTTTTGAAAATGGCTAAAGCAAGTAAGAACTATGATATAGAAGTTCATACATCTCGGGTCTAAGGATGTAAGATTTTATCATCACAAGTTAGTTGTGACTATAATCCATGAAGTATACTTGGGTGTGGGTCTTCCAGTTGCTTGAAACTCTTTTCAAGCATAGTTAAGCATTGCAACTTAATTCAACCACTTTGAATTCAAGGTCACATTCTTATCTTAGTCTTGATTCAATAAGATTGAAACTCTTTTCAAGCATAGTTAGACATATCCTATCGCTCTAGTGTGAGATTCATGAGCTGCTTGCGGTAACGGGTTAGTGAATGGATTTGCCAAGTTTCCATTCCATGCTACTCTGCTAATGATGACTTCACCAATTTCAATAACATCCCGTATAAAGTGGTATTTACGCGAAATGTGTCTCGTCCTCTTGTGAGCTCTTGGTTCCTTTGCCAAAGCCACCGCACCCTCATTGTCACAAAATATCTCAACATGGTTAGCGATGCTTGGAACCACTTGTAGATCTTAGATGAATTTCTTCATCCACACAGCTTCCTTTGCGACTTCACTTGCCTCAATGTACTCCGATTCGGTAGTCGAATCAGCCACCGTGTCTTGCTTCGAGCTCCTCCAGCTGACAACACCACCATTTAATAGGAACACAAACCCCGATTGTGATCGGAAGTCATCCCTGTCTGTTTGGAAGCTAGCATCCGAGTAACCCTTTACTCTTAGCTCTTCTTCCCCACCATATATCAAGAACATCTCTTTTGTACGTCTCAGATATTTGAGAATGTTCTTTACTGTCCTTCAATGAGGCTCTCCTAGGTTTGCCTGATATCTACTAGTCATGCTTAAAGCACATGACACATCAGGGCGAGTGCATAGCATGGCGTACATGATCGAGCCCACAGCCGAAGCATATGGTACTCCCTTCATTACTTGTATCTCGTCTCTGGAGGTAGGACATTGAGTTTTCCTCAAGGTCAAGCCATGCATCATAGGGAGGTTTCCTTTCTTGGATTCCTCCATCTTAAAGAGTCTCACGACCTTTTCTATGTATGCACTTTGAGAAAGCCCTAGCAGCCTTCTAGATCTATCTCTATAGATCTTTATTCTCATAATACAGCTAGCATCGCCTAGGTCCTTTATTGAAAAGCAATTCCCTAGCCAAGCTTTGACACTCCTTAGGCTTGGGATATGATTTCCAATCAGTAGAATATTATCTACATATAGAACCAAAAAGACTATAGTGCTCCCACTAGCCCTGACATAAACGCAAGGTTCATCTTTACTCTTTGAAAATCCAAGCTCTTTGATTTTCTCATCAAAGCAAAGATTCCAGCTTTAAGATTCTTGTTTAAGTCCATAAATGGACTTCATAAGCTTACAAACCTTGTTTGGATACTTTGGATGCTCAAAACCGTCAGGTTGTCTCATATAGACCTCTTCATAAAGCTTCCCGTTAAGGAAGGCGGTTTTTACATCCATTTGCCAAATTTCGTAATTATGAAATGCAGCTATGGCAAGTAGTATCCGGATTGACTTCAACATGACCACTGGGGAGAAGGTTTCATCTTAATCAATTCCTTGAGTCTGTGTGAAACCCTTTGCCACCAGTCGGGCTTTGAAGATATCCAAGGTTTCATCTATGCTGGGTTCCTTCTTGAAAACCCATTTATACCCAACGGGTTTCATCCCTGGTGTAGGATCAACCAGTTCCCAAACCTGGTTATCCGACATAGATTGCATCTCGCTCTCCATCGCTTTCCTCCATTGAGCAGACTCAGGGCCTGCCATGGCTTCCTTGTAGTTGGTGGGTTCATCAAGATCAACCAATAACTCGTTGCCCTCAGATATGTGAAACCCATATATCTCTGGCTCAGAACGAGTTCTACTGGAACGCCTAATAGTAGAAGTTGCTAGAGTGTCAGGTACCGCAACATCACGTTTCTCTGTATTTTGGCTAGTGCCAACCTCAAGTACTTTATCGGCCGACCCTTGATCTTCCTCAAGGTCAACTTCCTTACTGCCATGTTTGGATAGCAGCTCCCTTTCAAGGAAGAATGCCCTACGCGCAACAAATACCTTGTTCTCTGAAGGTTTATAAAATAAATATCCAACACCGTTCGGAGGATATCTGATAAAATAACACCTTTCTGATCGACGTTCAAGTTTGTCTTCGGCCTCACGTCTCACGTAGGCTTGAGAACCCCAAACTCATAGGTATGAAAGTGTCGGCTTCTTATCATGCCACATTTCATAAGGTGTTTTAGCAACTTTCTTGGTTGGTACGAGGTTAAGGATTCTTACCGCCGTTTCTAAGACATATCCCCATAAACTAATAGGTACCTCTGTCCGACTCATCATAGACCTTACCATATCAAGCAAAGTCCGGTTCCTCCTCTCAGCAACCCCATTTAATTGTGGAGTCCTTGGAGGTGTTAATTGTGAGACAATTCCACAATTTTTAAGATGATCGATAAACTCTGTACTAAGATACTCTCCACCTCTATCAGACCGGAGTATCTTTATTGTTTTGCCCAACTGATTCTGAACTTCGTTTTGGAATGTCTTGAACACCTCAAAGGTTTCATTCTTGTGTTTAACAAGATAGACATACCCGTACCTACTATAATCATCTATAAAGGTTACGAATTATCTTGAATTATTCCTTGTGACATACTTGAAAGGTCCACATATATCCGTATGGATTATGTCTAAAAGGTCCTTTCCCCTCTCCCTTGTTGCCGTGAAGGGTGCTTTTTTCATTTTACCCAATAAGCAAGATTCGCATACTTCACTTGATCCTTAATCAAATGATTCCAAGATCCCATCCGATTGGAGCTTGGTGATACGAGTCTTGTTTATGTGGCCAAGACGACTATGCCATATGGAATATTTATCCAAACCATTTTTGGAGTCAGAATCAATGTTCATGATAGATTTTTTTGATTCAATGTATGCATTTGCCTCATATATGCCATGACATGGTAAAGCTTTAAAATAAACAACTTCATTTTTAAAGCAGATAATTGTACCATTTACAAATCTAAAATCAAAACCATCGTCATACAATTTGTGAAAAGAAATAATGTTTCTAGCCACATAGGGCGAATAGCATACATCTTTTAATAGAATAGTAAAACCGGTCTTGAATGAAAGCTCTAAATCACCCTTCGCTTCCACTGGGACAACCTCCGAGTTTCCCATGATAAGATCCAGCTCTCCCCGCTCCAAGCTCCTACTTGCCCTTAGCACCTGCACCATATTACATATGTAAGTGCCACAGCCAGTATCCAATACCCAGTCTTTAGAAGGAGAAGTATGGTGGAGTTCTATCATGAACATACCTAACTTGTCTGGACCCAAAATGCTCATTGCTTTGAGCTTGTTGAGTCCCTCCAGGTACTTTGGGCAGCTACGGCGGTAATGCCCCTTGCCCCCGCAGAAGAAGCACTCCGCATCCTCCGGAGCCTTGGCTTGGGGAAGTTTCCCCTTGCCCTTACCCTCGGAGGCCGGGTTAGGCTTGTGCGCGCCAACCTTTCCCTTGCCCTTCCTTTTATTGGAAGGGGCGGCCTTCTTCTTTGTGATGCGGCCTTCCCGGATGGCAAGAACGTGGTTGGAGGAGGATGGCTTATTCTTGGTCATGCTAGACTCAGCGGTCTTCAACATACCATGAAGTTCCATCAAGGTCTTGTCCATGCTGTGCATATGATAACACATAACGAATTGATCATATGCACCGGGCAGGGATTGGAGGATTAAATCAACCGCCATCTCCCTCCCTATGGTAAAACCCAACTTCTCCATGCACTCGATGTTTGCTTTCATCCGAAACACATGCGCGCTCACGTTCCCTCCTTCTTGCATTTTGCAAGCAAGGGTTGTCTTGAGGCACTCGTACCTTTCCTGCCTCGCCTGCTGTTGGAACATATCCTTCAGCTGCACGACTAGGTCGTAAGCACTCAGATGATCCATTTGCTTTTGCAAAACTTGGTTCATCGTGCTCAATATAAGGCATGTGACTTCCTCAGTTTCCTTGAGACGTTTTTCATACGCCTCTCGGACAGCCCTTGTTGCACCAGCAGGAGGTGCCTCGGGTAGGGGTTCCTCTATGGTATGCAACTTCCCTTCATACCGCAAGACCATCCTCAGTTGTCTATGCCAGTCCATGAAGTTGCTACCATCGAGCTTCTCCTTTTCAAGGAAAACTCGAAGAGAAACGTTGGTGGTGGTGTTTGTTGCGCTTGTTGATGCCATCTAAAAATTGCAAAGTAGATTTTAGTTAGATTGATATTTTATCTTGTTAATTAATTTACCCATATAGAATTATCTTAACAAGGCTAAGAACCATATTTCATCCTACCATGTGACGGGGTTACCGCGGATCACATGATAAAACTATTTAAGTCGGCAACCATTTTGCCAATTGCAATCTCCATTGCAATCCTTAGCACATGCGGGATCCTACGACATCCAATGGTCGTTTGGCATGTTTGATCCCTTATTGCACCAATTTTAAGTCTTGAAATTTTTGTTAACTCGTGCTAAGCTCGACAATTAACCAAGATTTCAAACCTAAAATTGCAAATCGTCCGTCAAGACATACGGTAACAAATTCACCAAAGTTGGCTCGTGCTAAGCTCGACAACCAAAATTGTGAATTCGCCACACTCACCTTCCACACAGTTTTATGAGAAATGGCTCGTGCTAAGCTCGACAACCAAATCCCATAAGACTATATTCGGGTGGTATCGACTTACGGATGGTGCATGATTTACGTTTTGTGGAAAAACGGGCTTTTGTTTCCGGTTTGGTTTTAGATTAACTTATTAGTGACAAATCCTATTTTCACTAAGTGGGTTAATCTATGTATGTCATCGCGCGCGAGAGGAAACCATTTTTATCAAAACTCTTGTGATTTTATTAATTTTAACAAAAATTATCTAGCATGCAAAACCTACACATCCATGCATAGAATAATAAAATCACATCACACACAATATACAATATAGTCGGTAACCCTTGCCAATAAACCTATGCGTTCCTCCCGTGAGCCAAAACGGGAAGAACTTGGTCAAACTATGGGACAAAACAACTTGATGCAAGCTCCCACTAGAACCACCATCTCCATTGGACTTCATTGGCTTCTAAGGGCATCAAAACTCCATCTTGTCTTGCCTCCTCTTGTGTCTTCATTCCTCCATCATACAAATTACATACAATAGAAAATAAATAGCATACAAGCCACAAATCTTCCTACTTATCTAATACTTGTACATGGATGAATAAAATGGCATCCAAGCCACAATTTTATTACAATTAATTCTGAATTAAATAAAATTATAGCCCCAAATGTGGATTAAAACCACCAAATACATGCTCAACACAAATCAACCAAAAGGCCAAGGCAAGGTTACCAACTCATATTAACACATACAACCCAACATATCATGTCACTACTGCAAAACTAAGCAAGGAACCTTTGGAACAAAATTCCAGAAGATCAAAATGCCAAAAATCCCGAGACCAAAACTGTTTTAATCAAAATTTTGAAAAAACAATTTCCAGTAACGTTAGCGCCGCTAACTCAGAAAACTTAGCGTCGCGAACTAACATTTAGCGGCGCTAATCCAAACGGCAGATTACAAACATTTTGATTTCGAGTTTTTCAGGCCACAAAGTGTTATTCTAACATAGAGGTGGCTCTGATACCACTGTTGGGATTTCATGAACACGTAACGGAAACGAGAACAACAACAAACATGCAAAAATGTGTTGAAAACTAGAAATCCCAAAGATGGATCAAAAAAGCAACAAACAAGGAGGTTAGAAAGTTATACCATGCTCCTAAGCTCCAGAAATTGAATGATGGTGGCTGATGATAGTGTAGAAGCAAGGAACTCCTTCTTCTTCTTCTTTTCTTGAAATCACACCCCGGGAACAAGCCTAACAACTAGTGCTAGATAACGTATGTGAAATCTTCTCTGGAAATCTCGCACAAGAACAGCAAATAGATCCCTGGAACCGAAATCTCTTGTTCACCTAATCATCAACCCAAGGTATTAAGTGAGAATGAGATATATGTGCTAGAGAGAGAGATTTGGCCAAGAGTGTTTAAAGTCCAGGAATATGGCTCTTTTAAAGACCCCAAAATGTCCCCTGAACTCCCTCTAGCCGGCCAAGAAGAGTCTAGAATCCCTCATGCATTGGCTACAAGTGGAGGTGATTTTGACATAAAGTCCATGCAGTAGTAGCGGTGCTAACCATGAGTTAGCAGCACTAAACCTTAGCCCGTAGCGTCGCTAACGCGGCATGACTTCGAAATGACATAAAGCACATGCAGCCGTAACGGCGCTAACCTTTAACAGTTCGCGGCGCTAACTCGTTAAGTTAACGGCGCTAACGCAGCCTGCATTGCTAACTTCCACTTTTGCCATCTTTGGTCCCTCAACCTTATTTGCTGTCATGTTAGACCCCGATGTGTGACCCATATAGGCTCATACATCATCAGTAGTGCTCTAAGGCGTACATATATTATCGGGCAGATTCTAACACATAAGGCTCATGATTGTTCTCTAGAAGGTAACTCAAGACAACGGACAAACATTGATAACATGACTGTTCCAATCATACATAAACAACCTGATATGAAGTGGATAGCTAGGTGCAATCCACCGGGATCCACTCAATAATGGATACCCTAAAGTGTTACTAATCGTTTTTTAATTCATAACTATGCAAGGCTTTAGTACATGGTATCTAGACAGCGGTTGTCTAGGAACCATGAAAGGCGGTAAACCACTACTCAGCAAGTA
The DNA here is from genome assembly GCA_947179395.2 of Pulicaria dysenterica. Lineage (NCBI taxonomy): Eukaryota > Viridiplantae > Streptophyta > Magnoliopsida > Asterales > Asteraceae > Pulicaria > Pulicaria dysenterica. Next base: position 28,032,326 of record OX359293.1, read on the forward strand.
CAACAATGAAAAAGGTCCAAGGGTGACTTATGGTGACAACAACTTTGGTCAAACAAAAGGTTATGTCGAACTTCATAATGAGAACCTCAAATCATCAAAAGTTTCATACGTAAAAGGACTCAAGTACAACCTTATAAGCGTAAGTCAGTTATGTGATCGGGATAAGTAAGTCCGTTTTAGTAAGACAGAGGGTTCCATCATAGATAAAGAAGGCAAAACTGTTCTATGCGCCAATAGAACCAAAGATTTGTATACACTTGACATGTCTTCTTGTGATCCTTCAAAGTTAACCTGTTTGTACTCTAAATCCGTAACAGATACAAACTGGCTGTGGCATAAAAGGCTTTCCCACCTAAAACTTAATAATATCAACAAGTTGAGCAAGTGTGACCTAGTGTTAGAACTACCTTCACTGACCTATACCAAACCTAAACCTTGTTCTGCTTGTGAAAAGGGAAAGAAACATAAAATCTATTTTCCATCAAAGCAGACATTCTCTATCACAGAACCATTCGTCATGTTGCACATGGATCTCCTTGGTCATGTTGCTACTGCAAGTATTGGTGGAAGTAAATATGCTTTGGTAATCGTGGTTGAATTCTCTAGGTACACCTGGGTATCTTTCTTAAAGTAAAAAGTGAAGCTGCTTAGGAGATTATCTGCTTCATCAAGAAGATGGAAGTTTTAAATAGTAATATGGTAAGGATGCTTAGAAGTGATCATGGAACTGATTTTAGAAATCAAGCTCTTGAAATTTTTGTGATGAGAAGGGGATTTCTCAAAACTTCTCTGCTCCAAGAACCCCACAGCAGAATGGTGTAGTTGAGCGTAGACATAGAACATTGATTGAAGCTGCCAGAACTATGTTGTGTGAAAGTGGGTTAGGATTCAATCTAAGGAGAGAGGCTGTCAGCTGTGCATTTTTTACTCAGAACAGGTCCCTTGTGATAAAGAGACACAACAAAACTTCATATGAGGTGCTTAAGGGAAGAAAGCCAAACATCTACTTCTTACATATATTTGGTTGTCAATGTTTCATTCTCAACCAAAGAGATCAGCTGCAAATATTTTCACCAAAGCTAATGAAGGGGTTCTTGTTGGCTACTCTGTGATTTCCAAAGCTTACATAGCATTCAATGTCAGAACAAAGGTCATAGAAGAATAAATCAATGTAAGTTTTAATGAAAATGACTTTGTTGCCTCTTGTTCTTCTAATCAATTTCCAGGTGAGGAATTCAATGAACTTATGCATACTGGTAAAAGCATTCCAGTGTCAACTGATCCACTTCCATCAGCTAATGGTAATGATGTAGATAAACCTGCTCCTATCTTTACTCAAACCAATGCACAACCAACCTTATCCAATCCATAACTATTACTGAATGATGTGAATGATGAATCAACATCTTTGGATTCAAATTCCATGTCTGATATTCCATCATCAGTAAAGTTACACATTTATTGCTCAAATGAAGATACCTTAGTTGATCAAACAGAGGTTACATCAGTTCCTCATAACCAAGGATCTTCAACTCTCCACATCCAAATAAATCACATCTCTCCTATAATCCAAAATGCCTACAAATACTTTAAATATCATCGTCATGATCTGGTCATATGTAACATAGAAGACCATGTACTAACTAGATCAAAAGCATCAAATTTTTGTTTGTATACTGTTCTATCTCTATGATTGAACCAAAGAAGGTTGATGAAGCTCTTAACGATCCCCATTGGGTGAATTCCATGCAAGAAGAACTGGCAGAATTCACAATGAACAATGTGTGGACCTTTGGTGCCAAGGCCAAAGGACAAATACATCATTGGAACAAAGTGGGTGCTTAGAAACAAAATTGATGAATAAGGGTTGATCATTAGAAACATAGCAAGGCTAGTTGCACACGGGTACTGTTGCAAGACTTGAAGCAATCAGACTTTTCCTAGCCTATTTTGCCTTCAAAGACTTCTAAGTTTTTCAAATGGATGTTAAGAGTGTATTCCTTAATGGTGAATTGAAGGAAGAGGTGTATGTCAAACAACCTCCTAGTTTTGATGATGCAAGCTGATCACACCATGTTTACTTTCTAAACAAAGCTTTATATGGTCTAATGCAAGCTCCAAGAGCCTGTTATGATGCCCTCTCTTCTTTTCTTACCATAAAAGGATTTACTAGAGGAAACATAGATAGCACTATGTTTATAAGGAAATTCAAGGGTAATGTAATACTTGTACATATATGTGTAGATGACATATTTGGGTCTACAAATTTGGATCTTTGCAAAAAGTGTTCTAAACTCATGTATGATAATTATCAGATGAGCATAACGGGTGAACTTGTTTGAGTGTGCCCACTGACACACGTACGCCAATTGATCACTGCCGATGATGTATGGGCCTATCGGGTTGATCTTGACAACAGATAAAAAAGGAGGGTTTAGGCCGGGGGTTGATCTTGACAACAGATAAAAAGGGAGGGTGAGAAAGAATAATTAAATGATGGTTGGCAGGCTGGACGGACTTAGCGGATCTAATTAAGTGGTCGCTATCTTAGCCACGATCACGGTCCTAACATTTAAGACTTAGCGGCGCGAACCCGTCTGACAGCATGCAACTTTATTCTTTTCACCTCCACATTCAACCAATGCATGTAAGCCTCCTGATTCGGTCTTGGCCGACCTTGGGGAGTTTTGGGGTCACCTTTGGATCTTTAAAAGACATACATATCACTCTCTCTTAGACTCTTGCCTCATTTGAATTTTAAACACTTAGAAACCTTTGTGAGTTGTCTAAGCATCAAGAGAGAGTTCAAAGGAGATTTCTGGTGGTTCAAAGGTTGTTGTTCCAGGAGTGCATTGAAGGATTGAAGTGATTTCGATAGCCAAAGAAGAAGAGTTCAAGCTTGGAGCTTTGCATATTACAAGAACTAGGGACATCTAGGGTATAAATCTCTCCCTTTTCTCTCTTTAAGTTGCATTTCTTAGTTATAGATTTTGGTACACTTCTTGGGGTTCAAAAGTGGTTATTTTCTTGCTTTTAAAATTCGTTTATGCTTATGTTGTGCCAACCACGAACCCCAACAATGGTATCAGACCCACCTCTACACTAGATCAGCACTTGGTGGCCTAAAAAATCCGGAAAAATGTGATTTTGTTTATGTCCAGTGTTTAGTGGTTCTAACCTCTTGTAGTTAGCGGCGCTAATGTCTGTCCGGGTAGCGGCGCTAACTGCTGTTATAGTTAGCGGTGTGATTTCATTTGGTTTAGCGGCGCTAACTTCTTATAGTTAGCGGCACGAAACCAGTACAGTGGCAGAGTGCATGTTTTTTGTTAAAAATCAGTTTTGTTCGGATTTTTGGCTCGTTTGTACTTTCTGGATTTTTTCCAGAATATATGTTATAATATGAATAAGTTGCCTTATATCTTGGTTGGTGTATTTATATGTGGATTAACATTTTGGCAAGAAAATGGTTAATTGCATATACTTACATGATGTATATATGACTATCAAATTTTGACTTGTTTAAGGTTCCTAATGCATATGTACATGGGATTATATGTGCCTTGGGTGTTTAGATAATCTTAACCAAGATATATAAGTTTGCATGGTTCATGTGTGGCACATCATGTTTAGAATTTGATGTTGTATGTGGTTGTAATATGAAATACGGTAACAATTAGAGCCTTTGACCTACGTGATGTGGTTGGTTATATGTATTAATTTATTTCATTCATTTGGTGGTTTATACCAAAATTGGTTTGTAATACTTAATTCATTTATTCGGTTTGTAATATTTAACGGCTTGCATGCCGATTTTCTATTCCTTGTAATTGTAGTATTAGCTTAGAATAGATAATTGTGGCTTGCATGCCATTTCCTTTTAAATTTGTAAATTGTAAAAGGAGAACCGAAGACAACCAACGAGGACCGTGGAGAGGTGTCTTGGCTCAACTTGGATCCGGAGGTCGGTAGTAGATGCGATGGATCAAGTGGGAGGAGCACACGTTAAAGTCACAGGATTTTTGTCCTTAGTTGACTTTGTCTTTCCCGTTAGCTCACGGGCAAGACGCATAGGATTTATTTGGCTCGTTACCGGATTATTATTGCATGTGTGGTTGGGTGCTTATTTTGAATATTTTCTTGCGTGGGTGGTTAGGATCTTCGCGTGTTAGAAAATTGTTAAAAATAAAAAACCAAAGAGTTTTGAATCGGTTTACAAACTCCGCGGGCCACATAGACAAGAAATGGTTAAAAATTGTTTAAAACCAGAAAAACTAAATCCAGTTTTTCAAAAGTAAATCACACGCCACCTGTAAGATTACACCACCCGAATATAGTGAAACAAGATCGCTTGTCGAGCTTTAGCCTAGATCGGTTTTGTGTAACTGTGTGGAAGGTGCATGTGGCAACTCGAAAGGTCAGATGTCGAGCTCTAGCCGAGCCGGTCATTGGGCTAGAGTTCCACCGTGTATCTTGACGGTCGATTTACAATTCCAACATTTAATACTCCTTGGTAGTTTTCGTGAGCATACCGAGCTACCAAAGTAGATTAATGAGGAATCGATGTGTAGGGATCAAACATGCCAAATGGGTGCTATGAGTACGTAGGATCCCGCAAGTCTCTAAGAGTTACGATCTCGGATTGCAATTGGTAAAGTGTTTACCGGCCTAAATAACTTCATGAAGTGATCCGCGGAAAACCCTTCATGGATTGAAGTGAAATAAGGTTCTTATCCCTTGTTAATATAATTTGTTTCATAACAAGTGGGTAATTATATAACAAGGATTTAATACATCATAATAACCAAATTCGTACTTTGCTTTTAGATGGCATCTACTAGCAACACCACCACCTCTAACATGTCACTCCATCCTTTCTTGGAAAAGGAAAAACTCACGGTGCCAAACTTTATGGATTGGCATAGGACTATGCAAATTTTCCTACGCCATGAGATGAAGTTAGAGGTCCTAGAGTCACCTCTTCCGGAGGCGCCTGCTACCAACGTGGCGAGGGCTGTTATACAGGCGTATGAAAAATGCCTCAAAGACACCAATGACATGACTTGCCTAATTCTCACGACCATGAGTCCCGAATTGTAAAGGCAATTCGAGAAAGTGAGTGCGTATGAGAATATAACTTAGCTAAAGGACATGTTCCAACAGCGAGCAAGGAAAGAGTTGTATGAGTGTGTTAAAGCCTTCATCGGTTGTCGGATGCAGGAGGCCGGCAATGTGAGCTCCCACATCCTTAAAATGAAGGCATGCGTGGACCAGTTCGAGGAGTTGGGCTTTCCCATGGGGAAAGAGTTGGCGGTTGATATCATCCTCCAATCTTTGCCTCCGTCATATGGGCCGTTCATCGTGAACTTCGATATGCATAGTATGGACAAGTCCATTATGGAACTTCATGGCATGCTTAAGACCGCCGAGTCTGAGCTTGCCAAATCGAAGCCCTCCACCTCCACTGACATCCTTGCAATCAACGAGGGTGGTAAGAAGGGAAAGACTAAGGCCAATGCACCAAAGCCCAAACCTAACCCAACCCCAGAGCCGAAGGGGAAGCAAGTGGCTACCGCTGCCACCTCACCGGAAGAGGCAGCCTGCTTCTTCTACGGGGAGAAGGGTCACTACCGGCGTAGTTGCCCGAAATACACAGAGGAGCTCAAGAAGCTACGAGCTAAAGGTGTCGCTACCTCCGGTACGTACATGATTGAACTCCATAACACTTCTACTTCTAACGCCTGGGTTTTAGACAGCGGCTGTGGTACTCACGTTTGTAATAATGTGCAGGTAGTAAGAAGAAGTTGGGAGCTGGTTGATGGAGAGCTGGATCTCATCATGGGAGACAAGGTGGTTGTCCCGGTTGAGAAGATTAGGAGTGTGGGGCTTGCCTTTCCATCTGGCTTATCTATTGTTTTATCAAATGTATCGTATTCGCCCTATGTGGCTAGAAACATTTCATCATTGTATGCCCTGTATGACGATGGATTCACTTTTTAATTTGAGAATGGTAGCATTTTATGTTACAAAGATCATGTCTTTTATTTTAAAGCATTTCCATGTCATGGCATATATGAGACAAGTGTAAGCTTGCAAAACAATAGATCAATCATGAAAGTTGATTCGGTATCCAAAAATGTTTTTGCTAAGTTATCTCTATGGCATGGTCGGTTAGGCCACATAAACAAGAAACGCATCGCCAAGCTCCAAGCGGATGGGATCTTGGATTCATTTGACCACGGGTCTAATGAAGTATGTGAATCTTGTTTATTAGGCAAGATGACCAAAGCACCTTTCACCAGTGTATGTGAGAGGGCGCAAGACTTGTTGGTTTACACTGACATGTATGGTCCGCTCAAGCATGCCACAAGAGATCATTCCCGCTACTTCGTTACCTTTATTGATGATTATAGTCGATACGGGTATGTATACTTGGTGAGACAAAAGTCGGATACCTTTGAGGTATTTAAAACTTATCAAAACGAGGTAGAAAATTAACTAGGGAAAAGAATTAAGATGCTACGATCTGATAGAGGCGGTGAGTATCTTAGTTCTGAGTTCCGTAACCATCTAAGGGATTGTGGGATTGTCTCGTAATTAACCCCTCCTAGGACACCATAATTAAATGGTGTCACCGAGAGGAGGAACCGAACATTGTCAGATATGGTTCGGTCTATGATGTATCACACGGACGTTCCCGTTACATTTTGGGGATACGCGATTGAAACGGCTGGTAGAATCCTTAACCTCGTACCAACAAAGAAGGTGAAGAAAACACCGTATGAGATGTGGCATGGAAAGGTTCCATCCATCTCATATCTTAAGGTCTAGGGTTGTCCTACCTACATGAGGCGCGAGGTTGAGGACAAATTGGAGTCCAGGGCCGAAAGGTGCTTTTTCATTGGTTATCCTGCTAGGTCTGTGGGTTATTTGTTTTACAAACCTGCGGAGAACAAGATGTTTGTTGCTCGAAGGGCAGTGTTCCTAGAGAGGGAACTACTATGCAAAGATGCTAGTGGGAGGAAGGTAGATCTTGAAGAAATTCAAGAACCTACCAATGTAGAACCTGATGTTGGCAATAGCTCACAACCTGCAACGGTTGAGTCTCAGAAAGACGATGCTGGAGATGAAAATGTAAACCCATTGCCTCTTAAGAGATCTGGTAGATGTCGGCAAGTGCGAGAGATAGTGGTTCTGATAAACCTACCAAATACCAGGACACTATGGTGGGCCCAGAGTCCGCCAAGTGGAAAGAAACAATGGAACACAAGATTCAATCCATGTCGGATAATCAAGTCTAAGACTTGGTTGATCCCGTGCCCGGGTGCAAACCCGTAGGGTGCAAATGGGTGTTCAAGAAGAAGATCGGCGTGGATGGCGAGGTAGACACCTTCAAAGCCCGACTGGTGGCTAAGGGTTTCACTCAAACTCATGGTGTAGACTATGAGAAAACCTTTTCCCCGGTGGCTATGTTGAAGTCTATCCGGATACTCATGGTTATTGCCGCATTTCATGACTATGAGATTTGGCAAATGGACGTCAAAACCGCGTTCCTTAACCGAACACTTTCAGAGGAGGTGTATATGACACAGCCTGAGGGTTTTGTACATCCAGAGTTTCCAGATAAAGTATGCAACCTTAAAGTCTATTTATGGGCTTAAGCAAGCTTATAGGAGTTGGAACATGTGCTTTGATGAGAAGTTCAAAGAGTTTGGCTTCTCTAAAAGCAAGGATGAGCCATGTGGTTACATTAGAGCTAGTGGGAGCATAGTTGTTTTCCTAGTTCTTTACGTAGATGATATACTACTAATTGGGAACTACGTCCCAACTTTGCAAGGTGTTAAAGCCTGGCTAGGGAATTGTTTCTCAATGAAAGATCTTTAGGATGCAGCTTATATTCTTGAGATTAAAATCTATAGAGATAGATCCCGCAGGTTGATCGGCTTGAGCCAGAGTACGTACATTGACAAAGTCCTAAAGAGGTTTAGGATGGAAGAATCCAAGAAGAGGTTCATTCCTATGTCACATGGTTTGGTTTTGAGCAAGGGGCAATGCCCGAGTTTCCCAGAGGAACGGGAAGTAATGAGGCGAGTCCCTTATGCTTCGGCAATAGGCTCAATCATGTACGTCATGGTATGTACAAGGCCTGATGTCTCTTGTGCATTGAGTATGACAAGTAGATATCAAGCCAACCCTGGTGCGGAACATTGGACGGCAGTGAAGAACATTCTCAAATATCTTCGGAGGACTAAGGAGATGTTTTTAGTATATGGAAGTGCGGAAGAGCTTAGGGTAACTGGTTACTCAGATGCCAGCTTCCAAACACACAGGGATGACTGCCGATCTCAATCGGGGATCGTATTCCTATTAAATGGTGATGTTATCCCCTGCAGGAGCTCCAAGCAAGATAATGTGGCCGATTTGACAACTGAGTCAGAGTACATTATGGCCAGTGAAGCTACGAAGGAGACTGTTTAGATGAGGAAGTTCATCCAAGATCTGGGAGTGGTTCCTAGTAGTTCCGACCCTGTTGAGGTATTTTGTGACAATGAGGGTGCGGTCGCTTTAGAGAAGGAACCAAGGTCTCACCGACGCACAAGACACATTCCGTGAAAATATCATTATATCCGGGACGTGTTCGAGAGTGGAGACGTTGTTATCAGCAGAGTACACACGGATAGCAATCTGGCAGATCCGTTTACCAAACCTTTATCGCAGGCGAGGCACGATGCTCACACACGTGCTATTGGGATTAAATTTGCTAGCGATTTGGTTTGATTATGTATATTTGGTTATTGTATTAGATGTATTTACCCTTTTGGGAACATTCAGCAGTATTGTATTTATTGTCTTTATCGATTATCAAATGGAACTTTAGTAATACGCAAGTTGCGGGTATTTCTTTAAATCTATACTGTGTTCCAACTTAGCATGTTTTACTCTTCCTTGAATGTGTTAGCATTCTAGATGTCAACAGTCGATCATTCTTCTAGGGAAGGAAGTCTGAATAAAGACTGAGGGAAGTGATTGGTCATGTGTCCAATGGGGATTGGGACACGGGGACGCAATACTTTGCCTGTACTTGAAAGGGTTTCAAGTGACTGGACGACCCACACCTGAGTTCTCTTTGTGGTACTTTTCATGAGTGAATCAAGATGATAATATCAGTTCATCCTTACGCTAGAGATGCATGTGTCTGCATCACTTTGGTTTGCTTTGTTCTAGTTTCTTTCAAACGCAGTCCGTAACTAGCTGTTATAAAGGGAGTGATTGAGCAGAGTATGGTCAATGTGGTGGGCAATATAGTCAAAGGAATATGTTCCTCTGTATATAGAGATATCCCTGGTTCCCTCGATGATTGGTCGCTGACACAAACATGTATAGTCGTGCTCAAGTGTGCAATGATTTATGTAATCGATTGCAACTTGTAAATTTTGGTCACCACCAGTCTAGATCGAGAAACATAATCGTGAATGAACGGAGAATGACTTAATACCATGTCTCGTGTTCACAAGGATATCGCGAACAAAAGGATGTTTGATCCCTTATCTTTAGGACCATTTCACACGGGCTACAGTTTGGTTTTTGTGCTGAAGACAAAACCCATACTGACTTGGGGGCAAAGATGTCTTACTAGAGGACGCTCTTTGTCTGTGATGCATTGGGTACGGTGAGTCATGCACAAGTAGGAGTCTGTTGGAGTAAGCTCACTGACACACTTACGCCAACTGATCACTACCGATGATGTATGGGACTATCGGTGTTGTTCCCAAATAGTGAATATTACTAACTTAAATAACAATTAAGTGCGGAAATAGTAATTATAAGAACAGAAAGAGATGTCAAAGATTGTTAATATTGATATAACAAACTTTACAGACGAGAATTTAAGAAGAACAAACTTCTTAAATTCAATGAAAAACAAGTACAGACTTGAGAGAAAGTAGACAGACTTTAGCTATTGCTTACTGAACATACAGTAATCGTTAGCACACTCTTCTCGACTAAGAGAAGAGTATATATACATTTCCCTAATAAATCATAGCCGTTGAATAGGTGACAAACGTCACAATCTAGTGAATTGATTAGCAACAGATTTCCTCATGCAAAACTGTCTTGAAAGTGACAGTTGATGACGTCACTGAGGGGACCATTTGCTGAAGACTAACTTCAGTAAACTGAAAGTTTCAGAGATGAAACTTTCAGCCCTTCAGATGATCGTTATTTAAGACGAGACAAATCTTCAGTTAAAGTCTTCTGCTGAAATCTTCTTCGAATACTTCAGCGCTGATGGAATGTAAACAAATCAAGACTAACAATCTCCCCCTATTTGTTTATAGACCATCATTATTTACTTAGAATAAACAAATAGAGCTATATACATAAAAGAACTCATATGTACATGATCCAGACTGAATATTTTTGGATTCTTTTCATTTTCCAATGTTTTTGAATTTTTTTTTTAGTTTTACAAGAGAAAAGAAATACAAGAAAATAAAGTTCATAAAGAAATCAAGAGCTTCTTGATGGCTTGTGTGCTTGAGTGCCTTCCATGACTTTGGCTTTTTCTTCCCATATTTCAGTTTCAGGATCTCTAGGCTTTTTGGCTTCAAATAGTTGTACAATCTTCAGGCGAATATCAGCAGTTTCAGGATCCCTTGAATTAAAGTAGGATGATATTGCCTTCAGATGCATCCAATCAGCATTTTCAAGTTCAGACACCCTCTGAAAACTTGGTCTGTCATAAGCATCCTTGAAGAAAAATCCTCTAGGATTGTCAAGAACTTGTTTGTCATTGAATACGAAACCTGAAGGGAGAGAACAATCCATATTTCTGCAATTTGGAAGAACACCTGCGGCCATAAGCTTAACAATCTCTTCTTCAGATCTCTTAGAATACCTTCTTCCTCTCTTCTTTAAAGGTTGAACCTTATCTTGATTTTCAATGATATCTTCAGAAGGTTGATAACGTTTCTTCAGAAGATCATACGATTCTTGTAGATAAGAAAGCCTCTTCTTAACTGACCTAACCAGTTCCGTTAGTTTCAGTCGGTTCAGACACTTCCCAATTTCAACCCATTCAGACAGACTGAATTTTGTAAGGTTGACCTCGGAGACATACTGAACCTTGAGGAAATTTTTATTTCTCGAGATCTCAACTATATTTTCACCTTTTTCTTTGGTAACCCTAACTTTTGTGATTGGATCAGGGTCAGCTCTGTTCATTCTGGTTTCAAACCATTCCTTTTCTTTTCGTTCTCTCATTAGCTTGGCTTTCTCTTTTTTTATTCTTTCCTCTTCAATTTCTTTTTCAACAGCAAGCTGAAGAGATTGAGGAGACATTTTCTTCTTAGTCTTTTGTTGACCAGCTTCAAGTTCAGCTGTCTTCTTTGCTTCAGCTTCAGAAAGACGTTGTAATCTGTCAGTCTCTTTAGCTATCTCCTTTGACATTCTGTAATCTTCCAAGGTCAACCCAAGTGCAGCAGCTTCATCTTCTTCAGTGACCTTATCTCCCCCTATGTTGGACACCTGATTTTTAATTTCCTTCATGCTATCAAACAACAGTTTTTCAGTGTTGATTACTTTAGGCTTTACTACTTCAGTTTCATCTGCAATACCTTTACCTTTATCAGGATTCCTGATAGGTGAACTAGCTTTCTCACTGATAACTGAAGGAAAATCAGTTTTAGAGATTATCAGCGGAATCTGATCTAGGATTGTTGGATTCAGAGTGTTTGATGTTAGATCCCTAGGACTAGGAATATCAACATTTATCATTGTTTCAGATGCAGACACTGAACTTTCAGTAGTATGAGGAGCATTAGGATGTATAATCAAGGCTGTCTCAGGTTGAGTGACTTTTTGAGGATGAGATTGAATTAACATATTAAAGTCACGTTCAGGAGAAGATCTTTCAGAGATTTTAGCATTACCTTCATCCCCAGGTTCACTAAGAGATTCTTCAAACCATCTGTTCAATTCTCTCTGTTCTTTTTCAGTTTCATCTCTAAACACAGAATACTCTTTAATTGTTTGTTTCAGCTGACGAATTTCTTCTTTATCTCGTAGTGACTCTGCTTTCCTTTTCTTGATCTGAGCTTTTATGGTTCTAGCCACAACTGAAGATTTCAAAAATTTCTCCCCCTTAGAAGCTGAGGAAGAGACTGTAGCAGCTTCTATTCTTTCCAATCGTGGAACAATGTGTTTGTTCAGTGTGGCGACCATCATACGCTGCATATCTTTCAGAACTACCTTTTTGTGATAGGACTGAATATAGCGTTTAGAAGGATAAGCGTTTAGAGAATCGCGGAGTTGCAAGATATTGTCAGTGAATGTTTTGAGAAAAGTGAGTTGAAACTTTGAAAGAGACTCAGATAAATATGACTGAGAGGCTGAAAGCTTAGATAACACTTCCTCGTAACGTTTATTGCCATTAGCAATATAATCACGGAGTTGTTTAAAGAGAGTGACCCGGAGTTGATTGTGAAACTGAAATTCTTTGTTTAATGTACAGATGTAATCGATTAAAAGTGCAGTAAGAATTTTAATTTCGTCAGCAAAGTTGACATTTGACATGTGCTGAATGTGAAACCGATGAAACTCTTTTGTAACTTGACTGTGAAGAAGACGAATGGAATCATCAAGTTTTGAATAGGCATCAAGAACAGACATTGAGTCATCATCAATCTCAGTAGGTGAACGAATGATGGGAGGAGACAACGGAGTGGTTGAATCAGCTAGAAAGTCTTGTTCAGTGGAGGAATAAGAGGTTTCAGAGTTTTCTGAACTGTCGAGAGGATCAGTTACTAATTTGGCAAAAAGTGTTTGTTGAAGAGAAGTAAACTGAGCATTAAGGTCAGTGGAAATATCCTGCCCATAAGCCATCAGTTTATCTAGATGAGATTGATTGGAAGTGGGAGGAAGAAGATTGACAGAATACTCAAAACCAGAAGCAGGATCACAAATGAAACCCTGTTCGTTGTTTAACTTTTTAAAAGAAATTGGTGGAGGTGGGGTAGGTATAGCCATAGAAACATTCGGGTTTAATGAATCATCAGGGGCTACATTGGGCTTTGCTTCAGTAGTAGCTTTGTGTGTAACTACATCTTCATGAGCAATAGAAATAGCCATAGGTTCAGGTGGATTAGCTGAACCATCAGAGGCCAAGATGGTAGAGGAAGGAATAACTTCAATTTCAGGGTTATCTGAAACATCATGAGTCAAAGGTCTCTCAGAGTCAGATGGTTTAGCTGAATCATCATGGAGAGTGAATACATCAGACTCAGATGGTTTAAGTGCTGAGAGATCATCTGTATGGGTTAAATCCATAGGATCAGTTCGGACTACTGAACCATCAAGGGATTTTGGCTGAACTGTAGTTTCAGTTGGTAATACTGAAACTGTGACAGTAGTGGTCTTAACATCACTGGTTTTGAGAGCCTTGGAGTGTGAGGGTGATTTACACTCGTCATTGGTAGTAAGAGAGTTAGTAGAGGGGAGAAGACTTACAGTGGGTAGTGGATCAGGAAGGACAGTCTTAGCTTTTGTTGTTTGTTGTTGCTTAGTGGTTGAGTCAGGAGAAAGAGGAGTTTTACGCTTCAGTTTCTTAGAAGCAGCAGCAGGATTGTCATCAGAATGTCTTTTTGTTAAAGAAGACAGTTTGATTAGATGCCTCTTTTTCTTAGGAGCGGGCTGTGCAGTGGCCTCTGAATCTGAAGGTTGGTCAGGTTGTTCAGGTTGTTCAGCAGAAGGAGACCGACGAACTGAATCAGCAGGAGTGTCTGTCATCCTTGCATAGTCCATCATGATGGCAGTAAGTGGTATGGGATCAGTCAAGTCAGTGCTGGACCATACAGAGTGAGGAAGAGAAGACAACTCAACTGAATGCTTAGCTGAATAATAATGAGATCGTCGGATCAGTTGTCGAAATATCAAGGAAAGAAATCGAGGAAAAGGAATATGAGAATGTCTCTTCTTCATTCTGACTTGAGTAAGAAGAAGGTTGAAGACAAAAGCAGCATAATCAACTTTTGTGTCATACATCAGAGCATGACCTAAACTCAGCACGTTGTCAGCCACTTGATCCATTCCTCCTGTTTTTGCAGTCATACAAAAGGAAAGAATACTGAAGAAACTACACCACACGGATGGGAGATTATTTCGAACTAGGGTTTTGCCTTTTATATATGAAGTAGCAGGAATCTTCAGATATTCATTGATAATTTCCTTTGCTGATTTGGAGAAAGGTTCACAGGGAGACTTATCATCAGTTGGAAGATGAAGAGCTTCAGCAAGAAAATACTTGTCAACACGACATTTTTGCTTGCCGTTCAGGAGGGTGAAAGATATTTTTGGGTTTGTAGCGGTCTCATCGAGAACAGTAGCGGTCATCCAAAATTCACACAGATGTTCCTCAAACATGTCGAGTTGGGTGGTTAACGCATAGTTGATGGGGCAATGACGAAGAAAGTTGAGAAGATGGAAGAATTTTGATTTGGAAGTAACAGGAGTGAGCGATACAGAAATATTGTTCGATTTGAAAACAATATCAGCATTTGAGATGATTGGTACAACTGATTCTGGAAGATGAACACACATGGTTGCTGGGCGAGACATGATTAGAGAAAGGAAAAGCGTGTCGAAGGAGAAGGAAAACAGTAGAGAAAAGATTGAAGAAGATGATGTAGCGTTATATAGGTTTTTAGATAAAGAAGTGATGAGCGGAGAATAGAGAATGAGACGGTGAATTAAAAAAAAATAAAAAAAAACCTTATGTGATTGATATCCAACCGTTAGATGAAACCGTAAACTAACCATAGTTAAAAAAAAAATAACCGAAGGAAATTGCAGATGTTTATAATTTTTATTTATTATCATTTAATATATGCAAACTGAAAGGCTGTTAATCAGGGTATTTCAGAGAACAATATTAAGTGAAAATAACTAAGAATTACATTGACTTAGTAAAGTAAAAATTATGAACTAGGCATAAAGAAGATAGTAAAGAAAAGCACAGAACATATCATAAGACTATTTTCCATTAATGAGAAATGCAGACAACATAGTTACAATGGAGCATATTAAAAAAGATCAAAAGCAAATAGCCAAAAGAATCTTGTGTCCATGCCAAAAGATGATCGCCCCAGTTGATTAATCAAGAAGATTTACGGCGATTTGGACTGATGCTCCAAGCCCTATATTATTAATCCTGATGGTGATGGTGTACATGAATGGATGGTTGATGATTACAAAGGTGAGATCGATGAAGAAAGTAGCAACAGTAATGAGAGGAAGAAATGGAGGGAAGAGGATGAAAGATGGTAAGAATGAGAAGAATGAGATTATCTAGGTGATAAGTAAAGGTAAATAAAGAGAAGAAGTAATCATTATTTGAGATAAAAACTGAACTTGAAATGACGGCTGTAATAAATGCTATCCCAAATAAAGATAAATTGAGTTAACAAAAAGTCATAAATCCAAGCAATATATTATTAACATAAAGTAAAAAAAAAACTTACCTGTCAGCCAAAGAGTTTTAGTTGAGATGTCAGTAGAACAGGTTTCAGTTTACACAGTTCAGTCAAGCAGGTTTTAGTGGACCACGTTTCAGTTGAAAATTTCAGTTGCTCAAAGATTCAGCATGCCAAGTTCAGAAACGAGATAATTGAAGCGTGCTTCATCCAGAGCCTTGGTGAATATATCAGCTAACTGATGTTCAGTTGGAACAAAATATAGTTCAATATCATTGTTAGCAATGTGATCTCTGATGAAGTGATGACGAACATCGATGTGTTTTGTTCGCATATGAAGCACAGGATTGTTTGAAATGGCTATGGCACTGGTGTTGTCACAGTAGATGGGAGTTTTTGCAAGTAAAACACCATAATCAGCAAGCTGATGCTGAATCCACAGAATTTGTGCACAGCAACTTCCTGCTGAAATATATTCAGCTTCAGCAGTAGATAGAGAAATTGAGTTCTGTTTCTTGCTTTGCCAACTGACGAGTTTATGTCCAAGCAACTGACATCCACCAGTGGTACTTTTTCGGTCCAAATGACAATCTGCATAGTCTGAATCTGAAAATCCCATTAGATCAAAACCTGAGTATCTGGGATACCAAAGACCCAGATGAGGAGTACCTTTCAGATACCTGAATATCCTGGATACAGCAGACATATGGGACTCTTTTGGATTTGCTTGAAATCGTGCACATAAACATGTAGAAAACATAATGTCAGGTCTACTAGCAGTTAAATAAAGCAAAGAACCAATCATCCCACGAAAAGTAGGCAAGTCAACTGCTTTTCCATCAAGATCAGCAGTTAACTTGGTTTTGGGAGCTATGGGAGTTTTCATAACTGAACATTCAGTGAAGTTGTACTTCTTCAGTAAGTCAGAAATATACTTTCCTTGATTAATAAAAATACCGGTTTCAGTTTGCTTAATCTGAAGTCCCAAAAAGTAAGTTAGCTCTCCCATCATACTCATTTGAAACTTTTTGGTCATGATTCTTTCAAATGCTTTACACAAATTTTCATTAGTAGACCCAAAAATTATGTCATCAACATATATTTGAACAAGAAGCAAATCACCTTTTTCTCGACCAAGAAAGAGAGTTTTATCGATTGTACCTCGTTTGAATCCCTTTTTAAGAAGATATGCTGAAAGAGTATCATACCAGGCTCGAGGTGCTTGTTTCAATCCATACAATGCTTTGTCTAGCTTGTAGACATGATTTGGATATTTTGGATTCTCGAAACCAGGTGGTTGCTGAACGTATACCTCTTCTTTCAGTTCTCCATTGAGAAAAGCACATTTGACATCCATTTGAAAAACTTTGAAACCTTTATGAGCAGCAAAAGCAAGAAATATGCGAATTGCTTCCATTCGTGCAACGGGAGCAAATGTCTCATCATAATCAATTCCTTCTTCTTGACAATATCCCTTGGCAACTAATCTTGCTTTGTTCCGAATGACAACCCCTGATTCATCTTTCTTGTTTCTGAAGACCCATTTGGTTCCTATCACTGACTGATTCGATGGGGGTGGTACGAGATTCCATACTTTATTCCTTTTAAACTCATTCAGTTCCTCTTGCATTGCTGATACCCAATGTGAATCTTTTAAAGCATCATTCACTTTCTTTGGTTCAATTTGAGAAATGAAGTCAGCAAACATACAAAACCCGGGTGTTGCTGAACCTCTAGTGCGAACCCCATCATTTAGATCTCCAATCACTTGATCAATAGGATGAGCGTTAGTCCATTTGGTGTTAGGAGGTATGGGTTTTGCAACTTGAAATGGTTCAGTTGGAGAGTCAGCAAAGGAGGAATTTATTTCGATAAAGGGATCAGAGAGAACTTCAGTTGAGGATGGAGACTGGGAGTCAAAATCAATCAGTGGTATGTCAGGATTAAAGGGTGCAGGAATTGGTGTTTTACAGGATGTATCAACTGAAATGGGAATGGGAGTAGTAGGAGGTATGCCATTTTCATCACAATCATCGCAAGCTGTTTCTGGTGGCAGATCAGCTGAAGTGTCTTCAAAGGGAGAGGAAAGCAACTCATCCCAGTTATCTGAAATTTCAGTGTTTTGATCTGAGTGTCTTGACTGAAGATCTAATTCATCAAATGTGACATCCATTGTTTCAAAGATAGTATTACTTTTGAAATTAAACACTCTGTATGCCTTGGAAATGTTGGAATACCCAAGAAATATTCCTTCATCAGCCTTGGGAGCAAACTTACTTGGGCGATCCTTACTGTTCAGAATAAAGCATGTACAACCAAAGATTCTCAAATGACCAATATTTGGAATCTTGTTGTGCAGTAGTTCATAAGGTGTTTTCAAGTGCCTTTTAACTACCAATGATCTGTTCTGTGTGTAACATGCTGTATTGATAGCTTCAGCCCAGAAACGTAATGAAATCTTTGCTTCAGCAAGCATGGTTCGTGCAGCTTCGATTAGAGTGCGATTCTTCCTTTCAGCAACTCCATTTTGTTGAGGGGTGTAGGCGGCTGAGAAATTCTGAACGATCCCATTTTCTTCGCAGAAATCCTCAAGGGTTCTATTTCGAAATTCAGTACCATGATCACTTCTTAGCTGTTTGATATGAACATCGTACTGACGATTAACTCTTGTGATGAAGTTAATAATGATCTCAGCTGTTTCACTTTTTTTAGATAGGAAAAATACCCAAGTGAAACGTGTATATTCATCCACAATTACTAGAGTATATTTCTTTCCACTGAGGCTTGGAGTGCTGACGGGTCCAAAGAGATCCATGTGAAGCAACTGAAATGCTTGATTGATCTGATCACAGTGCTTTGATTTGAAAACTGACTTCTTTTGCTTCCCCTTTTCGCAAGCATGACACGCCTTGTCTTTCACATAGCTAATCTTAGGCAATCCTTTGGCAAGTTGATCTTGTGCCAATCTACTCAGGTTTTTGAAATTTAGATGTGACAACCTTTTGTGCCACAACCAATGTAGTTCTTTGACTGACTGTGATAAAAAGCATACATCTGAAGGAGACGAGACTGAATTGAAATCGAGAACATACATGTTATCTATTCTTTTGGCTTGAAGGACTTCAGTGCCTTCTTTATTTCTGATAGAACACTTGTATTTCTTGAAAAGAACAGAATAGTCAGCATCACACATCTGACTTATACTAATCAGATTGTGCTCAAGTCCGGTAACATGAGCAATATTCTTAATGTGAATAACACCTTTCTTCAATTGACCATAGGCATCTGTTTTTCCACATTTACCTCCACCAAATAAAACTTGTGGACCATCAGCTGGCGTAACTTTTGTCAGTAACGATTTACATCCAGTCATATGTCGAGAACATCCACTGTCAAGGTACCAGGTATTGTTTCCTTGACCTCCCTGTATAATTTAACAAAAGGTTAAACCAATTTGTGAACCCACCTGCTGATGGGCTCAGAAGAAATGCTACAGGTAGCGACAGGAGAATCACATGTTTTAGCTTCATGACCTCTAATACCACATTTATAGCATTTACGTGTGGATTTGGAATCCTTTTGCTGTTTGGTATTATCCTTTTGAGAATTAGATCTAGTTAATTCTTTTAACTGATTCATCATAATCTTCAGAGTTGATTCAAATTTTCGAAATTTGCTCAACCCTTTTGATTTTGGCTTTTCATACTGAACACTTTGTGTTTTTGATATTTTGAGCTTCTGACTATGTTTTGAATGATTAGATCCAGATGAAGCTTCAGCTGTCAGAGGTTCAGTGATGTTGTGAACTGAAGTGGATTCAGTTTTGATGGAAGTTATGGGTTCAGATTCAGCTGAAGTAATCAATTCAGATTCAGTGATCATGTTGAGTAAGGATTCAGTGGGATGAGAATAATTCTGATTTTCAACCAAGCTATCGGAAGGCAACTGTATGTTTCTGATTTCAGAATTAGTTTCCTCATTGAACTCAGGAACATCACTGGCTGCCTTAGTAAATCTTTTATATAGCATATTTGAGTTTCCTATGTTTTCACGAGTGAACTCACTGAAAAACATTTCATCAACATTTTTACATTTTTTGCTAAATGAGGCAGCTTCTTTGATTTTTCCTAACCCAACTCTTTCTCTCTGAATGATCATTTGATGATTGATACTCTCAAAAGCAAGTTTATTGGGACTGAGCCAGAGATCAATTATGGACTGACAATCTTTGAGTTTATCGTTTGTTAAAGATAGCTCTGCTTTAGCCATTTTTATTTCATTTGTTAACAACTTTAGATGGCATTTCAATGCAAGGGACTGTTGAACAAGAGAGTCATTTTCAGTTTCAGTTTTCTGAATCAGATTTTGTTGATCTGAAAGGATTTTCTTGACTATGATTTGTTCATTATGCGCAGAAATTAAATCGGATACTAAATAAGCAAACATATCATTTTTCTCATTAGACTCATAATTCTGAAAGTTTGATACCTTGTACATCATAGAGGAATTCCAACCCTCAGCTGAACTCAACCTTTCAGCAGTAGCTAGATCTTTCTTGAACTGGCTTTCAGCTGCCATCAAACACATGTAGGGCTGAGCACACCCTGAGAATTCTTCAGCAAACAGAGCTTGTTCAGACTCTTGATCATCATCGGATGTTTCCGAGTCAGTCCAATTCAGTTCTCCAGCGATCATTGCCTTCTCTTTCTTCTTTTCAGATGATTCTTGACTTTTCAGCTTCAGTGCCTTGTACTTTGATTTGTACTTGTCAGCCTTTGAAGGATAACTCTTGGAGGAAGATTTGACAAAGCAGTTTGCAGCGAAGTGACCAAGCTTGCCACATTTGTAGCATTCCTGCTTAGATTTATCAGTGGTGGATTTGAAGCTACCTGAACCTTGAGCATTGGTTTTAGCCTTGAACTTTAGGAACTTGTTGAAGTTCTTCATTATAAAAGCGCGTTCAACCTTGAACTCTGGATGACCTTCTTCATCTCCAGCTACCCAGTCAGTTTCAGTTTCAGTGTCAGAATCATCAGAGAATTGATGAGCTGGTACCTCAGTTTCTGCTACAAGAGCTAAGCTCTTCTTAGCTGATCTCTTCAGCTCCAGTTTCTGAGCTCTAGTTTGCTCATCATTCAGAAGAATACCATACAGCTTTCTCATATCCAACTTCTTCAGCTTGTTGTTGGTCCTGAGAACAAGACACATAGTGTCCCATTCACTGGGAAGAGCATCTAGGAACCTGTTGAGAATCTGAATCTTCTCTCGCTGAACACCAGCTTCCAGCATATCATTCAGCAAACAAGTAAACCTAGTATAAACTTCAGTAAGAGTTTCAGATTCTTTAGCACAAAAACTTTCATACTTCCTGATGACATTCGTTCTCTTGTTCTCCTTCACCTCTTCAGTTCCTTCGTAAGCTATACACAAGGCTTCCCACATATCTTTTGCAGTTTTCAGATTAGAAATAGTATGATAGATATCATTTGGAAGTGAGATAGCAATATTATTTCGAATCTTAGCATCCAAGTTTACCTGTCTCCTATCTTCTTCAGTCCATTGGTTCCTTGGTTTAGGAAGAGATTCCAGTGGATCACCTTCTTCACTAATAAGCGAAATGGTCTTTGGAATGATAGGACCATTTTCTAGGACAGACAGAGACATAGTATCCAAGTTTTCAACATAGAGAAGCATTCTTCCCTTCCAGCTAGAGAAATTTTCAGAGGAAAACTTTGGTGGTTTACCAGAAGACCCATTATCATTATAATCAACTTTAGACATCTCGGCAGATCACAAATTATAGAAGAATTTGAACCCGCTCTGATACCAATTGTTGTTCCCAAATAGTAAATATTACTAACTTAAATAACAATTAAGTGCGGAAATAGTAATTATAAGAACAGAAAGAGATGTCAAAGATTGTTAATATTGATATAACAAACTTTACAGACGAGAATTTAAGAAGAACAAACTTCTTAAATTAAATGAAAAACAAGTACAGACTTGAGAGAAAGTAGACAGACTTTAGCTATTGCTTACTGAACATACAGTAATCGTTAGCACACTCTTCTCGACTAAGAGAAGAGTATATATACATTTCCCTAATAAATCATAGCCGTTGAATAGGTGACAAACGTCACAATCTAGTGAATTGATTAGCAACAGATTTCCTCATGCAAAACTGTCTTGAAAGTGACAGTTGATGACGTCACTGAGGGGACCATTTGCTGAAGACTAACTTCAGTAAACTGAAAGTTTCAGAGATGAAACTTTCAGCCCTTCAGATGATCGTTATTTAAGACGAGACAAATCTTCAGTTAAAGTCTTCTGCTGAAATCTTCTTCGAATACTTCAGCGCTGATGGAATGTAAACAAATCAAGACTAACAATCGGGTCACACGCCGGAGGTTTATCTTGACAACAACCAAAAAACAGAGGGTGAAGAAAGAATAATTAAATGATGGTTGGCAGTTTGGACGGAGTTAGCGGCGCTAACTAAGTGGTCGCTATATCACACACGATCGTGGCGCTAACATTTAAGGGTTATTTACGCTAACACCTTAAAGTTAGCGGCGCGAACCCGTCTGATAGCATTCAACTTTATTCTTTTCACCTCCACATTCCACCAATGCATGTAAGCCTCATGATTCTGTCTTGGCCGACCTTGGGGAGTTCTGGGTAACCTTTGGCTCTTTATAAGACATGCATATCACTCTCTCTTAGACTCTTCCCTCATTGGAGTTTTAAACACTAAGAAACCTTTGTGAGTTGTCTAAGCATCAAGAGAGAGAGAGTTCAAAGGAGATTTCTGGTGGTTCAAAGGTTGTTGTTCCAGGAGTGCATTCAAGGATTGAAGTGTGCTAATGGGTGCTAGTACACCAAGGTCTCGTTTTTCTCAGGGTGGATTTCGATAGCCGAAGAAGAAGAGTTCAAGCCTGGAGCTTTACACATTACAACAACTAAGGACATCTAGGGTATAAATCTCTCCCTTTTATCTCTTTAAGTTGCATTTCTTAGTTGTAGAGTTTGGTACAATTCTTGGGGTTCAAAAGTGGTTCTTTTCTTGCTTTTAAAATGCGTTTATGATGCCGTTGTGCCAAACCACTAACCCCAACAGAATATCTTTCTCTCTATTCGAAATAAAACCTCTCCTCTACCAATGTTCATTGTCTTCTCCGTATGTTCAAAAATGGTGACCTACAATCGTTCAGTTACTCCTAACGCCATCTTTGGTATGAATGTTGTTCCCAACTACCAAATGACCATAACCCCAAACAATATCCTTATTATCACTGAAAGTCCACCGAGCAAAGCAAACCAGGGTTACGAGCCTATGGTAGCCTTTATAACTGCTCATCCCCTGTTCCGGTGCCTTTATGCTCATCCCCTGTTTAACTTCCCTCAAATCATTGGGGAGATGTGGTACACTCCACGTTACCATGCATAGTAACATCACATTACACGCGTAATAATCAAAATTGGTAACCCTTGCCAAAAGTCCTATGCGCTCTTCCCGTGAGCCAAAACGGGAAGTACGCGGTCAAACTAAGGGACGAAAGGTCTTCGATGCGAGCTCCCACTAGAACCGCCATCTCCAATAGATTTTGTCGGCTTCTATGAACATTCTACTCCATCTCCTTCCGGCTCCAAGTGTGTGTCCATCCATCCATAATTTACAATATATACAAATAGAAAATAAATGGCATTCAAGCCACGATTTTCCTATTTTATCTATTACGAATTACATAGATGAATGAAATGGCATGCAAACCACAATATTGTTACAAATATATCAATTTTAATAAATTTTATAGTCCAATGTAACAAAATGTCACAAAATGCATCCATACACACAAAATCAACCACAAGGTCTAAGGCAAGGTTACCAATTCCAATATCAACCACATACATCCAAACGTAACATATGGTATATCAAAAAATACCAAAACATGCATTAAATGAAAATTTTGGTCCAGCGCACGTAGCGCCGCTAACCCCTTGTTCCAGAAAACAAAATTTTTTTTTATTCGGGTTTTTCAGGCCACCATGTGCATTTCTAGTATGGAGGTGGCTCTGATACCACTGTTGGGGTTTCGGGAACACACAGCGGAAGCAAGGAACAAAAAAACATGCATAATGTACAACATAACAAAGCATAAAAACAAAGGAAACCCCAAGAATGGACCAAACTCCATAACTTAAGAAATGCAACATGAAAGACAGGAGAAAAGGAGAATATACCCTTGCTAATTTTCTGGAAAGAACCGAGATCAATGGATGAACGAGAAAGCTAATCCAAGCCTTCCTCTATTGTTGATCCACCCCGAGTTTGTTCAATCCCCAAGTACTAGCAAGCCATTGGTGATCTTCAATGCTAGAAATCACCTCTGGAACAATCAACCAAGTATCTCCATGCTCTCCTCTTCACAATCACACTTAGAAAATACACAATCTCACCTTGCCATGTAGAGAGAATAAGTGTATATGTATGTAGGACAAGAGAGAGTTCTCTTAGAGAGAAAAATGCATGTAGCATCCTCCAAATGAAGTCTCAGGACCTCTATTAACCCCAAAGGCCGGCCAAAAGATTCCCTTCATCTATTGGTGGAGAATGGAGGTGCATGCAAAAGTTGCATGCATTCTGACAGAGGTTAGCGCCGCTAACTCTTAGAAGATAGGGCCGCTATCGGGCCTCTAGTTAGCGCCGCTAACCTTTAGGAGATAGGGCCGCTAACTTTTAAAGTTAGAGCCGCTAACTCCATCAGTATGCCAACCTTTTGCAATTTGACCAAACTGGTCCCTCCACTTAGGTTGTTGTTGAGATTGATCCCCGGTGTGTGACCTAATAGGCCCATACATCATCGGTAGTGATTCATATGTCGTACCTGCGTCAGTGGGCATATCCCAACACCATCATCGTTGATACCCTGCGCTAAGCCCTTCCCATTCCAAACTTTTTCCCATACACTCCATTCCCACTCATGATCAAATTCTAGAGGTTTTGTCCCTTATTGGCTATAATGATCCTTTTGCTCATGGGAAATACAAGAATTCTATCTTAGGGCACCCCTGGAAATATCTGGTAAGTGTCATAATTTGAGATTTTGGCCACAAATCTGGACGCCATTGTTGGGATTTCAAGAACACGCAACGGAAGCGAGAACAACAACAAACATGCAAACAAGTGTTCAAAACAATGAAATCCCAAGCATGGATCTACTCTATGTACAAAATAGCAACAAAACAAGGGAGTTAGAGTATTATACCAGCTCCTAAGCTCCAGAAATCTCGTGATGGTGGCTGAAAGATAGTGATTGAAGCAAGGATCTCCTTCTTCTTGCTCTTGTTCTTGACCTTCTCGAAATCACACCCCGGGTACAAGTCTAACACCAAGTGCTAGCAAGCTTGAGGTAATCTTTTACTGGAAATTAACCTCAAGAACAGTAAACTTCTGCTTCTGGAACCCAAGATAACACCCACTTGATCAACTAACTAAGTATCAAAGAGTGTGTGTGAGAGAGAGAGATGTAGCTAGAGAGGGATTGACCAAGAGTAGATAAAGTCCAGCTATTGAGTCTTTTATAGACTCAAAACCGACCCTCTATATCCCCTTTAACCGGCCAAGTCGGTTCTAGAACTCTCACCCATTGGCTTCAAGTGGAGGTGACTTGTACATAAAGTCCATGCAGGTTTAGCGGCGCTAACCAAGAGTTAGCGGCGCTAAACCTTAACCCGTAGCGGCGCTAACGCGGCCTGACTTCGATTAGACGTAAAGCACATGCAGCCTTAGCGGCGCTAACCTCTAACAGTTAGCGACGCTAACTCATTATAGTTAGCGGCGCTAACGTGGCCTGCATTGCCAACTTCCACTTTTGCCATCTTTGATCCCTCAACTTTATTTGCTGTCATGTTAGACCCCGGTGTGTGACCCTTATAGGCTCATACATCATCAGCAGTGCTTTAAGGTGTACATATATTATCGGGCAGATTCTAACAAACTCCCACTTGCACATAATATACTGTACCCAGGCAAGCACAGACAAAGAGCGGCCTCTAGCAAAGCATCAATGCCCCCAAGTCTGTATGAGTTCTGAATGCCTGCAGAAAACCATCATACTCAAAGTAGTGGTCCTAGATAAGTGATCTTAGACATCCTTTTGTTCGCGATATCCTTGTGAACACGAGACATGGATTAATAAATGTCAATCTCCAGATCGTTCACGATTATGTTTCTCGATCTTGATTGGTGGTTACCAAAAGGTAAGGACATATCTGATTCTCAATCAATAGTCCTTGTGCATGGCCATGCAATATTTTGGCGTCAGCTCCCAATCATCGAGGGGCCAGGGATATCTCTCATACAGGAGGAACAAATCCCTTTGACTGCATAATCCCATACCATACCTCTTGACTTACCTAGTCATTCCCTTTATCACAGCCATTTACGAACTGCTTTTGAAAATGGCTCAAGCAAGTAAGAACTATGATATAGCGATTCATACATCTCGGGTCTGAGGATGTAAGATTTTATCATCCCAAGTTACTCGTGACTATAATCCATGAAGTATACTTGGGTGTGGGTCTTCCAGTCACTTGAAACTCCTTTCAAGCACAGGTTACTGTTGCGTTTCATGCATTCAATCCTTGATTAATGCATAACCAACACCTAACCTCAGCCTTATTTCAAACTTCCTTCCCTTGAAGAATGACTGACTGTGGAAATTTAGAATGTATAAACATTCTGGGAAGTGGTTAAACATGCTAAGATGGAACACAGTAAAGTCTTATGAATGTAACCGAATCACTCGCATATCGAAACAAGCATAATTACAATACTGTCTGTATCGTTCCCAAAAATAAATTAATACATATCAAATAAACTAATATATATACAACTCAAGCCAAATCGCTAGCAAATCTTACACCTATCCCTCTAGTGTGAGATTCATGAGCTGCTTGCGGTAACGGCTTAGTGAATGGATTTGCCAAGTTTCCATTCGATGCTACTCTGCTAATGATGACTTCACCACTTTCAATTACATCCCGAATAAAGTGGTATTTGCGCAAAATGTGTCTTGTCCTCTTGTGAGCTCTTGGTTCCTTTGCCAAAGCCACCGCACCCTCATTGTCACAAAAGATCTCAATAGGGTCAGCGATGCTTGGAACCACTTGTAGATCTTGGATGAATTTCTTCATCCACACGGCTTCTTTTGCTGCTTCACTAGCCGCAATGTACTCCGATTCGGTAGTCGAATCAGCCACCGTGTCTTGTTTTGAGCTCCTCCAGCTAACAGCACCACCATTTAACAGGAACACAAACCCCGATTGAGATCGGCAGTCATCCCTGTCAGTTTGGAAGCTAGCGTCCGAGTAACCCTTTACTCTCAGCTCTTCTTCCCCACCATATACCAAGAACATCTCTTTCGTACGTCTCAAGTACTTAAGAATGTTCTTCACTGCCCTCCAGTGAGGTTCTCCTGGGTTCGCCTGATATCTACTAGTCATGCTTAAAGCACATGACACATCAGGACGAGTGCATAGCATGGCGTACATGATCGAGCCCACAGCCGAAGCATATGGTACTCGCTTCATTACTTCTATCTCCTCCTTGGAGGTAGGACATTGAGTTTTACTCAAAGTCAAACCATGCAACATAGGGAGGTTTCCTTTCTTGGATTCCTCCATCTTAAAGCGTCTCACGACCTTTTCTATGTATGCACTTTGAGAAAGCCCTAACAACCTTCTCGATCTATCTCTATAGATCTTTATACCCAGAATACAGCTCGCATCGCCTAGGTCCTTCATTGAAAAGCAATTCCCTAGCCAAGCTTTGACACTCCTTAAGCTTGGGATATGATTTCCAATAAGTAGAATGTCATCTACATACAGAACCAAGAAGACTATGGTGCTCCCACTAGCCCTGACATATACGCAAGGTTCATCTTTACTCTTCGAAAAACCAAACTCTTTGATTTTCTCATCAAAGCAAAGATTCCAGCTTCGAGATGCTTGCTTAAGTCCATAAATGGACTTCATAAGCTTACAAACCTTGTTTGGATACTTTGGATGTTCAAAACCGTCAGGCTGTCTCATGTACACCTCTTCATTAAGCTTCCCGTTAAGGAAGGCGGTCTTTACATCCATTTGCCAACTTTCATAATCATGAAACGCAGCAATGGCAAGTAGTATCCTGATTGACTTCAACAT
This sequence comes from Pulicaria dysenterica, assembly GCA_947179395.2. Taxonomy (NCBI): domain Eukaryota; kingdom Viridiplantae; phylum Streptophyta; class Magnoliopsida; order Asterales; family Asteraceae; genus Pulicaria; species Pulicaria dysenterica. The sequence goes on from OX359293.1 coordinate 28,060,000, forward strand.
GGCCACTGGGGAGAAGGTTTCATCATAATCAACTCCTTGAGTCTGAGTGAAACCCTTCGCCACCAGTCGGGCTTTGAAGATATCCAAGGTTCCATCTATGCCAGGTTTCTTCTTAAAAATCCATTTACACCCGACGGGTTTTATCCCTGGTGTAGGATCAACCAGTTCCCAAACCTGGTTATCCGACATAGATTGCATCTCGCTCTCCATCGCCTTCCTCCATTGAGCAGACTCAGGGCCTGCCATGGCTTCCTTGTAGCTGGTGGGATCATCATGATCCACCATTAACTCATTGCCCTCAGATATGAGAAACCCATATCTCTCTGGCTCAAAACGAGTTCTACTAGAACGCCTAGGAGTAGAAGTAGCAAGAGTGTCAGGTACCGCAGCATTATCTTGCTCGGCATTTTGGCTAGTGCCAACCTCAAGCCCTTTATCGGCCGACCCTTGATCTTCCTCAAGGTCAACTTCCTTACTGCCGTGTTTGGATAGCAACTCCCTTTCAAGGAAGAATGCCCTTCGAGCAACAAATACCTTGTTCTCTGAAGGTTTATAAAATAAATATCCAACACCGTTAGGAGGATAACCGATAAAATAACACCTCTCCGAACGAGGTTCAAGTTTGTCTTCAGCCTCACGTCTCACGTAGGCTTGACAACCCCAAACTCGTAAATATGAAAGTGTCGGCTTCTTACCATGCCACATTTCATAAGGTGTTTTATCGACTTTCTTGGTTGGTGCGAGGTTAAGGATTCTTACCGCAGTTTCTAAGGCATATCCCCAGAAACTAATAGGTAATTCCGCTCGACACATCATAGACCTTACCATATCAAGCAAAGTCCGGTTCCTCCTCTCAGCGACCCCATTTAATTGTGGAGTCCTCGGAGGTGTTAATTGTGAAACAATTCCACAATTTTTAAGATGATCGACGAATTCGGTACTAAGATACTCTCCACCTCTATCAGACCGGAGTATCTTTATAGTCTTGCCCAACTGATTTTGAACTTCGTTTTGGAATGTCTTGAACACCTCAAAGGTTTCATTCTTGTGTTTAACAAGATAGACATACCCGTACCTACTATAATCATCTATAAAGGTTACGAAGTATCTTGAATTATTCCTTGTGACATGCTTGAAAGGTCCACATACATCCGTATGGATTATGTCTAAAAGGTCCTTTCCCCTCTCACTTGTTCCCGTGAAGGGTGCTTTTGTCATTTTGCCCAATAAACAAGATTCGCATACTTCATTTGATCCTTGATCAAATAATTCCAAGATCCCATCCACTTGGAGCTTGGTGATACGAGTCTTGTTTATATGGCCAAGACGACTATGCCACATGGAATATTTATCCAAACCATTTTTGGAGTCAGAATCAATATTCATGATAGATTTTCTTGATTCAATGTATGCATTTGCCTCATATATGCCATGACATGGTATAGCTTTAAAATAAACAATTTCATTTTTAAAGAAAATGATTGTACCACTTACAAATTTAAAATCAAAACCATCGTCATACAACTTGTGAAAAGAAATAATGTTTCTAGCCACATTGGGCGAATATCATACATCCTTTAACAAAATAGAAAAACCGGTCTTGAATGAAAGCTTCAAATCTCCTTTAGCTTCCACTGGGACAACTTCCGAGTTTCCCATGACAAGATCCAGTTCTCCCCGCTCCAAGCTCCTACTTTCCCTTAGCACCTGCACCATATTACATATGTGAGTGCCACAGCCAGTATCCAATACCCAGCCTTTAGAAGTAGAAGTATGGTGGAGTTCTATCATGAACGTACCTGACGTATCCGGACCCGATATGCTCATTGCCTTGAGCTTGTTGAGTCCCTCCAGGTACTTTGGGCAGGTACGGCGGTAATGGCCCTTGCCCCCGCAGAAAAAGCACTCCGCATCCTCCGGAGCCTTGGCTTGGGGAAGTTTCCCTTTGCCTTTGCCCTCGGAGGCCGGGTTAGGCTTGGCCACGCCAACCTTTCCCTTACCCTTCCTTTTAGAGGAAGAGGCGGCCTTCTTCTTCGTGATGCGGCCTTCCCGGATGGCGAGAACTTGAGAGGTGGAGGAGGATGGCTTGTTCTTGGTCATGCTAGACTCAGCAGTCTTCAACATACCATGAAGTTCCATCAAGGTCTTATCCATGCTGTGCATATGATAACTCATAACGAATTGATCGTATGCACCGGGCAGGGATTGGAGGATTAAATCAACCGCCATCTCCCTCCCTATGGTAAAACCCAACTTCTCCATGCGCTCGATGTTTGCTTTCATACGCAACACATGCGCGCTCACGTTCCCACCCTCTTGCATCTTGCAAGCAAGGGTTGTCTTGAGGCACTCGTACCTCTCTTGCCTCGCCTGCTGCTGGAACATGTCCTTTAGCTGCACGAGCAAGTCGTAAGCACTAAGATGATCCATTTGCTTTTGCAAATCTTGGTTCATCGTGCTCAACATAAGGCACGTGACTTCCTCAGTCTCCTTGAGACGTTTTTCATACGCCTCACGGATAGCCCTTGTTGCACCGGCAGGAGGTGCCTCGGGGAGGGGTTCCTCTACGGTATGCAACTTTCCTTCATAGCGTAAGACCAACCTCAGTTGTCTATGCCAATCCATGAAATTGCTACCATCGAGTTTCTCCTTTTCAAGGAAAACCCTAAGAGAAACGTTGGTGGTGGTGTTTGTTGCGCTTGTTGATGCCATCTAAAATTTGCAAAGTAGATATTAGTTATTATGATATTTTATCTTGTTTAATAATTTACCCAATAAGAATTAGTTAAACAAGGCTAAGAACCGTATTTCATCCTACCATGTGACGGGGTTACCGCGGATCACATGATAAAACTATTTAGGTCGGCAACCATTTTGCCAATTGCAATCTCCATCGCAATCCTTAGCACATGCGGGATCCTACGACATCCAATGGTCGTTTGGCATGTTTCATCCCTTCTTGCACCAATTCTAAGTCTTGAAATTTTGGTTAACTCGTGCTAAGCTCGACAATTAACCAAGATTTCAAACCTAAAATTGCAAATCGTCCGTCAAGACATACGGTAACAAATCCACCAAAATTGGCTCGTGCTAAGCTCGACAACCAAAGTTGTGAATTTGCCACACTCACCTTCCACACAGTTTCATGAGAATTGGCTCGTGCTAAGCTCGACAACCAAATCTCATAAGACTAGATTCGGGTGGTATCGACTTACGGATGGTGCATGATTTACGTTTTGTGGAAAAACGGGCCTTTTGTTTCCGGTTTGGTTTTGATTAACTTTTTAGTGACAAATCCTATTTCCACTAGGTGTGTTAATCAATGTATGTGATCGCGCGCGAGAGGAAACCATTTTTAACAAAACTCTTGTGATTTTATTAATTTTTATCAAAAAAATTTCTAGCATGCGAAACCTACAATCCATGCATAGAATAATAAAATCACATCACACGCAATATACAACATAGTCGGTAATTCTTGCCATAAAACCTATGCGTTCCTCCCGTGAGCCAAAACGGGAAGAACTCGGTCAATCTAAGGGACAAAACAATGACGCGAGCTCCCACTAGAACCACCATCGCCATCGGATTTCTTTGGCTTCTAAGGGCACCATGCTCCATATTGTTTTGCCTCCTATTGTGTCTTCATCCCACCATCATACAATATACAATACAATAGAAAATATAAATGGCACACAAGCCACATAATTTTCCTATTTATCTAATACTTGTACATGGATGAATGAAATGGCATGCAAGCCACAAATTATTACAATCAAACTGAATTTAATAAATTTACAGCCCCAAATGTGGATCAAAACCACCAAATTACATGCACAACACAAATCAACCAAATGGGCCAAGGCAAGATTACCAACTCATGTTAACACATACAACCAAACAAATCATGCTACTACTGGAACAACATGAAAAACATCTTTGGAATAAAATTCCAGAAGGTACAAGTGCTAAAAATCCCGAGACCTAAGCTGTTTTATTCAAGATTTTCGAAAACAAATTTCCAGTGGCGTTAGCGCCGCTAACCCTAGAGACTTAGCGTCGCTAACTCTAGGATAGCGCCGCTAACCCTAACGGCAGAATACAAACACTTTGATTTCGGGTTTTTCAAGCCACCAAGTGCTATTCTAACATAGAGGTGGCTCTGATACCACTGTTGGGATTTCAAGAACACGCAACGGAAGCGAGAACAACAACAAACATGCAAACAAGTGTTCAAAACAATGAAATCCCAAGCATGGATCTACTCTATGTACAAAATAGCAACAAAACAAGGGAGTTAGAGTATTATACCAGCTCCTAAGCTCCAGAAATCTCGTGATGGTGGCTGAAAGATAGTGATTGAAGCAAGGATCTCCTTCTTCTTGCTCTTGTTCTTGACCTTCTCGAAATCACACCCCGGGTACAAGTCTAACACCAAGTGCTAGCAAGCTTGAGGTAATCTTTTACTGGAAATTAACCTCAAGAACAGTAAACTTCTGCTTCTGGAACCCAAGATAACACCCACTTGATCAACTAACTAAGTATCAAAGAGTGTGTGTGAGAGAGAGAGATGTAGCTAGAGAGAGATTGACCAAGAGTAGATAAAGTCTAGCTATTGAGTCTTTTATAGACTCAAAACCGACCCTCTATATCCCCTTTAACCGGCCAAGTCGGTTCTAGAACTCTCACCCATTGGCTTCAAGTGGAGGTGACTTGTACATAAAGTCCATGCAGGTTTAGCGGCGCTAACCAAGAGTTAGCGGCGCTAAACCTTAACCCGTAGCGGCGCTAACGCGGCCTGACTTCGATTAGACGTAAAGCACATGCAGCCTTAGCGGCGCTAACCTCTAACAGTTAGCGACGCTAACTCATTATAGTTAGCGGCGCTAACGTGGCCTGCATTGCCAACTTCCACTTTTGCCATCTTTGATCCCTCAACTTTATTTGCTGTCATGTTAGACCCCGGTGTGTGACCCTTATAGGCTCATACATCATCAGCAGTGCTTTAAGGCGTACATATATTATCGGGCAGATTCTAACAGCCATGACCTTCTCAACCAAACTGAACTCATGGTGATGCATGCCTTAGTCATTAGGCGCAACATTGACTTTACCCAAGTGATATTCACTGAAATGGTTGACAAGATCACTCTGAGCACTGCCTAGAAGACAATAAGGACTCATGTGCCTTATATTCGCTACCTGAGTTTACTAACTCTCCAAATTCTTTAATGGGAAAATTATACTGGTTTGGTTATCCATTTGAATGCCATGGACATTCCTTAAATGGGTCAAAAGGTTTTCTATCTGATAAGGGAAACTAGAGTTCCTGAAATCACTCTAGCCATGCAAGAATTGGTTAATGAGGCTGCCAGCCAGAGTGATGTTGAAGCGGAAGGCAACAATGATGATGTATCCTGTAGAAATGTTAAAGTTGATGATGCTGGTGATTCTAAGGATGTGCCTGCTGATATTGCATAATAAGAAGACTCTGATCATTCTGATGCTGAGTCTCACACAGATGTGTTGTTGGCTCCATACTCAGATGATGATGATAATGATGATGGTGATAATGATGTTGCTGGTGGTGGTAATGCACAAAGTTTTGGATCTGATGTTGCTACCGGTACTCTTGGTGATGCAACTCATGCTAAAGTTGGTACACTGGATGTTGGTGGTGGTGATTCTGCTGGTGTTGGTCCTATGTTCATGATTTTGATCTTGGTGCTGGTTCATTTCAAGTGGAAATTGAGGCTGGTGATGATGATGAGGATGAAGTTGGTAAAACATCTAAATCCATCTACATGCCATTCAATGGTTTTACCACAAATAATTCTCAGAGGTCTGGACATACTGATGACACCAGTTATAGCTCTGAAAGTCCAATCATTGAAGGTTACATTGCTCGTACTCCTCCACAAGATAACACACTAATGGTTGAGACTACTAGGCTTGAGACCCCTCGTGCTACTGAAACTGTACGTCTTAGCTAGGATGGTGATTATGAGGAAGACTTCATAAGTACTAGTGTTGCTGGTGATAACAAGGAAGCTACCACTAAGGAGGATGTGATCTCTGATTAACTTGAACAGCTTATTGGCCTTAGCCTTCAGAGACATCCCTCAGGTATAATTGTTTCTACTCTTGAGGACACTCACTTGGTAGACCCAACCAGTGAGATCCAATCCTCACTACAACTTGTTCCACCCCCACAACAGCCACGCTCTAGTGTACCTCCAATGATCACTGGTTCTACACCCTCTGCTATCCCCATATATTATAGGTCTCTTGAGCATGTGCTTGCTTCACGTGTCTCAAAGGTAGTTGTCTCAATACCTCAGACATCAACACTAGTGATTCCCTCTTATGTTGAAAGGGAACCAATGGATGTTGATCAACCTGATAAACCAGTGGATATATCCTCATAACAAGATGTGTTTGTAAGAATGGGAAGCCTGCAATCTGGGTCACCCTCCCAAAAGAGTGATACTTCAGTTAGTCTGCCCATACCCTTAGTGAGCTCATAACAGCTCACTGATGTACAAAGGGATACCCCATTGAGTGCAACCCCCACTCAAACTCACATAGTTGTAGCTACTTTTGATTATATTCTTACACATATTCCTTTAGTACCTATCAATGCTAATGATATAAACCAATCATTAGTATAGGGTACCACTTATGTTCCCCATGATCTTGGGCTTACACACCAAAGCCTAAGTGAGGGACCCATAACTATTCCTGTGATTGTATCCTTACCCCTAATCTCCCAACCACAACCCTTAACTTCAACCCAATCAGAACCTACCCTTCACCTACTTCAAACAATTCTCTCAATCTCACAAAAGATTGATGATTTACACACCTCCTTCTCTAACTTTCAAAACAAAACAGAAACTCAACTCTCACATCTAACCTAAGAGATTGAGTCACTTACACAAGCCCAAACCCAACCCCAATCCCAACCCATACCTACCCCTACCCTTACCCCTACCCCTGCCCCTGTTGATCTCCAACTCATTTTAACCAAATTAGATCAACTTTTATCCCAACCTTCCACTCCCACTCCTGTTTCTACCCCTATCTTATCCCAAGACACTATAGCCTCCCTAAACCAAACCATTTCCAACCTTCTTAATAACCTACACAACATTAAACCTCATACTCCTTCCATCTATGTAGACATGTCTCCTCCAATCCTCTAAGTCCTTACTAGACTTTAATCTATAGAGGACACCCTAAAACCCAAGCCTTTCTTACTAGATGTAGACAAGATGTAATTATAGGTTAATTTGTTTCTCTTTACAGAGCAATCAGATCCCTTAGACCATCTACCTCTACCCCTCAACCCCACTTCTCTTCAATCCCTCTAACCTAAGAATTCACACTCCTACCTTTACACAACCTCCCATTCCTCCTACCTTTCCCTCTACCTCACCTTAGCATACAAAAACCACTCCTCCACCTTTCACCCCTATCTACTTCTTCACCTACTGCCCCTACTAAACCTACTGATCCCTTTGCTGACTTTCCCTCCTCCCAGTTTGATGATGCCAAAAAGGGGGAGGGTTCATCAGTTCCTGAATAGTCTAACACTTCTTCCAGCTCCTCTTCAGGCTTGGAATTTACACCTGAAGCAGAACCTCAAACAGCTGAGGGGGAGCAAAGGCCTAAGTGAAGGCTGAAACAAAGGGAAAGGAAAAAAAGTGCCAAGAGACAGAAGGTGGATAAGGCATGTACTCCTATTAATATCTCATCTGATTCAGACTCTAAAGAAGAGTGTTGGGAAAAATAGGAATACAAAATATATCCTCTTTTGTTGACACAAAAATATACAATTTGTTATATAATTGTATTCATTAACATTAACATATGTACACATATACATCTATATATATATATTCAAAAAAAAAAATTCGTCTTTATTTGTTACAAAATATTTTCAACAAATCGCCAAGCTCCAATCATCAAAGACACCTACATGAAAACATACGCAACGCCAAACGCAGTACCTCTATCCCTGCCAAACGCATGAGTGGCCTAGTGATGGATCGTAGGGATCTTCCTTATTGTCTTCTCCTCACCTTGCTCTTGAACAATCTTCCGGGGGTTACTCGTATTGCGTCAAATCCCAGTACCTCTATCCCAATTGACAACGTACCAGTCCGCAAGATAGATTCCCACAAAGGGAAAAGGTGGGCGTACTCTTCATCTTCTGGTGATACGGACCCAGAGATTGCACAAATGTTTGATGAAGGTGAAGGTGAAGATGAAGGAGAAGCGGAGGCGGAGAGTGAGCTTGCTCCAGATTATGGGATGGTGTCGGGCACCACGGATTTCAAAAGGAGGTGCGGAAGGAGGTTAAAGGCTTGAAGGGGATGATGAGGGCAATTATGAAAGCCATAAGATGCAACGCCAGAACCGATGTAGGTGAGCCATCTCACCAATGACTGTTTGATTGTTTGGTTATTATATTTGCAAACAATTCTATTTGGTTTGTTTCATATGTTTAAAACAATTTATGTTTTGGTTAGTGAACAATTTTTATTGTAGTAGTGTTTAAACATTGGTTATTATGGATTGGTATGAATGCTTTTAATTGCTATGAATGGTATTGCTTTGCCTTGTCATGGTTGCATGTATTAAATGATGATAGTTGCATGGTTTATATATATATATATATTATGTACTCACCCTCCTTGGCAAAACCTTGATAGTATTTCCATATATCTTATATAGATTTCAAGAAGTGGAGTTCTACATTCAAAGGGGAGACTCTCTTCAAGAGGGTGCACATGTCAAGGGGAAGGCCTTTTTTTGTTAAGACAAACAAGGGGGAGAATGTATATATATATATATATATATATATATATATATATATATATATATATATATATATATGTATATATATATTTATATATATATATATATATATGTATGTATGTATGTATATAAGCACATGTTAACATGTTAAAGTTATTTATACAATTTGTACACAAATTGTAAATTTTTGTCTTCAACAAAAAGGGGGAGATTGTTGGGAAAAATAGGAATATAAAATATATCCTCTTTTGTTGACACAAAAATATACAATTTTTTTATATAATTGTACTCATTAACATTAACATATGTGCACGTATACATCTATATGTATATATTCAAACAACTAAATATTCGTATTTATTTGTTACAAAATATTTTCAACAAATCACCAAGCTCCAATCATCGAAGATCAACGTTCAAGAAGAAGAAATCATCGAAGACACCTACATGAAAACATTCGAATTATATGAGCTTACAAAATAAATAATTAAACAAGTTTAAGTTTTTATTAAATTATTTTTGTAAAAACTTATATAAAAATTGGCAAATATTTTATAAACCTATTTATGTTGGTTGAATAAATCAAAGACTTCCCATTTAAGCAAATACTAAACACAATCTCACTTTGAAACAATACAACACCATATTTAGCAAAGGAATATCCCAAAGAGGTAAAATTCCAACACGCTTTGTGCATTGGTTTCCAAACTACCATTTTTGTGTTTAAATTCAAACTTAAGAAGTATGGGATCAACCAACCTTTTCTAATTCTTCTTTTCGGTGGATTTTTAAAGTAAAAATAAGTTGTGTATGGTTTTGGACAAAGCCCAACGTCTATATTGCAAATCCCAAAATGTTCTAGCAGACATGGTTCGACCGTGGAATGTCTAGAAAACTTTTGAGATTGAATTTTTTTCCTTATTTAAACCAACTCAAACCTCATTCTTTACTCACCTCTTGCAATCTGAAATACATAGAATACTCTCTACATCTTGTGAGCTCATATTCTTTGATAATTCAACCAACTCTCAAGATCAAGAATCAAGCAAGAGTCAAAGCTTTTAGAGCTTAAACACTAATTCAACCTTTCATATATTTTATAATAATGTGAGGATCATCTCTAGCCTATAGAATTAGAGAGAAGTGAGGATCAAATCTAGCCATTATAATTAGAGTGAAGTAAGGTTATCTTTTCCTTACTTGCAAGAGTGAAGTGTTTTTTCTTGTAAGTGAAAAAGATAAGTTGTAAAAGGTTTATCTCTATCTTCAAAGAGAGAAGATAGTGGAGCAACTCTTGGTGGGTGAGGCCAAGGAGTGGATGTAGAGCAAGGTTCTTAACCCTTGCTTGAACCACTATAAATCATTGTGTCAACTTGCTTGATTGGTGATATCTTTCTAACTCTATCTCTTTAATTTCTTGCAAATACTTGTAAAATCTTTAAAAAGTGGGTATATAACCTATTCACCCCCCCCCCCCCTCTAGGTTCTAACAAAGAGGATGATGACCCCATCTCCTCTCTGTTAAGAAGAAGGAATCAAGGTCCTTCCCTTCACACTCAAAGATTCAAACTCCTCCTTCAACTTAAGAAGAGCCTTCAGCTTCAAGGTCAGCTGCAAAAAGAAAAAGGAAGAATGTGATGACCTTTGAGGAATCTGAAGAGGAAGAAAGCAAAGAAAAGGAGAAAAGGCAAAAGGATGATGATGATAAGGAAATTAGAAGTCTTGCTGCAATCCTAGGATTACCAATGGAAGAGCTGTTTCAAGCTAAAGCCACATCTTGAGCTCCAAACTCCTCAGGATCTTGCTATTGTTCTAGGAGTATCTGAAGAGGAAGTTCTTCAAGTTGCACAAGAAGAAGAAACCCTTTTGATTCCTCAAGCTCTTATCACAAAAGAAGAAGCAGCACTACAAGTAGCTTTAAATCCTCCTGCCAAGAAAGATTCCAAGAAGGGCAGAACACATTAAGAAACTATCCAAGCCCTTCTGGATCTTGAGTTCTCAAAAACTCTTGAGCCTATAGGAAGACAAGCCACTGAGTTCAACAAGTGCAGAACCCACTTGACTACAAGAACAAACTCTTACACAATCCAAAGAGTGAGTGCTCACAAGGATGATGGTGATCCATACTTAGGACTTCTCAGAAATGATGAAAGAATAATAATTTAGGATGCTCACCTTGAGCATGTGACCACCTTCTTATTCTTGGAAATGATTGAGATTCTATACCACCTCCTAAATTCCAAAAGCCCCAATGCCCTAATATTTATTCAACCTTATGACTACTAGATCAGATAATCAGTTCTCAACCAACTCTTTACCTTTTATCAGTACATTCAACATGTCAGAGTTGTTGACAACTTGTTCAGAAGAAGCTCAAAGCTATTCGTTCCTTTCGAAAGAAGAGAACCTATAGTTGACCATCCTTACTTCACTAACCATGAAAACCTGAATACCACATTTCCACCCAACACCATTCCTCAGATGTACAAATTCATCTCGGAACCTGAACAAGGCATATTCTTCATGAATAGAGCTGGTGAGTGGAGGTTCTTCAGGTTAGCATAACTGCACACTACTAAAAAGGAACTGATCTTTCATGTTTACTCCAGCACAAGAGGCTTAACTAGAAGTGACTACTTTTGAATAGTTGTTGAGTGCTAGATTTGATGAATTATGTCCTGCTGATTCAACATTCAATCTCACTCAAGTCAAGGAAGAAAATTGGTGGGACTGGCCTTCATAACTAGAATAGTCTTTTAGTTAATTTCTTAGACTAGATTCCATTCTGTAACTTAACTTAGTTTCAATTTCAGTTTGTGTAGAAATACTCTTGTATCTGTTTTATTCTGTAATCAAGCTTGAAATTTGATCATGGACTACTTAGCTAAATTCTGGTATAGATGACTCTTAGTACATAGCTCACCTAGTGTAAATATAGTAAATCAAAAATCCTAAAAACAGAAAAAGGATAGAAAAGATACCACAAAAACAGAAATATGGTACTTCATAATTAAAAGATTCTCAAAAACAGAACTATAAGGGAACATATCAAAAAAGTTACCAAAAATAGAAAGCTAGGTAACCAAATTCTACTTAAAAGTTTTATCTTTCACCTATTCGAAGTCCAACTGATTCTTTCATTTAAGATAAGGTTTTGTCATCATCAAATAGGGGGAGATTATTGGGGAGATAGCAATGTCAAACCATAATTAAAGCTGTTAATTAATTAAATAGGATTTGATGTTAACAAAACCATATATTCAGTTTTGGACTTAGAATATTAAAAAACATGTGTTGTTTTTTAATTAGAATTGAAGAAAATTTACTAAGTATGAATTTTTAGTTGAGGATCAACTGAATTCTAAGTATCAGAAGATGGACCAGCTTCAGATGATCACCCAAGAAGAAAAGACAAGTATAGAAGCATTAGCCGAGAACCTACAAGCATCACCTGGTGATTTACAAGCATCAGCTAAGGAACAAAATTGATCAGCTGAGTAGAAAAGCATCAGCTGAGCCTACAAAGTTGACCAATTGAGGCCTTTCTTCTCTTAGATAAGAAATTCCAATTTACCAAGTCTTATCTAATAAGCTTATCACTCTGAATAATCAACTGAGCATTCCTTATCAGCTGATCATATAGGTTAATTAACTTATATAGCTGAGTTTTTCATTTATCCTTCATCTGAGAAAAAATACACTTGCAGTTTAGAGTTATTTTATTATGTGAGTCGTGGAATGTTTTAAACACTTAGCTGTTTTTCATTGTACTTATTCTTAAGTCAAATGCAGAACATGTGTTGTTCTATTATGTCTTTAGATCTGTCTTTGTAAATGTTATAACACTTTTTGTATCTACAAAGAGACAAAAAAGGATTGAACTTGATCCACTAGAAAAAGCGATAGTTACTTTAGAAGAAGAAGTTTTTAAAGATTTGTTTCAACAACTAAGTATGGCTGGCAACTCCATACTTGGTAAAGTCAAATCTACCAAAAGCATGGTGTTGTAAAAGTGCAAGCATGGAAGGAGAAACTTACATTTCCAAGGCAAAAGGTAGTGGTTTAATAATATAATAATAGATAGTGGGATGTACTTTTGTAGAAAAGTACATTCACTTTATACATTGCTTTTATAAAGTATATATGCTTTTCACCCACTAACTTTATCTATTATAATATTATTGTACTAAGTACTTTTGTCTCATACCTCCTCTCTACCAACCGCACACCATCTTCTATATATACTGAAGCATTAGTTGGATAGGATTAGCTTTGTCTATGTGTTACACAGATTAGTTGCCACCTTTATTGAACTTGGATTTTACGCATCCAGTTCATGTAATTCTTGATTTAAATCAATAAGAATTATATAAAGTATAATTGTGTGTTATTAATTTTTAAAAGCTAAAGTTTGTATTCAAAACCCCCCCTTCTATAAACATTTGTTGTTGTTGTATCCATTCGGGAACAACAATATATAATGTATTATTAAAAAAACATAAAAGGACTAAATCTTAAGACTGATAATTTGGGTCGGTTCGGATTATTGGGTTCTTGTCATTCGTGTTTGTGTAAATTTGTATCAACGCATTTTCGATCCATTTATTTTCATGTCAGGTTTGAGTCCAGTCACCTTTTTCGTGTCGGGTTCGAGTCATGTTTTGTGTCTACCATATACGTCAAAATGTATTTGGAGAATATTTTTTCAATTTCCATATACAATTTTCATCTTCATTTTTTATAATCCATTGTTTGCTTTAAGAATTTCGAAGATGATTTTCATTTAGATTTTAACTTCAATACTAAATATTCCTTTCATTTGTATTTGACCTTTAAATTCTGTGCTTGTTTGATTTTAATTCAAATTTTAAATTTATTTTTTTATTGAACTTATATAAATGAATATAGTAAACAATATTCAATACGATTCTACCAAGTACCAATGAATAATGTTATTAAATAACCGAAATAGAATTAAAATAATACATTGTTAAATATAGTGACAAATTCAATCGAAAATACTAACGTACTACATACCAAGTTGTCAAATGTCAAAGTACCAAAACTATATTGTGTAAATAGCAAATGCCAAAATAATGTAATATTCTCTTTTATTGTTTGTTTAAGTTTAAATTTTTTTGTACTTTTGTTTCTCGGTTTTATCACATTCGATGTCAGTCCCTCATTTGAATTCACAATATCTTTTATCAAATTTAAATTTTAAGTACTAAAGAGAATTTTATAATTTAATTAAATTTTCGGGTTGTCAGGTCGACCTTGCACGAACCATATATTTTCGTGTCACCTTAATGTCGACCTGCTTTGACTAATTTCAGGTTCATGACACTCTTTTTGTGTTGGCTTCGAATAATGTTTCGCGTAGGGTTGCTAGCCTTACTAAATGTGAAATTATCATTAAACCATAAGAAATGTTAAAAAGGGTAATATTAAGAAAATTACACCATCAACATTAAAGTTAATAGCACAAGGACCAAATCAATAAATTAAGTGTGCTAGAGTAAGAAGTGTGAGTATAATTTTTCATTTTAAAGGATTAAACATAAAAAGAAGAAAACCACAAAATTAAATAAGTAATTTACTCTTCTAAAAATAATAAACTATAATTTGTAGGTGTTTGAGCTAGTTGCTTTTATGTTTATAGACTTATTACTATTTTTATGGATGTTTGAACTAGTTTTTTTTTTCTTTTAAGTTTCTAGACTAATTATAATGTTAATAAGCTAACCATATCAATTTCAGCTTATAGTTTATTTAAGCATATTAACTAGTTTATAATTTTGATAAAATTATCAATTTTAGCTTAAAGTTTATTTAAGCATATTAGTTAGCTTAAGTTGATAAGCTGATAATCAAGAAAACATTAACTTATGAACTTACATATAGATGATTTAACATGTGTTTTTTAGTTTTTGATAACGAAAAATTATAATCACAGTCCTAAAAAGTTAATTATAACAGTAATATAACATAATTTTTATTTCTAAAATGGCAATATTGGTATTAAAAATCACTACAACAAAACGAAGCTAATGCAACCCCGGTAAAATGTTGCATTATTCATTGAAAAGGTTGCATTATGCCTAAAGCAACCTTTTAACAATGGCTGCATTAGGTGGAGTTGCATTAGATCTAACGCAACCTTTTTGTTAGATAATGCAAATTTTAATGAAAGAGTTGCACATATTAATTAAATGCAACCTTTTTATGTTGCAACCTTTTTTATATGCAAATACAACCTTTTTTAATCATAAATGCAACCTTTTTTGGACATAAATGCAACTTTTGTTATAGTTTAATATACAATAATGCAACCTTTTATATACTCAAAACCAACCATTATACTATTTTTTGTAAAAAAGATGCAACCTTTTTATTGGTAAATGCAACATTTTCTAATAGTAAATGAATCGTTTTTCAATCTAAATCAACACGTTTTGATTTTACTAATTTAACCACACCATAACAACCATAAATCTTTAGTCAACACGGCTGTTAATTACAATCATAAAAAGTATTGAAAACCTGGTACACTTCCGTGTTCTTTCATACAAAATGCATAGTTGTTGAGCATGATCATCTTTTTAAAAGATCATTCGTAAATCATAAACCCAAAAAAAAGTACCCCGCCAAACATAGATAAACATAGTCAATGAAATAAAATGAGAAGATTCAACGTTGTTTCATGAGCTTCCGCATCATAACTTCCAAGTTTTCTTGCTGGTTCAAGATATCTCTTTGCATAGTCTTCAAGGTCTCTCATTCGGTGTCAATATCTTTTCACATAGCTTCTAACTCGGCCTTTTTTCTTTCATGATCCTCTTCAACTTCTTTTCACATTTCAAGCAATTGATTTTTTTCGACTTCAACACTGGCTTTGAATGATTCCCTTGCATATTATGTAAACATTACACATTAGTACATTAGTTTAGTAATATTAAAGTGAATTGTTTACAAAACTATGTATAATTTAAACAAAGAAGACATGAGTTGTAAATTTATGAACAATTCATTAAGACAAGTAACTCAACACTTAAACAACTCATTAACCATAAATACAACTCAACACTTAACAACTCATGACCATATTCTAACCTATAATGGCGTTAAGAGAATTATGTTAAAAGAAAAGGTACATGTATAGTGTAACACTGTACTTTTTAAACACATAATATAATCGCATGCGGAAGCTAAATACATATAAATAACTTAATTACATAATAGATACAAAAAATTATCTTGTTTTATACATCAAAACTTTTACAGTGTTAATCCAAAAACAGGCTCTTATCAAAAACTAGACATCAGAGTTTGGTCTGTCCATATTCCCAATCCAAAGCATCAAGATTACCTCTGATAATCTACAAAACAGTCTAGTGGGGAATTAACACAAAGCTAAGTGAGGAACCAATATCTAATCATAAACAAGGCAAACATGCAAAAATCCAAATAGCTCATGAATCCCAGGAGAAACGGCGGTGTTGCAAGCACCTACAACCAAGGTCGGCCAAAACCAAGGTTTACCGATAGCCCTACTAATAGTGATAACAATACCAGCCTTCTTGAGTACAACAAATGCACCCTAAGATCTGGTACGGTATACCCCCAAGCAACAGGCCCAGCATCATGCTGATCTCCAAATAACATGTATATACAATCCAAACAAGAGCATTACAAATAGGATATTAAATCCTGTATATCAAAATATATATATCCACTCACCAAAGTCTTCAACGATATGAAGCACACTCAAGTGACTAACTCACTGAGTCTTCTCAGTTCCTGAGATTGAAGTAACCCAAGTCAGTATTCAAATCCTAATACTGATCCAAAATATATATCATATCTAACCATCTAAATCATGTATGATCAGAATTGAATATACACATATATATATCATACATAAACCCCAAAGATGTACAAATCATTAAATCCGATTGAATCCAAATCCGATCGAATGGTAATCCAATTAAAGATCTAAATCCGATAATACCAAATCGGAAAATATCCGAATCTGATAATATCCAAATCCGATAATATCCAAATCCGATGTAATGAAAATCCGAGTAAAGGTCTAAATCTGAGCAAAGGTTAGAATCCGATAAAGTCACAATCCGATAACTGAATTCCGATCAAATAGTTAAGGCATTTACATGTCTAATTTCATACTTAAAGTCATAAATCCGATCAAATGTTCAAATCCGATAATCCAAGATTCCGAAAAAAGAGTTAAGGCCAAATCCGATAAACATGAAATCCGGTAAAAAGTCCAAATCCGGAAAAATGTACAAATCCGATAAGATGTATCGGAATTCACCAATACCGATCAAATCTCTCGGAATTCATCTAATTCCGACAGATTCATCCCCAAATCCGATTAATTTATAAGTTCTTCCCCAATTATTATTTCAAACTTAAATCACTACTGATTTTAAGCATGCAAATCATATATGTTTTCCAGGATCAGTCTAAACATATAAAAAACATGTATAAAGCATAAAATCTAACATGCATACATCCTAAGTTCATCAAACCATTATCAAGATCAATCGGAATTCATCTCATATATTCAAAACCGAATACAATTATCATTTAACAAATTAAGATCAGTATGCTAACCTTGAATGAGTTCTGAATTCAGAAACTTAATTGCATGTACAAACTAAGATCAATTTGGTTTGATTCTATTCTTCTATCTATTTCATGATCTCGGCCGATGTTATAAGAGACTAAAGGGTCATACTGCTACACACTAAATTCAGAACAGTTGGATTTCACCATAAATCTGTGTGGAAATAATTAATCAGTTAGGTTAATTATTAAAGAAAAAGAGTAAATAATTAATCAGTTAGATTAATTATTAAAGAGATAAACAAATAATTAATCATTAGTATTAATTATAGAGAGATATAAATAATTATTCAGTTTGGATTAATTATTAGAAAGGAACTAAATAATAAATAGTTATTTATTATTTAAAGAGAAATAAATATTAAGTTTTAATATTTAACGGACAGTTAATTAATAGTTAATTAATTAACTAGTAAAGTCCAATGGGTGAATATGAGAAGAGTTGAAAGTTTAATTAAAACCAGTGAGCTTTTAATTAAACGGGCTTAGGTCCAATCTAATCCTTATAAATATGTTCTTTAGGCTTAAGGATTAAGGTGTGTTACACAAGGGACAAAACCTAGCCGTCACTCTCTCTCTTGCTCTCATCGATCTCGGCTCTCTCTCCTTTTTGCCGATCTCTCACGATCGCACTCTCTCTCTCGGGTCTCTTCTCCCTCTCGCCGAATTGAAACAAGCAAAACACCAAGGTCTTTTGCGATCTTGATCTCGACGCATACACACATACAATCAAGCTTGGAGCTTTGTTGTTTCGGGTGATCCAGGAGCGGTCTAGCAGTCAATCGGAGGTGCAGTAGTGGTGGACTATCTTTAGCAATCCTAAAGGTTTTGTTCAGGTATAATCTTGTAACCCTTCTATATGGATTGTTTTGCAAGAAACTATGTTGATCAATGTAAGTTTTAAAGATCCTAACCCTTTTGGGTTTAGAGGGTTGTGTTCAATCCAGTTATGCTTTTAGGATTGAACCAGTGGAATCAAACCCAGGCTTGACCAGTTTGTGTCATATGGTGGTTTGGTCAGGTTCAAAACCCTTCAGTGGTATCAGAGCCTCGGCTCTATGATCCATAGTTTCTAGTTTTATTTGTTTTTGGGTTAAGGTTTGATTCTTGATCTTCTACTTGCTCTAGCCTATTTTCGAAAATCACCAAGGGCAAAAAAACAGTTTGTTTTTGTTATTCAGTTTAATCCTATTAATCAGTTAGTTTAAACGGTTAAAAAGGATTGTGGTTTTTGGATAAGAACAAGTTTAGGATTAAGATAAATTAAACAGTTTGTTTCTAATTAATTAAACCTAGTTAATCCATTGTTGTTTTTTGTTTAATGGTTAAATGATCTACTTCATCTTGTTTCTTTCTCCACAAGTTTTCGAAAACCATAACGGATAAAAACAAGTTTTCTGTTTTTATCCAAATAGTAAAAGGTTTGATTTTAACCAGTTAGGTTTAAACCAGAATTGCGTTTAAACGGTTAAAAAGGATAAACCTTTTATCTAAAACTAGATTTTAACAAGTTTTGAACTTTTGTTTAAAAAGGTTGAAATCAAGTTTTAGGGTAATTAGTTATTAATAAAACAAGTTTTGTTAATATTAATAATTAATAATTTTTGGTTTTTGAATTAAATCCAGTTTTTAATCAGTATATTAAAACAAGAACCGAGAAAAACAAGAACCGAGAAAAACACCTGTTTGGGCGTGACCGTTAGCGGCGCGAGGGCCAGATGGGCCTCACGATGCTGGTTAGCGGCGCTAAGGGTCTGAATGGGCTTCGGCCCAAGTGACTTCGACCCAAGGGGTTCTCGACCCAAGGGGCTTCGGCCCAAGGTGGGTTCTCGGCCCAAGATGGGTTCTCGACCCAAGGGGCTTCGGCCCAAGGTGGGTTCTCGGCCCAAGATGGGTTCTCGGCCCAAGGAAGGATTTCGGTCCAATGGGTTCTCGGCTCAAGAGAGTCTTGGCCCAATGGGTCTCCCGGGTTGACGAGAGATGTAAACACAAATGGTTTTTCCGGATTAACACAAAAGGAATTATTAATTTTAAGTTTTTAAAATTAATAAAATGTTATATAAACTAGTATTATATATTTTAACTAGCTTACTTAAAATATATATTTTTAGATAATTATTTATTATGACTAGATTAAGTCATTTCTGAATAAAGTCTAAAAGGATAAAAGTTTATATAATATTATGGAGAAACAAATAAGATAGTATTTAATTGACCAAGGTTGTCGGTTTTAAGTTTTTGGAAAACTAGTAATAAAACTCGACGTGAGGATTTCATTCAAGTTTTGAATGAGATCAAGTTTTAAGTTTTTGTTGAAAAACTATTTTGGTCAAATTAAACTAGAAGATCATAATTCTCATTTTTTTGGTTAATAGGTATTAATCAAAAGGGTAAATGCGAATATTTAAACAAATCAGGTTGCGTGCTTAAGAGCACAATTTATTGTTTATATATTATAACTGCGTGGTTGACTTTTATATATATAGTGCTTATATATAATTGTGTTGTTGTGATAGCTATAGTTTTGCCGACTTAGGACTCGTTTTTTCTTTTCTTCTTTTTTTTTGTTTTGGGAAGGCCTGCGTGTCAATTACAATCCCTTTCTTAATTGTAATATTGTCCTGGTTCGGGGAGGCCTGCATGTCAGTTACAACCCCATTCAATATTGTATTTCTAATAGATTAGTAGTAGTTTAATCCCACAACCAAGTTGGACTCGAAGAAGGTGATGAAGAAAATGGTGTTCTCACGCGAAGCACGGATACTTCGGGGAGGTGTCAAGGCCAGTGGGAGCAACACATCAAGAAAGGCGAATCCAAGTCATTTTGTCCTTAGGTTTGACCTTAGGATTAGTTGGCAAAACTATAGGTTTTATCTGCTTATTATTATGTGCGTGGTTGTGATTTATTTACTGCTTTTCATATATATGAATGGTATATATATATACATGCGTGTGATGGTAAATAAAAAGCGGTTTAATGACAGATTGTTATTAAACAAGTGAAAAACCACGCTTTATGACAAACTAGAATATGACTTCAGTCTGGTAGTCGTATTAATTAAATTTTTATAAAATTAAAAGTTTTGTCTAGGTTATAAGTTTGGAACTTATAAAGGCCGTTTTGTGCACCTAGTTTAGGTACACATATAAATCGTTTTTTAAAACAGTTAGTTTTAAAATGGTTTTTCAAAAACTGGAAAATTAAGTTTTTAACTTAATTACAAAACCCAAGAAAAATCTTAGATCAATGTGCTACCCACCTAATGGTACACCCTAACTGTTAAACGGTACTCGGGTGTCGGAAGTGCCCAAACCTTGGGCATCCGGGTTCAAACCATTGCAGGAAGGGGCATGAAAGATTTTGCGATAATCGGGAGTCCCGGCCAGAATTCATGATGTCTTAGGTGGTGCGATCTATTTTGGTGATAATCGGGAGTCCCGGCCCAAAAAGCACTAGAGTAGAGTTAAACATACTAGACTGGGTCTAAGTACTCTACGAGGTTCTAGGAGTCGTATCAGCTAGGTACGATTGGTACAGGGTGTTACCTACCAGAAATAGCATGACTTGGCGGGAAGTGCCCAAACCTTGCGTCAAGTATGTGAAATATGGGTCCTAGGTCTAATATATATTATTTATGGGTTTGATGATATATGATTAGAAAGTTTATTTGCAATTACTAATTAAACCGGGTTTTAATTTGTAGATGGCAACCAACGTTACCAGTACTAATAACCTCTCACTCCGCTCTATCCTTGAGAAGGATAAGCTCACCGGGTCCAACTTTCTCACTTGGGAGAGAAATCTCCGGATCGTGCTGAGGCACGAGAGAAAGTGGTATGTCCTAGAACAACCTCTAGGAAATCCCCCTGCCAACAATGCCAGCGCAGAGGTCAGGGAGGCTTTTCAGAAGCGCTCCAATGACGCCCTAGATGTCAGCTGCCTCATGCTCGCGACTATGAGTCCAGAGTTGCAGTCGAGCATGATAAAGACTCCTGCCTATGACATGATCCGCCAGCTGAGGGACATGTTCCAGGAGCAAGCCCGCACAGAGCGTTATGATGCCACTAGGGAATTTAACTCATGCAAGATGGCCAAGGGGACCTCGGTCAGTGACCATGTCATGAAAATGAAAGGTTACATGGACCACCTAGAGAGACTTGGGCACCCAGTACCGCTACAGCTAGCAACGGACACAATACTTAACTCGTTGTCAGATGACTATAAGCCTTTCATAGTCAACTACAACATGAACAACATGGAGAAATCCGTGGCTGAGTTGCACTCAATGCTCAAGACTGCTGAGCAGAGTATCGGGACCAAGTCTAAGGACATTCTTATGGTGGGACATGGTGGACGTAAGAAGAGGAAGGGGCGTAATGGAAAGGGAAAGGGCAAGGCCCAGCCCAGGCAGAATGCACCCAGAGCTAGTAACGACAACAAGGGCAAGAAACCAAAGCCAAACAAGGCAAGGACAGAGAATCGGTGCTTCAAGTGCGGCGAGGCCGGACATTGGAAACGAGATTGTTCGAAAGGTCACGAGGCAGGAGGCAAGTCTGGCTCCTCAGGTATTGCGTGATTAGCTTCTTTGTCACTTTCCTACTTGTAAAGTCCTACGAGTATTCTAATATCTGCAATCGTTTATTGCAGGAGGAGATGGAAAGTGATGTGGCCCAGCATGAGAAGATCCCACGTGCAGCATGCGGATATTATTATTTTTTATATTTCCTAGTTTATTAAACTCTTTAAGTTTTGAACAATTTTTACATTATTGGTTTATGGATACTTTTTTAGTTTATGGAAATTTAATTATTTTAGTGCACGTGTTCTTATATGAATTATGATTAGTCCAGTTGTGACTAAAAGAGAGCTAATAAGTCAAAGCTTTGACTTGATTAGTGATTCATAATAATCTTATGCTATGGTTTGTTGTAGTTACATAAATGTCGGCTCTACTATATAAATACTTGTATAAACAAGTTTTGTTTATAAGATTAGATAGTTTTTCTAATTCAATAAGTATTTAAAGTTTTATGAAAAGTGAATGTTCAAAGTCTTGAACATATGGAAATAATAGTCATTATTTCTAGATAAAGTAGTTTTTGATAAAACATTTAAGGAGGTATAAAAGTGATTATAATAGTTATTATAGTCAAGGGAATTTTATACTAAATGCTTTTAAGAAAAGAAATTTAAAATATCATCATGAGTATTTCATACTTGTGATCATGGTAAGTTTAATGAAACCACTTTCCGTAATTGGAAAGATAGATATATGGGAGATCCAAGTTCATGGTTTCATAAAACAAATTTCTTACAAAAACTAAGTTATTTAAAACATGTGTTTGGAATACAAGTTTTAGGCATGGTAGTCAAGTTTTGACTAAGACCTAAAAAGGATTTTTTAAGAAAGCACTTTTTTCATAGAAGATAGTGGGAGCACCTGACTAGTGTATTTATCAGAGTTAATAAAAGGTTATTTTTAACAAGTATGATAAATACAAGATCGAACTTTTGGAATATATAATTATCGGATGTTTTTAGAAGCTATCTAAAACAGTAAGTTCTTGAGAAAGAACTAATCCGAGGGATGCATGATTTATTGAGAGGTACTCGATAAAGATATAATTGCAAGATTTTTGAGTCAAGCTATGACTTAAAATTATATACATTCAAAAATGTTCAGTGAGTCAGCTTAACAATGTTATTGGTTGGTTAACGTTAGAAATGATAAAATAGGATGTTCTTTAACATTCTTAGTAATGAAATTAGATAAGTGTTGGTATACACTGGGAATCTAGTTTCAAGTTTCTTACAAGTAGGTGTAAGAGATTTTATCATTTCAAAAGGATATAAATCTAGTAAGATTTAATACGTCTACAAATGTAATTAAAGTTTTAATTACAGGGAGGTTGATTTATAAATCAGAAACAAGGAGTTATTTCCAGTTCTCCAAGTTTAAGGAATTTTATAAAATAAGTAAGCCTAGAAGTGTTCTTAGGTTGCAAGAACGATTTCTAGCTAAACCAAGAAAGAGTACTCCAAAGTACTAGTCTTGTGTTTTAGGGTTCATAACCATATTATTTTCTTTGTAATCCGTGATAAGTTACAATGTAAAAATAATAAGTAATTTCAGATAAACACCGTGAATCGAGTTAGTGAAATGGTAGAAATTATACATCTTTATTCGAGGGAGGAATATGGAAGGGTGTAGAAATTAGTTTCATTGTTCTTCACAATTTTGTATGTTTTGGTTCATCCAGGAATAAACTAGGTTTATTCAAAAACATTATCCGTTACTACTTATCGTGGTGGGAACTATGATAGGAATATAAAGTCATCGTAATTTTGGGGTAGATTCGAAAGTATATCGAATATAGCTGCGAACGTTTTTTGCGGACCAAAATTTACGGATATTCGTTAGGGTTACGAATATTGGATTGACCCACCGTGATAAATACTTCGTGGATTCGTGTCAAAAGTATTTATCACATAGGTTATCCTCAAGCCTGAGGTATTTGGTTTGGGATGCGGTAACTGTTGTCTTCTTAGCGCGTTCTAACGCCACACCGTAACAGGGTGGTCATAAGGGGCGTGTCTAGATTCAATGGGAGCCCTGTTGCCAAATGCAAATATGCAAGATGGTAATTGCACCTCCTTTTTAGGAGAGATATTTCCGGGCCCCTTGACTGATAAGAGAAACTGGTACGTGCACGGCCGTGCCCAAACGAACTGATCTGTTCTTTGTCGTTTATCACGCAGTTTTGAAATCAAGTATGTCATGAACATAATTCATGAGTCTCGGAGTTGACACTCCATGCTCATGCTCAAAATTCAAAATATCGCGCTGCAAGGAACAAACCTATATAGAACGTACCCATTCATGAACAGGGAGTTTATGATAGTTTAGTTTATAAACAGTTTGCTGATGAAGTTTTATCACAAGTTACTTTGGGGTATAAGAGTTCTTATAAGCTGGTTATCCTAAGTGTCTGGCTAGGGACCTCCTTAGGCTAACAATGTGGAGTAACTGTTACTTATCTTGCACAAGTGGGAGTCTGTTGGATTATGTGCAGAGATAATTAACGGGTATATTGTATCCAATGTTATAAGAGACTAAAGGGTCACACTGCTACACACCCAATTCAGAACAGTTGGATTTCACCATAAATCTGTGTGGAAATAATTAATCAGTTAGGTTAATTATTAAAGAAAAAGAGTAAATAATTAATCAGTTAGATTAATTATTAATGAGATAAACGAATAATTAATCATTAGTATTAATTATAGAGAGATATAAATAATTATCTAGTTTGAATTAATTATTAGAAAGGAAATAAATAATAAATAGTTATTTATTATTTAAAGAGAATTAAATATTAAGTTTTAATATTTAACGAACAATTAATTAATAGTTAATTAATTAACTAGTAAAGTCCAAGGGGTGAATATGAGAAGGGTTGAAAGTTTAATTAAAACCAGTGGGCTTTTAATTAAACGGTCTTAGGTCCAATCTAATCCTTATAAATATGTTCTTTAGGCTTAAGGATTAAGGTGTGTTACACAAGGGACAAAACCTAGCCGTCACTCTCTCTCTTGCTCTCATCGATCTCGGCTCTCTCTCCTTTTTGCCGATCTCTCTCTCGGGTCTCTTCTCTCTCTCGCCGAATCGAAGCAAGCAAAACACCAAGGTGTTTTGCGATCTTGATCTTGACGCACACACACATACAATCAAGCTTGGACCTTTGTTGTTTCGGGTGATCCAGGAGCGGTCTAGCTGCCAGTTCAATCGGAGGTGCAGTAGTGGTGGACTATCTTTAGCAATCCTAAAGGTTTTTTTCAGGTATAATCTTGTAACCCTTCTGTATGGATTGTTTTGCTAGAATGGTAATCCAATTAAAGATCTAAATCCGATAATACCAAATCGGAAAATATCCGAATCTGATAATATCCAAATCCGATAATATCCAAATCCGATGTAATGAAAATCCGAGTAAAGGTCTAAATCTGAGCAAAGGTTAGAATCCGATAAAGTCACAATCCGATAACTGAATTCCGATCAAATAGTTAAGGCATTTACATGTCTAATTTCATACTTAAAGTCATAAATCCGATCAAATGTTCAAATCCGATAATCCAAGATTCCGATAAAAGAGTTAAGGCCAAATCCGATAAACATGAAATCCGGTAAAAAGTCCAAATCCGGAAAAATGTACAAATCCGATAAGATGTATCGGAATTCACCAATACCGATCAAATCTATCGGAATTCATCTAATTCCGATAGATTCATCCCCAAATCCGATTAATTTATAAGTTCTTCCCCAATTCTGATTTCTAACTTAAATCACTACTGATTTTAAGCATGCAAATCATATATGTTTTCCAGAATCAGTCTAAACATATAAACAACATGTATAAAGCATAAAATCTAACATGCATACATCCTAAGTTCATCAAACCATTATCAAGATCAATCGGAATTCATCTCATATATTCAAAACCGAATACAATTATCATTTAACAAATTAAGATCAGTATGCTAACATTGAATGAGTTCTGAATTCAAAAACTTAATTGCATGTACAAACTAAGATCAATTTGGTTTGATTCTATTCTTCTATCTATTTCTTGATCCCGGCCGAGAGGGAAAATAACACACACACACACACACACTAATTTTGTTGTTTGCATGAAATGTGAGAGAGAGGAATGGTGAGATGGTGATTAATCACCACTCTCGGCCAGCTCACCAAAATCCACTAACAATATAATAATAAGATTAATTTAATTAAACAAATCAATTAATCACAATTAAATCAATTAATCAACATAATTAATTTAAATCCAAATCTAAACTTGATTAATTACCTTAATCCTACTAGGCCGGGAAAGTGGGTGTTTCAAATCTCCCCCTCTTAAGAAGATTCCGTCCTCAGAATCTCAACGCGCTCAAACAGAGAAGGATAATAGTTCTTCATGTCGGCTTCGGTTTGCCAAGTTAAATCAGATCCCAAACTGTGTTTCGATTTAACCAAAACCAACGGTATCTGCTTCTTTCTCAGCTTTGTAACCATTCGATCTAACAGTTCAACGGGTTCTTCTACAAGTTTCTGATTAATATCCACGCGAAGATCTTGTATTGGTAGAACCTGAGTCTGATCCTCTACATTGCACTTACGCAGATAACAAACATTAAAAGTGTCATGAATTCCAACTAACTCATCTGGTAGGTCTAAAACTACAGTCTGATCATTAACAACTCTTTGGATTCTGAAAGGACCAATATAACGAGGAGCCAACTTCCCGCGTTTACCAAATCTTATAACACCCTTCCAAGGTGATACTTTCATATAAACCATTTCACCTTCAACAAACGATACGGGTCGATGACGCGGATCAACATACATTTTCTGTCTATCTCTTGTAGCTTTCAATTTATCCCGAGCAATAGCAACCTTATCAGCTGTCATCTGTACAATATCAGGTCCTGTAAATTGCTTTTCCCCAGCTTCTAACCAATAAGTAGGGGTTCTACAAGGACGACCATACATTATTTCATACGGAGGCATACCAATACTACTATGATAGGAATTGTTATAAGTAAATTCCACTAACGGTAGATGTGAATCCCATGAACCCCCAAATTCTAGCACGCAAGCTCTGAGCATATCTTCCAAAGTCTGAATAGTTCTCTCTGACTGACCATCTGTTTGCGGGTGATATGCCGTACTCAAATTTACCCTGGATCCCAACTCCTATTGCAATCTGTTCCAGAAGTTAGATACGAACCTCGAGTCTATGTCTGAAACAATAGTTAGAGGCACCCCATGTCTAGACACTATCTCATCGATATATAATTGATACAGTTTGCTTAAAGAAGCAGTTCCAGCTGTAGCCAGGAAGTGTGCACTCTTGGTCAATCTGTCGACAATAACCCAAATCATATCATGCCCTTTTTGTGTTCGTGGAAGTTTCGTTACAAAATCCATCGTTATGTGATCCCATTTCCACTCAGGTATCTCTAACTGTTTCAACGATCCGTACGGTTTCAGATGTTCAGCTTTAACTTGAGCACAAATGTGGCACATCCCAACAAAGTTGGCTATATCTGTTTTCATCGTAGGCTACCAATATCGAGTCTTCAGATCATGGTACATCTTCGTGCTACCCGGATGTATTGATAATCTGGACTTGTGAGCTTCATTCAATATTAACTCCCTCAAATTACCAAACTTCGGTACCTAAACACGTGTATGATAAATCCTCAAACTACGCGAATCGGTAGTTAGCTCTTGCTGACGTTTAATCATCAGTTCATCCTTTAAGTTCTCATCTTTCAAGGCTTCTAGCTGTGCAGCTACCAACTAATCCACTAAGTCAGACTTAATCTCCAATCGCATAAATTGTACTGTATCCGAAGATCCCTTTCTGCTGAGTGCATCTGCAACTACATTCTCTTTACCCGGATGATACTGAATGTCGCAATCATAATCCTTGATCAATTCTAACCAACAGCGTTGTCTCATGTTCAATTCCTTCTGGGTAAACACATATTGTAAACTTTTATGGTCGGTGCAAATCTTACATTTAGTTCCATACAAATAGTGCGTACACAATTTCAGTGCAAATACTACGGTAGCTAATTCCGAATCATGAATTGGGTAATTTGGTTCATTCGGTTTCAACTGTCTTGAAGCATAAGAAATTACTTTACCCCTCTGCATCAAAACACATCCCAAACCGGCGTGAGAAGCATCACAATATACAACAAAATCCTCTGAACCCTCAGGCAACGAAAGAACAGGCGCTTGACACAACAATTGTTTCAGAATCTGAAAAGCATTTTCTTGAGCTGAACCCCATAGAAACGGAACATCCTTTCGAGTTAACTTAGTTAACGGACCAGCCAGCTTAGAGAAATCTTTGATAAACCTGCGGTAATAACCTGCCAATCCCAGAAAACTCTTTATCTCTATAGGTGTTTTCGGAGCATTCCAGTTCATTACTGCCTCAATTTTGGACGGATCCACTTTGATACCTTCCTGACAAATCACATGACCTAAAAACTGAACTTCACGTAACCAAAATTCGCACTTCGAAAGCTTGGCATATAAGTTATGTTGTTTAAGAATTTCCAAAACTTGTCTCAAATGCTGATCATGCTCACTTTCTGTCTTTGAATACACCAAAATATCATCTATAAACACAATGACAAACTTGTCTAGGAAAGGTCTACACACACGATTCATCAAATCCATAAATACTGCAGGTGCATTCGTTAAACCAAATGGCATTACTAGGAACCTTTAATGACCATACCTGGTACAAAAAGCAGTCTTTGGAATATCTTCCTCTACTACCCTCACTTGATGATAACCCGATCTCAGATCAATCTTCGAGAAATAAGAAGCCCCTTGTAATTGATCAAACAGATCATCGATTTTGGGAAACGGATACTTATTCTTGATAGTTCTTTTGTTTAGATCTCTGTAGTCAATACACATACGAAAAGTTCCATCCTTCTTTTTAACAAACAAAACTGGTGCACCCCACGGCAAAGAACTCGGTCGGATAAACCCATTATCAAGTAACTCTTGAATCTGTGTCATCATTTCTCTGATCTCAGAAGGAGCCAAACGATACGGAGCTTTCGCAATCGGTGAAGTACCAGGAATCAGATCTATCTTGTATTCAACATCCCAAACAGGAGGCAATCCCGGTAAATCATCTGGAAACACTTCCGGATACTCTGACACAACCCGAACATCGGTAACCGCTTTCTTTTCTTTATTTGCATCAATTGCGTAAGCCAGGAAAGACGCACACCCTTTAGCTAGAGATTTTCTAACTTTCATATACGCGATGATTGGAAAAGAAGAAGAAGAAGATCTATCCCCACGAGCCACGACAAAGGAATAGTAATCAGTTTCTTGTGGCACTGGATACTAGCCTTATGGTGACTTAACCAATCCATGCCCAGTACTAAGTCAAACCCCAGAATAGGCATCAATAAGCAATCTACAGGCAGACTAGTACCATCAATATCTATAGAAACCCCAGTCACAGAAGAAGTTACAGGTACTAACTTACCATCAGCTACCTCTACTTCTAAGGGAGAAGCAATAATAGTAACAGGTATGTTAGAACCTAGAGGGGGGGTGAATAGGTTATATGTCCAATTTTTGAAGTTTTAAAGAGTTTTTGCAAGAAAATAAAAAAGATAGAGTTAGAGAGATATCACCAATCACAAGTTGAACACAATGATTTATAGTGGTTCATGCAAGTGTTAACAAACTTGCACTACATCCACTCCTTGGCCTCACCCACCAAGAGTTTGATCCACTAGCTTCTCTCTTTCAAGGTAGAGATAAACCTTTTACACTTCTCTTTTTTAAACTTGCAAGAATTAATCTTCAAACTTGCAAGTAAGGTAAAGATAACCTTGTTTCACTCTAATTCTATAGGCTAGAGTTGATCCTCACTTCACTCTAATTTAGAAGGCTAGAGTTGATCCTCACACTATTACAAAATGTATGAAATGAATAAGTGGTGTTTAAGCTTTGATGGCTTTGACTTCTTGCTTGAATCTTGAACTTGAAAGATGAATTAATATTCAAAGATATGAGCTCAAGTGTTAGAGAGTATTCTGGATATTTTGTGTTTGCAAGAGGTAAGTAATAAATGAGGTTTGAGTTGGTTTAAATAGAGAAAAAAAAGTCCAAGTCTCAAAACTGTCCAGATGTGCGACGGTCGATCCACGGTCGACCGTGTCTCGACCGTGAGTCGACTGGCAATTTTTGGTTTTTGCAATATAGACGTTGGGCTTTATTTAAAACCACACTCAACTCATTTTTACCATAAAGATCAACTGAAAAGTACATGTTTAAAAGGTTGGTTGATCACATACTTCTAATGTTTGAATTCAAACACAAAAATGGAAGTTTAGAAACCAATACACAAAGTATGTTGGAATTTTACCACTTTGAGAGATTCCTTTGCTAGATATGGTTGTGTATTGTTTCAAAGTGAGATTGTGTTTGGTATTTGCTTAAAATGGGAAGTCTTAGAGTAAATCAACCCACAAAAATAAGTTTATAAAAATTTGTCACTTTTTATAAAAGTTTTATAAAAATAATTTTATAAAAACTTAAACTTATTTTAATTATTTTATTTTTATGCTCATATCAATTGAATATATTCTTGTAGATATCTTCGGCGAAGACTTCATCTTGAATGTTGGTGGCGCTTTATCTTGGACGATTTGGATTTTGACGATTTGTTATAAACAAACTTTGTAACAAATATTTATTTGCTTGATTATATATATAGATGTATATGTGCACATATGTTAATGTTAGTGTATACAATTATATAAACATATTGTATATTTTTTAATTAACAAAAGAGGATATTAATTAAATTCATATTTTCCCAACAATCTCCCCCTTTTTGTTAAAGACAAAAATTTACAATTTGTGAACAAATTGTATAAATAACTTTAACATGTTAACATGTGCATTTATACATATAGATATATATATACCTTCTCCCCCTTTTTTGTTTTGACAAAAAGGACTCCCCCTAGACACAAGCTCCCCCTTGAAGAGAACTCCCCCTTGATTGTAGAACTCCACTTCTTGAAATCTATAAAAATGCATGGAGATACTACCAAGGACTTGCCATGAAGGGTGAGTGCAAAATATATATAATTCATCCAATATGTATAATATTTTTAAGCATGTCAATCCAATGCAATAAGACAATCATAAGAGCAAAGCATAGAAAAGCATAAAAGCATAAGGCATCCATGATCACAAGCAAGAATTATACATGTCTAAATGCATACATAGAATAGTTAATTGTTCTCACACCAAACACACCAAACGAATCAAAGTGAAATTGTTTTTAAAGCATACAACCCAAAGATAAATTGTTTTGAAACATACATATCAAAAACATGGCATAAGCAAAGAAATCATTCCCGGTGAGATGGCTCACCCGCGTCCGTGCCGGAGTTGCATTTAAGAGCATTCATGATCGTCCGCAACATCCCTTTGATGCCCGTGACCTCCTTCCGTAAGGATCGGTGCTCATTGCGCAATTCATTAATGTTGCGATTAAGAGCCGCAATTCTTTCATCAGTAGAGCCCTCACCAAGGCCATAATCCGGGGCAAGAGTGCTTTCCACCTCCGCGTCCCCTTCATCATCCCCTTCAAAGAATCTCTCAATGTCCTCCTCCGTGTCATGGGAGGAGGAATGCGCCCTCTTCTTCCCTTTTCGGGAATGTGAATCCATCTTGGGTAATGTAGCAAGATCGATTGGTAAAGAAGTACCCGGAGTTGGGTTGAGAGGAGGAAGGTTCGGAAGTTGGTGAAAGAGGAGTGTGAGAAGTCTTCCATAAGGAAGATCCCGTCGGCTAGAGGGAAGACCAATCATCCTTTTTGCAAGGATGTACATGATATTGATTTCGGATCTCGATTTCAAAGCATGTAGGAGGACGGCCTGAGTGACACTAATTTCAGAGTGGTGGCCGGATTTAGGAAAGATGTTGGAGTCAATTACTTTGTTCCAAACATTGCACTCATGTAATAGATCCTTGCCTAAGAGGTTTGTTTTGTTACGAGGAACATTGGATTGACAGATGGACCCAATGATCTCGTCAATAGTAAAGGCCGTTGGGAGGTGGTTGAGGCTATGGGAGTCATGATAGAATTTCAACCCGGAGAATGGGACTTGCAACATATCCCCGAGTTGAGCAAGTGTGAAGGAGAAATCTTGGGCGGCTATCTTAAATGTGATCAAGTCGTTATCTTCATCGTATGCATATGTTGCATAGAACTCCCGAATACGCCTAGGAAAAGTGTTACTAGGGAGACGAAGGAAAGTTGACCAATGCATTTGGTCAAAGGTCGCTTGTAGATTAAATTGTTGGAGGTGGGCAGGAACGACCAAGCGCCCTTCATTAATGGGGCGCTTGTTGAGGTTAACCATGATATCCCTCTGAGAGGGAGCAGCGGAGCGAGATGAAGATGTCTTTTGACGCGGCATGGTAATCTAGTGATGCAATAAGTCGTATATCATTCACAAATAATCGCAATGAATAAGAATAAACCTAGTGTGTGTCTATGGTGTAACAAATGTTCATCCAAGCTTGTCATGACACTAGAATTAGAAAAGACACTTTGTTTTGCAAAGTTATGACAAGAGGATGATAATTCGATATATATGAACATATTTAGAGAGTATAGTCAATTGATACAACAAACTCTATAGGAATATGTTCATACATTGTGTGTGTAAGTCCTAAACGTGAGAAGATTTTATGAAAATTTGAAATTATGTGATTACTAGTCTTAGTTATACTATAACAAACTTAAAGAAAATTAATTTGGGAATTAAATGTCAAAAAATAAAAAAATTAAAAAAATTCCAGCAAGCTCACGGTTTTAGCACGGTTTCAGCCGTGGTTCGACCGTGAACCTGCTGTTCCATTTTTTTTTTTTTTTTTTTTTTTTTAAATAGGTACACGATGGTTTTTCCCGAGGTCGACCGTATATGGACCGTGGGAGACCAGATCGATTTTGTGTACTTTTTGTTTAATTTTCTAACATAACTTTTATCTAATATATATTTATCACATATCTTTACTTAACCCATAATTTTCTCATAATCCTCGTCATTAAACTACACCCACAACCATACCCAAATATTTCAAGTTTTTACCAAATACCCATAACCAAAACCCCAAAAGAAATATACACAACCTAAAATCACATGAGTTTTAGGTGCAAAAACGAGATCCTAATGAGGAAGAAAACAAGAATGGTGAAAAATATACCTTTGGAGATGAAGATTTCGTGAAGAGGAGAAGAAAATTCGTGTAGAAAGCTCGTGGATCTTCCGAGAATAGATGAAGAAAACCAAGAGAACTCGTGGATCTTGAAGAAAACTCGAAAAAAAAAACGAAGAAATCGCAACTTTTTACCGAGAATCTTCCGAGAATAGCTTCGTGGGTTCGACCGGATCTTCAACCGTAAGGTAATCTTTAATTTTCTTGTGAGTTTTTGAAGGAAAAATTGAGATTTTTGAGCTTGAAAAACGGCTATGGCGGCTAGGGTTTGAGAGAGAGATAGTGGAAGTGATAAAGTGAGGAGAGGAAAGAGAAAGTGGGCTAAAATAGGGTCCTTCTCGTCAGACGAACGACGGTCGATACACGGTCGACCTCGTATCGACCGCGTGTTCCTTTTCAAAAATGGCATTCTATGGACAGTGGCTCCACGGTCGATACACGGTTTCGACCGTGGTTCGACCGTGAACCCCCTGGAAATCAATTTTTGGCAATTTTCATACAATCATGCATAATTTTTCTAAGGCACATGCTCCATCATTCCTAAACCAAGTCTCAATAGATCAAATGTTTCTCTCTTAAGTGGTTTAGTGAATATGTCCGCAATATTTTCACAAGAATCAACCTTTTCTATGCTAATGTTACCTTTTTGCACATTGTCACGTAGGAAGTGATGTCTAATATCAATATGCTTAGTTCTAGAGTGCAAAACAGGATTTTTACTCAAATCAATAGCACTCTTATTATCACACAAAATAGGAATATCATTTAAATGTACCTCATAGTCCAATAGAGATTGTTGCATCCACAATACTTGTGCACATGCTTTTCCTGCGGCTACATATTCGGCCTCGGTTGTTGATAGTGCTACGGATGTTTGTTTCTTTGAAAGCCATGAACTAAGGCAATATCCAATGAATGCACATACTCCACTTGTACTCTTTCTATCCAAGTAGCATCCTCCAAGATCCGAATCCGCATAGCACATGATGTCAAGTCCACCCATCTTTGGATACCACAATCCTAAGTTGATAGTTCCCTTTATATACCGGAATATTCGTTTAACGGCCTCATAGTGTGATTTCTTTGGATTTTCCTGAAAACGTGCACAAACACAAACACTATACATAATATCGGGGCGACTTGCCGTTAGATAAAGCAAGCTCCCGATTAAACCACGATATCTAGTACTATCAAATACTTCACCTTCTTCATCAAGTGTCAAGTGTGTGTTTGTGGCCATGGGTGTACACATAGGTTTCACATTTTCTAGATCAAACTTCTTAAGCATATCCTTGATGTATTTTGATTGGCTTATGAATGTACCATCTTCATATTGCTTAACTTGAAGACCAAGAAAGTAATTCAATTCACCCATCATGCTCATTTCAAATTCATTATGCATAAGAGTTGAGAATTCATCACATAAATCTTGACATGTTGATCTAAAGATAATATCATCCACATAAATTTGCACAAGTAATATATCATGCTCTTTCTTTTTGGTAAACAAAGTGTTATCAACTTTACCCATGACATAATCATTTTTCAACAAGAATGATCTTAATCTATCATACCATGCTCTAGGTGCTTGCTTAAGGCCATACAATGCTTTTCTAAGTTTGTATACATGAGATGGATTAATTGGATCTTCAAATCCGGGAGGTTAACATACATAGACTTCCTCTTTTATAAAACCATTTAGAAAAGCACTTTTGACATCCATTTGATATAATTTAAAATCCCTTGCACATGCATAAGCAAGTAGAATCCTAATGGATTCCAATCTAGCAACCGGAGCAAATGTTTCATCATAATCAATTCCTTCTTGTTGATTGTATCCTTGGGCAACTAGTCTAGCCTTGTTCCTAGTGATAATCCCATTTTCATCCACTTTGTTTCTAAACACCCATTTGGTTCCTATTATGGTATGACCACTAGGCAAAGGTACTAAATCCCACACTTGGCTTCTAGTGAATTGGTTCAACTCTTCTTGCATTGCCATTACCCAACTTTCATCCTTAATTGCTTCTTTAATGTTCTTGGGTTCTGTGTGAGACACAAATGCAAAGGATGTACTAAGGTTTTGGGCTTGAGATCTAGTGAGTCTTTGGTTTAGATCTCCTATAACTTGGGTTATTGGATGATTCCTATTTTCCCTAACCTCATTTTGTTCACTAGTGAACTTATCATCTACTATAGGATTTTGGTCATTAGGTTTATCTAAGTCAAGTCTAGATAGTTGTGTTTCAATGGCTTCTTCTTCTAGTTTGTCATCATCTACTAGAGGTTGACTCTTAGGTGGTGGAGATTCATCAAATGTGACATTAAGGGATTCCTCCACAACCATAGTGGATTTGTTTAGTACTCTATAGGCTTTGCTATTTAGAGAGTATCCTAAGAAGATACCCTCATAGGCTTTTGGGTCAAACTTGGTTAAATAATCTTTGGTGTTAAGAATAAAACACTTACTTCCAAATACTCTAAGGTGACCTAAGGAAGGTTTCCTACCTTTGATAATCTCATAAGGTGTCTTACCTAGCATTGGTCTAATCAAAACTCTATTGAGTATGTATGTGGTCGTTGAGACCGCATCACACCAAAACTTTTGGGGTATGAATTGTTCATTAAGCATAGTTCTACTCATCTCTTGTAGAGTCCTATTCTTCCTCTCAACTACCCCATTTGATTGAGGAGTGCGAGGAGCCGAAAAGTTATGAGAAACTCCATGTTTATCTCAAAATGCTCCAAATTGCGCTTCATTGTCAAATTCTCTACCATGGTCGGTACGAATTGAAATAATCGTACAACCGAACTGGTTTTGAATTTTCTTTCCAAGAATTTTAAATTTGTCAAATGCTTCACTTTTAGTTTTCAAAAAGGATGTCCATGTATATCTAGAGAAATCATCTACAACAACTAGTGTGTATAGGTTTCCTCCATAACTTTGGATTGATGAAGGTCCAAAAAGATCCATATGCAAAAGCTCAAGACATCTCTTAGAAGATATGACATTTTTAGACTTATGAGATGTATGCACTTGCTTACCTATCTTACATGCATCACAAAAATGATTATCAAATTTCACAATAGGCATGTCTCTAACAAGTTCACTACTAGACAATTTTTGCAATAATCTCATGTTAGCATGTCCTAGTCTTCTATGCCACAAAGTTGAATTATCAATAATAGATGCAAGACATACTTGAGTGTTAGGATTGTCACCAAGTCTACATGTATATAGTCCATTCCTCCTAACACCTTTTACTAGCACATGATCATCTTTGCATATCACACTTTCATGCTTGGAAAATCTAACATTTAAATCCTTATCACATAATTGACCAACACTTATCAAATTGTAAGCTAACCCATTAACATGCTCAACATTTGAAAATTTGATATTATCATGAAGGATGTTACCCTTACCAATTACCTTTCCTCTTAGATTGCTTCCAAACACAACATGTCCTCCATCATACTCCTTGTATGAAGTGAAGAGTTCTCTATTTCCGGTCATGTGTTTTGAGCAACCACTATCAAGTATCCATTCATGAGACATAATCTCATGTTTGTTGCATCCCTACATTCATACAATTATCATTCAAGCTTTTGGTACCCAATGTTTCATGGGTCCGGGATGGTTAGCATCAAAAACTCCTACTCTAATCCACCTTGGAGTAATCTTGAAACCCTTATGATACCATGTGCTCATAGAGTTGATAGGTTTGACATAATGCTTAGGTCTTTGAACCACATTTGATTTGGGTTTCTTGAATCCAAGTCCATGCCTTATGGTTGGAGTGTAAAACCTCTTTACTTGTTCAACACTTGCAACTTTTGGTCTACAAGTGGAAGAACTAGAGCCAAGAGACAAGTTTTGAAAATTAGAAAAATTCCAGTGGGCCGACGGTCGATCCACGGTATCGACCGTGGTTCGACCGTGAGTCTCCTGGATTTTTTCTTTTCCTTTTTCTTTCACAAATCGGATTGTTGTCTCATGGCATATAGGCATGGTGTTAGAAAAACTTGAGAAACCAAGGCCACCCTTATCATTTGATGATTTTTGGACTTTTAGCATTTCATCTAGCCTATGTGTGCTCTCTTCAAATCTTGACAAGGTGGAGTTGTCAATATTTGTCTTTAGCTTAGTCTCCAAACCAATCAAGCTTGGAGATGGTTGAGGAACAACTTGACTTTGTAAATCTTTAATAGTCAAGTTTAACTTCTCAATCTCCTTTTTCAAACTTTTGTTTTCAAACTTTAGTTCCTCATTTTTTTCAAGAATTTTTGAGCTAAAGTCACACAATTGATCATATTGGTCATTATCACTATAATAACTTGAATCGGATTGTACCTCACTTGTCTCAAAGGCCATGAGACATGTTTCCTCTTTGGTGTCATCTTGATTTTCATCACCACTATCACTCCATGCACCTCCTAGAAATGCTTTGTGATTTTCTTTCTTCTTGGATGCAACTTTGGGACAATCACCAATGAGGTGTGAGGAATCACCACATCCATAGCATTCCCTTGAAGGCTTTTTGTCTTTCTTGGCATCAATGCCTTGCTTATACTTTCTTGGGTCAAATGGAGCCTTCACATGTTTGCCCTTCCTTTTGAAGAATTTCTTGAAGTTCCTCACCATCATAGCATATTCTTCATCATCATCACTATTTGCATCATCTTCCTCATCACTTGAGGATTCTTTAACATGTTTGGCTTTGAGAGCAATGGATTTTGACTTCTCCTTCTTCAACTTGGCAATTTCATCATCTTTTTGCATTATCACCTCATACACCTTGAGGTTTCCAATAAGCTCATCCATTTGGAGTAGATTCAAATCCTTTGACTCCTCTATGGCCGTCACCTTAGCTCTCCATTTTGGTGAAAGAGCCCTAAGAAACTTTCTCACAATTTTCTTGTTAGAATACGTAGTCCCAAGTGACTTGAGACTAGTAACAATAGTATTGAATTTAGAGAAAGCATCATCAATGCTCATTTCATCAAGTATTTGAAATTGCTCATATTGTTGTACAAGCAACTCAATCTTGTTGTCAAGGACTTGAGCATTTCCTTGATGGGTAGTGACAAGAGATTTCCAAATGGCATTTGCACTATCCAACATAAAAACTCTTTCATACTCTTTTCTAGGTAGTGCATTGTATAAAAAGAGTTTTGCTTCAAAATTTTTGGAAATCATCTTCTTGTCCTCTTGATCCCATTTGTCCTTAGGAGTTGGTACATATGCATCAATTTTAGAATCAAAGGTTTTTGGCACATGATCACCATCCTCTATGATATCCCAAAGATCAACATCTTTGGCTTTAACATATGTCATAAACCTTTGTTTCCAAAATCAAAAACCTTCTTCTTCAAGAAGTGGAGGTCTAACCATAGAATTCCCCTCTACAAAGTTTGGTCCCATTTTCAACTCAAAGAATTTTTGAAAAATGTTTTAGAACACTTCAAAGCAAGTTTTCAAAAATTATCAAGAGCAACTTGCTCTGATACCAATTGTTAGAACCTAGAGGGGGGGTGAATAGGTTATATGTCCAATTTTTGAAGTTTTAAAGAGTTCTTGCAAGAAAATAAAAAAGATAGAGTTAGAGAGATATCACAAATCACAAGTTGAACACAATGATTTATAGTGGTTCATGCAAGTGTTAACAAACTTACACTACATCCACTCCTTGGCCTCACCCACCAAGAGTTTGATCCACTAGCTTCTCTCTTTCAAGGTAGAGATAAACCTTTTACACTTCTCTTTTTTAAACTTGCAAGAATTAATCTTCAAACTTGCAAGTAAGGTAAAGATAACCTTGCTTCACTCTAATTCTATAGGCTAGAGTTGATCCTCACTTCACTCTAATTTAGAAGGCTAGAGTTGATCCTCACACTATTACAAAATGTATGAAATGAATAAGTGGTGTTTAAGCTTTGATGGCTTTGACTTCTTGCTTGAATCTTGAACTTGAAAGATGAATTAATATTCAAAGATATAAGCTCAAGTGTTAGAGAGTATTCTGGATATTTTTTGTTTGCAAGAGGTAAGTAATAAATGAGGTTTGAGTTGGTTTAAATAGAGAAAAAAAAGTCCAAGTCTCAAAACTGTCCAGATGTGCGACGGTCGATCCACGGTCGACCGTGTCTCGACCGTGAGTCGACTGGCAATTTTTGGTTTTTGCAATATAGACGTTGGGCTTTATTTAAAACCACACTCAACTCATTTTTACCATAAAGATCAACTGAAAAGTACATGTTTAAAAGGTTGGTTGATCCCATACTTCTAATGTTTGAATTCAAACACAAAAATGGAAGTTTAGAAACCAATACACAAAGTATGTTGGAATTTTACCACTTTGGGAGATTCCTTTGCTAGATATGGTTGTGTATTGTTTCAAAGTGAGATTGTGTTTTGTATTTGCTTAAAATGGGAAGTCTTAGAGTAAATCAACCCACAAAAATAAGTTTATAAAAATTTGTCACTTTTTATAAAAGTTTTATAAAAATAATTTTATAAAAACTTAAACTTATTTTAATTATTTTATTTTTATGCTCATATCAATTGAATATATTCTTGTAGATATCTTCGGCGAAGACTTCATCTTGAATGTTGGTGGCGCTTTATCTTGGACGATTTGGATTTTGACGATTTGTTATAAACAAACTTTGTAACAAATATTTATTTGTTTGATTATATATATAGATGTATATGTGCACATATGTTAATGTTAGTGTATACAATTATATAAACATATTGTATATTTTTGAATTAACAAAAGAGGATATTAATTAAATTCATATTTTCCCAACAAGGTAGTTGCAGTTTGTCACACAAAGTTACAGACATGAATGATCTATTGGCACCCAAATCAAATAACACACGAGCAGGCATGGAGTTCACGATAAACATACCCGTGATTACATCACTGTTTTCTGTAGCCTCAGTGATAGTCATCTTAAAAGCTCTACCTTCAGCAGAAGGTGTGACTTTCCGCTTTTGACCTGCAGACGATCCCCCGACAGATGCTACCCCCTGCCCCGTCCCCTTTGACCTCTGCCTTGTGCAAGCACACACTCTGTGACCTTCCTCGTGACAATTCCAGCATACGTTTGTTTTAAACTGATAGGTAGATGGTTCGTGGCCATATCCACCACAACGCAAACATCTTTTCGTCTGAACAGTACAAGGACCGGTATGGCTGGAATTACATGGTTTACACCATGGTTTATTCTGATACGAACTCGAACCCTTTGATCTCTGATCGCCTCTATTCTGATTTCCTTGCCACTTGCCCTTGCTTTGATTTCCTCCTTGGTTCCCACTCGACCTATGAGCCAATCCTTTTCCCGGTTCATTTTCTCCCGAGCTCTCACATCGCCCTCAGCCGCTCTTGCAAGTGTAAAAGCTTGTACCAATGAAATTTCCATCCGGGTGTTACCCCGATACTCAGGTAATATAGTTTGAACAAAATGGTCTGTTTGTGATGGCTCATCTGGAACCCATTGCTTGGCAAACCTTAACTTCTCATTGAATTTCACAATCAACTCATCAACTGACATCTTGTCATCTTGTGCTAAATCCATGAACTCCCGTTTCACCTTGGACAAATCATAGGTGTTACAAAACTGTTCACAAAACTTAGCTTGGAATTGCTCCCAAGTTATAGAGTTGATAACATCCCGAGATAAGTAAGCTGTTAAAGAATCCCACCAAGTTGCCGCTTGGCCTTTCAATCTCTTTGTAGGAAACTTGACTCGATCCGATTCTTCACAGTTACTGGTATCTAAAGCCTTAACCGTTTCCCGCAACCAGTTCAAAGTATCGGTAGGGTTAGAACTTCCAGAGTATTCAGGCGGTTGACAATCCATAAAATCTTTAAACTGAGCCTTTGATCTAAAACCTCCCTGATTAGGGTACCAAGGGACAAAGAAGTTTTGTTGTGGTTGGTACTGTTGTTGAGGTTGGTAAGGTTGGGACATAGGAGGCATAGACACGAATGGTAAAGTTCCAAAGGGTGTTGACACCGTTTTAAAAGATGCAGCTGAATAAACAGGTGGTGGTATCGATTGGGTAAACACAGCCGACTCTCTGGGCATTTGAATTGTTTGTGTTTGCTGTGATGATTGATTCTGATGTTGTTGTTCCAGTTTCTGGACCCCATCCCTTAAAGTTTGCAAAGTATCTTCTAACTGCAACACATATTCCTGTTGCTCAGATTCACCATTGACAGAGGTTCCTGCCCTGTTATGCTGTTCATTTGCTGCAGTAGAGGATTGATTGTTCCTTCTGGGAGACGTAGGGGTAGTTGTCGGATTCACGTTATCAGCCATTATCTATGCTATACACAGCATCTCACCAATTGTTAGATATAATCCGTTAGTTTAAACATATTAACTACCCTCAAAGCTACTCTACTAATTACCCACCTTGGAAATACTGGACTGACTAGAGCCTTGGCTCGAGTATTGCACAAATTATTTATGCAAATCCTCAAACCAACGCTCTGATACCAACTTGTAACACTGTACTTTTTAAACATATAATATAATCGCATGCGGAAGCTAAATACTTATAAATAACTTAATTACATAATATATACAAAATATTATGTTGTTTTATACATCAAAACTTCTACAGTGTTATTCCAAAAACAGGCTCTTATAAAAAACCAGACATCAGAGTTTGGTCTGTCCATATTCCCAGTCCAAAGCATCAAGATTACCTCCGATAATCTGCAAAACAGTCTAGTGGGGAATTAGCACAAAGCTAAGTGAGTGAACCAATATCTAATCATAAACAAGGCAAACATGCCAAAACCCAAATAGCTCATGAATCCCAGGAGAAACGGCGGTGTTGCAAGCACCTACAACCAAGGTCGGCCAAAACCAAGGTTTACAGATAGCCTGCTACCAGTGATAACAATACCATCCTTCTTGAGTACAACAAATGCACCCTAAGATCTGGTACGGTACACCCCCAAGCAACAGGCCCAGCATCTTGCTGATCTCCAAATAACATGTATATACAATCCAAACAAGAGCATTCTAAATAGGATATTAAATCCTATATATCAAAAGATTTAAATCCACTCACCAAAGTCTTCAAAGATATGAAGCACACTCAAGTGACTAACTCACTGAGTCTTCTCAGTTCCTGAGATTGAAGTAACCCTAGTAAGTATTCAAATCATAATACTGATCCAAAATAGATATCATATCTAACCATGTAAATCATGTATGATTAGAATTGAATATACACATATATATATCATACATAAATCCCAAAGATGTAAAAATCATTAAATCCGATTGAATCCAAATCCGATTGAATGGTAATCCAAGTAAAGATCTAAATCCGATAATACCAAATCCGATAATATCCGAATCCGATAATATCCAAATCTGATAATATCCAAATCCGATG
Organism: Pulicaria dysenterica; assembly: GCA_947179395.2. NCBI lineage: Eukaryota > Viridiplantae > Streptophyta > Magnoliopsida > Asterales > Asteraceae > Pulicaria > Pulicaria dysenterica. Next base: position 28,102,750 of record OX359293.1, read on the forward strand.
GAATGAAAATCTAAGTAAAGGTCTAAATCTGAGCAAAGGTTAGAATCCGATAAAGTCACAATCCGATAGAGTCACAATCCGATGAAATCACAATCCAATAAAGTCACAATCCGATAACTGAATTCCGATCAAATAGTTAAGGCATTTACATGTCTAATTTCATACTTAAAGTCATAAATCCGATCAAATGTTCAAATCCGATAATCCAAGATTCCGATAAAAGAGTTAAGGCCAAATCCGATAAACATGAAATCCGGTAAAAAGTCCAAATCCGGTAAAATGTACAAATCCGATAAAATGTATCGGAATTCACCAATACCGATCAAATCTATCGGAATTCATCTAATTCCGATAGATTCATCCCCAAATCCGATTAATTTATAAGTTCTTCCCCAATTCTGATTTCTAACTTAAATCACTACTGATTTTAAGCATGCAAATCATATATGTTTTCCAGAATCAGTCTAAACATATAAACAACATGTATAAAGCATAAAATCTAACATGCATACATCCTAAGTTCATCAAACCATTATCAAGATCAATCGGAATTCATCTCATATATTCAAAACCGAATACAATTATCATTTAACAAATTAAGATCAGTATGCTAACCTTGAATGAGTTCTGAATTCAAAAACTTAATTGCATGTACAAACTAAGATCAATTTGGTTTGATTCTATTCTTCTATCTATTTCTTGATCCCGGCCGAGAGGGAAAATAACACACACACACACACACACTAATTTTGTTGTTTGCATGAAATGTGAGAGAGAGGAATGGTGAGATGGTGATTAATCACCACTCTCGGCCAGCTCACCAAAATCCACTAACAATATAATAATAAGATTAATTTAATTAAACAAATCAATTAATCACAATTAAATCAATTAATCAACATAATTAATTTAAATCCAAATCTAAACTTGATTAATTACCTTAATCCTACTAGGCCGGGAAAGTGGGTGTTTCAAATCTCCCCCTCTTAAGAAGATTCCGTCCTCAGAATCTCAACGCGCTCAAACAGAGAAGGATAATAGCTCTTCATGTCGGCTTCGGTTTGCCAAGTTAAATCAGATCCCAAACTGTGTTTCGATTTAACCAAAACCAACGGTATCTGCTTCTTTCTCAGCTTTGTAACCATTCGATCTAACAGTTCAACGGGTTCTTCTACAAGTTTCTGATTAATATCCACGCGAAGATCTTGTATTGGTAGAACCTGAGTCTGATCCTCTACATTGCACTTAAGCAGATAACAAACATTAAAAGTGTCATGAATTCCAACTAACTCATCTGGTAGGTCTAAAACTACAGTCTGATCATTAACAACTCTTTGGATTCTGAAAGGACCAATATAACGAGGAGCCAACTTCCCGCGTTTACCAAATCTTATAACACCCTTCCAAGGTGATACTTTCATATAAACCATTTCACCTTCAACAAACGATACGGGTCGATGACGCGGATCAGCATACATTTTCTGTCTATCTCTTGCAGCTTTCAATTTATCCCGAGCAATAGCAACCTTATCAGCTGTCATCTGTACAATATCAGGTCCTGTAAATTGCTTTTCCCCAGCTTCTAACCAATAAGTAGGGGTTCTACAAGGACGACCATACATTATTTCATACGGAGGCATACCAATACTACTATGATAGGAATTGTTATAAGTAAATTCCACTAACGGTAGATGTGAATCCCATGAACCCCCAAATTCTAGCACGCAAGCTCTGAGCATATCTTCCAAAGTCTAAATAGTTCTCTCTGACTGACCATCTGTTTGCGGGTGATATGCCGTACTCAAATTTACCCTGGATCCCAACTCCTATTGCAATCTGTTCCAGAAGTTAGATACGAACCTCGAGTCTATGTCTGAAACAATAGTTAGAGGCACCCCATGTCTAGACACTATCTCATCGATATATAATTGAGACAGTTTGCTTAAAGAAGCAGTTCCAGCTGTAGCCAGGAAGTGTGCACTCTTGGTCAATCTGTCGACAATAACCCAAATCATATCATGCCCTTTTTGTGTTCGTGGAAGTTTCGTTACAAAATCCATCGTTATGTGATCCCATTTCCACTCAGGTATCTCTAACTGTTTCAACGATCCGTACGGTTTCAGATGTTCAGCTTTAACTTGAGCACAAATGTGGCACATCCCAACAAAGTTGGCTATATCTGTTTTCATCGTAGGCTACCAATATCGAGTCTTCAGATCATGGTACATCTTCGTGCTACCCGGATGTATTGATAATCTGGACTTGTGAGCTTCATTCAATATTAACTCCCTCAAATTACCAAACTTCGGTACCTAAACACGTGTATGATAAATCCTCAAACCACGCGAATCGGTAGTTAGCTCTTGCTGACGTTTAATCATCAGTTCATCCTTTAAGTTCTCATCTTTCAAGGCTTCTAGCTGTGCAGCTACCAACTAATCCACTAAGTCAGACTTAATCTCCAATCGCATAAATTGTACAGTATCCGAATATCCCTTTCTGCTGAGTGCATCTGCAACTACATTCTCTTTACCCGGATGATACTGAATGTCGCAATCATAATCCTTGATCAATTCTAACCAACAGCGTTGTCTCATGTTCAATTCCTTCTGGGTAAACACATATTGTAAACTTTTATGGTCGGTGCAAATCTTACATTTAGTTCCATACAAATAGTGCGTACACAATTTCAGTGCAAATACTACGGTAGCTAATTCCGAATCATGAATTGGGTAATTTGGTTCATTCGGTTTCAACTGTCTTGAAGCATAAGAAATTACTTTACCCCTCTGCATCAAAACACATCCCAAACCGGCGTGAGAAGCATCACAATATACAACAAAATCCTCTGAACCCTCAGGCAACGAAAGAACAGGCGCTTGACACAACAATTGTTTCAGAATCTGAAAAGCATTTTCTTGAGCTGAACCCCATAGAAACGGAACATCCTTTCGAGTTAACTTAGTTAACGGACCAGCCAACTTAGAGAAATTTTTGATAAACCTGCGGTAATAACCTGCCAATCCCAGAAAACTCTTTATCTCTATAGGTGTTTTCGGAGCATTCCAGTTCATTACTGCCTCAATTTTGGACGGATCCACTTTGATACCTTCCTGACAAATCACATGACCTAAAAACTGAACTTCACGTAACCAAAATTCGCACTTCGAAAGCTTGGCATATAAGTTATGTTGTTTAAGAATTTCCAAAACTTGTCTCAAATGCTGATCATGCTCACTTTCTGTCTTTGAATACACCAAAATATCATCTATAAACACAATGACAAACTTGTCTAGGAAAGGTCTACACACACGATTCATCAAATCCATAAATACTGCAGGTGCATTCGTTAAACCAAATGGCATTACTAGGAACCTTTAATGACCATACCTGGTACAAAAAGCAGTCTTTGGAATATCTTCCTCTGCTACCCTGACTTGATGATAACCCGATCTCAGATCAATCTTCGAGAAATAAGAAGCCCCTTGCAATTGATCAAACAGATCATCGATTTTGGGAAACGGATACTTATTCTTGATAGTTCTTTTGTTTAGATCTCTGTAGTCAATACACATACGAAAAGTTCCATCCTTCTTTTTAACAAACAAAACTGGTGCACCCCACGGCAAAGAACTCGGTCGGATAAACCCATTATCAAGTAACTCTTGAATCTGTGTCATCATTTCTCTGATCTCAGAAGGAGCCAAACGATACGGAGCTTTCGCAATCGGTGAAGTACCAGGAATCAGATCTATCTTGTATTCAACATCCCAAACAGGAGGCAATCCCGGTAAATCATCTGGAAACACTTCCGGATACTCTGACACAACCCGAACATCGGTAACCGCTTTCTTTTCTTTATTTGCATCAATTGCGTAAGCCAGGAAAGACGCACACCCTTTAGCTAGAGATTTTCTAACTTTCATATACGCGATGATTGGAAAAGAAGAAGAAGAAGATCTATCGCCACGAACCACGACAATGCGACCCGTCAGCCAAAGGAATAGTAATCAGTTTCTTGTGGCACTGGATACTAGCCTTATGGTGACTTAACCAATCCATGCCCAGTACTAAGTCAAACCCCAGAATAGGCATCAATAAGCAATCTACAGGCAGACTAGTACCATCAATATCTATAGAAACCCTAGTCACAGAAGAAGTTACAGGCACTAGCTTACCATCAGCTACCTCTACTTCTAAGGGAGAAGCAATAATAGTAACAGGTAGTTGCAGTTTGTCACACAAAGTTACAGACATGAATGATCTATTGGCACCCGAATCAAATAACACACGAGCAGGCATGGAGTTCACGATAAACATACCCGTGATTACATCACTGTTTTCTGTAGCCTCAGTGATAGTCATCTTAAAAGCTCTACCTTCAGCAGAAGGTGTGACTTTCCGCTTCTGACCTGCAGACGATCCCCCGACAGATGCTACCCCCTGCCCCGTCCCCTTTGACCTCTGCCTTGTGCAAGCACACACTCTGTGACCTTCCTCGTGACAATTCCAGCATACGTTTGTTTTAAACTGATAGGTAGATGGTTCGTGGCCATATCCACCACAACGCAAACATCTTTTCGTCTGAACAGTACAAGGACCGGTATGGCTGGAATTACATGGTTTACACCATGGTTTATTCTGATACGAACTCGAACCCTTTGATCTCTGATCGCCTCTATTCTGATTTCCTTGCCACTTGCCCTTGCTTTGATTTCCTCCTTGGTTCCCACTCGACCTATGAGCCAATCCTTTTTCCCGGTTCATTTTCTCCCGAGCTCTCACATCGCCATCAGCCGCTCTTGCAAGTGTAAAAGCTTGTACCAATGAAATTGCCATCCGGGTGTTACCCCGATACTCAGATAATATAGTTTGAACAAAATGGTCTGTTTGTGATGGCTCATCTGGAACTCATTGCTTGGCAAACCTTAACTTCTCATTGAATTTCACAATCAACTCATCAACTGACATCTTGTCATCTTGTGCTAAATCCATGAACTCCCGTTTCACCTTGGACAAATCATAGGTGTTACAAAACTGTTCACAAAACTTAGCTTGGAATTGCTCCCAAGTTATAGAGTTGATAACATCCCGAGATAAGTAAGCTGTTAAAGAATCCCACCAAGTTGCCGCTTGGCCTTTCAATCTCTTTGTAGGAAACTTGACTCGATCCGATTCTTCACAGTTACTGGTATCTAAAGCCTTAACCGTTTCCCGCAACCAGTTCAAAGTATCGGTAGGGTTAGAACTTCCAGAGTATTCAGGCGGTTGACAATCCATAAAATCTTTAAACTGAGCCTTTGATCTAAAACCTCCCTGATTAGGGTACCAAGGGACAAAGAAGTTTTGTTGTGGTTGGTACTGTTGTTGAGGTTGGTAAGGTTGGGACATAGGAGGCATAGACACGAATGGTAAAGTTCCAAAGGGTGTTGACATCGTGTTAAAAGGTGCAGCTGAGTAAACAGGTGGTTGTATCGATTGGGTAAACACATCTGACTCTCTGGGCATTTGAATTGTTTGTGTTTGCTGTGATGATTGAGTTTGATGTTGTTGTTCCAGTTCCTGGACCCTATCCCTTAAAGTTTGCAAAGTATCTTCTAACTGCAAGACATATTCCTGTTGCTCAGATTCACCATTGTGAGAGGTTCCTGCCCTGTTATGTTGTTCATTTGCTGCAGTAGAGGATTGATTGTTCCTTCCGGGGGACGTAGGGGTAGTTGTCGGATTCACGTTATCAGCCATTATCTATGCTATACAAAGCATCTCACCAATTGTTAGATATAATCCGCTAGTTTAAACACACTAACTACCCTCAAAGCTACTCTACTAATTACCCACCCTCGGAATACTGGACTGACCAGAGCCTTGGCTCGAGTATTGCATAAATTATTTATGCAATTCCTCAAACCAATGCTCTGATACCAACTTGTAACACTGTACTTTTTAAACATATAATATAATCGTATGCGGAAGCTAAATACATATAAATAACTTAATTACATAATAGATAAAAAATATTATGTTGTTTTATACATCAAAACTTTTACAGTGTTAATCCAAAAACAGGCTCTTATCAAAAACTAGACATCAGAGTTTGGTTTGTCCATATTCCCAATCCAAAGCATCAAGATTACCTCCGATAATCTGCAAAACAGTCTAGTGGGGAATTAGCACAAAGCTAAGTAAGGGAACCAATATCTAATCATAAACAAGGCAAACATGCCAAAACCCAAATAGCTCATGAATCCTAGGAGAAACGGCGGTGTTGCAAGCACCTACAACCAAGGTCGGCCAAAACCAAAGTTTACCGATAGCCCTGCTAACAGTGATAACAATACCAGCCTTCTTGAGTACAACAAATGCACCCTAAGATCTGGTACGGTACACCCCCAAGCAACAGGCCCAGCATTATGCTGATCTCCAAATAACATGTATATACAATCCAAACAAGAGCATTCCAAATAAGATATTAAATCCTGTATATCAAAAGAAATAAATCCACTCACCAAAGTCTTCAAAGATATGAAGCACTCTCAAGTGACTAACTCACTGAGTCTTCTCAGTTCCTGAGATTGAAGTAACCTAAGTCAGTATTCAAATCATAATACTGATCCAAAATAGATATCATATCTAACCATGTAAATCATGTATGATCAGAATTGAATATACACATATATATATATATATATATATCATACAAAAATCCCAAAGATGTACAAATCATTAAATCCGATTGAATCCAAATCCGATCGAATGGTAATCCAAGTAAAGATCTAAATCCGATAATACCAAATCCGATAATATCCAAATCCGATGGAATGAAAATCTAAGTAAAGGTCTAAATCTGAGCAAAGGTTAGAATCCGATAAAGTCACAATCCGATGAAATCACAATCCGATAACTGAATTCCGATGAAATAGTTAAGGCATTTACATGTCTAATTTCATACTTAAAGTCATAAATCCGATCAAATATTCAAATCCGATAATCCAAGATTCCGATAAAAGAGTTAAGGCCAAATCCGATAAACATAAAATCCGGTAAAAAGTCCAAATCCGGTAAAATGTACAAATCCGATAAAATGTATCGGAATTCACCAACACAGATCAAATCTATCGGAATTCATCTAATTCCGACAGATTCATCCCCAAATCTGATTATTTTATAAGTTCTTCCCCAATTCTGATTTCTAACTTAAATCACTACTGATTTTAAGCATGCAAATCATATATGTTTTCCAGAATCAGTCTAAACATATAAACAACATGTATAAAGCATAAAATCTAACATGCATACATCCTAAGTTCATCAAACCATTATCAAGATCAATCGGAATTCATTTCATATATTCAAAACCGAATACAATTATCATTTAACAAATTAAGATCAGTATGCTAACCTTGAATGAGTTGTGAATTCAGAAACTTAATTGCATGTACAAACTAAGATCAATTTGGTTTGATTCTATTCTTCTATCTATTTCTTGATCTCGGCCGAGAGGGAAAACAACACACACACACACACAACCTAATTTTGTTGTTTGTATGAAATGTGAGAGAGAGGAATGGTGAGATGGTGATTAATCACCACTCTCGGCCAGCTCACCAAATTCCACTAACAATATAATAATAAGATTAATTTAATTAAACCAATCAATTAATCACAATTAAATCAATTAATCAACATAATTAATTTAAATCCAAATCTAAACTTGATTAATTACCTTAATCCTACTAGGCGGGGAAAGTGGGTGTTACATATAGTGTGCAATATCATCAGGCGGAGTGGTGCAAGTGAACTGAAGTATAAATACACGTTAATGAAAGATAGAGTAAATAAACCTACCCATAGCTGATGTGTTTACCACCAGTACAACCAAACAACCAATCTTTATCTCGTTATTATATGCTCAACAAAATCTAATAATTCTTGTATTAATGGGTTCCTATCAGCATCCTAGATAGCCCCTAACAATTAATCAGATTCATTATCATCACAGCTGTATACAATTGAATTAAGATTTAAGAAACACTTAAACCTGAATGTAAGTGGTTTACCTTAAGGAACAACATTCCTTTTCCTTTTCTTTCACTTATCACAAGCACCTCAAGGGCATCTTCTAGGCCTGATGTCTTGATGTTACTTTTTACTCCGTAAGGTATACATCTGGCTTTGCAAATTAACTATTAGAAATTTATAAATAAGAAACAAATCCACTATGGAGTTCAAAACACCTTGTAATTTCTATGTTTATGGTTTAGTAACATAGATTGAAAACAGATTTCTACTAAAAAAACAGAAACATATTTCTACTAATTTAACCTTGTCCAAACACAAAAAACAGTCATCTATTTTCTAATTTGCAACAAAGAATGTATACACACAAACCAACTAATCTACTACATCAGACTTAAACTTAAATAAACTTTAAGAAATGTACTAAGTTCAGAAACACCAATAATACATATACAACATTAGTTGGAATCTGTTCAATTTAAAAAAAAATCAGATGACAAGGCAATAACTCATCATCAGAATGTTCAAACAGTAAACAATATCCCACTAAAACCTCTCAAATCTGAATCACACATTAGCAGAAAATACTATGCGTATAACCACAAGAGGGAGGGGATGTTACCTCGTAGTTTATCTTCAAAAATGAGCTCAGGAAGATACGATGAAACCCAATCTCCTTCTCGGTTTGATCGGTGCATCCACACACAACAGCAGTTCATGAACAGCCAATTAATCCCACTCGATTCAAAGCTATATTGGGTTATTAATGTAGTAAATACTGAATGAAAGTAACCTGATCCCAGTGTTGATATAACCTAAATAAAACTCATACTTTGTGTGTGTTAGTTTTCGGCCTAAAGCTTAAACAAAGACGGCATGAACCCAATAATAAACTTAGATTCCACCATGAAATCGGTTGTAGCAGTTTAGAATCTCGTACCTAAGTGTTATTCTAGATAGCTTCCTTTCGATTTGAAGTATTGCCTCGTCCCCTGCTCCCTTCTTGTTCTCGGGTTCAAGTGGATTTCGAACAACAATATTATGCTCTTAACCATCTAATACTAGCTGAACGACAAGGGATTTCAATTGATAATGGTTGAAGGTGAGCTTAGCTTCTTTCCTCTGCTCGAGCAACCCTTGTACCGAACGAAATCTCCATGAAAGCTCGATAAATTAACAGGGAAGTGTGCATCGATTCGAAATAAGGTGGAGGAGATTACCGAGCTTCAATCGATCGAGGGTTGCGGTTTTTCGAATCTCCCCTGCCCTCGTCGGCTTCATCACACACATGCCCTCACCCCTCAGCATAAAACGATTTCTCTCTTCTTTTCTTTTGCGGCGAAGGAGGCGGCTACTGTAGCATAAAGGGAGAATGGCCCATGCCCTAGTGTACCGTATATATGTGTTGTGTGGCCGTGTGGGTGAAGCATGCTGGGCTTCGGCCCAACTTATCTATCCTTTGTATGCACACAAACATATATAGATGTATATGCTTAATTCCTACATCTAACCCCAAAACTCATCCACAACCTACATTAATAATTAAACCCAATAGTAACTTGACCAACATAAATAATAATTAGGTGTTTAATTCACCGATATTAATACTAGCATCAATAACTAATAATAATAACAAAAAAACGGGTATTACAAATTTTGTGATTATAACCTAAATTTTTGTTTGACTCCAAAACCAAACTAAATTAATTTAATTAATTTAAGTATTTTCAATAACCAATCTAAAGTTACTTTAAGTCTTTTTAGTTGCCTCTAAAATTTAGAGTCTTTATTTATAGTAGTGTAGGAATATTTAGTTTCCATTTCAATTTTTATATATACATATATAATTATTTCTTTTATAAAATATAAAATATTATATATTAGTATATTATTATATAATTTGTTTAATGATTTGAAATACAACATGAAAATAAAGTAATATTTTTATTATGCAACCTTTTAATTTAAAGTTGTCTTTAAGTTATAGTAATGCAACCTTTTAAATAAAAGTTGCCTTTAAGTTATAGTAATGCAACCTTTTAAAAAAGAAGTTGCAATTTTTAATAAAATTTGGCAACTTTTAATAAAAAGGTTGCATATGGTATACTAATGCAACCTTTTTACAAAACAAAGTCATTTTATAATCAAACGCAACTCATTTAAAAATGTTGCTTCTAAAAGGTTGCGTTAGGCTCGTTTTGTAGTAGTGAATGATATGGAAAGGTGAAATTTATTGACTACGTGTTTTAAAACTGTAATTAAGTAAAAAGTAAAAAAAATATATATTTGAACTAAATATAACAATAATAATTTAGCAACAATACGTTTTTACACTTATCCATAAACTTTAAAACTATGATTATTAATCACCTTAATGAAGATATGCTATCCAGCTTTTTGCCTGGTTATTATTGATGATCCTGTCGGCACAATATCGACGCAATGTTCACAGGGTGTCGGAAAAAAAACGAACCCGAATAAAGCAAACTGAAAAAATTAAAGTCGGGTTATTAAAGCTTCACTATTTATTTTATGTTTGCTTTAGAATTAGGATCTATTCTTTTGTGTTTTAGTGAGCACCATATACAGTTTTTGTAAGCACCATATTTGATTCCATGTCATGTTTGGTTTTTTATAGACACCATATTTGGTTCTAAATCATAGAATAAAAAGTTGGTAAGTGTAGTATAAATACCCACTTAATGAAACATTTTACATCGGTCAAGTAACTTAATGTGTTTTATTTAATCAAATACCTGATTAATTATTTTTAGCACAAAGCGATATATATGGAGACTCTGGACATTTTATGTGTATACATATATATTTATTAAATACTTGTATTAAAAAAAATGAGAAGATAAATATAAAATATATCAAGAGTTACAAACAGCCAATGATTTTTCTTTTTATTTCTTTGTTAGTACATTAAACGAACAATTAGAATTTTGAAAAACTCAATAAAAAAAGAAGTGAAAAAAATATTATTTGATAAACCCGAATGCAGATTTATCCGAAACGAACCTGAATAACCCGGAACCAAATAACCTAAATTCTTATATGATTCGGTTAACGGTTATTTTTAAAAATACAAATACCGAATAAATCGATCAGAATAACCTGAAAACAAAACAAAATAACCGAATAACCTTTCTAACAAATGTTAAATTAATTTTTTACATAGTTTTTTACAGTCATTTTTTTTGGAAGAATTTCATATATATCCTTACAAACTTTCTTAATTACGTATATATCCTTTTAAAAATCAATATTACGCATGTAACCTTTTAAAACCTCTAAACTCTCAAATATGCCATTATCCCTAAATTAATAGTTATTAAATAAATATAATTTTAAACCATGTCTTCTAATTTAATTGTTACAACAAAAATACCTTAAATACCCCTTTTTCATAAAATTATATATAAATGCCAAGCCCCTGCGTTAGCCCGTTCCCCTTATCCGGCGAATTCTGTCTCAGGCAAACTAATATTTTCCGACAACACAATATCTCCGGCGACTTCTTTTTAAGTCTATTTGATTTCTTGTCAACGAAATGGGTTTTTTGAAGTCGATTAATTCTCTTGTTTAACAATTTGTTTAAATTGATTCAGGTATTTATGAGTTATTCAACTTCGTCGGCTCGAGGTTTCATAAATTCAAAGCTTCTCACATGGGTTTCATAATTTTGTATTTTTCGATTTTAGATTATGCGGTTTCATAGTCTGAATTATTTTGTGGGTTTTAATAATTTGGTGGTTATATAATCGAACTATTTTGTGGGTTTTTTGTGGGTTTTAATAATCTTGTGTAACCTTCTAGTTTAAATGGATGTAAAATGTTGAAGCTTTCTAATAATAATATCCACTTGCAGGTGAGAAGGTTATAGTGGTTAGTTTGTGAGTGAGTCACCTGAGACAATAGAGTTGCCGAAGAAAGAAGTCGCCGGAGAAGGGGGAGCCGCTAACGGAGGGGCTTGGTATTTGTTTTTTATTTTATGAAAAAAAACGGTATTTAAGGTATTTTGGTTGTAAATTAGATAAGAAAACATGGTTTTTAAATTTAAAATTTTTTATTACTATTAAATTAGGGATAAGGGCATATTTGTGAGTTTAGAGGTTTTAAAAGGGAGATGGTCTGTACATAATAAATTTTTGCCATACACAACAATTTGTTGTTGTTTGGATCATCATACCCTTGAATATTTGGACTAGAGTAAAAGATAGTGGAATTCTAGGAACATAAATGTCACAATTATTGTGTACGACAAAAATTTGTTGTATACAAATCAACTCCCGTTTTAAAAGGATATAAGCGTAATATTGATTTTTACAAGGATATATAGGTAATTAAGAAAGTTTGTAAGAATATATATGAAATTGTCCTTTCCTAAACAAACATCGACTTGCATGATGATGAATAATTATAGGACACCCAAAAAGCACCAATAATTTAAATTTAGATAAAATTATCCTTACAAAAAGTTAAAGTTGATTGTATGTGTTTAAAAATTGTATTATAAAACAAAACTACCACATAAAATATAAAAAGAATTGATAAAAAAAATATGTTTATAGAACGATTGTATATAACCATACAACTTATTATAGTTTTAGATAAAGCCATAAAGGTAATTATATTATTGACAAAAATTATTACAATAGTTCTTTATTATAATACTTAATTTAAAGCTTGCATTATATGTGTTTCCTTTTTGTATTATAAAAGTAGCCTGGTTATTATGACTGTTTATATCTTATATTTCCTGTCATATCTTATTTCTTGCAGGATTAAGTATTGTTAGAGGTGTAATCAAGCCAAACCGAGTTAGGATAGTGCCAAGTTCGACTCGTTCCAAAGCTCGATGCTCGAAAATCGCGCGACTCGAACTCGGTCGAGCATTGATTTTCAAACTCGAGCTTGATTCGAGCAAGTACCGGACACTCTCGAGCTCGGTTTAAATCGACTCGGTTCCAACAACACCTACAAACCACATTATGAAATACAGGCTTCCTATTAAAATACAACAGTATTAAAAAAACACAACAATTAACACCAATGGTAGCAACAAACTTCCAACCATAGTAACATGAAGCCATGAAATTCCCAATAGGTATCAACGACATGATAAATAAAACAACTAAAAAATCTTGTATGACATCCTAATACAGTTGGATTATAAGCTTGAATCATATCTACAAACCACATCTTGAATTAAGAAATTGTTAAGAATGGTGATAGATGGTAAGGCAACGATCAAAATAACAATTAGTTCACGTATATAATAGTAAATACTTGACATCTGGAAGAAGCCGAGCCAGGCAACGATCAAAATAACAATTAGTTCACGTATATAATAGTAAATACTTGACGTCTTTCTAATATTGTCAAAATGTCAAGCGATTAGTTCCTCTTAAATCCATATGGTATGTAATTCGGGTTACCTAACCGAAATACTACATCAACACTATATTACCTTCTTATTCTCTTCTCCTTTGCAATCTAAAGCTAGTATAGCCTAACAACACTACTAGAAAAATTGCCAATACCAACGGGTGAAATCCGTTGGTAAATAAACTAATTTCGATGGTAATTCGGTTTACCAACGGGATTACCAACGGAAACGACCTGTCGGAAAAAGACCCATGGGTAAATTTATTTAACAACAATTCCATTGGTAAAATACCAACGGAAAGCCATTGGTGATTAAAAATAGCTGTTGGTAATTTTGATAGCCAGAAACATTATAGTCGTTGGTATTGTACCAAAGAAAGTGCCGTTGGTGATTAAAATTATCCATTGGTTATTTAAGTAGCCAATACCTTATTTTATCTTCATATTTTACCAACGAAACACCGTTGGTGATTAGCCTATTATATATATATATATATATATATATATATATATATATATATATATATATATATATATATATATATATATATATAGATACACACACAATAATTAACTAAAACCTTAAAAAGTACTTATCTAGAAAGTGGTTTTGATAAGTTTAACTAAATTACAATTATCCACTACAACCAAATTTAAGGATTCCAAACTATAATTTGTTTGGAAACTACAAAAAAATATACAAGACAGTTTTTCCAATATACAAAAATCTTGATATAGTATCATGATCATCAATCACATAATTAAGAAATGACTAGAATATAATGTCTAAGTTTCAAGCCTAGATGTAAATCAAGAAAATGTTCAAGTTTTTTGATGTTCCTTGCTACACTCTAAAAGCCATTCCCCTCTCCAACTACAAGTAAAATGAATATAATCATAAGTGATGAGAAAAGATTTATACTATAGGGTAGAGAATATGACTTTACTTCAGCCGGTGTGTGTGAGCTTCGCTCCTTATAGCTATAGCTCTACACCGCCGTCGGCCACTTTCGTTCCTCTACCATATCCATTGATGGGACTTGCCCAAAGCTCTGTTCCTATCACTCAAGAAAGATACATCTTTAACTGAAATGAATATCTTTCGATCTCAAAGTCTGTTTTTCAATCGGCTTTGGCCAGTGAGTCCCTGGAGCCAGGCCCACAATCGCGTACGAGTGGACGATCAACTAACGGTAAGCAGTGTTATATCAAGCTATATCTAAAATGATATGATTCTCCCTAATCAAAAACCATACTCATACAAGCTTGTCATAAAATGATATGACCCTTGAGCATTAGAAAATCTTACACATATACTAACTACATTGAAATTCAGGGTGCTAATTAATCTATGTTGCTAAGCCATATTAGGTCTATTTTTAATATCCAATTGGACCAATTATACCATGTATAGTAGTGTTTGTCAAAAGAACACATACCCTGCTATTGAACTTTCTTTAGACCATCCGTAGCGCCCATTGGGGTTGGCCACGGTTTTGCTGTTAAACTTTCTTCAGGCAAGGTTTCATTCTTCTTAGCAAAGAAGTTTTCATAGAATCTGTTAAGATGATTCTTCTTTTGCTGCTTGACCAGATCTGTGCCCTCATATGTAATACTCAAAGTATCCCAGATCTCTTTTGCAGTTTGATACCCAGTCACAGTGTGCAGGATCTCATTGGTCAGGGCATTAGCCAGAACACTCTTTGCTTTGTCATCCAGGGAATGTAGTTTCCAATCCTCATCAGTCCAGGATGCGAAAGGCTTCTTAACTTCTTTTTATGTCTTGTCAGTAGACTTATCACCAACGGCAGCAGAAATCTTGGGGATAATTGGTCCACGAGTTATGACATCGTACATACGAGTGTCCAATGGACTTGAGGAAAAGCATGGCTATGAATTTCCACATAGGATAATCAGATCCATCAAATATAGGACATCCTTTAGCAGCCATCTGAGGAAAGTTTGATGATTTGTTGCTTGTAGACATTGTATACTTTCTCAGAATCTTGAACTTTCAACTTATAAAATCGTTCAGCCTGCTCTGATACCAGTTGTTGGTCCCTTGGTGAGAAGATCAACAAGCAAGTAATGTGTAGAAGGGGGGTTGAATAAATTTTCTACGGAAAATTGAACAAATCAATAAAAAGTGTTACACAAATCAAACCACATGAAATCGAATGCTTTCATTAATAAGAAGATGATTACAATAACTATCAAGTATGAAACACTTGATATGTAAACACCTAATGTAAATCAAATATCTCAATCTCTCTAACTTTGCTGATTATAGATACAAACTAACTCTCTAAACAGGATTTATTCGCAGATTTAATACTTACCCACTTCACAACAGACGTGAAGATCGAACAAACGAACAATGTTTGCAATCTGTGAACTTCTTGATCACGTTGAACTTACAAACTGTGTATCAAGATTCGTAACACATATGATTAATAGGTTGAGGTGAGAATAGAGTCTGGCACTAGTTGTTGTACCTCTAAACTTATCAGGACATAAGAATTTATAATCCTGTTCCTACGGTTCCTAAAAAACTAGAACTTATCCTAATCTGCTAACAAACTAATGGATAACCCGGAATCTTGAATCTTGAAGCTTCCATCTTGAGTCATCAATCTTCAATCTTGATTCTGGAATCTTCTTATCCATGCTGTAGATATAGAGAGTAAAAGGAATTTAAATCAAATTTAAATTCTCTTAAACTGACTTCTTTAGTCGGGCTGAGTTACTCAACTTGAAACTTATCAAGCTGAGTTCTTCGAGGACAAACCCGAAAACAAACATGCACTAACATGTGTAATGACTAACTCATCCTTAGAAGTCATAAGAGTTAGCTAGAACTTACTTAGCAACTCTGTTGAGCTGACTCAGTCTATAAGCTGAGTCACTCAGCTCGAAACGCATCAAGATGAATACTCAATCTATACCTTAGGTGACACACACAACTTATCAAACATAGTGATAAGCTGACTAAGATATAGTCTAAGCTGATCAAATATATGCTCAGCTTATACTTAGCTTATTCTCAGTCTGAAACACTATAAGTGCTCAGTCTGATCAAGCTTCATAATTCTGTTTAAGTTATATTCAGAACATATCTTACAAACTTAACTTTGTCTCATCAAAATTTCAACTGATGAGAGCATTTGACCAACAAACTCCCCCTATTTGATGATGACAAAACAATCAAACAGTTCTTAAGTTTGTTGAATAGAATTATGTCTTAAATCTTAAACTTACCAATATTTTATTTTTGAACATATCAAATATTAATTGAACTTATCAATTATAAGTTGAACATACCAACCAATGAATATGAACTAATCAAATTATTCATTTAAGCTAAACTAAACAGACTAATATATATAAACAGTTGAACATATCAAACTAATACTTGTACTCATTGAACATATCAGAGTACAAAATTGTGATCACTTACATCATGCACACTTAGTGCTTACAAATTATTAGAACTAATCTAATAATTACATATAAAACTAATATATTACAAAATTATCTCTTGAAGTTAGGATGTAGAACCTCCCAAAGAATAATTTCTCTGTTGATCTCTTTTAGTAGGCTTTCTGCTTTTACATTTCCTTTGAGTTCCTTCTGTTGCACTCTGATGATTTTATTCAGCTTATGTCTCACAAAATGATTTGAGCTATCACCACAACAACTTCTTATATGTATGACATCCTTAGCTTTCAGATAACAGATTTCATTCAGCTTGATGAAGCTAGGATTACCTTCCTGATCCTTAAACATGAACCCCTGAACATGTGTATCAATACCTAGGTTCTCTTTGAATATTACACCTTCAGATATCTCAAATAAGCTTTCCCATTGCAGACCAGGAACTGGAACATACCTCAGCTCCTCAACTCGAGAAATCAACTTAGAGACTTCAGTTGTAATCTCTTGCTTGATCTGACTCTTCTTGAATTTCTTGAGCATCATACTTATTCTTTTCCATTCAATGTAGCCCATCCTGTGAACATACCTCAGGTCCATTCCCACTTTTGATTTTTCATCAAATAGGAAGGTGAGAATGATGGCTACATTTACTCTGCTCAGAGTCATGCTCTTGAGTTCCTTGCTAATGCTGCGTCTGAAGTTACACTCCTGAATATCTGCATCTGTATATGGGATTGGATCAGGCCTTGGACCAGAATTATCAGCTTCAGCTTGAGCTAAAGCCTTTCTCTCCTTTTCCCTTTCTTGGTGCCTCACTTCCTTTTCCTTTCTCTTTTTCAGCTCAGCTACAGAGATCCCAAGCTCATCAGCTTCTTCTTGCTCGAGCATCTCTATCATTAGCCTTGTAGCTTTCTCTTCCTCAGTTTAAGAAACACTGTCAGCTTCAGATTCAGATTCTATCACTTTTTGTCTCTTTGCTGCAAGTTCCTCTTTCTCTAATTTCAACTCCCCCCAAACTAAGCTTGCCTCTCTACTCCTTTTGCTAGCACCAGTAGAGCCTCGACTTCAAAGTCATGTGCACCAGAGGTTAGACCCTGTAATTCACCTTGGTATGGAGATGAATCATTGACAGGTCCTGCTGTAGAGTGTGAGAAGTGAAGAGAAGTAATTGGGCTCGAAACATGATGTGTATGGGTTGGTGGTTTGCTTATTTGGTGAGTGGGGGGTGATTGACCCTGGGGGTTGGTCATAATTTCAATGTAACCTGAGTGTGTCTGCTCAGGCACAGTAGTAGGCTCTCTTATGACTCTAGAGAGTGTGGGCAGAGTAGACACCACACCCTGGCTAGGCTTAAGGGTTGAAATGAGCCTTGAGGTTGACACCTTAAGAGTAGGTGTCTCCCCCTCAACTCCTGCCAATGGAGGTATCAATGTGATATCAACTCCAGTGATGCCTTGAGGTATGGCACAACCTTTGGCAGTCTTTCTATTATAGGTTTGGATATTGTCCTTGGTAGCAGTGGGCACACCAAGGCTGGCTAACGATTGGGATTTATAATGGAATGAAGGTGGAGGAGATGGGATAGACTGGGTTGAGCTTACCACAGTCTTATCTCCAAAGGATAAAGTAGAAAAGTGAGAAGAAGAAGAGAGAGGAGGAGTCAAACCTGTGTAGATTCTGCCAACCAATGCAGACTCTGAAGATGGAAGAGGGAAGGATGATGATGAAGTTGAATCACCCTCAGCTTCAGATATAGGCTCTGCTTGAGCAGAGTGCTCAACTTGAGTTTCTGGTTCAGCGTTAAAAGCTCCCCCTTGATTGGACTAGTCAACTTCACTTGCAGATGAAGCTCCCTCAGCCATCCATCTCATAGGATCACTAAGACCCTCCTGCTCTGGAAAGATGTCATTCTTGAACATCTTAGAACTGAGTGCAGGGGTAAGGAACACATCCTGCCCAGCTTCATAAAGCTGTTCTCCCAATTCAGCTTCAACCACCAAGGACAAGTGCTTAATGAATGGTACATGGAGGTCCCTTGGTGTCTTCAAAACTTGGATCCTGAGCTCATTAAAGATGAGCAGTGCATAGTCTAAATTGCGTGCAAAGAACATATTGTAGAGCAGCTGCATCTCAAACTCATTTACTTGATCCAAGCCTCCAATCTTGTTTCCAAGTGAACGGATCACTGTGGATACCATAAAACCCCATCCGGTTAGGAAAGTAGCCTTTTTGATAACACCCTCTGTCTGTGGGTGACCCATTCTGGGTAGGACCGACCTTGCTACTTGTCTAGTCACGATTGGCTGGAATACATCATTTTGAGGGAGTTGAAGAACATCCCTTAGCCTTTGTACCGTGATTACAACCTGTCTCTCTCCATTAAGAACAGTTCCCCTGATTTCGTCCATGTTCTGGTCATAGACACACGTACCCCAGAACTCTAAGAGGTATTGAGGAACGACGTGAATTGGTGCACCTGTGAAGGCGAATGCCAAGGGGCATTTTTGAATGTAGTCCACCCATTCCTCATATCCTCTGCCTCGTTTCCTGTTAGGAATTGCGAGACAGGCTCGTTGATTTATGATTCGAATCAACGGCACACCATTGTTTTTTAATTGAGCACCTCGCACAATTCTATCACTGAGATTAAGAACGGTTCCGTCCATCATTTAGTCGAATAAGCTTAAAATCGATTGACACTGAGTAAGATCGATAGTCGCACTGAGCGATTAGGGTTTTGAGTACGATAGAACGGTTGATTGCACTTAGCACTTAGAGATGTTTGGAGAAGTTATATTAGTTTAGCAGAAGTATAGAGATGAGAAAAGTAAGCGTAAGCTTTTGAAAATTGGTTTTGATCGTTATATATACCTTTCCGAGGAGAGAGAAAACTTACCGTTGGATGCCCTTTTTATCCGTTACGCCAACGAAATTACAGCTTGATGTAACAGTAAACGAGATGAAACACATCAAATCCCAACGGATATGTTTGTAAAATAACATTCTTGACTTACAAAAATATTATTTACACTATTGTATTATACCAATATGTAATTGGTATAAAACGTAATTTGAGACTGACTGAAATACAATTACTCATGGATTAATAACACATAGTAATTAAAACATGATTTGGACACACCAATCTGAGTAAACTTATCACTCAGCGTGAGTCAAGCACTCAACTTGATTTGAGCACCCAGCTTGAGATTGATACTCAGCTTGAGTGGAGCATACAGCTCAGGCTCAATGACACTTAGTCATTTTTATTTGAGACTAACTCAAATTGATATGTTAACCAGACTTAGCAGTTAAACCATGTTTGGAACAAACCAAACGTGTGAACTTATCACTCAGCTTGACTAAATAAACAGTTTATAGACTTATCTATAAACTGTGCACTCAGCTTAAGACACTCAGTCTTTGTCAAGCTGAAGCTCAGATTCTAGACACTTATCTAAGGGTTGAGCATGCCTAATTCACTTAGCAGATATAGAAATCTCTTTTCATCAAGTGGTTTTGTAAAATTGTCTGCTAATTGGTAATCAGTGGAGATAAATTTGATTTCAACTTTACCCTTTTCCATGATGTCTCTGATGAAGTGATGTCTAATTTCTATATGCTTTTTTCTAGAGTGGAAGACTGGATTATATGTTATGGCTATTGCACTTTGGTTATCACAAAATATCGGTGTTTTCTTGAAATTCATACCAATGTCTTGAAGCTGATGTTGCATCCACAGGATTTGAGCACAACAGCTACCTACAACAACATACTCAGCTTCAGCAGTTGAAATAGCCACTGAGTTCTGCTTCTTACTTGTCCAGCTTACTAACTTCCCTCCAAGCATTTGAAATCCTCCTATTGTTGATTTTCTATCTAACTTGCACCCAGCATAGTCAGCATCTGAAAAACCAACTAATTCAAATCCAGAGTCCTTTGGATACCAAAGACCTAGATTTGGTATACATTTTAGGTACCTAAAGATCCTCTTCACAGCTTGAAGATGTGATTTCTTAGGATCAGCCTGATATCTTGCACAAAAACATGTAGAAAACATGATATCAAGTCTACTAGCTATCAAATAGGGTAACGAACTTATCATTCCTCTATAGGTAGACTGACATACAGACTTTCCATTTGAGTCCTTGCTCAACTTGACAGCTGATGACATGGGTGTTTTAATGGTTGAACTAGAATCAAACTTATATTTCTTTATCAAATCAAGATCATACTTGCTTTGATTAATGAATATTCCATCAGGCTTTTGTTGAATATGCAAGCCTAGGAAATATGTCATTTCACCCATCATGCTCATCTTGTACCTTTTTGACATAACTTTGAAAAACCATTCACACAGAGATTCATTTGTAGAATCAAAGATGATGTCGTCCACATAGATTTGTATAAGAATCACATGTCCTTTACTTTTTTTAATAAAGAGTGTCTTATCAATACTACCTCTGATGAAATCCATTGATAGTAGATTGTTGGACAAGCTATCATACCAAGCTCTTGGAGCTTGTTAAGACCGTACAAAGCCTTGTCTAACTTATTGACATGATGTGGATACTTGAAATGACAAAGCCAGGAGGTTGTTTCACATAGACTTCCTCCTGAAGTTTTCCATTTAGGAAAGCACTTTTCATATCTATTTGATAGACTTTGAAGTCTTTATATGCTGTATAAGCTAAGAACAGCCTAATGGCTTCCATTCTAGCAACAGGGGCAAATGTCTCATCATAATCGATTCCTTCTTCTTGTTTATACTCTTGTGCTACCAGCCTGGCTTTGTTACTAACAATCACTCGATCCTTATCCATTTTGTTTCTATAGACCCACTTAGTGCATATAATTGTATGATCTTTGAGGGCTGGGATAAGACTCCATACTTTGTTTCTCTCAAACTCAATTAATTCCTCTTGCATAGCTTCAATCCAATCTTCATCCACTAAGGCTTCTTCAGTCTTCTTTGGTTCTATTTGAGATAGAAAACCAAAGTAAGCAGCATAGTTTGATGTTGCCTTAGATCTGGTAAATACTCTTTCTTGAAGATTACCAATAACTTGATCTTGAGGATGATCTTTGAGGAATTTAAATGTTGTAGTAGGAGATTGTGGTTCTGGAACTGAGTAATATTGAGTACTTTGAGGTGAACTTACATCCTCAGTCTCAATTGCAGCATTGTCATCAAACTATTGATCACTAAGATCTTCAGTCTGAGTAATATCAGCTCCAAATGGATTAATGAACTCATCATCTTTCTCAGATTGAGAGTCCTTTGGAGCTTGTGATGATTTCTTAGATGAACACACATCATCATTACTGTCATCATATATGAAATACATAGGATTTGACATTTTGGTTTCCTTAGGCTTTTCAATCTCACTCAGACTGATTAAGTCAGCTTGTCTTTTATTAGTTTGATCAAAACTGTCTTCATCAAATGAGACATGAATTGATTCTTCTATTGCCTTTCTCCAGGAGTTATACACTCTGTAAGACTTGGAGATTGAGGAATAACCAACAAAGATTCCACGATCAGCTTTAGGTTCCAACTTATGGAGCTGATCTCTTTGATTCAACATATAGCATTTTGAACCTAAGACATGGAAGTAACCTATATTGGGCTTTCTTGATTTATACATCTCATAAGCAGTTTTGCCATGTCTTTTGACTATGATTGATCTATTCTGAGTATAGCATGCTGTACTTACAACTTTATCCCAGAAATATAGTTTCAACCCTGCCTCACATAGCATTGTTCTTGCAGCCTCAATTAAGATTTTGTTTCTCCTTCCAGCAACTCCATTTTGTTGAGGAGTTCTGACTGAGGAGAAATTTTGTAATATTCCTTTTTGTTCACAAAAGCCTTCTAGGGTTGAGTTTCTAAACTCAGTCCTATGATCACTTCTGAGTTGCTTTACAGACTTACCTTTTTGCAACTCTTCCTATTTGATAAAACTTATTATCTCCAAGGCAGCTTCACTTTTGGCTTTAAGAAATATTATCTAGGTGAATCTTGAGAACTCATCTACTATCACCAGGGTGTACTTCTTGCCACTTAGGCTTGGAGTACTTATGGGTCAAAATAGATCCATATGCAACATATGCAGTGGGTCTGTTATTGAATTTTTTTTTCTTTGACTTGAATGACCCTTTGTGATGTTTCCCTTGTTCACAAGATGAGCACAATTTGTCCTTGACAAATGTGATCTTTGGCAATCCAAAGACTAACTCTTTATTGGATAACATATGTATATTCTTGAAGTTTAAATGTGACAACCTTTTATGACATACCCAACTTAGCTTAGGAACAGATTGGGAATATAAGCAGGTTTCAGTATAGGGATCAGCAGAATTGAGATCAAGTAGATACACATCCCTTTCTCTCTTTGCTATTAGCACTGGCTTACCCTTAGCATTGTATATTGTTCCTGCTTTCTTCCTAAAATTAACAACATTGTCTTCATCACACAATTGGCTGATACTTATCAGATTGTGTTTAAGACCTTTAACATATGCAACTTTCTGGAAAGTCAACTTGCCAGCATGCATCTTCCCATATCCTTTAGTTTTTCTATGCGAGTTATCACCAAATGTTACTTTAGGACCTTCATCTTCCTGGAATTCACTTTGAAGTCCTTTCCACCCAGTCATGTGCCTTGAACATCCACTATCCAAGTACCATTTACTTGAACCCTACACATGAAAAGAAAACTAAACATATTAGTTTTTTTTGGGAACCTAATTTGTAGTAGGTTCAGATGATGAGCACTTAGCAGCATCATCTTGTGGAACTGGCTGGTCAGCTTGAGCAGGGTTTGAGTCCTGTGTAGGCTGATCAGCTTGTTCCTTTTCAGGCCTTAAGATTTCACTGTCGCAAACCTTGGCCTCATACCCTATACCTCTAAACTTGTAGAATTTCCTTTTACCAATGACTACAGGAGGTAGATCTTCCGATAATCCTTTAGGGAACTTACTCTCAGTCTTAGGATTATTGGTTGTGGATAATTTCTTAACTTTCTTTGCAAGCTGATTCAAATGATGCTCATTGAGTTTACACTTACCTTTGTCAGATCAAGGTTTATTATCCTTTTGATTAGAAGCTTGACCAACAAACTTCTTTTCACTGACTTTGGACTTACCATTGTCATGTTTTCTGGACTTACCTGTTTCAACAGCTTTGGACTTACCACTATTGAGTTCTTTGGACTTACCAATTTCAACAACTTTGGACTTACCGTTGTTGTAATATGACCGCTGACTTACAGTAGTCTTCCTATTCTTGAAACTTCTCTCTGAGCCAGATAGAGAGTACTGTCTTTTGAAAGGGTTTGGATTCAAACAGAAGTTCTTTGAATAGGCTGAGTGCCTAATCTATCAAGTACAGACTTACTATGCTGTTTAGAGGTTGAGCACTCATTTCCATGATCTTTTGCCTTTACAAACTTATTGTATTTTAGGCTTGGATCATGTTTCTTTTATGAGGCTGACTTCTGAGACTCAATCAGTTGTCTATCTTCCTCAGAATTTGTACTTGCTATCTCATCATCATCAGCTGCATAAACTGCGGATTGATAGTCACCTCCAAGTACATCCTTTACCTGTTTAGGGATCTGCTGGTTGATGCACTGTTCAGCAAGCCTTGATGACTTACACCAGGATTTAGTGACCTTCTGAAGTTGGTCAGCTTTATCCTTGGCTTCCTGAAGCTCTTCACTTAGAAGTTTATTAATGTGTCTTTTACATTTAAGATCACATTGTGCTTTCTTTCCTGCAGTAATGAGAGTTTGATTTTCCTTAATCTCATTCTTGAGCTTAGTGATTTCAGCTTTGAGGTCAGCTTGAGACTTAAGGATGGTCTTAAAGTCGTTTAACAAATAACCAAAAGTAATACCTTTTTCTTCATCGGTGTAAGAGTTGAATTTCCTAACCTTGTACATGGAGGAAGGATCCCAGTCACTTAGTTTACTGTTTTCTTCAGCTTCCTTCATGTCAACTTCAAAAGATGATTCAGACAAACCATAATCAACTTCATCTAATTCGAACTCTTCATCTTCTTGAGCCATGAGATACTTGTCATCATCATCTGAGGTAGATGATTCTGTATCGCAAGTTTCAGCAAAAAATCCTTTTGCATTGGGCTTGTCTTCAGGCTTTCCTTTCTTGAGCTGAGTATATTTCTTCTTATACTTGTCAGCTCTGTAAGCATTCTTGTCAGCTACTAAAGCTGTGTCATCCTTCTTCATTCTGCACTCAACAGCAATGTGTCCCTTTCTCTAACAGTTGAAGCACACAACTTTCTTGCGATCAAAAGAACTCTTTCCATTGCCCCTGTCAGATCTTCCTCTTCCCGTTTGAATTCTTCTCAGTCTTCTGGCAAGCATGGCCATATGTTCAGTAATAATCTGAACATCATCAGTATCACTTGAGTCTGAGTCTGAGTGGTCAGCTTGAGAGTCTGACTCAGTCTCAGATTCAGCAATGAAGGCTTTTGAACTCTTTTTCTTTCTCTCTGCAACTAATGCAGTGTCATGTTTATCAAGAGAATCCTTTATTCGTTGTTGAGAAGATTTCTTGTGTTCTGTGATCTGTTCATGATTAAGCAAGAACCCATATGTGGACTGTAGGTTATACATGTGTAATGTACCTCCAGCCCTTAGTGCTACAGTCACTTCATTGAATTTCTCATGTAACACATCCAGAAATTTCAGAACTAGGTCAGCTTCATCTTTTTTAATGCCCACACTTAGCCGGTCATTATTCAAGCAGTAAAACCTTGTAAATAGATCAGGCAAGGTTTCATTCTTCTTAGCAAAGAAGTTTTCATAGAATCAGTTAAGATGATCTTTCTTTTGCTGCTTTACCAGATCTGTGCCCTCATATGTAATACTCAAAGTATCCCAGATCTCTTTTGCAGTTTGACACCCAGTCACAGTGTGCAAGATCTCATTGGTCACGGCATTAGCCAGAACACTCTTTGCTTTGTCATCCAGGTAATGTAGTTTGCAATCCTCATCAGTCTAGGATGCCAAAGGCTTCTTGACTTCTTTTTCTGTCTTGTTAGTAGAATTATCACCAACAGCAGCAGAAATCTTGGGGATAATTGGTCCACGAGTTATGACATCGTACATATGAGTGTGAATGGACTTGAGGAAAATCATGGCTCTAAATTTCCACATAGGATAATCAGAGCCATCAAATATAGGACATCCTTTAGTAGCCATATGAGGAAAGTTGGATGAATTGTTGCTTGTCGACATTGTATAATTTCTCAGAATCTTGAACTTTCAACTTATGAAATCGTTCAGCCTACTCTGATACTAGTTGTTGGTCCCTTGGTGAGAAGATCAACAAGCAAGTAATGTGTAGAAGGGGGTTGAATACACTTTCTGCGGAAAATTGAACAAATCAATAAAAAGTGTTACACAAATCAAACCACATGAAATTGAATTTTTTCATTAATAAGAAGATGATTACAGTAACAATCAAGTAAGCAACTCTTTATATGTAAACACCTAATGTAAATCAAATCTCTCAATCTCTCTAACTTTGTTATCTATAATCAACTTATGATTATAGACACAAACTTACTCTCTAAACAGGATTTATTCACAGATTGAATACTTACCAACTTTACAACATACATGAAGAACGAACACACGAACAATGTTGGCAATCTGTGAATTTCATGATCACGTTGAACTTACAAACTGTGTGTCAAGATTTGTAACACATATGATCAATAGGTTGAGGTGAGATTAGCGTATGGCACTCGTTGTCAGGAGATAATTATTTATAATCATATTCCTACGGATCCTAACAAACTAGAACTTATCCTAATATGCTAACAAACGAACGGTTAACCCAGAATCTTGAATCTTGAATCTTCTATCTCGAGTCTTGAATCTTCAATCTTGATTCTGGAATCTTCTTATCAATGCCGTAGATATAGAGAGTAAAAGGAATTTAAATCAAATTTAAATTCTCTTAAACTGACTTCTTTAGTCGGGCTGAGTTACTCAACTTGAAACTCATCAAGCTGAGTTATTCGTGGACAAAGCCGAAAACAAACATGTACTAACACGTATAATGACTAACTCATCCTTAGAAGTCATAAGAGTTAGCTAGAACTTACTTAGCAAATCTGTTGAGCTGACTCAGTCTATAAGCTGAGTCACTCAGCTCGAAACCCATCAAGCTAAATACTCAATCTATACCTTAAGTGACACACACATCTTATCAAACACAGTGATAAGCTGACTAAGATATAGTCTAAGCTGATCAAATATATGCTCAGCTTATACTCAGCTTCTGCTCAGTCTGAAACGCTATAAGTGCTCAGTCTGATCAAACTTCATAATTCTGTTTAAGTTATATTCAGAACATATCATACAAACTTAACTTTGTCTCATCCAAATTTCAACTGATGAGATCATTTGACCAACAACCCTCCCTACACTTTTCTTTAGAAGACGAGTATGTCCCCGAGACGCAAGAACCAGAAACACCTCAATCTTTGCCGATACAAGAATCAATCTCAAACGCTACAACGGGTAAAGGAAAAAAGAATGTTTTTGAAAACTGAGCTAAAGCGCAACCTTGGAGCATGGAAGAAGAAGTGGTGTTGGTATCCGCATGGATGGAGATTTCCGAGGACCCCGTCGTCGGCAACGCGCAAAAAAGTGGTATAATTTATTATTTATTAGTTACGATTATTTTTTATTTATTAGTATTTATTATTTATTAGTATTTATTATTTATTATGTAGATAGATTTTGGAAGAGAGCAGAAACGCTTTTTTACTCACGCCTCAAACGTGACCCATACCGTTCATCCTCTCAATTATACACCAAGTTCAACCAATTGAACCGTATGATAACGGCTTTTACCGGCATCTACCACAACTTGCAAAATAGAAGAAAAAGCGGTCAAAGTGATGCGAACATTATGAAACTTGCACACCAACGTTATCGAGCGGAAAACGACAATCCATTTACAAAACAACATGTTTGGGATGCGGTTTACAAAAGTCCTAAATGGACAAATGTTCCATTAATGGACACTTCGGGCTCTACATTTCGGGCTACAAAATGTAGCAAAACATCGGAGTCTTCTGATGTACGTCGTGCGGGTAGTGATGGAGATGATGATGAATTGGAGCGGGAGGAGCCTCTACGTCCCGTCGGGGGAGGGGGGGGGGACAAGGCAAAAAGGGCACAATCAGGAGGAAGAGGCATGAGTGGGTCTATTGCGGAGGATAGCGTAAACACCTTGTTGAGCCAATTAAGCACTTACAATCAAAATATTGGAGAGTTTAGTACATACAAGATGAAGAAGCTTGAGTTGGCGGAACGAGCATTGAGGGCCAAAGAGGAGGCGCAATTGGAAAAAGATTATGAGTTTTTAAGGACCCCTCACAACCAACTTACGGGAAAACTTTTAGAAATTACATTGAAGAAAAAAGCGGCTATAGAAAAGAAGTTTGACGAATTTTATAAAGACATCTAGTTTTATATTTAAGAGTTAAAGCCATAAAATAACGGTCTACTTTCCCCATTTTCCCATTGTGGCACGTCATGTTTTTTTACACATTTGGCCAGTAAACTTATAAAAACGTGTTAATATGCCCATTTCGTGACCTGCAACCTGCCAGGCCGTTTTTAGCCCGTTTTTGCTATTTTTGGGTTGATTTTTGATCGTTTTGTGTGATTTTTTTTGTAAAATCTTGTAATTTTTCATTATACCTTTCAAATGACACCAAATTCATGAATTTTCGTCAAGTACAGAGGGAGAATTTTGAGCTCAAAGTGTCGACTTTTTTGGGTTTTTTGTTCGAAAACAAGGCAGAAAAAAAGACTCATTTTTGGATGATTCTTGATCATTTTACATCATTATTTTTTTAGATTGTCGTAGATTATCTTTTTACCTTTCAATGGACACCATATTCATGAAAAACCATCAAGTTTAGGCCATTTTATTGCTAATTAAAGTCGATAATGACCCTATTCGACACGCTTACGGTATTTCGAAAAATTGACACATTTTGAAGTCGTTTTTGTTCGTTTTTTTGTACTTATTGATAGATAACTCGATTACCTTTCAATAGAGTCAAGAATCATTGATTTTCGTTAAGTGTACATGGAGAATTTTGGCTCCAAAGTTTGTTTTCGAAATGAAGGAAATTGGGGAAGAAGATGACCTGCTATTACAGGTCAAAATCACTAAAATGGGCACATTAACACGTTTTCTATAAGTTTACTGGCCAAATGTGTAAAAAAAATGACGTGTCACAATGGGAAAATGAGAAAAGTAGACCATTATTTTTTGGCTTTAACCCTATATTTAATATTGAATTTTATGTTATTTTTTTATTTTTAATGTTTAGTTATGTTAGGATTTTTTATTATTACTTGTATTGTTTTAATTTTTAATCAATATAAAAATATTTTATTTTGTTATATTATTAAATGTATTTAAAAAAAGAAATAAAAAAAAGTGGAAAAGGCTGGGGTTAGATGGGGTGTAGTACTCCACTTGAGGGTAGGAAGAAGGTAGGAGAGAGAAAAGCTGACGTGGCGCAGATGTGGCAGCAGGGTTCAGTGGGTTTACAGAGTGTGCTACGGATGGTGTTAGATATTATACAAGATATTGTTTCAATTCCTTTTACATGCTCATTTGAATCATCTCAAGAGATCATGGTGCTTAATTAATTATTGACCCAATATGCAAATGCGGCTTACGCTAATTTAAGCCACTAGCAGGGTATTGCTCTAAACTTTTAATCTTGGTGTTTAATTTAGAAGAACAAGGTTGGGAAGATACGGGTTATAGTTTCTTGGCATGCGATGTCTTTTTTTCTAATATAGGTCATAATTGACTTTAATAATAAATTTAATAGAAAATCGTATTATATATATACTATATTATAATATATTTAACACCCAGTCTCCTACATTACATAATCCCTTAAAATTCACCAATCGAAATTATTACCATGCTTCTCAAATAACCACATTTTCTCTCTCATACTTTTACACAACACCAATAACAGAATCTTCTATAAATACCTACTTTCCCACTCATAAAATCGAAGAAAATGGTTGTTTTTATGTTTTTAAAATGTGATTTAAAATTAAGAAAAGAATTGAGGGGGTGGGGGGGGGGGGGGAAGAGAAAAATACCAAATGTTATATTATTGGATAAACACTATTCACCAAATATCCTATTCTTAATAAAAGCCAAATTATCCAGTAGAAACTATTCGTCGCAGCAATATTGCTCGAGTACCATGCTAGTGGATATACATATATGGGAAGATCGAGAAAAACAGTTGCTTTGAGAGAACAGGGAGAAGATAATTGGGCCATTAAAAATTTAATCTAGCGGTTTCAAAGTTTTGGATGCATTTACTATATTTATCCACCCTTTTCACTCGTTTCTCAATATAGTTAATTGAAAGTTATGGTTTTTATTTTAGTGTGAAGTAAAAACGAGAGCAATTTTGTAGATTTTTCTAAATCTTGCTAGTGTTCTGAGTGAGAAAAGACGTCACCCCATGCAACATAGGGGTGTTACCCCTCTTTGAGTCCTCTGTCTTGAATCTCTTCAAGACTTTGTCCACATATGCACTTTGGCTAGGCCGTATTAGCCTCTTAGATCTATGTCTATAGATCTTGATGCGCAAGATATACGCTGCCTCTCCCAAGTCATTCATTGAGAAACAACTCCCTAGAAAAGATTTAACCTCTTTCAAGGTAGGGATATAGTTCCCAATAAGTAGAATATCATCTACTTATAAGACAAGGAATACTACAACGCTCCCACTAGCCCTGACATATACACATGGTTCATCCTTGCTCTTCGAAAATAGAAACTCTTTGATTTTCTCATCAAAGCAAAGGTTCTAGCTCCGAGATGCTTGCTTAAGTCCATAAATGGACTTCTTTAATCTGGAGACTCTATCAGGATACTCAGGATATACAAAACCCTCGGGTTGTGACATAAACACCTCTTCATTAAGCTTTCCGTGAAGGAAGACGGTGTTTACATCCATTTACCATATCTCGTAATCATAAAATGTAGATATGGCCATGAGTATTCTAACAGACTTCAACATGGCCACTGGTGAAAAGGTTTCTTCATTGTCAATACCATGAGTTTGTGAAACCTTTAGCCACCAGTCGGGCTTTGAAGGTATCAACAAACCCATCCACGCCGGTCTTCTTCTTGAAGACCCATTTACACCCTACTGTCTTACACCCGGGTGTAGGATAAACCAATTCCCAAACTTGGTTGTCCGACATGGATTGCATCTTACTTTCCATAGCTTCCTTCCACCTAGTAGACTCAATGCCTGCTACGGCTTCACGGTAGCTGGTGGGTTCATCATGATCCACCAATAATTCATTACCCTCATATATGAGAAACCCATATCTCTCTGGCTCATGACGTGGTCTACCAGATGTACGAGGAATTAATGGAATGTTGTCAGGTACCGACACATCTTCTTGCTCGGTTTCAACCACTTCCGGTTGAGTGCTAGTGCCAACGCTAGACCCCTCCCCATTGGGTTTTTGAATTTCTTCAAGATCAATCCTTTTTCCATCGGATTGCACGGATATTAGTTCCCTTTCAAGGAAACCAGCCCTTCTCGCGATAAACACCTTGTTTTCGGAAGGTTTGTAGAAAAAATATCCCATCGCTCTTGTTGGATACCCAATAAAGTAACATCTCTCAGATCTAGGTTCAAGTTTGCTCTCTACCTCTTGTCTAACAAAGGCAGGAAATCCCTAAACCTTGAGATATGCGATCTTAGGAGCAACTCCATGCCACATCTCATAAGGTATCTTTTGGACTTTCTTTGTCGGTACGAGGTTAAGGATCCTTGCCGCCGACTCGAGAGCATACCCCTAAAAACTAATCGGTACTTCCATGTGACTCATCATTGATCGGACCATATCTAATAGTGCCCGATTCCTCCGGTCGGAGACACCATTCAATTGTGGTGTCCTAGGAGGAGTTAATTGTGAGATAATCCCACAACTAGAATGATGATCACGGAACTCTGAGCTCAAGTATTCGCCTCCCCTATCAGAGCGAAGTACTTTGATAGTCTTGCCCAATTGATTCTGGACTTCGTTTTGGAAAGTCTTAAAACCTTAAAGGTTTCAGACTTATGCCTAATCAAGTAGACATATCCATTTTTACTAAAATCATCAGTAAATGTAACGAATTATCTTGAGTTATTGCTTGTATCTTGCTTGAATGGACCGCATACATCGGTATGCGCTATGTCCAACAAGTCTTTACCCTTTTCACGCACACTGGTAAAGCGTGACTTAGTCATATTGCCTAATAAACAAGACTCGCATACTTCATTTGACCCGAGGTCTAATTATTCCAAGATCACATCCGCTTGGAGCTTGGTGAGGAGTTTATTATTTATATGGCCAAGACGACTATGCCATAAGGAAAAATTATCCAAAGTATATTTGGAACCATAATCAATGTTCATGATTGTTCTATTATTCTCTATGTATGCATCAGCTTCGTATATACCACGACATGGATAAGCTTTATAATAAAAAATATTATTTTTGAAACAAGAAAATTTCCATTTTCAAAAGTAAAGTAATATCCATCGTCATACAAAACATGAAAAGACAAAATGTTTCGCGCCACATGCGGCGAATAGGATACATCATTTAATATAATAGAATAGCCGGATTTGAAAGTAAGCTCCACTCTTCCTTTCTCTAATACGGGGACGACCTCCTTGTTCCCCATGATTAGCTCCAGCTCTCCATCTCTCAACCTTCAACTTCTCCTTAGCACCTGCACAATATTACAATCGTGAGTGGCACAGCCGGTATCTAAAATCCAGCTGTTAGATGTAGAAGTATGATGAAGTTCAATCACGAACGTACCTAAAGTAGAAGCGCCCGCTCCCGAAGCTAGCAACTTCTTGAGGCCTTCTAGGTACTTTGGGCAGCTCCGGCGCATGTGCCCCATGAACCCGTAGAAGAAGCAAATCGCCTCCTCCGGAGTCTTAGCTTGAGGAATAGGACCCTTTTGCTTCGGCTCCGGGGTAGGGTTAGGCTTGGGTGCCCCAAACTTCCCCTTATCTTTACCCTTCGGGGTAGAGGCCGGTTTCTTCCTCTTCTTGGACTCACCCTCCTTGATGGCCAAGACGGGAACGTAAGCGGTAGACTTTTGCTTGGTCATGTTAGACTCGCCGGTCAGCAACATACCATGCAATTCCATGATGGACTTGTCCACCTCCATCTCTCTCCCGATGGCAAATCCCAACCGCTCAAAGCGTTCCACCAGTGCCTTCATCTTGAGCACATGGTGGGACACTTTCCAGCCATCCTACAGCTTGCAACCAAGTAGGTCGCTAAGGCAACCATACCGTTCTTGCCTTGCTTGTTGTTGGAACATGTCCGACAACTAACGTATCATGTCATAGGCACTAAGATGCTTCATTTGCTTTTGTAAGTCGGAGCTCATTGTGCTTAACATGAGGTAAGTAATTAACCTCGGTTATATATTTTAGACGCTTTTCATAAGCATCGTTAACGGCCCTACTTGCGTTGGTATTAGGGGCTTGGGGGATGGGTTCCCCAATGGTGGCCAACTTATCCTCGTGTCGGAAGACAATGCGTAATTGCCTCGACCAATCCATGAAGTTGGTCCCTTCGAGCTTCTCTTTCTCTAGGAAAATCCTAAGAGAGAAGTTGGTGGTGTTGTTCAATAAAAACAACTATTTTAACAAAGGCTAAGAACCCTATTTCACCTTGCACCGTGACGGGTTTTCTGCGGATCACGTGGCAAAGCTATTTAGGCCGGTTTGATCCTACTTGACAACTATTGTGTCTAGTTTCGCATATTTGATCCCTCCACACCAATTTTAAAGTAATATTATGAATAATCTCGGCTAGAGCTCGACCATCATTTAAAATATTATTTTTTCAATCGTAAATCAACCATAAAGATACACGGTGGTACTTTGCCCAATGGTCGACTCTGTTAGAGCTCGAAATTCGACCTTGCGAGTTGGTACACGCACCATCCACACAACTCATACAAAAATTGATTCGGCTAGAGCTTGAAAATCAACCCGTGTGTGGTTAGATTCGGGTGATGTCATCTTGTGGGTGGTGTGCGATTTACATTTAGAAAACGGGATTTAGTTTTCCGGTTAAAAAACCATTTTAGGTTTGATTAACAAAAAGTGACAAACCACATGTTTTCACTACGGAATATAAACCATTTTTATATCCTATTTGTAAATCAAGTGTGCGCGGGAGAGTTGTTAAACCATATTTAAAACTCTTCAGTTTTATTATTTGTCAAAAGTTATCTTGCATGCAATCCATCAATCCATGCTTAAACAATAAATAATAAAACAATCACACGCATATATAATTCAAGTTGGTAACCATGCCCCTAAAACCTATGCGTTTTTCCCGCGAGCCACTTTGACATGGATGTGCTCCAACGAAACCCGCCACCTCCATGGACTCCCAATGGTTGCTCCATATTACAATTACATAGAAAAAGAAATAAATGGCATACAAGCCACAACAATATTCTAGTACAATTACATAATATGGAAATTTAAATGACATCCAAGTCACAAATACAAATTACATACCAATTAAATAAATAAATTATTATTACAAACCATATGACTAAAAGTAATCAAATGAATGAATAATAATAAATTTAACACAACCATACATCCACAAGGTCTAGGGTATTTCTAGTAGTTACCAACAATACATGAATATCACGAGAACAACATGAACAACATGGTGTGCTACACAAAACCATGTAAACTTATGTATAATGGTTAAGATTATTTAAAATCTGATGGGGTTTCAAGAACACAGCGGAAGGAAAAGGTACAACAAATAAAGCATAATGTACAAGCATGCAAAGCATAAAACCCCACAAATGGACCAAGCTCTATATCTAATACTTGCAACATGTAAAAAGAAGAAGAAAAAGATTATACCCTTGATGAATCCCTAGAACAAAGAAGAGGATGACGGTGATGATTAGAAGCTCAAATTGAACTCCTCTGTATTGTTGATCCACCCCGGGTTTCCATATTCCACTTGTACTAGTAAGCTTGGATGAGCTTCACCTTCAAGAACTCACCACAAGAAGAGCAACTCCTTCTTAATTTTTGGACTAACTCTAATATGAAGCCACAAACGCTCTAAGTGTTTTGTAAGTTCAAGTATGCAAAAGTATCTTAAGGCAAAAGAAATGAGGGACTTTTATAAACCCTCAAATGCCATTTCATCTCCCGAAAACCGGCCACAAGATTTCCAAAAAGAAAGCCATGCATTGGCTAGAAAAGGAGGTGGAAGCAAAATGATTGCATGCAGTCTGACACGGGATCGCGACACGATCCAATAAGAAATCACGCCGTGATCTCAGCATAAGATCGAGCCGCGATCCCACAAGTGGGTCGAGGCGCGATCTTCGCCTGTACACCAATCCTTTCCACTTTGACACTTTTAGTCCCTTAACTTAGGTTGCTGTCAGGATTGATCCCCGGCGTGTGACCCAATAGGCCTATACTATATTGGCAGTGATCTATATGGTGTATTTGCGCCCGTGGGCATACTCCAACAAACTCCCACATGCACATGACACACCGTACTCATAAACCACAGACAAAGAGCGGCCTCTAGTAAGGCATCTTTGCCCCCAACATGTACAGGTTTTGTCATCTTGAACAAAAACCAAATCCAAAATCAGTTACGAAATGGTCCTATAAATAAGTGATCATTCATCCCTTCGTTTGCGATATCCGTATGAACATGAGACATAGTTAAATTTAAATCTCCAGATCGTTCACGATTATGTTTCTCGTCTCAATTGATGGTGACCCAAAATCTAGTTACAATCGATCAAATATCATTGAAACTTGAGCATGGTCATGCATTTTACGTCAACGCTCAATCATGGAGGGGCCCATGGATATCTCTCTAACACTAGAGGAACGAATCCCTTTGACTACATTGCTCCGCCACATACACCATACTTTGCCTAAAGGCTCCCTTTATAACAGCTAGTTACGAACTGCGTTTGAAAGCAATTAAAGCAAAGCAGGCCCATGCTTTGGAACACATGTATCTCCAGTCTAAGGACGAAGTGATGTTATCATCCTGACTTACTCGTGACATACACCATGAAGTAAGTTCAGGTGCGGGTCGTTCAGTCACTTCACCATTGCAAGCACAGGCGAAGTGTTGCGTCTCTTTATCCAATCCATTATTGGATAGCGACCAACCACTTCCCTCAGTCTTATCTCAAACTTCCTCCCCATGAAGAATGACCGACTGTGGACATTTAGAATGGAAAAACATTTTGGGAAGAATTAAACATGCTAAGATGGAACACAGTAGGGATTGATAAGATATTCGCCCTTGGCATATCATTAAATCATATTTAATAATCAATATAGTATGAAATACAATGCTGCTTAACGTTCCCAATAATACAAGTACCAATCAAACATAAACCAAATAATACACTAAAACCAAGTCAGTAGTAAATCTAACACCTATCGATCTAGTGTGAGAATCATGTATAGCTTGTGACAACGGTTTAGTGAAAGGATCGGCCAAATTGCCTTCCGAGGCTACTCTGCTGATGGCAATGTCACCACTCTCTATAACATCTCTCATGAAGTGGTATTTTCGAGGAATGTGCCTCGTCCGCTTATGAGCTCTTGGTTCCTTACCTAAAGCAACCGCACCCTCATTGTCACAAAAGATCTCAAAAGGGTCGGATATGCTAGGAACCAATCCAAGGTCTTGGATGAACTTCCTCATCCATAACGCCTCTTTAGCTGCTTCACTAGCCGCAATGTACTCTGACTCGGTAGTTGAATCAGCTACGGTGTCTTGTTTGGAGCTCCTTCAACTTATAACACCACCATTTAGAAGTAACACGAACCCCGATTGTGATCGGTAGTCATCCTTATCCGTTTGGAAGCTGACGTCTGAGTAACCATGTACTCTAAGCTCTTCCTCACCACCATAAACAAAGAACATCTCCTTTGTCCTCCGAAGATACTTGAGAATGTTCTTGACCGCAGTCCAGTGGGCTTGCTCGGGGTTAGTCTGATATCTACTCTTCATGCTCAAAGCACACGATACATCAGGACGAGTGCATAGCATGGCGTACATGATTGATCCTATTGCCGAAGCATAAGGGACCCTCTTCATTACGCCTAGTTCCTCTTAAGAACTAGGACACTGAGTCTTGCTCAACGTCACTCCATGCAACATAGGGTTGTTACCCCTCTTTGAGTCCTC
Source organism: Pulicaria dysenterica (assembly GCA_947179395.2). Lineage (NCBI taxonomy): Eukaryota > Viridiplantae > Streptophyta > Magnoliopsida > Asterales > Asteraceae > Pulicaria > Pulicaria dysenterica. Next base: position 28,139,940 of record OX359293.1, read on the forward strand.
CATCTTGAATCGGTTCAAGACCTTGTCGACATATGCACTTTTGCTAAGTCCGATCATTCTTTTAGATCTATCTCTATAGATCTTTATGCCCAAGATATACGCCGCTTCTCCAAAGTCCTTCTTTGAGAAACATCTCCTAAGAAAAGATTTAACCTCTTTCAAAGTTGGGACGTCGTTCCCAATAAGTAGAATGTCATCTACATACAGGACAAGGAATACTACAGCGCTCCCACTAGCCATGACTACACACATGGCTCATCCTTGCTTTTCGAAAATCCAAACTCTTTGATTTTCTCATCAAAGCAAAGGTTCCAGCTGCGACATAAATGGACTTCATTAGTCTACAGACTCTATTAGGATACTCAGGATGTACAAAACCCTCGAGTGGTGACATAAACACCTCTTCATTAAGCTTCCCGTTAAGGAAGGCGGGTTTTACATCCATTTGCCATATCTCATAATCATAAAACGCACCTATGGCCATAAGTATTCTCATAGACTTCAACATGGCCACTGGTGAAAAGGTTTCCTCATAGTCAATCCCATGAGTTTGCGTGAAACCTTTAGCCACCAGTCGGGCTTTGAAGGTATCTATAGATCCATCTAAACTGGTCTTCTTCTTAAAGACCCATTTAGACCCCACTGTCTTACACCCGGGTGTAGGATCAACCAATTCCCATACTTGGTTGTCCGACATGGATTGCATCTCACTCTCCATTGCTTCCCTCCACCTAGCAGACTCACTGCCCGCTACTGCTTCCAGGTAATTGGTCGGTTCATCATGATCCACCAGTAAGTCATTGCCCTCATATTTGAGAAACCCATATCTCTCTGGCTCATGATGTGGTCTACCGGACCTACGAGGAATCAAAGGAGTGTTGTCTGGTACCGACGCATCCTCTTGCTCGGTTTCAACCACTTCGGGGTGAGTGCTAGTGCCGACACTACTCCCTTCTCCAGCGGGTTCTTGACTTTCTTCAAGATCAATCCTCTTTCCACTAGATTGCAAGGATATCATCTCCCTTTCAAGGAAGATGGCTCTTCGCACGATAAACACTTTATTTTCGGAAGGCTTGTAAAAAAAGTATCCTATGGCTCCGGTTGGATACCCAACGAAGTAACACCTCTCAGACCTAGGTTCAAGTTTGTCCTCTACCTCTCGTCTAAAGAAGGCAGGACATCCCCAAACCTTGAGATATGAGATCTTTGGAGTAACTCCATGCCACATCTCATAAGGTGTCTTTTGGACTTTCTTAGTCGGTACGAGGTTAAGGATCCTAGCTGCGGACTCGAGAGCGTACCCCCAAAAACTAATGGGTACTTCCGTGTGACTCATCATTGATCGGACCATATCCAACAATGTCCGATTCCTCCGTTCGGCGACACCATTCAATTGTGGTGTCCTAGGAGGAGTTAGTTGTGAAATAATCCCACAACTAGCAAGATGATCACGGAACTCCGAATTCAAGTATTCGCCTCCCCTATCGGAGAGAAGTATCTTGATGGTCTTGCCCAATTGATTCTGGACTTCGTTTTGGAAAGTCTTAAAGACATCAAAGGTCTCAGACTTATGCCTAATCAAGTAGACATATCCATATCTACTGAAATCATCAGTAAACATGACGAAGTATCTAGAGTTGTTCCTTGTAACATGCTTGAACGAACCACATACATCCGTATGCACTATTTCCAACAAGCATTTAGCCCTTTCACTCACACGGGTAAAGGGTGACTTAGTCATCTTACCTAATAAACAAGATTCTCATGCTTCATTTGACCCGAGGTCAAATGATTCCAAGATCCCATCCGCATGGAGCTTGGGATGCGTTTCTTGTTTATATGGCCAAGACGACTATGCCATAAGGAAAACTTATTCAAACCATTTTTAGATCCAGAATCAATGTTCGTGATTGTTGTATTATTTTCTATGTATGCATCAGCTTCGTATATACCATGACATGGATAAGCTTTAAAATAACAAACATCATTTTTAAAACAACAAATATAACCATTTTCAAATTTAAAACAATATCCATCGTCATTCAAAGCATAGAAAGACAAAATGTTTCTTACCATATGTGGCAAATAGCATACATCTTTTAAAATAATAGAGTAGTCGGTCTTGAAAGTAAGCTCGACACTTCCTTTCTCTAACACGGAGATGACCTCCTTGTTCCCCATAGTTAGCTCCATCTCCCCATCTCGCAGCCTTCTACTTTCCTTTAGCACCTGCACAATATTACAAATGTGAGTGCCACAGTCGGTGTCTAAAACCCTGCCGTTAGATGTAGAAGTATGATGGAGTTCAATCACAAACGTACCTAAAGTAGAAGCGCCCACCCCCGAAGCTCGTAACTTCTTCAGGCCCTCTAGGTACATAGGGCAGCTCCGGCGCATATGCCCCTTAACTCCGCAGAAAAAGCAAACCGCCTCTTCTGGAGTCTTTGCTTGAGGGATAGGACCCTTTTGCTTAGGCTCCAGGGTAGGGTTCGGCTTGGGTGCCCCAACCTACCCTTACCTTTACCCTTCGGGGTAGAGTCCGGTTTCTTCCTCTTCTTGGACTCACCCTCCTTGATGGCCAAGATGGGAACGGACGTGGATGGATTTTGCTTGGTCATGTTGGACTCGGCGGTGCATACCATGCAATTCCATTAGAGATTTATCCATCCCATGCATATAATATTTCACAATGAATTGATCATATGATGGTGGGAGAGACCGTAGAATCAAGTCTACCGCCATCTCTCACGCGATGGCAAATCCCAACCTCTCAAGGCGTTCCACCAATGCTTTCATCTTAAGAACGTGGTGGGACACGTTCCCGCCCTCTTGCAATCGGCAACCGAGTAGGTCATTAAGAAAACCATACCGCTTTTGCTTCGCTTGTTGTTGGAACATGTCCGAAAACTCGCGCATCATGTCGTAAGCACTTAAGTGCTCCATTGACTTTTGCAAGTCGGAGCTCATGGTGCTTAGCATGAGGCAAGTAACCTCGGTGATGTCTTTGAGACATTTTTCATACGCTTCTTTCATTGCCCTACTCGCGTTGGAAGCACGGGCCTCGGGGATGGATTCCTCAATAGTGGCCAACTTATCCTCATGACGGAGGACTATTCTTAGTTGCCTCGACTAATCCATAAAATTGGTCCCATCGAGTTTGTCTTTCTCAAGGAAAATCCTTAGAGAAAAGGTGGTGTTGTTGTTGGTGCTAGTTGATGCCATTTATAAAATGCAAGGTAGATTTGGTTAGTTCGATTAAAATCCTTGTTAAAATAATTACCCCAAGTGTTTAATAAAACAACTATTTTAACAAGGTCTAAGAACCCTATTTCACCTTGTACGGTGACGAGTTTTCCGTGGATCACGTGGCAAAGCTATTTAGGCCCGCAACCATTGACCAATTGCTATCCATTATTACAATTCTTAGTTCCTTGCGGGATCCTACTTGACAACCATTGTGCCAAGTTTGGCATGTTTGATCCCTCCACACCAATCTCAAAGTAATATTTTACATAATCTCGGCTAGAGCTCGACGATTATATAAAATATTAATTTGAAACTGTAAATCAACCATCAAGATACACGGTGCTACTCTAGCCCAATGATCGACTCGGCTAAAGCTCGACAATCGACCTTGTGAGTTGTCACATGCACTTTCTACACAACTCACACAAAAATTGATCCAGCTAAAGCTCGACAATCAACCCTTGTGTGGTTAGATTCGAGTGGTGTCATCTTATGGACGGCGTGAGAGTTACATTTAAAAAATGGGATTTAGTTTTCAGGTTAAAAAACCATTTTGAGTTTGATTAAAAAAAAGTGACGAAAACCATAAGTTCTCACTAATCGGATACTAAACCAATTTATATCCTATTTGTTAATCAAGTGTGCGCGCGAGAGTTGTTAAACCATTTTTAAAACTCTTCGTTTTATTATTTATAAAAAAAATGTCTAGCATGCAATAGTCCTACAACTCATGCATAAACAATATATAATAAAACCATCACACGCACACAACATAGTTGGTAACCATGCCCCTAAAAACCTATACGTTTTTCCCGTGATCAACTACGGGAAAAACAAGTCATCTAAGAACAAAAAAATCCTTGACTTAGATGTGCTCCCACTAAACCCGCCACCTCCATTGGGCTTTTCGGATCCGTGTTAGCAAAGACGTCACTCCATAGACTCCCGATGGGTGCTCCATATTACAATTACATAGAAAAAGGAAATAAATGGCATGCAAGCCACAACTTCTAACTTCTAGCACAAATACACAATATGAAATATTTAAATGGCATGCAAGCCACAAATACCAAATTACATACCAAATAAATAAATAAATTATTATCACAAACCATGTGACTACAAGTCACCAAATGAATGAATAAAAAATAACACAACCAAACATCCATAAGGTCTAGGGCATTTCTATGGTTACCAACATCACAAGAACATACAAGATTCACTAGTGAACAACATGAACAACATGGTGTGCCACACAAAACCATGTAAACATGTGTATAATGGTTAAGATTTTTCAAAACACTCAAGGCACTAAAAATCTCATGTACTCATGCATTAGTAACACGAAATAATTTTTGGTGAAACATATTCATAAATACAATGTTTCCAAAAAGAAAGCCATGCATTGGCTAGAAAAGGAGGTGGAAACGAAATGATTGCAAGCAGTCTGACACGGGATCGCGGCGCGATCCCATAAGCAATCGCGCCGTGATCTCAGCATTAGATCGAGCCGTGATCCCATAAGTGGATCGAGGCCCGATCTTCGCCTGCACACCAATCCTTTCCACTTTGACACTTTTAGTCCCTTAACTTAGGTTGTTGTCAGGATTGATCCCCGGCGTGTGACCCAATAGGCCCATACTATGTTGGCAGTGATCTATATGCAGTACGTGCGTCAGTGGGCATACTCCAACAAAATCAATCGAGGAAAAAAGATAATCCCATGTACATATGCATTAGTAACACCTAACCATTTTTGTTGAAACATATTCATATATGCAATTACCCTTAAGGATCGAGCCGCGAACTTCACTGGTCAGAAAACAAATATTCATTTTCGGGTTTCCCAGGCCACCATGTGTAGATGTAGTGTAGAGGTGGCTCTGATACCACTATTGGGGTTTCATGAGCGCGGCGGAAGAGTTGAAAATAAGCATAGATCCGGAGATTTTCGAATAGGTTACGACATATCATGCATAAAGTACAAGTATGCAGAGCATAAAACCGCTAAAGATGGACCATTTTCTATAGTTAACACATGCAACATTAAAACGACAAGGAGATGAGATAATACCCTCCAAGAGCTCCTGGAACAAAGTAGAGATGAGTATGATGGCTAGAAGACCACAAATCGAGCCTCCCTCTATCGATGTCTACCCTGGAATCTCGTCAACCTCCTTGTACTAGCAAGCTAAGGTACTCCTCAACTATGATAGCACCTCTGGAACAACAACTGTCTTCGGGAACCAACTCACTTGCACTCTAATATGAAATCCTCTAAAGAGCTCTAAGTGTAAGTGTATGAGTTTTTGGCAAAAGGATAGAATGAATGGCAAAGAGGTAGTTTAAATAAACCTCCAGATGCTCCTAGAACTCCCCATGGCCGTCCAAGAGCCAATGATGGCCTAAACATGCATTGGCCAAAGAGTGAGGTGAGCAAAAAGAACATGAAACTCTGTCGCATGATCGCGTCGTGAACATCTAAGGAGTTCGCACCGTGACTGCCGAAAGAGTTAGCGGCGCTAACTGCCAGTCCGAACCATCATTTGCATTTTGCCATTTTCAGTCCCTGACTTTGTTTGCTGTCGAGATTGATCCTCAGTGTGTGACCCAATAGGCCCATACATCATCGGTAGTGATCTACATGGTGTACGTGCATCAGTGGGCATACTTCAACAACGCTGATATTGAAAAATATCTAGCAGCAGGGGTGATGCTCAAAGGTCTCACACACCAGCAGAGGAGAAGATTTTCTTTGAGCTAAAACAATACTTTTGGAAGGATCCTTATTTGTTTCGGATAGGAGCCGACTAAGTCATTCGCAGACGTGTGAGCAATTCTGAAACAAATGACATCATACATCACTGTCATGCAGACCCAACAGGAGCCATCACGGACCTAGCTACACAGCTAAAAAGGTCCTCAGTGCAGGTTTCTATTGGCCTACTTTGTTTAACGATGCTCAGAACTTCGTAAAATCATGTGACTCATGTCAGAAATCTGGAAACATCTCATCCCGTAATGAGATGCCCCAAAATCCTATTCAAGTCTGTTAAATCTTTGACGTTTGGGGAATAGATTTCATGGGTCCATTTCCTGGTTCCCACGGGAACAAATATATCGTTTTTGACGTCGGTTATCTATCAAAATGGTCTGAGGTGCAAGCCTTGCCTACAAACGACGCAAGGGGTAGTCTGCAAATTTCTGAAAAACTTATTCTCTACTTTAGGTACCCTAGAGCATTGATAAGCGATCGGGGTACTCATTTTTGAAATGCACAGTTACAGAAAGTTCTTAAATGTTATAGTGTTACCCATAGGTTCTCTACCTCATATCAACCGCAAACAAGCGGACAAGTTGAAGTTACCAACCGCGGTTTAAAATGAATTTTGAAATAACCGTTGGTAGTAGCCCAAAAGATTGGGAAAAAAAATTAGAAGATGCACTTTGGGCGTTCCGAACTGCTTTCAAGACACTTATCGTTACTACACCGTATATGTTAGTTTACGTGTTGAACTTGAGCATAAAGCTTATTGGGATTTGAAAGGTGCTAATTTTGATTCTTCAAGTTCAACAGAGAATCGATTGTTTTAACTAAATGAGATTCATGAACTACGGTTCCAAGTTTATGATAACTCGATGTTATATAAGGAAAAGAAAAATGCTTTTCACGACTCCCGCCTGAAGGACAAAGAATTCCAGGCCGGTGATCGTGTCCTTCTGTACAACTCTCGTCTAGGTCTTTTCGCAGGAAAATTAAAGTCTAGATGGACGGGTGCATATACTGTGCAAACTGTTTATCCTCACGGGGATATTGAAATTACAAACTCCGAGGGAGTTACTTTCAAGGTCAACGGTCACTGACTTAAGAAGTACATTGGTGTCCCAATAAAAAAGAAGGCCCACGAAGTCTGAAGCTTCACTCTGCTGCACCTTAGCGGGGTGAGTTGGGTCTTTTTGTTGGGATTTCCAGGGCACGCAACGGAAGCAAGAAACAACTTATAAGCCCATAAAACAAACATGCAAGGCATAAAACATGAAATCCCAAACATGGATCTTACTCTACGTAAAGAAATGCAACAAAGAGAAAAGGAGAAAAGGTTATACCAGTCTCCTAAGCTCCAGAAATCGAATGTGTTGATGATGATCTTCCTTCTTGCACCAAAAACGAATCAACTAATGGGTGGTACCCCGGTAACACGTCAACCACTTGTGCTAGCAAGCTCCTTTGTGATTTTTCTCTCTACAAAAACACCAGAGAACAACAACTAGCTTGACCAATATTCTAGAGCAATACTTCTCTATGAACTCTCTAAGTCTTTGGTAGCACTTAAGAGTGTTTAAAGAGTGTGAGTGGCAAAAGGTAACAAAGGAGTGCAAATTAACTCCTTTTATAGAACTCCAGATGACCCTCAACCTCTCAAAGTCCGGCCCATATGCAATCATGAAGCCCCCATGCATTGGCTAAGTCTAGAGGTGATTTGACAAAAAGGCACATGCAGCCGTAGCGCCGCTAACCCTTAAAGTTAGAGGCGCTAACGCGGCCTGCCAAGTGACATGACATAAAGTACATGCAGCCTTAGCGGTGCTAACCATTAAGATTTAGCGGCGCTAAACCGTTAACGTTAGCGGTGCTATCGCGGCCTGCGATGTCAACTTTCGCCTTTGTCAATTTTGGTCCCTTTACTTAAGTTGCTGTCAGATTTGACCCCAGTGTATGACCCAATAGGCCCATACATCATAAGTAGTGATTTAAACGGTGTACTCGCTTAAGTGGGCATATTCTAACAAACACCCACTTGCACACGATGCACCGTTCCTCATAAACCACAGACAATGAGCGGCCTCTAGCAAAACATCATTGTCCCCAAGTCAGTATGAGTTTCGTTATCCAGAATAAAAACCTATTCACAAAGAAAGGTCCTATAGATAAGTGATCTTAAACATCCTTTTGTTTTCGATATCGATGTGAACACGAGACATGGGTTAAATGTCAATCTCTAGATCGTTCACGATTGTGTTTCTCGATCTTGATTGGTGGTGACCAAAAGTTAAGGACATATCTGATTCTCAATCAGTATTCCTTGAGCATGGCCATATTTTGGTGTCAGCTCCCAATCATCGAGGGGCCCAGGGATATCTCTCATATTAGAGGAACAAATTCCTTTTGCCATAGCAAGGAAGAACTATGATATAGCGGTTCATATATCTCAGGTCTAAGGACGTAAGATATTATCATCCTAAGTTACTCATGACTATAATCCATGAAGTATACTTGGGTGTGAGTCTTCCAGTCACTTGAAACTCTTTTCAAGCACAGATAGGCATTGCTCCTTAATTCGACCATATTGAATTCAAGGTCATATGCTTATCTCAGTCTTATTTCAATCTTCCTTCCACAAGATTGACTGACTGTGGAAAGTTTGAAATATAGAATAATATTTCTGGTAGTAACTAAACATGCTTAGATGGAACATAGTAGAGTCTTATGAATGTAACCGTATCAAACGCATACATAATCTTCATTACATATCGAAGCAAGCATAAGTTACAATGTTGTCTTTATCGTTCCCAAAGTATAGAATTTACATATCAAACAAACTAAATACTTAACTTAAGCCAAATCGCTGGCAAATCTTACACCTATTGCACTAGTGTGAGAGTCATGAGCTGCCTGCGATAATGGCTTTATGAATGGATCAGCAAGGTTTCCATCCGATGCTACTCTGCTTATGATGACTTCACCACTTTCAACTACATCTGGTATAAAGTGGTATTTCCGCAAAATATGTCTTGTTCTCTTGTGAGCTCTTGGTTCCTTTGCCAAAGCCACTGCACCCTCATTGTCACAAAATATCTCAATAGGGTCAGCGATGCTTGGAACCACTTGTAGATCTTGGATGAAATTCTTCATCCACACGGCCTCCTTTGCGGCTTCACTTGCCGTAATGTATTCCGACTCGGTAGTCAAATCAGCCACCGTGTCTTGCTTCGAGCTCCTTCAGCTGACAACACCACCATTTAACAGGAATACAAACCCCGATTGAGATCGGCAGTCATCCCTGTCTTTTTGGAAGCTAGCATCCAAGTAGCCCTTTACTCTCAACTCTTCTACCCCACCAAATACTAACAACATCTCTTTCGTACGCCTAAGGTATTTGAGTATGTTCTTTACAGCTCTCCAATGAGGTTCCCCGGGATTTGCCTGATATCTACTGGTCATGCTCAAAGCACATGACGATTCAGGACGAGTGCATAACATGGCGTACATAATCGATCCCACAGCCGAAGCATATGGTACTCCCTCCATTACTTCTATCTCCTCTTGGGAGGTAGGATATTGTGTCTTGCTCAATGTCAAACCATGTGCCACACGGAGGTTTCCTTTCTTGGAATCCTCCATTCTAAAGCGTCTCACAACCTTATCTATGTATGCACTTTGAGAAAGTCTGAGCAGCCTTCTAGATCTATCTCTATAGATCTTGATCCCCAGAATATAGCTCGCATCCGCTAGGTCTTTCATTGAAAAACAATTCCCTAGCCAAGCTTTAACACTTCTTAGGCTTGGGATATGATTTCCAATGAGTAGTATATCATCTACATATAGGACTAAGAAAACTATAGTGCTCCCACTAGCCCTGACATATACACATGGTTCATCTTTCCTTTTCAAAAATCCAAATTCCTTGATTTTCTCATCAAAGCACAGATTCCAGCTGCGAGATGCTTGCTTGAGTCCATAAATTGACTTCTTCAGCTTACAGACCTTGTTTGGAAACTCTGGGTGTACAAAACCATCAGGCTATGTCATATATACCTCTTCGGAAAGCTTCCCGTTAAGAAAGGCGGTTTTAACATCCATTTGCCATATTTCATAATCATGAAATGCAGCAATGGCCAGAAGTATCCGGATAGACTTCAACATAGCCATTGGGGAAAAGGTTTCCTCATAATCTACACCAGGTGTCTGAGTGAAACCCTTTGCCACTAGTCGGGTTTTGAAGGTATCCAAGGTTCCATCCATGCTGGTCTTCTTCTTAAAGACCCATTTACACCCTACGGGTCTAACCCCAGGCGTAGGATCAACCAGTTCCCAAACCTGGTTATCCGACATGGATTGCATCTCACTTTCCATTGCTCCTCTCCACTTTGCAGACTCAGGGCCTGCCATAGCTTCCTTGTAGTTGGTGGGCTCATCATAGTCCACCACTATCTTGCTGTCCTCAGATATGTAGAATCCATATCTCTCTGGCTCATAACGAGTTCTATTGGAATGCCTTGGAGTATGCAATGAATTTAGGTTGAGTGCTAGTGCCAACCTCAAGTTCTTTATCGGTTGACCCTTGAACTTCTTCAAGGTCAATCTCCTTATTGCCTCTTTGTTTGGATAGCATTTCTCTTTCTAGGAAAAATGCCCTTCGAGCAACAAAAACTTTGTTCTCAGAAGGTTTATAAAATATATATCCAACACCGGCAGGAGGATATATGATAAAGTAACACCTTTCTGAGCGAGGTTCAAGTTTGTCCTCAGCCTCACGTTTTACGTAGGCTTGACAACCCCAAACTCGTAGGTATGAAAGTGTCGGCTTCCTATTATGCCACATTTCATAAGGTGTTTTTAGTACTTTCTTGGTTGGTGCAAGGTTAAGGATTCTTACCGCCGTTTCTAGAGCTTATCCCCAGAAACTAATAGGTACCTCCGTTCGACTCATCATAGACCTTACCATGTCTAGTAAAGTCCGGTTCCTCCTCTCAGCGACCCCATTTAATTGTGGAATCCTTGGAGGTGTTAGTTGTGAAATGATTCCACAATTCTTAAGATGATCGGTAAATTTGGTACTTAGATACTCTCCACCTCTATCAGACTGGAGTATCTTTATCATTTTGCTCAGTTGATTTTGAACTTCGTTTTTGAATGTCTTGAACACCTCAAAGGTTTCATGCTTGTGTTTAACAAGATAGACATATCCATACCTACTATAATCATCTATAAAGGTTACGAAGTATCTTGAGTTATTCCTCGTGACATGCTTGAAAGGCCCACATACATCCGTATGGATGATATCCAAGAGGTCCTTTCCCCTCTCACTTGTCCCTGTGAAGGGTGCTTTTGTCATCTTGCCTAATAAACAAGAATCACATATATCATTCGACTCTTGGTCAAATGATTCCAAGATCCCATCCACTTGGAGCTTGGTGATGCGAGTCTTGTTTATGTGGCCAAGACGACTATGCACACAAAGAAAACTTGTCCAAACCAATTTTGGAATCGGAATCAATATTCATAATAGATTTTCTTGATTCAATGTATGCACTTGCCTCATATATGCCATGACATGGTAAAGCTTTAAAATAAACAGTTTCATTCTTAAAGCAAATGATTGTTCCACAAATAAACTTAAAATCATAACCATCGTCATATAACTTGTCAAAAGAAATAATGTTTCTAGCCACATTGGGCGAATAGCATAAATCTTTTAACAAAATAGAATAGCCGGTCTTGAATGAAAGCTCCAAATCTCCCTTTGCTTCCACTGGGACAACCTCCGAGTTTCCCATCACAAGATCCAGCTCTCCCTGCTCCAAGCTCCTACTTTCCTTTAGCACCTGCACCATATTACATATGTGAGTGCCACAGCCAGTATCCAAGACCCAGCCTTTAGAAGTAGAAGTATGATGGAGTTCTATCATGAATGTACCTGAAGTATTGGAGCCCGATATGCTCATCGCTTTGAGCTTGTTGAGCCCCTCCAAGTATTTCGGGCAGCTTCGGCGGTAATGGCCCTTGCCCCCACAAAAGAAGCACTCCGTATCCTCCGGAGTCTTGGCTTGGGGAAGTTTCCCCTTAACTTTTCCCTCGGAGTCCGGGGCAGGCTTGGCCACGCCAACCTTTCCCTTACCCTTCCTCTTCTTGGAAGGGGCGGCCTTCTTTTTCGTGATGCGGCCTTCCCGAATGGCTAGAACGTGAGTGGAGGAAGAGGATGGTTTGCTCTTGGTCATGCTCGCTTCGGCAGTCTTGAGCATACCATGCAGCTCAATCAAATATTTGTCCATGCTGTGCATGTGATAACTCATGATGAATTGATCATATGCACTGGGCAGGAATTGATCATATTTCTCCATGCGCTCAATGTTTGCCTTCATGCGCAAGACATGAGCGCTCACCTTCCCTCCATCTTGAAGCTTGCAAGCGAGAACGGTCTTGAAGCATTCATACCTTTCCTGCCTCGCCTGCTGTTGGAACATGTCCTTCATTTGCATGATCAGGTCTTAAGCACTCAAGTGATCCATTTAATTTTGCAAATCGGTACTCATGGTGCTTAACATGAGGCATGTTATCTCCTCAGTCTCCTTGAGGCATTTTTCTTACACCTCACGGACCGCCCTCGTTGCACCGCTTGGAGGTGACTCGGGTAAGGGTTCCTCAATGGTATGCATCTTCCCTTCATAGCGTAAGACAAGCTTAACCTTCCTATGCCAATCCATGAAGTTTCTACCGTCGAGTTTCTCCTTCTCAAGGAAAACTCGTAGAGGAACGTTAGTGGTGGTGGTGTTTGCGCTTGTTGATGGCATCTAAAAATTGCAAAGTAGATTTTAGTTAGTTTGCTATTTTATCTTGTTAAAATAATTTACCCATAACAAATTAACTTTTAAAAAGCCTAACAACCGTATTTCATCCCACCATGTGACGGGGTTACTGCGAATCATATGATAAAACTATTTAGGTCGGCAACCATTTTGCCAATTGCAATCTCTATTGCAATCCTTAGCGCCTTGCGGGATCCTACAACATCCAATGGTCGTTTGGCATGTTTGATCCCTTCTTGCACCAATTTTAAATCTTGAAATTTTGGTTAACTCGTGCTAAGCTCGACAATTAACCAAGATTTCAAACCTAAAATTGCAAATCGTCCGTCAAGACATACGATAACAAACTCACTAAAGTTGGCTCGTGCTAAGCTCGACAACCAAAATTGTGAATTTGCCACACTCACCTTCCACACAGTTTTATGGGAATTGGCTCGTGCTAAGCTCGACAACCAAATCCCATAAGACTAGATTCGGGTGGTATCGTCTTACGGATGGTGCATAATTTACTTTTTGTGAAAAGACGGGCTTTTGTTTCCGGTTTGGTTTTAGATTAACTTGTTAGTGACAAATCCTAATTTCACTAGGAGGGTTAATCTTGTATGTGAGCGCGTGAGAGAGTTGTAAACCATTTTTAGCAAATCTATTGTGATTTTGTTAATTTTCGAAAAATTATCTAGCATGTGAATCCTAATCAATCCATGCATACAAAATCACATCACACGCATAAAATACTATAATTATTAACCCTTGCCATAAAACCTATGTGTTCTTCCCGTGAGCCAAAACGGGATGAACTTGGTCAATACTAAGGGACAAAATCTTCGAAGCCAGCTCCCACTAACGCCGCCATCTCTATTGGATTTCACCGTCTTCATGGACACCATGCTCCATCTTCTTTGACCCCATCTTGTGTGTCATCATCCATCAAAAGTAATACATACAATATAATAGAAATGGCATGCAAGCCACAAAATTCCTATTTATCTATTACAATTACATGGATGAATGAAATGGCATGCAAGCAACATTATTATTACAAATTTATCATAAGAATAATAATACAACCATACAAGTATCCAAATACACACAAACAACTAAATGGTCTAGGCAAGGTTACCAACTTATATATCCACATACAACCTAACATATATAATAGCTACTAGAATAATACCTATTAATAGAAAATTAAAATTCCAGAAGCTCAAAATAATGCAAAAAACATGAGACCATAAACTGTTTTTAACCAAGAACAAAAACTGTTCCAGCAACGATAGCGCTGCTAACTAATAAGAGTTAGCGCCGCTAAAGCAAGTTTAGCGCCGCTAGTTGTAGCCCAAAAATCCAATACCATTCTTAAAGCCTAACTTATAATGTCTCCATCATCAATTAATTAGCCCAAAGGCATAATAACTCTTGAATTTCATTAATAATATTGAATTAATCCACAATCACGAGTACAACTGAAGTCTACATCGTTTAATAGTAATAATAAATGATTAATTTCTGAAATGGGTATTACAACTCTCCCCCACTTAGACACAATTTCGTTCACGAAATTCCTACTCAAATAGTGCGGGGTAATTTCTCTTCTAAAACGGGTATTACAACTCTTCTTCGTCCACTCGGAACCCTTGCGGTGTTCCCACTGCACTTCAACCATTCCTATATGCTTTTTTTGCAACTGCTTGACTTCTCTTTTAATGATCGCCACTGGTTTCTCTATATAATTTAACTTCTCGTCCATGGTGCTATCTTCCAGTGGTACAAATCTCGTCTCATCGGCTAGGCACTCTCATGTGAGACACATGAAAAGTGTTGTGTATCTTTGATAATTCTTCGAATAATTCTAGACGATAAGCCACCTTGCCGACCTTTGAGATCACTTTAAATGGCCCGATGAACCTAGGGTTCAATTTTCCTCTTTGTCCGCAACATACCATGCAATTCCATGATGGACTTCTCCATCTCATGTATGATAATTTACAACGAATTGATCATACGATGGTGAGAGAGACCGGATGATTAAATCGACCTCCATCTCTCTCCCGATCACAAATCCCAACCGCTCAAGGCGTTCCACCAGTGCCTTCATGTTGAGCACACGGTGGGACACGTTCCTGCAATCCTGCAGCCTGCAACCAAGTTGGTCGTTAAGACAACCATACCCTTCTAGCCTCACTTGTTGTTGGAACATGTCCGACAACTAACGTATCATGTGATAGGCACTAAGATGCTCCATTTGCTTTTGCAAGTCGGAGCTCATTGTGCTTAACATGATGCAAGTAACCTCGGTGATATCTCTAGACGCTTTTCATAAGCATCCTTAACGGCCCTACTTGCATTGGTAGCAAAGGCTTCGGGGATGGGTTCCCCAATGGTGGCTAACTTATCCTCGTGTCGGAGGACAATGCGTAATTGCCTTGACCAATCCATGAAGTTGGTCCCTTTGAGCTTCTCTTTCTCTAGGAACATCCTAAGAGAGAAGTTAGTGGTGTTGTTGGTGCTAGTTGATGCCATCTATAAAAGCAAAGTAGATTTGGTTAGTTTCATTGAAATCCTTGTTACAATAATTACCCAGGTATTTAATAAAAACAACTATTTTAAGAAGGGCTAAAAACCCTATTTCACTTTGCATCGTGACGGGTTTTCTGCGGATCACGTGGTAAAGCTATTTAGGCCGGTTTGATCCTACTTGACAACCATTGTGTCTAGTTTGGCATGTTTGATCCCTCCACACCAATCTCAAAGTAATATTATGAATAATCTCGGCTAGAGCTCGACGATCATTTAAAATGTTATTTTTTAAATTGTAAATCAACCATCAAGATACACTGTGGTACTCTTGCCCAATGGTCGACTCTCTTAGAGCTCGACATTCGACCTTGCGAGTTGCCACACGCACCTTCCACATAACTTATATAAAAATTGATTCGCCTAGAGCTTGTCAATCAACCCTTGTGTAGTTAGATTCAGGTGATGTCATCTTATGGGTGGTGTGCGATTTACATTTAGAAAACATGATATATTTTGAGTTTGATTAACAAAAAGTGGCAAAAATCACATGTTTTCACTACGGAATATAAAGCATTTTTATATCCTATTTGTTAAATAAGTGTGCGCGGGAGAGTTGTTAAACCATTTTTAAAAATCTTGAGTTTTATTATTAGTCAAAAGTTGTCGAGGACGCAATCCTACAGTCCATGCTTAAACAATAAATAATAAAACAATCACGTGCAAATATAATTCAAGTTGGTAACCATGCCCCTAAAACCTATGCATTTTTCCCGCGAGCCACTACCGGAAAAACTAAGTCATCTAAGGACATAATTCCTTGACTTGGATGTGCTCCAACAAAACCCGCTACCTCCATTAGGCCTTGCGCATTTGTGTTCGCCAAGACATCACTCCATGGACTCCCGATGGTTGCTCCGTATTACAATTACATAGAAAAAGAAACAAATGGCATACAAACCACAAGTCCTACATTCTAGTACAATTACATAATATGAAAATTTAAATGGCATGCATGCCACAAATACAAATTACATACCAAATAAATAAATTATTGTTACAAACCTTGTGACTAAAATTCACCAAATGAATGAATTGTTAGAATATGCCCACGGATGCATACATGCCGTTTGAATCACTGCTGATGATGTATGGGCCTATTGCATCATACACCGTGGTCAAACCTGACAGCAACTAAAGTATAGGGAACAAAAATGGCAAAAGACAAAAGTTGACATCGCAGTCCGCGTTAGCGCCGCTAACCGTAAGGTGTTAGCACCGCTAATACTTATGGGTTAGAGCCGCTACGGCTGCATGTACTTTGTTTCATGTCTCCTGACAGGCTGAGAAAGTGCCGCTAACCTTAAGGGGTTAGCGCCGCTAACCCTTAAGGGTTAGCGTCGCTACGGCTGCATTTGAAGTGTCACTTGAACTTTATATAAGGACTCACTTGGTCTTCATTTGCACTCTTGGTCAATACATATATAAAAACACTCTTAAGTGCTACAAGAGACTTAGAGAGAGTTTTACAAGAGAGGTGCCAGAAAAGTTGTCCTTTGTTGTTGTTCCACAAGTGATGTTCAAGAGAAGTACCAATAGAGGCGAGCTAGCACTCGTGGTTGGCTTGTTCCCGGGGTATACCTCAATAGAAGAACCGGGTTTTGGTTCTTAGAGCATCACCTTTACCACATTCTCACATTTTCTGGAACTAAGGAGGCTGGTATAACCTCTTCTCTTTTATTTTCGTGTTCCATTTCTGTTCATAGAGCTTGGTACACTTAAGTGGGGTTTCAATTTATGCTTTGTTTGATTGTACCATGGCCTTTTAAACTTGTACCTTGCTTCCGTTGCATGCCCTAAAAACCCCAACAATGGTATTAAAGCCACCTCTATGTTAGATTCGCACATGGTGGCCGGAGAAACACGAAATCAAAAATGTTTGTTTTCTGTCAAACGGGGTTAGCGGCTCTATCGTCGCTGTAACAGTTTTGGTTTCAAGTTATAAACATTTTTTGGTCTCGGGTTTTTGGTCCTTTTTAGGCTTCTGGAATTTTATTTTGTTAGTTTTATCATGTTTTTCTAGTAGCTTTGGTGCTAAGTTTGGTTGTATGTGAATATATATAAATTGGTAGCCTTGCCTAGACCTTGTGGTTGTATGTGTGTTTGGATGCATTTGTGGTTATATTATTATTCAGTTGGTAAAGTTGTAATAATAATGTGGCTTGCATGCTATTTCATTCATCCATGTAATTGTAATAGAAAAATAGGTATAATGTGGCTTGCATGCCATTCTTTTTTCTATTTTATGTATTGTAATTATTGATGGATGAAGACACACAAGAGGAGTCAAAAGAAGATGGAGCAAGATGTCCATAGAAGCCGGTGAAATCCGAGGAGGTCATGGTTCTAGTGAGAGCTCGCATCGAAGATCTTTGTCCCTTATTATTGACCATGTTCTTCCCGTTTGGCTCACGGGAAGAACGCATAGGTTTTATTGCAAGGGTTACCAATTATTATATGTTATGTGTGTGATGTGATTTTGCTATGCGTGGATTGCTTAGGATTCGCATGCTAGATAATTTTTCAAAAATTAATAAAATCACAAGAGATTTGCTAAAAATGTTTTACAATTCTCTGACGCGCTCACATACAAGATTAACTCACCCAGTGAAATTAGGATTTGTCACTTATAAGTTAATCTAAAATCAAACTAGAAACAAATGCCCATCTTTCCATAAAACGTAAAACATTCACAATCCCTAAGTTGATACCACCCGAATCTAGTATTATGAGTTTTAGTTGTCGAGCTTAGCACGAGGCAACTCTCATAAAACTGTGTGGAAGGTGAGTGTGGCAAGATTCACAATTTTGGTTGTCGAGCTTAGCACGAGGAAATTTTGGTGAATTTGTCATCGTATGTCTTGACGGACGATTTGCAATTTTAAGTTTGAAATCTTGATTAATTGTCGAGCTTAGCATGAGTTAATCAAAATTTCAAAGCTTAAGGTGGGTGCAAGAAGGGATCAAACATGCCAACGACCCTTGGTTGTCGCAGGATCCCGCAAGGTGCTAAGGATTGCAATAGAGATTGCAAATGGCAAAATTTTTGCCGACCTAAATAGTTTTATCATGTGATCCGCGGTAACCCCGTCACATGGTAGGATGAAATACGGTTCTTAGCCTTGTTAAGATAATTCTTTATGATTAAATTGTTTTAACAAGATAAAAATATCAAACTAACTAAAATCTACTTTGCAATTTTAGATGGCATCAACAAGCGCAAACAACACCACCACCAACGTTTCTCTACGAGTTTTCCTTGAGAAGGAGAAACTCGACGGTAGCAATTTCATGGATTGGCATAGGCAGCTAAGGCTCGTCCTACACTATGAAGGCAAATTGCACACCATTGAGGAACCCCTACCCGAGGCACCTGCGAGCAATGCCTCAAGGGAGGTCAAAGAGGCGCATGATAAACGCGTCAAAGAGACCGAGGAAGTTACTTGCCTTATGTTAACCACCATGAGCTCCGATTTCCAAAAGCAAACAGAGTACTTTGGTGCTTATGACTTGATCGTGCAGCTGAAGGACATGTTCCGATAGCAGGCGAAGCAAGAAAGGTACGAATGCTTCAAGTCCGTCCTTGCGTGCAAGCTCCAAGAAGGAGGGAATGTAAGCACTCATGTTTTGCGCATGAAGGCAAACATTGAGTGCATGGAGAAGCTGGGCTTTACCCTATGGAGGGAGATGGCGGTCGATTTGATCCTCCAATCCCTGCCCAGTGCGTATGATCAATTTGTTATGAGTTATCATATGCACAGCGTGGTTAAAACCCTTATGGAGTTGCATGGCATGCTCAAGATTGCCAAAGCGAGCATGACGAAGAACAAGCCATCTTTTTCTAATCCAGTCTTGGCTATCCGGGAGGGCTACATCACAAAGAAGAAGAAGAGCACCCCTTCTAAAGGGATGGGTAAGGGAAAAGTTGGTGAATCCAAGCCTAACCCTACCTCTGATGGTAAGGGTAAGGGGAAACTTCCCCAAACCAAGACTCCGGAGGATGTTCAATACATCTTTTGTGGGGGCAAGGGGCACTACTGCCGAAGCTGCCCAAAGTACCTTGAGGGGCTCAATAAGCTCAAGGAGATGAGCATATCGGGACCCGACTCTTCAGGTACATTCATGATAGAACTCCATCAAACTTTTACTTCTAAAGGCTGGGTTTTAGACACCGGCTGTGGCACTTACATATGTAATATGGTGCAGGTGCTAAGGACAAGTAGGAGCTTGGAGCGGGAAGAGCTGGATCTTGTAATGGGAAATTTGGAGATTGTACCAGTGGAAGCAAAGGGTGACTTGGAGCTTTCATTCAAGACCGGCTAGTCTATTTTATTAAAAGATGTATGCTATTCGCCCCATGTGGCTAGCAACATTATTTCTTTCCATGCTTTGTATGACGACGGTTATCATTTTAAATTTGTTAATGGAACAATTATTTGCTTCAAAAATGATGTTTATTTTAAATCATTACCGTGTCATGGCATATATGAGGCAAATGCATAAGTTGAAGAGTATCTATGTATCGAGTTTATGGATCATCTAAGGTATTGTGGAATTATTTCACAATTAACACCTCATAGGACTCCACAATTAAACGGGGTCGCTAAGAGGAGGAACCAGACTTTACTAGATATGGTATGGTCTATGATGAGTCGAACGGAGGTACCTATAAGTTTTTGGGGATACGCTCTAGAAACGGCGGTAAGAGTCCTTAACCTCGTACTAACCAAGAAAGTTGTGAAAACACCTTATGAAATGTGGCATAATAAGAAGCTGACACTTTGATACCTAAGAGTTTGGGGTTGTCAAGCCTACGTGAGATATGAGGCCGAAGAAAAAGTTGAATCGCGCTCGGAGAGGTGTTACTTTATCGGATATCCTCCTGCCGGTGTTGGATATTTATTCTATAAACCTTCTGAGAACAAAGTATTTATTGCTCGAAGGGCATTTTTTCTAGAAAGAGAAATGCTATTCAAGCAAAGGGGAAGTAAGGAAATTGACCTTCTGGAAGATCAAGGCTCAATCGATAAAGAACTTGAGGCTAGCACTAGCACTCAACCTGAGACGGTTGAAACAGAGCAAGAAAAAGGTGCGGTACCTGACACTCTTCCATTATCTACTCCAAGGCGTTCCAGTGAAACTCGTTATGAGTCAGAGAGATATGGTTTCTACATATCTGAGGGCAGCGGGTTAATGGTGGATCATGATGAGCCCACCAACTACAAGGAAGCCATGGCGGACCCTCAGTCTGCAAAGTGGAGGGAAGCAATGGAGAGTGAGATGCATTCCATGTCGGATAACTAGGTTTGGGAACTGGTTGATCCCATACCAGGGGTTAAACCCGTAGGGTGTAAATGGGTCTTCAAGAAGAAGACCGGCATGGATGGAACCTTGGATACCTTCAAAGCCCGACTGGTAGCTAAGGGTTTCACTCAGACGCCTGGAATATACTATGATGAAACCTTTTCCCCAGTTGTGATGTTGAAGTTTATCCGGATACTCTTAGCTATTGCTATATTTCATGATTATGAAATATGGCAAATGGATGTTAAACCGCTTTCCTTAACGGGAAGCTTTCCGAAGAGGTGCATATGACACAACCTGGTGGTTTTGTACATCCAGAGTTTCCAAACAAGGTTTGTAAACTAAAGAAGTCCATTTATGGACTCAAACAAGTATCTCGAAGCTGGAATCTATGCTTTGATGAGAAAATCAAGGTTTTGGGTTTTTGAAAAGCAAAGGTGAGCCATTTGTATATGTCAGGGCTAGTGGGAGCACTATTATCTTCTTAATCCTCTATGTAGATGATATTCTACTCATTAGAAATCACATCCTGAGCCTAAGGAGTGTTAAAACTTGGTTGGGAAGTTATTTTTCAATGAAGGATCTAGGGGATGCGAGATGTATTCTATGAATTAAGATCTATAGAGTTAGATCTAGAAGGCTGCTCGGGCTTTCTCAAAGTACATACATAGATAATATGGTCATTAGACGCTTTAAGATGGAGGAATCGAAGAAAGGAAACATCCCTATGTTGCATGGTTTGACTTTGAGTAAGACTCAATGTCCTACCACCCAAGAGGAGATATAGGTAATGAAGCGAGTACCATATGCTTCGGATGTGGGGTCGATCATGTATGCCAAGCTATGCACTCCTCCTAATGTGTCATGTGCTTTAAGCATGACTAGTAGATATCAGGCGAATACCGGGGAACCTCATTGGAGAGCCGTAAAGAACATTCTCAAATACCTAAGGCGTACAAAAGAGATTTTCTTGGTATATGTTGGTCCCGAATGGATACTACAACAACAAATGTTTGTAGAAGGGGGGGGGGTTGAATACAAACTTTAGCAAATTAAAATTTAAGAGACACGTGGTTTACTTTTATATAATTCTTATTGATATGAATCAAGAATTACATGAACTAGATGCGGATAATCTAAGTTCAATAAAACGTGGCAATTAAATTTGTCTAACACATAGACTGAGCTAATCTTAAACAACTTATGTCTAAGATGTTCAACACATGAACAAGTTTGTTATACTGAAAATAAGATGCTAACTCTTCTAGTTCTCAACAAATGAGATTTCAGTATTCAACTATCTATTCGCATACTTAGCATGTTTCCATGCATGAGTATATATAAGCAAGGTGTGTCCGGGTTGATGAAGAGAGAAGGAGACAAAGATAATTGGTTTAATAATATTATAATAGATAAAGGTAGTGGGTGGAAGGTAGTTTAACTTTACACGCAAAGTGTGTAAAGTAAACATACTTTTCAGTAACGAGTTTACCCACTATCTATTATGATATTATTAAATTACTACCTTTATGTCTTGAGAAAGTAAACTTCTCCTTCCATGCTTGTGCTTTAATCAACACCATGCTTTCTGAGGATTTGACTTTACCAAGTATGGAGTTGCCAGCCATACTTAACATCATATCTTCGAGATCTTCTCTTCAAAAGTATCTTTCTCCTTTTCCAGGGGATAAAGATCTATCCTTTTTGTTTCTTTGCAGATACAAAAAGTGCTAAGTACTTTTACAAAGAAAGATCTAAGGCATAATAAAAACAACACATGTTCTGCCTTTGACTAAAGAAAATATTACATAGAAAAGCTATTAACTGAGATATATAATAATGACTCAGATAACGGACACTGAACTGCAAATGTAAATTTGCTCAGCTAAGGATAAATGTGAAAGACTTAGCTGACTAGATTTGCTCAGCTGATCGAAATGCTCAGCTAATAATACAAATCAAAGTATAGCTACCAAACTGATCAAACTAAACTGTCAGCTGATCCCAAGGGCTCAGCTAATCATTTGAGTATGATCAGCTTATGGAGTAAATTTGGATAAGTAGCAAATACCTTATCTGACAGATAGGAGACATCAGCTGATCAATATGATTATGTCAGCTTATCCTAGATAGCTCAGCTGATCTTGAAATTTTTCTCAGCTGATGGTTTTGGACCATTAGCTGATCCATTGTAGATCCTCAGTTGATGCTTTTTGACTGTTCTTTTCCCTCAGCTGATCTTCTTGAAGCTTGTCCTTTAGCTGATACTCAATGTTCAGCTGACACTCGTTTTCTTCAGCTGAAATTTCTTACTTAGAAATTCTTTAAGTCTAATATGAAAAACAACACATGTTTTTCATCAATCTAAGTCCAAAACTGAATATATGGTTTTCTTAACATCAATTCCTATTTTTTTTAATAGACATGTTTGATTTAGGTTTAATATTGCTATCTCCCCAACAATCTCCCCCTATTTGATGATGACAAAACCTATTCTGTTTAAGAAGAATCAGTTTAACTCGGATTTGTAAAGATAAAACTTTTAAGTGCATTTTGATTACCTATCTATCTGTTTTTGGTAACTCTTTAATATGTGTTCCCTGATATTCTGTTTTTGGGAATCTTTTCATTTATGAAGTACCATGTTCTGTTTTTGTGGTATCTTTTCTATCTTTTTTCTGTTTTTAGGATTTTTGTTTTTTACTATATTTACACTATGTGAGCTATCTAATAAGAGTCATCTATACTAGCATTTTAGCTAAGTAGTCCATGATCAAAGTTTCAAGCTTGAATACAAAACAAAGTATTTACATCAGAGTTTGTACAATGTAATCTAACTAAGAGTTAAACTAAGTACATAAGTTAAACTATGGTAGGAATTGAAAAATACAACTAGTCTAGTTATGAAGTGTGGTCTTCATTCCCACCAGGGTCCTTCTTTGACTTCAAGAGTTCTGATCTGTGGATTTTCAGTTAGAAGTTGATCAGCTCTTGATCTTATCAATTGTTCAAAGTGCTTATTTCCTGTCAAGTCTCTAGTAGCTATTACAGCCTGAAATATCAGTTCTTTTTTAGCTTTCCCAATCTCAGATTCTCTCAGAAATCTCTAATTTCTAGCTCTGTTCATGAAGAACATTCCTCTTTCAGGTCCAGTTATATACCTGAATATTTCAGGATGTGTATTGGGAGGAAGAGCAGTATTCAGATTCTCATAAGCAGGAAGATAGGGATGATCAGGATTGAGAATGATTTGTTCAGCAGCAACAAAGGCTTTGGAAGTATTCTTGAAGGCATCCTCAATTGCTTGAATATGAGCAACAAATTGATCACGAGTGAATAGTCTGTTGTATACTGACAATCTGATCCAGTATTCAAATTTAGCAATGAACCTCTAGACTATCTCACTCTTGGACTTAAGGAGATGGTACAGGATCTCAATCATCTCAAAGAAGGAGAGTAGTTTGCACTGATGTAGATAAGTATCTTCATAAGTTTTTCTTTCATCTCTTCTCACTACTCTGAGATAAGGACCTTCATCTGTACCTCTGTAAGGAGTAACCCTTGAAATGATGTCTGCACATCTTCTGTTTACCAAGTTTTCTCTATTTTCCAAGAACTCCTTGGATTGCCTTTCAGTTTGCTGAGCAGTGCTTCCAAAGTTGAAGTTGAGCAATGCTTTAATGACTTCCTTGTGAGTCTTTCCTCTTTCGAGAGCTTTCTTTGTAGAAGGGTCACTCTGCAGTGGTGCTTGATGTTCTTGAGGAGCTTGAGATGACAGTAAGATCATTTCTTCTTCTTGTATTTCCCTTATCTCATCATCTGTAACACCAACTACATCAACAAGATCCTCAGTAGCGGTGAAGTCCTCCTCATGCCTTTTCCTGGCTTCTATGACTTCTTCAATTGTTGTGCCCAGGAAAGCAGCCAGATCCCTGAACTCTTTGAGGTTTTCCTCATTTTTCTGTAATTCTTCCTCTCTCTTTTCTTCTTCTTCAATCTCCTCAGCTGACATTATCTTCTTTCTTTTTCTTCTTGAGCTGCTAAGAGTTGGTTGACTTGATTGTACTGGAGAGGAAGTTTGGACTGGTGGAGCTTGAGTGGAGAGGCTCTGCTTTTTCAAGTTGAGTAGAGAGGACAGAGGCATCCTATCTTAATCATCATCATTATCAGAATCATCTGATGGCACATTGATTGGTGCACAAGATTCATCTTGTCTTGGCTTTTTAGCACTCTTCCTTCTAGCCATTTGTTTGAATCTTCTTTTTGGCCTCTGCTCATCTTGAGCAGGTTGCTCCCCCTCAGATTGATTCTCCCCCTCAACATCTGATTTTATTTGAGTTTCTGTTTCATTGTAGGCAGATGCATCCTCTGCTTGCATAGTCTGAACCTCAGCTGTATATGCATCAACAACTGCTCTGATTGTTTCTGGTAAAGGTTCTCTAACTGGCTTCTCCCCCTTTTTGTCATCAGCAAAGGAAAAAGGAAAGTTGTCAGATGGCTTGGCAACAGAAGGTAGGATAAAAGATGGAGTGGAGGTAGAGGGAGGTATAGTTGAAGTTGATGGAGAGGTGGTGGGGATAGGAGGGTGGGTGAAGAATGGAGGTCTCCTCAGGCTTAGGATAGCATCAGTGAGATTGGTGAATTCCTTAAGGGTTTCACTGTGCTTTTGTATGGAGTAGTTGTTTAAGTGTTTGAGGTCAGTAGTTATGGTTTAGAGAAGAGAAGGGACTCTAAGAAGAGAGTCAGGTATGGTTATCGAAATGTTGGGAGGGGAAGGTCTTAAGGTGTGGAGTTGGGAAAGAAGATTAGAAATTGTTTGGTTAAGGAAGTTATGGTTTGGTTTGAGATGGAAGGAGATGAAGTAGGAACAGGAGAAGAAGTTTGGGTTAACAGTTGATCCAGTTTGGTGAGAATGGGAGTGAGATCAACTAGGGCAGGGGTGGGTAGGGATTGGGATTGGGTAGCTTTGAGTGACTCAACCTCTTGGGTTAGATGAGAGAGTTGAGTTTCTGTTTTGGTTTGGAAAGAGGTAAAGGAGGCTTGAAGACTATCCATCTTTTGAGAGATGGACATAAGGCTTTGAAGTATTTGAGGTGAGGGTTCAGAAGAGATAGAGGGAATGGGTTGGATAGGAGTTGATTGAGAGATTGTGCTTAGAACAGGAATAGATTGAGGTCCCTCACTAACACCTTGGTATATAGGCCTAAGATCACTGGGAACATATTGTGTGCCCTGTGCTAATGGTTGGTTTATACCACTAGTATTGACAGGCTATGTGGTGGTTTGTGTAAGAATAGAAAAAATAGGTGGTACAACAATGTGAGTGTGAGTGAGGGTTGCACTCACTGGGGTATCCCTTATTTCAGTAGTAAGTTGTTGTGAACTTACTAAGGGCATGGGTAGACTCAATGTGGGTATAGACACAGTGTGACCTTGGGAGGAGGTCTGTCTTTCAATGGCATCACCCTATTGGGAGGGTGATCCAGATTGCTGGAGTCCCATTGTTACTGGTGGACCTTGTTGGGAAGAGGCACCCACTGGTTGTAGGGTTGTATCAACTTCCATAAGCTCCCCCTCAACATAAGAGGAAACTATAGGAGTCGAGGTCAAGGGTGCATTATGCAATCCCTCTGAGATAAGTGCAGTGTACACCATCTCTAATGACCTTGTTTCTGTTTGGGTTACAAAGGGAGTAGAACTAGTGACTGTTGGGAGTGCACTAGAGCTTGGCATTTGAGGGAGTGTTTCAACAGGAGTTGAGGATGGGTTCTCATAGGTTGGGATTACCAAATGAATGTCCTCAAGGAGTGATAAAGGTATACCTGAGATGCGTTTTGCTTTGCTGATCTCTATGAGCTCTACTAGCTTATCAGAGACCTCTTCATTATCAGGTACTTTTTCATCTTCACCACTTGGTGCTCTATGAACAGAGTCACTGGATCCTTGTTGTTGATCAGGGTTGGGATATGCAACTGTGCCTCCAAGATTCCTACTGGGAGAATCATCATCAGATTCTTCTTCACTTTCATGAGTGCCTAGGTGCCCGGACCTTCTTGAAGTAGTTGAACTAGAGGGAAACATTTGTAATGGCATTCCATGTTGACTGGATGAAGTAGAAACAGAATGATAAGGATCATCTCCCATGTAAAATCAAGAAGTAGCACCATCATGGCCATTACCAGCATCAGTACCATCACTTGAATCATTACCTCTTACAGGTTCATCAACATTCACCTCATCTAAATTTCCTTCTTCAAACATGGCTACCTCATGAGTAACAGATTGAGCCACTTCCTCAGTTATAACATCAGGGGACTCAGAATCATGAGCCACTTCTTCATCATGTACCTCCTCCTCATCATTATCATCATTAGCAATATCAATTAACTCTTGCATCTGTGTAGTGATTGCAGGACCCTGATCTTCCCTTGTCATATGAAAGATCTTTTGACCCATTTGAGGTATGGTTATTGTGTCTAAAACAGCAGCAATACCAGTGTATTGTTCCCATTGAAGATGATGAAGTACAAGTAAGCTTAGGTACCTGATATAGGGAACAATAGTTCTTGTGGATTCTTTGCAGTGCCAAGAGTTATCTTATCCACCATCTCCGAGAATATGACTTGAGCAAAGTCAATATTCCTCCCTGTGACCAAGGGGTGTAGAATCATCAGTTCTGTTTGATTCATTTGGTCAAAGCTTCCAGACTTATGACCAAAGCACCAAGTGATTACACTTGCCAAGTACTTCCATGGGTGTCCCAGCACAGACAACTTATAGTGACCATGGGTGACAGCTTCATTGTAGCCAATCAGGGTTAAGACCTCCAAGACTTGATCCATTTGAGCAAAAGGTTGACATAGAGCCAAGTTAGGCAGAGAGATGGCTTGACGAAGAGTATTGACATTGATGTTGATGTTGATTGTGCCATTTAGACAGGTGTAGGTAATGAGTTCTTGATCCATATGGTACCTTGCAGTGTACCACATCTCACCGACAATGTTTGGAAATATGAAGAAAGGATGGGCAGAAAGACAGGGAAACAGGGAATGAGCAGTGATGAATGCTACCATTTGTCCGTATCCCTGGTTTGATTTATTTGTGGGAATTTCAGTGTTGATTATAAAGTTGTTTGGGCGAATGGTGATTTCTGAGTTTACAGTAATGTTTTCACCAGCAACAGCGTTAGGAGTTGAAACAGGGTTGAAGATCCCCATGATTACATAGTGAAGAAACTGTAAGTGAAGAGAGCTTAGGGTTTGTAATTTTTGAAGGGAAGAAGAGTGTTTGGGAATTTTGAAAGCACAAGAAATGAAAAACCGCTCGAAAACACCTTTATATCTTCCTTGAAACCATAAACTGTCACCAAAATATATTTCAAAAAGTAACTGTCACTTCTGCAAAAAGGTGATAAACGGAATAGTTAGAAAATACACAGACAACTAACGGACAATTTAAAAGAAATTAAATACCTAGTTAACATATTAAATACAAATGATAAATTAATAAAATAAGTGTGGGGACACAGAATTTTTGACTTTTGAAAATCATCAGCTGACAAAAGAGAGTGTCAGCTGATTCATGTTGAGATAAAATAAGTGTCAGCTAATGAGTGCACTTAGCTGAGCTTCTAAGTCTTAGCTGATGGTTTATCAGCTGAGGTATAGTGTCAGCTGATGGTCGTCAGCTGACAAAATATCATTAGCTGATTCTCTATTAATAAGACAAAGAAGTTTAGATAAGTACTTCATTTTACACACGAATTGAATTATTTTCTCACACAAAATTATCTACCTACGAGAAGAATATGTTACAAATTTAACATGCCAAGTTTGGATATTAGGAAGTTGAACCGAGACTCATCCAAAAGTTTTTTAAAAAGATCAGCTAATTGAAAATCAGTTCTTATATAATACAATGAAAATTTCTTTTTCTGCACATTATCTCTAAGAAAATGATGTCTGATTTCAATATGCTTGGTCTTAGAATGCAAACCAGGATTGTTAGAGATATAAATGGCACTAGTGTTGTCACACAGAATTGGTGAGTTTTCAAACTGTATGTCATAATCAAGTAGTTGATTCTACAGCCTAAAAAGTTGAGCACAGCAGCTTCCAGCAGCAATGTATTCTGCTTCAGCTGTTGAAGTTGAAACTGAGTTCTGTTTCTTGTTTGACCAGCTGACTAATCTTCTACCTAACAGTTGACAACCACCAGATGTACTTTTTCTGTCTAGTGTGCAACCTGAAAAATCAGAATCAGTGTATCCAACTAACTCAAAATCAGAGTCTTTGGGGTACCAAAGACCTAGATTAGGAGTTCCTTTGAGATACC
The DNA here is from genome assembly GCA_947179395.2 of Pulicaria dysenterica. Classification (NCBI taxonomy): domain Eukaryota; kingdom Viridiplantae; phylum Streptophyta; class Magnoliopsida; order Asterales; family Asteraceae; genus Pulicaria; species Pulicaria dysenterica. Next base: position 28,168,986 of record OX359293.1, read on the forward strand.
TGAAAATTCTTTTAACTGCAACTAAGTGAGATTCTTTGGGATCTGCTTGGTATCTAGCACAAAGACATGTAGAAAACATAATATCTGGTCTACTTGCAGTGAGGTATAAAAGAGACCCTATCATACCTCTATAAGCTGTAATGTTCACGGATTTACCATCAGTGTCCTTTCCAAGCTTTAAGGCTGTGGACATGGGTGTTTTCATTGAAGACAATTTTCAAACTCAAATTTCTTAAGTAAGTCATTTACATACTTTGTTTGATGAATGAAAATTCCATCAACCTTTTGTTTGATTTGAAGACCTAGAAAATAGTTTAATTCACCCATCATGCTCATCTGATAATTATCAGACATTAGTTTTGAAAACTTTTTGCAAAGATCAACATTTGTAGACCTAAATATTATATCATCTACATAAATCTGTACAAGAATCACATTACCCTTGAATTTTCTTATAAACAAAGTGCTATCTATGCTTCCTCTTATAAATCCTTTGGTGGTTAGAAAAGAAGAGAGGGTATCATACCAGGCTCTTGGAGCTTGCTTTAGACCATACTAAGCTTTGTTTAGGAAGTATACATGGTCTGGCTTGCTTGCATCCTCAAAACCTGGAGGTTGTTTGACATACACCTCTTCCTTCAATTCTCCATTGAGGAAAGCACTCTTAACATCCATTTGGAAAACTTTAAAGTCTTTGAATGCAGCATAAGCTAAAAACAGTCTTATGGCTTCAAGTCTTGCAACAGGGGAAAATGGTTCATCATAATCAATACCTTCTTCTTGGCAATACCCCTGTGCAACTAACCTTGCTTTGTTTCTGATGATCAGCCCTTGTTCATCCACTTTGTTTCTGAACACCCACTTAGTACCAATGATGGATTTGTCCTTTGGTCTTGGCACCAAAGTCCATACATTGTTCCTAGTAAATTCAGCCAATTCTTCTTGCATGGAATTTATCTAGTGGGATTCATTTAGAGCTTCATCTACCTTATTTGGTTCAATCATAAAAACAAAACCTGTGTATAAACAGAAATTACAAGCTTTTGATCTTGTTAGTACAGGTGCTTCTATGTTACCTATGACCTGATCTTTAGGATGATCCTTGTGGTCCTTATAGGCATTTTGGATTCTAGGAGAGTTTGGATTACTTTGGATTATGGGAGTCGAAATTCTTTGGTTTGGATCAGCTGAAGAAACTTCTGGTTGATCAGTTGACAGATTTTCAGGAATGTTAGTTGATGAAACTTCCACTGATAAGGGAATGTTTGAAATAGAATTAGAGTCTATTGATGTTGAATCATGATTCTCATCATTCAGTAAAAGTATGGATTGGTTTAGGATTGGGCGTGCATTGGTTTGATGTAAGTTTGGAACAGTTTCATCTAAATCCTCTACATTAGTTGATGGGAGTGGATCAGCTGATACTGGAATGTTGTCTTCAGTATGTAGCAGATCATTAAATTCCTCACCTGCAGATGGATTAGTAGAATAGGAAGCAATAAAGTCATTTTCATTGAAACTTACATTGATTGATTCTTCTATGACCTTTGTTCTGATGTTGTAGATTCTGTAAGCTTTGGAGATCACAGAATATCCAACAAAAACACCTTCATCAGCCTTTGGTGCAAACTTTTGCAGTTGATCTTTCTGGTTCAGTATGAAGTACTGACACCCAAAGATGTAAAAGAAACTGATGTTTGGCTTCCTTCCCTTAAGCACTTCATAGGGAGTTTTGTTGTGCCTCTTGATTACTAGTAATCTATTTTGAGTAAAACATGCATAGCTGACAGCTTCAGCCCAGAAGTTGAATCCTAACCCACTCTCACACAGCATGGTTCTTGCAGCTTCAATGAATGTTCTGTTTCTTCTTTCAGCTACACCATTCTGTTGTGGAGTCCTTGGAGTAGAGAAGTTTGGAGATATGCCTTTTTCATCACATAAACCTTCTAGAGTTTGATTTCTAAACTCAGTTCCATGATCACTTCTAAGCATCCTTACCAGATTTCCATTTAGCACTTCCATCTTTTTTATGAAGCTTATTATTTCTTCAGCAGCCTCACTCTTTGCTTTTAGGAAGATGACCCAAGTGTATCTTAAGAATTCATCAACCATCACCAATGCATACTTACTTCCACCAATACTAGCAGTAGAAACATGACCAAATAGATCCATGTGCAACATGTAGAAAGGTTCAGTAATGGAGAAGGATTCCTTAGATGGAAAAGAAGTCTTGTGCTGCTTTCCCTTCTCACAGGAAGAACAAGGTTTAGGCTTAACATATGTCAGTGAAGGTAGTCCTGACACTAGTTCACCCTTGCTCAGCTTGTTTATATTTTTGAAGTTTAAGTGAGAAAGCCTTTTGTGCCATAACCAGTTTGTATCAGTTACAGATTTTGTATACAAACAGGTTAACTTGGATGGATCACCAGAGGACATATCAAGAGTATATACATCCTTGGTTCTCTTTGCACAAATTTAACTTCTTGATTTAAAATGGAACCACCTGTCTTTGTAAAGAGGACTTTATGATCACCATCACATAACTGACTTATGCTGATGAGATTGTACTTTAGCCCTTTAACATATGATACCTTTGACAAGGTTAAGTTCCCATTATGAAGTTCTCCGTAGCCTTTTGTTTGCCCACAATTATTATCACCAAAGGTCACTCTTGGACCTTTTTCCTTCTTGTAGTTACTAAGCAAAGCTTTACAACCTGTCATGGTCCTTGAACATCCACTGTCAAGATACCATGTGTTCAGCCCCTACATAGTTGTGATTAAAATAAGGTTAGTGACACTTGGCCATCCACATTTAAGTGGACCCCTGTGGATTGCACCTAGCCATCCACTTTATATTAGGTTGTTTATGAATGAGAGAAACAACTATGTTATCATTATCAATCCGCTATCTTGAGTTACCTTCAAGAGAACAATTACTTGCCTTATGTTCTTTGCTCCCACATTTATAACATTTTTGATTTTTGGAGCCTTTAACATGTTTTGGTAATTTCCTAAGAGATGTCTTAACTGTTTTCTGATGACTATGGGTCATCAGCTGACAGATTTCACCATTCAGTTGTTGCAACTGATTCTGTAAACTGATAAGGTCTTTGTTACAGTTACCTTAGGTTGACCCTTAGTTAAAATGAGTTTATGATCAACTTTAGGTGTGGTAGACTTAGACTTTTTGTAAACAAAAGGTCCTTTTCCCTTGGTTTCTCCTATTAAAAGAGTTTGAAGTGATGTTTGATCAGCTAAACAAACAAAAGAAGATCCATGATCAGCTGACAAGATATCAGCTGAGAAGTTATCATCTACTTTTTGATCAGCTGATGTAATATCATTAGCTAAAGAATTTTCAGTCAGCTGAGTTTCTAAATTTAATGTATCAGCTTTCAAGGTTTGACAACAGAATGTCTCTTTGGTATCAACAAATGATTCTATTTCTTTACTTACTTCCTTAACAATTAAATTTTCAGTACTTTTGCTATCTGTCAAAATAATAGAACTTGAATCAACTTTTGAAGTGGTTGAGTCTTTCAGATGAGTACTTGTACTTTTAACAAATCTGTTAGTAATAATACTTTTTCCTTTTACAATCTTTTGAAAAGTAAGAGGTAAAATGTCAGCTTTTTCTAAGTTATTTATGTTCTTGCTAAAATCAACACAGTTAGCAGCTTGGGAATAATTTCCACCAATAATAGCTTGAACTTGTTTTGGAATCTGCTCATTGACACACTGAGTGGTCTTCTCAGCAGATACACACCAAGAAGTAACTACTTTTTGAAGAAAGGATTGAACCTTTTTACCAAGATCTGATTAAGTATCTTTTGATTAGCTAAATCATCTTCCAGTTTTGTCTTTTGTTTTGGTTTCTCATCTTTAAGGCTTAATCTCTCTTTTAGTGATTTTATTTCTAATTTTAGCTTTTTTTCTCTTTGAATATTTGACTGAAACTCAACACACAGATAATCAAACATAGTATTCTTTTCATTATCTTCAAGGTTAATAATTTTTCCAACCTGATACATAGAAGAGGGATCCCAGTCAGGAGAAGTACAAGCTTTAGCAGCTTTCTTCATGTCCTCATCAAAGGAACTTGTACATGTTGTGTTAGCCATCAAACTGAACTGAGCTATGAGGACCTCATCTTCATCACTTGATTGATCTTCCTCAGCCCAATCTTCTTCTTCAGCAACCAACACCCTGTTCTGAGCCTTCTTCTTCTTCTTGTCAAGGACAGCAGCAAGAAGATTCTTATACTTAGCTTCATAATCAATCTTGCTGTCTGAGCTTGAGGAACCATTGAAGCCTGTGCTTCCTCTGGACTTACATTCACTGGCATAGTGACCAGTCTTGCCATAGGAAAAGCAACCTTGAGAAGCCTTTGTTTTAAACTTGGCTTTTTCTCCCTTGAAATGTTTCTTCTCAAACCTCTTGACACCCTTTCTTTTTAAGAAAGGTTTGAACTTTTTTACCAACATGGCAGCCTACTCAACAGCAGCTTCAATGATGTCCATGTTCTCCAGATCTTCATCCCCATCAGCCACCTGCTCTTCATCAGAAGTTTCCTCTTCTTCTTCCTCATCACTTGGTTCATCCACCACTGCTGCAAAACTCCTAGATCTTGTATCCTTAGATACAAGGGCAGTAGTTGGAGCTTTTGCATCCTCCTTCATATCCTTGGTAGAGAGTTTCCTTTGTTTCACTAATTGTTCATGATTCATAAGGTTTCCAAATAAACCAACTAGTGTAAGACCCTTGATTTTCTCACCATGTTTAAGCACAGTGATAAAATGATCCCAAGATTTTGGGAGAGAGTCTAGAAACTTGTTTACATGTTCCTTATTGCTCTTGGGAACATCTGCCCTTCTTAAGTCATTAATAAGGCAGTTGAACCTGGTGTAGGTCTGAGTAAAACTTTCACCTTTATGAGCAAAAAAGAACTCATATTCTCTAACCAGAAGGAGTTTCTTGTTTTCCTGCACTTCTTCAGTGCCTTCATAAGCAACAGTCAAAGTGTCTATCATCTCCTTTGCAGATTTGCAGTTGAGAACTTGATGATAGACATCATTTGGTAGTGCAGAGACTAATGCCGTTCTTGCTTTAACATCAAGATTAACAAGCCTTTTGTCTTCATCAGACCATTGGTTTATAGGCTTTATAATTAGTCTTTCAACAGCAGAAACTTCATCAGTGGCTTCAGTTACTTTAATAGTTGAGGAAGGAACATAAGGACCTTCAGTTACAATTTTGAGCATTACATCATCTATGCTTGACATATAGAGAAGAACTCTACTCTTCCAGAGAGAAAAGTTTTTCCCATCAAAAGTTGGACACCTAGTGAGTGAGCGATTATTTGAAGAACCATTTGAAGCAGCAACCGGAGTTGCCATTTGGTAGTGTGGGGTAGAAGCAGTTGAAGAGTAAGAAAAACAGATCTTAGATATGAGTTATATAGCCTGCTCTGATACCAGTTGTTGGTCCCGAATGGATACTACAACAACAAATGTTTGTAGAGGGGGGGGGTTGAATACAAACTTTAGCAAATTAAAATTTAAGAGACACGCGGTTTACGTTTATATAATTCTTATTGATATGCATCAAGAATTACATGAACTAGATGCGGATAATCTAACACATAGACTGAGCTAATCTTAAACAACTTATGTCTAAGATGTTCAACACATGAACATGTTTGTTATACTGAAAATAAGATGCTAACTCTTCTAGTTCTCAACAAATGAGATTTCTGTATTCAACTATCTATTCGCATACTTAGCATGTTTCCATGCATGAGTATATATAAGCAAGGTGTATCCGGGTTGATGAAGAGAGAAGGAGACAAAGATACTTGGTTTAATAATATTATAATAGATAAAGGTAGTAGGTGGAAGGTAGTTTAACTTTACACGCAAAGTGTGTAAAGTAAACATCCTTTTTAGTAATGAGTTTACCCACTATCTATTATTATATTATTAAATTACTACCTTTATGTCTTGAGAAAGTAAACTTCTCCTTCCATTCTTGTGCTTTAATCAACACCATGCTTTCTGAAGATTTGACTTTACCAAGTATGGAGTTGCCAGCCATACTTAACATCATATCTTCGAGATCTTCTCTTCAAAAGTATCTTTCTCCTTTTACAGGGGATAAAGATCTATTCTTTTTGTGTCTTTGCAGATACAAAAAGTGCTAAGTACTTTTACAAAGAAAGATCTAAGGCATAATAAGAACAACACATGTTCTGCCTTTGACTAAAGAAAATATTACATAGAAAAGCTATTAACTGAGATATATAATAATGACTCAGCTAACAGACACTGAACTACAAATGTAAATTTACTCAGCTAAGGATAAATGTGAAAGACTCAGCTGACTAGATTTGCTCAGCTGATCGAAATGGTCAGCTAATAATACAAATCAAAGTATAGCTAACAAACTGATCGAACTAAACTGTGAGTTGATCCCAAGGGCTCAGCTAATCATTTGAGTATGATCAACTTATGGAGAAAAGATTGGATAAGTGGCAAATACCTTATCTGACAGATGTGAGGCATCAGCTGATCAATATGATTGTGTCAGCTGATCCTAGATAGCTCAGCCGATCTTGAAATTTTCCTCAACTGATGGTTTTGGACCATCAGCTGATCCATTATAGATCCTCAGCTGATGCTTTTTGACTGTTCTTTTCCTCTCAGCTGATCTTCCTGAAGCTTGTCCTTTAGCTGATACTCAGTGTTCAGCTGACACTTGTTTTCTTCAGCTGACACTTCTTACTTAGAAATTCTTTAAGTCTAATATGAAAAACAACACATATTTTTCATCAATCTAAGTCCAAAACTGAATATATGGTTTTGTTAACATCAAATCCAATTTTATTTAATAGACAGGTTTGATTTAGGTTTGATATTGCTATCTCCCCAACAGTATATGATGGGGAAGAAGAGGTGAGAGTAAAGGGTTACTCGGATGCTAGCTTCCAAACAGACAGAGATGACTGTCGATCACAATCGGGGTTTGTATTCCTGTTGAACGGTGGTGCTGTCAGCTGGAGGAGCTCGAAGCAAGACACGTTGGCTGATTCGACTACTGAGTCGGAATACATAGCGGCAAGTGAAGCTGCTAAGGAAGCCGTGCGGATGAAGAAATTCATCCTAGACCTAGGAGTTGGTCCAAGCATCGCGGACCCTATTGAGATATTCTGTGACAATGAGGGTACGGTGGCATTGTCAAAAGAACCGAGAGCTCACAAGAGGACAAGACACATATTACACAAATACCACTTTATATGAGATGTAATTGAAAGTGGTGAAATTGTCATCAGCAGAGTAGCATCGGATGGAAACCTGGCGGATCTGTTCACTAAGTCGTTACCACAAGCATCTAATGAATCTCACACTAGAGCAATAGGTGTAAGATTTGCTAGCGATTTGGCCTGAGATGTGTACAGTATTGTAAGTTATGCTTGTTTCGATATATAATCGAGATTATATATGCATGTGATACGGTTACATTCATGAGACTTTACTGTTTACCATCTTAGCATGTTTAATTACTTCCAGAAATATTTTACTATATTTCATACTTTCCACAGTCGGTCAATCTTATGAAAGAAAGATTGAATTAAGGCTGAGGTGAGCATGTGACCTTGAATTCAAAATGGTTGAATTAAGGTGCAATACTTGTCTGTGCTTGAAAAGAGTTTCAAGTGACTGGAATACACACACCCAAGTATACTTCATGGATTATAGTCACGAGTAACTTGGGATGATAATATCTTACGTCCTTAGACCTGATATGTATGAATCGCTATATCATAATTCTTTTTTGCTTTAGCCATTTTCAAAAGCAGTTCGTGACTGGCTGTGATAAAGGAAATAGCTAGGTAAGAAAAGAAGTATGGTATAGGTTTATATAGTCAAAGGAATTTTTCCTCTGATATGAGAGATATCTCTCGGCCCCTCGATGATTGGGAGCTGACATAAAAATTATGCATGGCCATGCACAAGGAATATTGATTGAGAATCAAATATATGTCCTTAACTTTTGGTCACCACCAATCAAGATCGAGAAACATAACAGTGAACGATCTAGAGATTGACATTTAATCCATGTCTCGTGCTCACAAGGATATCGCGAACAAAAGGATGTCAAAGATCACTTATCTATAGGACCATTTCTTTATAACTGGTTTTGTTCGTGATGACAAAACCCATGCTGACTTGGGGGCAATGTGATTTAAAGAAACGGTGCATCATGTGCAAGTGGGAGTTTGTTAGAATATGCACACTGATGCGCCAATAACCATAAGGTGTTAGCGCCGCTAAAACTTATGGGTTAGAGCCGATATGGCTTCCTGTACTTTGTGTCATGTCACCTGATAATCCGCGATAGCGCCCCTAACCTTAAGGGGTTTGCGCCGCTAACCCTTATGGCTTAGCGCCGCTACGGCTGCATGTGCTTTTTGTCAAATCACCTCTAAAGTTGGCCAATACATGTAAGACAGATCATGGGGTCTTTGGCCGGCCAAGAGGCATATGAAGTGTCACTTGAACTTTATATAAGGACTTACTTGGTCTTCATTTGCACTCTTGGTCAATACATACATAAAAACACTCTTAAGTGCTACAAGATACTTAGAGAGAGTTTTACAAGAGAGGTTCCATAAAAGTTGTCCTTTGTTGTTATTCCACAAGTGGTGTTCAAGAGAAGTACAACTAGAGGCGAGCTAGTATTCGTGGTTGGCGTGTTCCCGAGGTATACCTTAATAGTAAAACCGAGTTTTGGTTCTTTGAGCATCACATATACCACATTCTCACGTTTTCTGGCGCTAAGGAGGCTGGTATAACCTCTTCTCTTTTCTTTTCATGTTGCATTTTTATTCATAGAGCTTGGTACATTTATGTGGGGTTTCAATTTATGCTTTGTTTGATTGTACCATGGGCTTTTGTACTTGTACCTTGCTTCCGTTGCATGCCCTAGAAACCCCAATATGAATAATAATAAATTTGACACAACCATACATCCATAAGGTCTAGGGCATTTCTAGTGGTTACCAAGAATACATGAATATCACGAGAACAACATGAACAACATAGTGTGCCACACAAAACCATGTAAACTTATGTATAATGGTTAAGATTATTTAAAAATCAATCAAGGCACAAAAAATAATCCCATGTACATATGCATTAGTAACACCAAACCATTTTTGGTGAAACATATTCATATATACATAATGTAAGTATATGAAATTATTTAATGCCAAAATGATAATATACATATAAATACACCAACCATTACACAAGGAAACTTAAATAAATATAAATTTAATTTTTTGACAAAAATTCTAGAAACTAAAAAAATATGCCAAAAACCCGAAAAATATTTTTAAACTTTAAAAGCCAAAAAGCTGCTCTGACTGATAGATCGAGCCGCGATCCATAACTGGGATCGAGCCGCGAACTGTCATAAAAATCACGACTCTATAAATAGACTGATTCGAGCCGCAAAGTTCATTGGAATTCACGCCACGAACCCTTAAGGATCGAGCCGCGAACTTCACTGGTCAGAAAACAAATATTCATTTTCGGGTTTCCCAGGCCACCATGTGTAGATGTAGTGTAGAGGTGGCTCTGATACCACTATTGGGGTTTCATGAGCGCGGCGGAAGAGTTGAAAATAAGCATAGATTCGGAGATTTTCGAATAGGTTACGACATATCATGCATAAAGTACAAGTATGTAGAGCATAAAACCGCTAAAGATGGACCATTTTCTATAGTTAACACATGCAACATTAAAACGACAAGGAGATGAGATTATACCCTCCAAGAGCTCCTGGAACAAAGTAGAGATGAGTATGATGACTAGAAGACCATAAACCGAGCCTCCCTCTATTGATGTCTACCCTGGGAACTTGTCAACCCCCTTGTACTAGCAAGCTAAAGTACTCCTCAACTATGATAGCACTTCTGGGAACCAACTCACTTGCACTCTAATATGAAACCCTCTTAAGAGCTCTAAGTGTACGTGTATGAGTTTTTGGCAAAAGGATAGAATGAATGGCAAAGAGGTAGTTTAAATAAACCTCCAGATGCCCCTAGAACTCCCCATTGCCGTCCAAGAGCCAATGATGGCCTAAACATGTATTGGCCAAAGAGAGAGGTGAGCAAAAAGTACATGCAAATCTGTCGCACGATTGCGTCGTGAACTTCTAAGGAGTTCACGCCGTGACTGCCGAAATAGTTAGCGGCGCTAAAACTTATGGGTTAGAGCCGCTATGGCTGCATGTACTTTGTGTCATGTCACCTGACAGGCCACGATAACGTCCCTAACCTTAAGGGGTTAGCGCAGGGTTAGCGCCGCAACGGCTGCATGTGCTTTTTGTCAAATCACCTCTAAAGTTGGCCAATACATGTGATACAAATCATGGGGTCTTTGGCCGGCCAAGAGGCATATGAAGTGTCACTTGAACTTTATATAAGGACTTACTTGGTCTTCATTTGCACTCTTGGTCAATACATACATAAAAACACTCTTAAGTGCTACAAGAGACTTAGAGAGTTTTACAAGAGAGGTTCCATAAAAGTTGTCCTTTGTTGTTATTCCACAAGTGGTGTTCAAGAGAAGTACAACTAGAGGCGAGCTAGCATTCGTGGTTGGCGTGTTCCCGAGGTATACCTTAATAGTAGAACCGGGTTTTGGTTCTTTGAGCATCACATATACCACATTCTCATGTTTTCTGGCGCTAAGGAGGCTAGTATAACCTCTTCTCTTTTCTTTTCATGTTGCATTTTTGTTCATAGAGCTTGGTACATTTATGTGGGGTTTCAATTTATGTTTTGTTTGATTGTATCATGGGTTTTGTACTTTTACCTTGCTTCCGTTGCATGCCCTAGAAACCCCAACATGAATAATAATAAATTTAACACAAGCTTACATCCACAAGGTCTATGGCATTTCTAGTGGTTATGAATAATACATGAATATCACAAGAACAACATGAACCACATGGTGTGCCACACAAAACCATGTAAACTTATGTATAATGGTTAAGATTATTTATAAATCAATTAACACATAAAAAATAATCCCATGTACATATGTATTATTAATACCAAACCATTTTTGGTGAAACATATTCATATATACATAATGTATGTATATGCAATTACCATTTTCATGCCAAAATGATAATATACATATAAATACACCAACCATTACAGAAGGAAACTTAAATAAATATAAATTTAATTTATGGACAAAAATTCCAACACCAGATAAATATGCCAAAAACCCGAACAGGGATCGAGCCGTAAACTGTCATAAAAATCGCGCCTCTATAAACAGACGGATTCTAGCCACGAACGTTCATTGGAATTCACGCCGTGAACCCCTTAAGGATCGAGCCGCGAACTTCACTGGTCATAAAACAAAATTTCATTTTCGAGTTTCTCAGGCCACCATGTGCAGATGTAGCGTAGAGGTGGCTCTGATACCACTATTGGGGTTTCATGACTGTAGCGAAAGCAAGACGTACAACATATTAAGCATAAAGTACAAGTATTCAAAGCATAAAACCGCAAAAGATGGACCATTCTCTATAGCTAACAAATACAACATTTAAATGACAAGGATATGAGATTATACCCTCCAAGAGCTCCTAGAATAAAGTAGAGATGAGTATGATGACTAGAAGACCACAAACCGAGCCTCCCTCTATCGATGTCTACCTTGGGAACTCGTCAAACTCCTTGTACTAGCAAGCTAGGGTACTCCTTAACTATGATAGCACCTCTGGAACAACAACTATCTTTGGGAACCAACTCACTTGCACTCTAATATGAAACCCTCTTAAGAGCTCTAAGTGTAAGTGTATGAGTTTTTGGCAAAAGGATAAAATGAATGGCAAAGAGGTAGTTTAAATAAACCTCCAGATGCCCCTAGAACTCCCCATGGCAGTCCAAAAGCCAACGATGGCCTAAACATGCATTGGCCAAAGAGAGATGTGAGCAAAAAGCACATGAAACTCTGTCACACGATCGCGTCGTGAACTTCTAAGGAGTTCCCGCCGTGACTGCCGAAAGAGTTAGCGGAGCTAACAGCCAGTCAGAACCATCCTTTGCATTTTGCCACTTTCAGTCCCTGACTTTATTTGCTGCCGAGATTGAACCTCGGTGTGTCACCCAATAGGCCCATACATCAGCCGTAGTGATCTACATGGCGTACGTGCATCAGTGGGCATACTCCACAACACTGATATTGAAAAATATCTAGCAGCATGGGTGATGCTCAAAGGTTTGCCACACCAGTAGAGGCGAAGATTTTCTTTGAGCTAAAATATTACTTTTGGGAGGATCCGTATTTTTTTCAGATTGGAGCCGACCAAGTCATTCGCAGATGTGTGGGCAATTCTGAAACTAATGACATCATACAACACTGTCTCGCGGGCCCACAAGAGGCCATCATGGACCTAGCTTCACAGCAAAAAAGGTCCTCAGGGCAGGTTTCTATTGACATACTCTATTTAAGAATGCATAGACCTAAGTAAAATCATGTGACTCATGTCAAAAATCTGGAAACATCTCATCTCATAATGAGATGCCCCAAAATCCTATTCACGTCTGTGAAATCTTTGCTGTTTGGGGAATAGATTTCATGGGTCCATTTCCTGGTTCCCATGGGAACAAATCTGGAAACATCTCATCTCATAATGAGGTGCAAGCCTTGCCTACAAACGACACAAGGGGTAGTCTGCAAATATCGAAAAAAGTTACTCTCTCTTTTTGGTACCCCGGAGCGTTGATAAGCGATCGGGGTACTCATCTCTGTAATGCACAGTTACAGAAAGTTCTTAAACGTTATGGTGTTACCCATAGCTACCGCGTATCATCAAGAAACAAGCAGAAAAGTTGAAGTTACCAACCGTGGGTTAAAATAAATTATGGAAAGAACCGTTGGTAGCAGCCCAAAAGATTGGGTAGAAAAATTAGACGATGCACTTTGGGCGTTCCGAACCGCTTTCAAGACACTTATCGGTACTACACCATATAGGTTAGTTTACCTGTTGAACTTGAGCATAAAGCTTATTGGGCTTTAAAGATGCTATTTTTGTTTCTTCATGTTGAACAGAGAATCGATTGTTTTACCTAAACGAGCTTCATGAACTACAGTTCCAAGCTTATGATAACTCGATGTTATATCAGGAAAAGACAAAATCTTTTCACAACTCGGCCTAAAGGACAAGGAATTCCAGGCCGGTGATCGTGTCCTTCTGTACAACTCTCGTCTACATCTTTTCCCAGGTAAATTGAAGTCCAGATGGACGGGTTCATATACTGTGCAAATTGTTTATCGTCACGGGGATGTTGAAATTACAAACTCCGAGGGAGTTACCTTCAAGGTCAACGGTCACCGACTTAAGAAGTATATTAGTGTCCCAATCCAAGAGGAGCCCCACGAAGTTCTGAAGCTTCACTCCACTGCACCTTAGCGGGGTGAGTTGGGTCTTTTACACGCAGACCTAAAAGAACTGGATATGCTTTTCTTCCAAATCTTTCGCTCTCCTTTCTTGTCACTTTATACATACTCATTTACCTTCCGATATTCAGCGTGAAATTATCATGAGACTTGAGAAAAACATGAGGAGGAACCAAAACGATGCCTAATTCCATATAGGCACTTCTATTTATGTGGCTAAGAGGTATGCGAAACATGTAGAGAAGTGTTGGAAGTGTGGTGCTTTAATTCACGAGAGCGCTTGTAGGGATTTGCCGACGATATATCAATCTGAGTGTGCTACTTCTCTTCGAGAAGATCCTGGAAGATAAAAGCCGAGTGGGTCTTGAGGCCTAATAGTAATGCTAGTGCGATGGTTGAGGAGTTAGTGAGTCTCCGAATAAGCAAACTCAAGCCTAAGCCCCGCTTGAAATCCCTAAGTCATGCCTATGTTCCTACCGTATCCCTCCTCTACTTCCCTCTTTTCTGTTCTCCTTCGGTCTGGAGATACAGGAAAACACTCTGCATTTCAACACGTCAAAGTGTTCGCTTACATACCATACTAATAGTGTGTTACATGTACATACAATCTGCTTGTCGGATTCCCACTTTCGGGTTTCCGTTTCCCTTTCACGCGTTTCTTGTTGTTTCATTTCCCTTCCGTTCGCATTTAGCTAATGTAGTTGCATATTGTCATTTCCATGCTACTGTTTTCTATCCTGTTCATTTTCTGGAGGTCAATAGAGAGTAATCGATGCTAAACTGTTGTACAAATAAAAATTCTGTTGCAAACTGGTTCGGGTCAAAACCAGTAACTTTATGGCGGCAGAGCATTTCCGTTGCGGCCGTAAGGTCTTTTCTCATTACGCACACATACACTCTCTCTTCTACTCTCTCTCTCTTCCGGTGATTCACGAGCAATTAAGGGGGATTCTTCATTTTTTCGTTCGATCTCCGGTCACTTTCAACATTCAAGGTATGAAACCCTAGATTAAAATTTCTGATTTTGTTCGTCACGATCTTACGGCCTTAAGAATAGTTCTTTGCGGCTGTAATTGATTCAATTAAGGTTTTGTTAGATTCTGTCTTTGTGGCCATAAGGCCGTCATTTATGGTTTTGCTATGTTTTGCTCTTTGTGACCATAGGGTATATACCATGCGGCCGTAAGGTTCCCTGTTTCAACTGTTTTTCAAATTTGTTAGAATATGCCCACTGATGCATACACGCCGTTTAAATCACTACCGATGATGTATGGCCTATTGGGTCATACACCGGGGTCAAACCTGACAGCAACTTAAGTAAAGGGACTAAATTTGGCAAAAGACAAAAGTTGACAATGTTGGCCGTGTTAGCGCCGCTATCCTTAAGATTTTAGCGCTGGTAACACTTAGGGGTTAGAGCCGTTATGGCTACATGTACTTTGTGTCAAATCACCTGACAGGCCGCGATGGCGCCGCTAACCGTAAGGGATTTACGCCACTAACCCTTAAGGGTTAGCATCGCTACGGTTGCATGTACCTTTTTGTCAAATCACCTCTAGGCTTGGCCAATGCATGTGAGGGCTATCATTATATTTTGGCTGGCCTTGGGGAGATTAAGGGGCTTCTGTGAGTTTATAAAAGACTATTGATAGCTCTCTTTTCATACTCTTGGCCAATTTTCCCAAAAACACTCTTAAGTACACCAAAAAGACTTAGAGAGAGTTTACAAGGGGAGGTTCCAGAAAACTTAGTCTTTGTTGCAGTTCTCTAGTGATTTTCTGGAGAGAAGAATCACAAGAGCGTGCTAGCACTAGAGGTTTGGCGTGTTCCCGGGGTATACACCAATACGTTCGGTTCTCGAAGCAACACCACAACCACAACAGTGGTATCAGAGCCACCTCTATGTTGAAATTGCACATGGTGGCTTGAAAAACCCGAAATCAAAAATGTTTGTTTTCTGTCAAACAAGGTTAGCGGCTCAAACTTGTGTTAGAGGCGCTAACTCTTAAAGTTAGCGGCGCTATCGACGCTGTAACAGTTTTTGGTTTTAAGTTAAAAATAGTTTTTGGTCTAGGGTTTTTTTGTCCGTTTGAGGCTTCTGGAAATTTTATTTTTGTTGTTATATCTTGTTTTTCCAGTAGCTTTGATGCTAAGTTTGGTTGTATGTGGATATATAAATTGGTAGCCTTGCCTAGACCTTGTGTTTGTATGTGTGTTTGGATGCATTTGTGGTTGTATTACTATTCATTTGATAAATTTGTAATAATAATGTGGCTTGTATGCCATTTCATTCATCCATGTAATTGTAATAGATAATTAAGAATATTGTGGCTTGCAAGCCATTCTTTATTCTATTGTATGTATTGTAATTCATGGTGGGGGAAGACACACAAGTGGAGTCAAAAGAAGATGGAGCAAGATGTCCATAGAAGCCGGTGAAATCCGAGGAGATCGCGGTTCTAGTGGGAGCTCGCATCGGAGTTCTTTTGTCCCTTAGAATTGACTATGTTCATCCCGTTTGGCTCATGGGAAGAACGAGTAGGTTTTTGTCGCAAGGGTTACCAGTTATAATATTTTATGCGTGTGATGTGATTTTGCTATGCATGGTTTGCTTAGGATTCGCATGCTAGACAATTTTTCAAAAAAAAAAAGTTAATTAAATCAAAAGAGATTTGCTAAAAATGGTTTACAATTCTCGCGCGCGCTCACATACAAGATTAACTCACCTAGTAAAATTAGGTTTTTGTCACTAATAAGTTAATCTAAAACCAAACCGGAAACAAAAGCCTATTTTTCCATAAAACATAAATCATGCATGATCCGAAAGTCGATACCACCCAAATCTAGTATTATGAGTTTTGGTTGTCGAGCTTAGCACGAGCCAACTCTCATAAAACTGTGTGGAAGGTTAGTGTGGCAAGATTCACAATTTTTGTTGTCGAGCTTAGCACGAGCCAATTTTGGTGAATTTGTGATCGTATGTCTTGACGGGCTATTCGCAATTTTAAGTTTGAAATCTTGATTAATGGTCAAGATTAGCACGAGTTAATCAAAATTTAAAATCTTAATATTGGTGCAAGAAGGGATCAAACATGCCAAACGACCCTTGGTTGTCGTAGGATCCCGCAAGGTGCTAAGGATTGCAATAGAGATTGTAATTGGTAAAATGGTTGCCGACCAAAATAATTTTATCATGTGATCCGCGGTAACCCCGTCACATGGTAGGATGAAATACGGTTCTTAGCCTTGTTAAAATGATTCTTTATGGGTAAATTTTTTTAACAAGATAAAATATCAAACTAACTAAAATCTACTTTGCAAATTTTTAGATGTCATCAACAAGCGCAAATAACACCACCACTAACGTTTCTCTACGAGTTTTCCTTGAAAAGGAGAAACTCGACGGTAGCAACTTCATGGATTGGCATAGGCAGCTGAGGCTTGTCCTACGCTATGAAGGAAAGTTGCACACCATTGAGGAATCCTTACCCGAGGCACCTCCAAGCGGTACAACAAGGGAGGTCCGAGAGACGTACGAAAAACACCTCAAGGAAACTGAGGAGATTACATGCCTCATGTTGAGCACGATGAGCTCCGATTTGCAAAAGCAAATGGAGCACTTGAATGCCTACGACCTGATCGTGCAACTGAAGGATATATTCCAACAGCAGGCGAGGCGGGAGAGGTATGAATGATTCATGTCCGTTCTTGCTTGCAAGCTTCGAGATGGAGGGAACATGAGTGCTCGTGTTTTGAGTATGAAAGCAAAAATCGAGCGCATGGAGAAGTTGGGATTCACCATCGGGAGGGAGATGGTGGTCGATTTGATCCTCCAATCCCTACCCAGTGCATATGATCAATTAACTATGAGTTATCATATGCACCACATGGATAAATCCTTGATGGAGCTGCATGGTACGCTCAAAACTGCCGAAGCGAGCATGACCAAGAGCAAGCCATCTTCTTCTTCCACTCCCGTTCTGGCCATCCCGGAGGGCCGTATCTCAAAGAAGAAGAAGAAGACCACCCCTTCCAAAGGGAAGGGTAAAGAAAATGTTGCTGAATCCGACCCTAACCCCACCTCCGATGGTAAGGGTAAGGGGAAACTTCCCCAAACCAAGACCCCGGAGAATGCTCAATGCTTCTTTTGTGGGGGCAAGAGGCACTACCATCGAAGTTGCCAGACGTACCTTAAGAGACTCAATAAGCTCAAGGCAATGAGCATATCGGGACCCGACTCTTCAGGTACATTCATGATAGAACTCCATCAAACTTCTACTTCTAAAGGCTTGGTTTTAGACACCGGCTATAGCACTCACAAATGTAATATGGTGCAGGTGCTAAGGACAAGTAAGTGCTTGGAGCGGGGAGAGCTGGATCTTGTAATGGGAAATTCGGAGATTGTCCTGGTGGAAACAAAGGGAGACTTTAAGCTTTCATTCAAGACTGGTTGTTCTATTTATTGAAAAATGTATGCTATTCTCCCAATGTGGCTAGAAACATTATTTCTTTTCACGCATTGTATGACGACGTTTTTAACTTCAATTTTATTGATAGTGCTATTATATGTTTTTAAAATGATATTGTTTATTTTAAAGCATTACCGAGTCATGGCATGTATGAGGCAAACGCATACATTGAATCTAGAAAATCTATCATGAATATTGATTCTGATTCCAAAAATGGTTTGGATAAGTTTTCTTTGTGGCATAGTCGTTTTGGTCATATAAACAAGACTCGCATTACCAAGCTCTAACCGGATGGGATCTTAGAATCATTTGACTATGGATCAAGTTACATATACAAATCTTGCTTATTAGGCAAGATGAAAAAGGCACCCTTCATGGGTACAAGTGAGAGGGGAAAGGACCTCCTTGAGATTGTTCATACTGATGTATGTGGTCCTTTCAAGCACGTCGCAAGAAAAAACTCAAGATACTTCGTTACCTTTATAGATGACTATAGTAGGTATGGACACGTCTACCTTGTTAAACACAAGTATGAAACCTTTGAGGTGTTATAGACATTCCCGAACGAAGTACATAATCAATTGGGCAAATCGATTAAGATACTCCGGTCTGATAGAGGTGGAGAGTATCTAAGTACCTAGTTTAGGGATCATCTAAGAAATTGTGGAATTATTTCACAATTAACACCTCCAAGGACTCTACAATTAAATGAGGTCACCAAGAGGGGAAACCGGACCTTGCTATACATGGTAAGGTCCCTGATGAGTCGAACGGAGGTACCTATTAGTTTCTAGGGATATGCTCCAGAAACGGCGGTAAGAGTCCTTAAGCTCGTACCAACCAAGAAAGTTGTGAAAACACCTTATGAAATGGGGCATAATAAGAAGCCGACACTTTCTTCCATACGAGTTTGGTGTTGTCAAACCTCGCTCGGAAAGGTGTTACTTTATCGGTTATCCTCCTACCGGTGTTGGATATTTATTTTATAAACCCTCTAAGAACAAAGTTGTTGTTGCTCGAAGGGCATTTTTTCTCGAAAGAAAAATGCTATCCATGAAATGGTGCAGTAAGGAAATTGACCTTGAGGAAGATCAATGGTTGACCGATAAAGAACTTGAGGTTGGCACTAGCACTCAACCTGAGACGGTTGAAAGTGAGAAATAAAATTTTGCGGTACCTGACACTCTTTCGTTGTCTACTCCAAGGTATTCCAGTAGAACTCGTCATGAGAAAGAGAGATATGGCTTCAACATATCTGAGGCAGCGAGTTAATGGTGGATCATGATGAGCCCACCAGCTACAAGGAAACCATGGCAGACCCTGAGTCTGCAAAGTGGAGGGAAGTAATGGAGAGCGAGATGCATTCCATCTCAGATAACCAGGTTTGGGAACTGGTTGATCCTACACCTGGGGTCAAACCCGTGGGGTGTATATGGGTCTTCAAGAAGAAGACCGGCATGGAAGGAACCTTGGATACCTTCAAAGCCCGACTGGTGGCAAAAGGTTTCACTCAGACGCCTAGAATAGACTATGATGAATCTTTTTCCCCAGTGGCAATGTTGAAGTCTATCGAGATACTTTTAGCTATTGCTGCATTCCATGATTAAGAAATATGGAAAATGGATGTAAAGACCGCCTCCCTTAACGGGAAGCTTTCTGAAAAGGTGTATATGACACAGCATGATGTAAACTAAAGAAGTCTATTTATGGACTCAAACAAGCGTCTCGAAGCTGGAATCGATGATTTGATGAGAAAATCAAGGAGTTTGGATTTTCGAAAAGCAAAGATGAGCCATGTATATATGTCAGGGCTAGTGGGAGCACAATTTTCTTCTTAATCCTATATGTAGATGATATTCTACTCATTGGCAATCATATTCCAAGCGTAAGGAATGTCAAATCTTGGCTAGGGAATTGTTTTTCAATGAAGGATCTAGGGGATGCGAGCTGCATTCTGGGGATCAAGATCTATAGTGATAGATCTAGAAGGCTACTCGGGCTATCTCAAAGTGCAAACATAGACAAGGTCATCAGACGCTTTAAGATGGAGGAGTCCAAGAAAGGAAACCTCCCTATGTTGCATGGTTTGACTTTGAGTAAGACTCAATGTCCTACCTCCCAAGAGGAGATAGTAGTAATGAAGCGAGTACCATACGCTTCGGCTGGGGGATCGATCATTTACGCCATGCTATGCACTCGTCCTGATGTGTCATGTGCTTTAAGCATGACTAGTAGATATCAGGCGAACCCCGGGAACCTCATTGGAGAGCTATAAAGAACATTCTCAAAAACATAAGGAGTACGAAAGATATGTTCTTGGTATATGGTGTGGAAGAAGAGCTGAGAGTAAAGGGTTACTCGGATGCTAGCTTCCAAACAGATAGGGATGACTGCCGATCACAATTGGCGTTTGTATTCCTGTTAAACGGTGTTGCTGCTAGCTGGAGGAGCTCGAAGCCAGACACGGTGGCTGATTCGACTACTTAGTCAGAATACATAGCGGCAAGTGAAGCTGCTAAGGAAGCCTTGTGGATGAAGAAATTCATCCGGGACCAAGGAGTGGTTCCAGGCATCGTGGACCCTATTGAGATATTCTGTGACAATGAGGGTTTGACAAAGGAACCAAGAGCTCACAAGAGGACAAGACACATATTGCGCAAATACCACTTTATACGTGATGTAATTAAAAGTGGTGAAATCGTCATCAGCAGAATAGCAACTGATGGAAACTTGTCGGATCTATTCACTAAGCCGTTACCGCAAGCAGCTCAAGATTCTCACACTAGAGCAATGGGTGTAAGATTTGCTAGCTATATGGCTTGAGATGTGTGTTTAGTTTGTTTGATATTTAAATTTTATTTTGGAAACTTTAGACAGTATTGTAACTTATGCTTGTTTCGATATATGATAGAGATCTTATATGTGTATGATATTGTAACATTCATAAGACTTTAATGTGTTCCAACTTAGCATGTTTAAACACTTCCGGAAATATTTTACAATAATTCAAACTTTCCACAGTCGGTCAATCTTATGGAAGAAAGTTTGAATTAAGGCTGAGGTAAGCATGTGACCTTGGATTCAAAATGGTTGAATTAAGGTGCAATACTTACTTGTGATTGAAAAGAGTTTCAAGTGACCGGAAGACTCACACCCAAGTGTACTTCATGGTTTATAGTCATGAGTAACTTGGGATGATAATATCTTACGTCCTTAGACCCGAGATGTATAAACCGCTATTGAAGGGTTTTGATCTGACCAAACCACCTTATGACTCAAACTGGTCAAGGACTGGGTTTGATTCTACTGGTTCAATCCTAAAGCGGAAACAGATTGAACACAGCCCTCTAAACCCCATAAGGGTTAGGATCTTACTAATGACCATATAAGTTTCTCAACAACAATCCAGATAAAAGGTTAAGAAAAAACAATACCTGCTTGATCTTGGGATTGCTAAAGGTAGTCCACCACTACTGCACCACCAACGAACTAGCTGCTAGACCACTACTGGAATAACCCGAGATTCAAAACACGCGAATCTTGTGTGTGTGTGTGGTGATAAACACAAAGCAAAACACGAACACCCCTTGGGTGTTGGTCGAACATGACGAGAGGGAGAGAGAGGTCGACGCAGATGGAGAGGAGGGAGGCTAGGGTTCCTTTCAAGTTAGAATGCATAAGGATTAAATGAGCCTTATCTAGGTTTAAATAGTTAAACCTCCTTTAAGCCCAAGCCCATTCAATTAATGCCCATGACTTTAATTGAAGTTTCATTCCTTTCACCTTGACCCCCTAGCCTTTACTAGTTAATTAATTAACTGGTCCGTTAAATATTAAACTTAATATTTAATTACCCTCTAAATAATATATAACTATTTATTATTTCTTTTCTTCTTAATAATTAATTCAACTGATTAATAATTTATTTTTCTCTCTAATAAATAATCCATCTGATTAATTATTTCTACACAGAATTATGGTAAATTCCAACTATTCTAATTTGGGTGTGTAGCAGTGTGACACTTTAGTATCTTATAACATTAGATACAATATACCCATTAATTATCTCTGCACATAATCCAACAGCTATATTATAGTTCTTCCTTACTTTAGCCATTTTCAAAAGCAGTTCGTGACTGGCTGTGATAATGGAAATAGCTAGGTAAGACAAGAAGTATGGAATAGGGTTATGTAGTTAACGGAATTTGTTCCTCTGATATGAGAGATATCACTGGGCCTCTCGATGATTGGGAGATGACACCAAAATATGCATGGCCATGCACAAGGAATATTAATTGAGAATCATATATGTCCTTAACTTTTGGTCACCACCAATAAAGATCGAGAAACATAATCGTGAATGATCTAGACATTGACATTTAATCCATGTCTCTGTTGGGATATGCCCACTGACGCACGTACGCCATATGAATCACTACCGATGATGTATGGGCTAATTGGGTCACACACCGGGGATCAATTTCGACAACAACCTAAGTGGAGGGACTGATTTGGTCAAATTGCAAAAGGTTGGCATGCTGATGGAGTTAGCGGCTCTAACTTTAAAAGTTAGCAGCTCTATCTCCTAGAGGTTAGCGGATCTAACTAGAGCTCGATAGCGGCGCTAAAATTAAGAGTTAGTGGTGTTAAGTCTAAAAGTTAGCGGCGCTAACCCCTGTCAGAATGCATGCAACTTTTGCATGTACCTCTATACTCCACCAATCAAAAAGGGAATCTCTTTGGCCGGCCTTGGGGCTTAAAAAAGGTCTTGAGAAAGCTCATTTGGATTGAATATGTATTCTCCATTTGGTTTTTCTCTCTTGCCACATTCATACACCATAACCTCTCATGTTGTTAGATAAAAAGGGTTCGTGGGTGTTCTAGGGAAATGAGAAGAAGAATAATTCATGGTTATTGTTCCAGAAGTAGTTTCAAGGCCTTGAAGACTACTAATGGCTTGCTAGTACAAGGAAATTGGCGTATACCCAAGGTGGTCTTCGATATAGGGAGTTATTTTTGGCTTCTTGGATCCTCATCACCTTTTCTACCTTTCCTAAAGCGGAAACAGATAGAACACAACCCTCTAATCCCCAAACGGGTTAGGATCTTACTAATGACCATATAAGTTTCTCAACAACAGTCTAGATAAAAGGTTATGAAAAAACAATACCTGCTTGATCTTGGGATTGCTAAAGGTAGTCCACCACTACTACACCACCAACGAACTGGCTGCTAGACCGCTCCTGGAATTACCTGAGAATCAAAACATTATAATCTTGCATGTGTGTGTGTTGATCGACGGAAAGCAAAACACGAAGACCCCTTGGGTATTGGTCGAACTCGACGAAAGGGTGAGAGAGGTCGACGCAGAGGGAGAGGAGGGAGGCTAGGGTTCCTTTTTGATTCAAGTTAGAATGCCCAAGGTTTAAATGAGCCTTATCTAGGTTTAAATACTTAAACCTTCTTTAAGCCCAAGCCCGTTCAATTAAAGCCCAAGACTTTATTTGAAGTTTCATTCTTTTCACTTTGACCCTGGACTTTACTAGTTAATTAATTAACTATTAATTAACTGTTCCGTTAAATATTAAACATAATATTTAATTTCTCTCTAAATAATAAATAACTATTTTTTATTTCTTTTCTTCTTAATAATTAATTCAACTGATTAATTATTTATTTTTCTCTCTAGTAATTAATCCATCTGATTAATTATGGTCAATTCCAACTGTTCTAATTTGGGTGTGTAGCAGTGTGACCCTTTAGTCTCTTATAACATTTAATACAATGTACCCATTAATTATCTCTGCACATAATCTAACAGACTCCCACTTGTGCAAGATAAGTAATAGTTATTGTACATTATTAGCCTAAGGAGGTCCCTAGCCAGACACTTAGGATAACCAGGTCATAAGAACTCTTATACCCCAAAGAAACTTGTGATAATGTAAACCCTCATAAAACAACTGTTCATGAACAACGTATCATAAACTAACAGTTAATGAATCAACTATCATAAACTACCTGTTTATAAATGGGTACGGTTATTATAGGTTTGTCCCTTGCAGCGCGATATTTCATTTTTGAGCATGAGCATGGAGGGTGTCAACTCAAAATCTCAAGAATTATGTTCATGACATACTAGATTTCAAAACTGCGTGATAAATGACAAAGAATTAGAGATGATAAAATAGGATATCCTCTTCTTATAACCGCCATTTCCCACCATGAGACCGTCCTTAGACTTGGTCTCGATACTCTGCTCCGCTGTCTTAAGCATAGAGTGCAACTCAGCCACGGATTTCTCCATGTTGTTCATGTTGTAGTTGATTATAAGAGGCTTATAGTCGTCTGACAACGAGTTGATTATCGTATCCGTTGCTAGCTGTAACGGTACTGGGTGCCCAGGCCTCTCTAGGTGGTCCATGTACCCTTTCATTTTCATGACGTGGTTACTAACCGATGTCCCCTTCACCATCTTGCACGAGTTAAATGCCCTAGTGGCATCATAACGCTCCATGTGGGCTTTCCTCTTGAACATGTCCCTCAGCTGGTAGATCATGTCGTAAGCAGGAATTTCCATCATGCTTGACTGCAACTCAGGACTCATCGTTGCAATCATGAGGCAACTCACGTCCAGGGCCTCGTTGGAGCGCTTCTGAAAAGCCAGCGTTGTTGGCAGGAGGGTTCCCTAGAGGTTGTTCTAGGACGTACCACTTTCTCTCGTGCCTTAGCATGATCCGGAGATTTCTCTCCCAAGTGAGAAAGTTTGGTCCGGTGAGCTTATCCTTCTCTAGAATAGAGCGAAGAGAGAGGTTGTTAGTGTTGATAACGTTGGTTGCCATCTACAAACTAAAACTCGGTTTAATTAGTAACTGCAAATAAACTTTTCTAACATATATCATCAAAACCCATAAATAATATATATCAGACCTAGGACCCATATTTCCCATACTTGACGCAAGGTTTGGTCACTTCCCGCCAAGTCATGCTATTTGTGGTAGGTAACACCCTGTACCAATCGTACCTAGCTGGTACGACTCCTAGAACCTCGTACAACACTTAGACCCAGTCTAGTATGTTTAACTCTACTCTAGTGCATTTTTGGCCGAGACTCCCGATTATAATCAAAATAGATCGCACCACCTAAGACATTATGAATTCTAGCCGGGACTCCCGATTATTGCAGAATCTTTCATACCCTTTGCCGCAATGGTTTGAACCTGGATGCCCAAGGTTTGGTCACAACCGGACACCCGAGTACCGTTTAACAACAAAGGTGTACCATTAGATGGATTGCACACTGATCTAAAATTTTCTTGGGTTTTATAATTAAGTTTAAAAAAAAACTTAATTTTCCAGTTTTTGAAAAACCATTTTAAAACCATCTGTTCTAAAAATACGATTTACATGTGCACTTATACTAGGTGCGCAAAACAGTTTTATAAGTTCCAAACTTATAATCTTGACAAAACTTTAAATTTGTAAAAATTTAACTAATACGACTAACAAGCTGAAGTCATATTCTAGTTTGTCATAAATCGTGGTTTTTCTCTGTTTAATAATTACCTATTATTAAACCCCTTTTCACAACATCACATACAAATATGGACAAGTATAAAAAGGATCACAACCATGCATATAATAAGCAGATAAAAACCAATAGTTTTGCCAACTAATCCTAAGGTCAATCCTAAGGATAAAGGACTTGGATTTGCCTTCGTGATGCATTGCTCCCACTTGCCTTCGCACCTCCTCCGAAGTTTTCGAGCACTGTGCAAGCCATCATCTTGGAAATCTTCTTGAACTCCGTCTTGATTATGGGACAAAACTACATCTACTCTATTACAAATACAATATAATAAAGGGGTTGTAAGTGGCACCCAGGCCTCCCGAACCAGTACAAGATTAAAATTGAAAAAGGGATTGTAATTGGCACGCATGCCTTTCTAAAACCAAAAATAAAAGAAGAAGAATAAAAGCGAGTCCTAAGTCGGCAAAACTATAGCTATATATCAGAACCACACAATATACATAAACAATATATATATATATATATATATGCAACAAACACACAGTTATATATATGAAAGATAAAATATGCGATAAACATAAAACGTGATTCGTTTAACTATTCTCATCTACCATTTTGATTAATAACTATCAATCAAGAACGAGAATTATAATCATCTAAGTTATTTAAATTAACTTGACCAAAATAATTTTTCAATAAACTTTGAAAAACATAACCTTATTCAAAAACTTGAATAAATCCTATGTCGAGTTTTTACTAGTTTTACCAAAGACTTAAACACGACAAAAACTTGATCATAATTTAAATAACATCATTTTGTTTCTCCTTTTTATATAAACTTGCCATTTTTAGAGTTTATTTATAATGTCTCAACTGGACATGATAAACAAAACATCCAAAGGATATATATTTTAACTGAAGCAGGTTAAAATGTATATATATAATGCTACTTTATATAAAACTTTATTAATTTTAATACTAAAAATTAATAATTTTGTATTTAATCGAAAAACTCACTTGGGCCTAGACCCCTTTGGGCCGTATTCCACCAGGGCTGAAACCCCACTTCGGCCGAAGCCACCTGGTCCGAGAACCCCCTGGACCGAGAGCCACCTGTGCCGAAACCCCCTTGGGTAGAAGCCACTTGGGCTGAGAACCCCCTGGTCCGAGAGCCACCTAAGGCGAAACCCACTTGGGCGAAGCCACCTAGGCCGAGAACCCCCTTGGACTGTGGTGCTTGGGCCGAAACCCACTTGGGCCATGGTACTTGGGCCGAAGCCACGCAACTGTCGCCTACCACGCTGCCAATGATCGCCGCCAACCGCCTGCCCAAAACTGGGCTGCCGTCGACTTACGACTGCCGCACCAGGGCCATCGCCGCCGTCGCCGCTGGCGATGGTGGTCATATTTTCCGATTAAAAATAAAAGATTTGAATCCTAATCCCTTTTAATCTGTTAAAACTAGCTAGTTCTAATATCCCGATTAAAAATTTGATTTAATCAAAAACCAAAACTTTTAATTATTAACGTGACCCAAAATCTGTTCCATTAATAATTAATAATTCTAAAAACTAGATTTTAACCTTAAAAAAAACTTCTTTACAATCCTTGTCAAGATCAGTGTTCAGATAAAATATTTATCTTTTAACCGTTTAAACATAAAACTTGTTTAAACTTATCTGATTAAAGTTAATCATTTATATCTTAGAAAAACAAAAAATTGTTTTTTTCTTATCCCTTTGGTTTTCGATTTTTACAAGAAGAAAAACAAGATGAAGAGGACCATGATATAATTTAAATGAATCAAACAACTAGATTTAACTAGGTTTCTATCAAATAAACAAACTGTTTAATTTATCTTGATTTAAAACTTGTTTCTTTAAAAGTTGTAATCCTTCAACCGTTCAAACTAATTGTTTAAACTTTCTGGCCAATAGGATTAAAGCTTTGAATAACTGGGTAACAAAAACAAACTGTTTTGTTGCCCTTCTTGATTTTTGAAAATCACTAGAAGCAAGTAGAAGATCAAGAACAAACCATAAATCTAAAAACATGATAAACTAGAAATTATAGATCATAGAGCCGAGGCTCTGATACCATTGAAGGGTTTTGATCTGATCAAACCACCTTATGACACAAACTGGTCAAGCCTTGGGTTTGATTCTACTGGTTCAATCCTAAAGCAGAAACAGATTGAACACAACCCTCTAAACCCCAAAAGGGTTAGGATCTTACTAATGACCATATAAGTTTCTCAACAACAATCTAGATAAAAGGTTAAGAAAAATCAATACCTGCTTGATCTTGGGATTGCTAAAGGTAGTCCGCCACTACTGTACCACCAACGAAAAAGCTACTAGACCGCTCCTGGAATTATCCGAGAATCAAAACACGAGAATCTTGAGCGTGTGTGTGTGGTGATCGATGCAAAGCAAAACACGAACACCCCTTGGGTGTTGGTCAAACTCGACGAGAGGGAGAGAGAGGTTAACGCAGAGGGAGAGTAGGGAGGCTAGGGTTCCTTTTTTATTCAAGTTAGAATGCATAAGGATTAAATGAGCCTTATCTAGGTTTAAATACTTAAACCTCCTTTAAGCCCAAGCCCGTTCAATTAAAGCCCATGACTTTAATTGAAGTTTCTTTCCTTTCACTTTGACCCCCTGGACTTTACTAGATAATTAATTAACTATTAATTCACTGGTCCTTTAAATATTAAACTTAATATTTAATTTCCCTCTAATTAATAAATAATTATTTATTATTTCTTTTCTTCTTAATAATTAATTCAACTGATTAATTATTTATTTTTCTCTCTAATAGTTAATCCATCTGATTAATTATTTCCACACAGAATTATTGTAAATTCCAACTGTTCTAATTTGGGTGTGTAGCAGTGTGACCCTGTAGTCTCTTATAACATTGGATACAATGTACCCATTATATATCTCTGCACATAATCCAACAGATATATCATAGTTCTTCCTTACTTTTGCCATTTTCGAAAGAAGTTCGTGACTGGTGGTGATAAAGGAAATAACTAGGTAAGACAAGAAGTATGGAATAGGGTTATGCAGTTTACAGAATTTTTTTCTCTGATATGAGAGATATCCCTGGGCCTCTCGATGATTGTGAGATGACACCAAAATATGCATAGCCATGCACAAGGAATATTGATTGAGAATCATATATGTCCTTAACTTTTGGTCACCACCAATCAAGATCGAGAAACATAATCGTGAACGATCTGGACATTGACAATTAATCCAAGTCTCTGTTGGGATATGCCCACTGACGCACGTACGGCATATTAATCACTATCGATGATGTATGGGCCTATTGGGTCACACACCGGGGATCAACTTTGACAACATCCTAAGTGGAGGGACTGATTTGGTTAAATTGCAAAAGGTTGGCATGTTGATGGAGTTAGCGGCTCTAACTTTAAAAGTTAGAGGCTCTATCTCCTAAAGGTTAGCGGCTCTAACTAGAGCTAGATAGTGGCACTAACTTTAAGAGTTAGCGGCGCTATCTCTAAAAGTTAGCGGCGCTAACCCCTGTCAGAATGCATGCAACTTTTGCATGCACCTCCATTCTCCACCAATCAAAAGGGGAATCTCTTTGACCGGCCTTGGGGCTTAAAAAAGGTCTGGAGAAAGCTCATTTGGATTGAATATGCATTCTCCATTTGGTTTTTCTATCTTGCCACATTCATACGCCATAACCTCTCATGTTCTGAGATAAAAAGTGTTGTTTGGTGTTCTAGGGAGAAGAGAAGAAGGAGAATTCGTGGTTGTTGTTCCAGAAGTAGTTTCAAAACCTTGAAGACTACTAATGGGTTGCTAGTACAAGGAAATTGGCGTATACCAGGGGTGGACTTGGATAGAGGGAACTATTTTCGGCTTCTTGGATCCTCTTCACCTTTTCTAACTTTCCAGAAGTTTGAACAAGGGTATAACTTCTTTCCTTCTATTTTTCATGATGCATTTTATTGATATGGAGATTGGTACACTTTCTTGGGGTTTCTTGGTTTTTTGCTTTATTGACTTGTACATTATGCTTTTGATATTTTACCTCACTTCCGTTGTGTGTTCCCGAAATCCCAACAGTGGTATCAGAGCCACCTCCATACTTGAAATGCACATGGTGGCCTGAAAAACCAGAATCAAATTTTTTGTTTTCTAGAACAGGGGTTAGCGGCACTAACTTTGGGTTAGTGTCTCTAACTCATTAAGGTTAGCGGCGCTACGCGCGCTGGACAGTTTTCTATTTTTAAAATAAAATTTATTTTGGTCTCGGGTTTTTGGCTTATTTCTTGGTTTCTGGAAATTTATTTTAGAAAGCCTTTTGGTAATTTTGTTACCATGTTGTTTGTTTGGTTGTATATGGATGTATGGATTGGTAACCTTGCCTTTGACCTTATGGTTGACTCTGTGTGTTTGAATGCATTTGGTGACATTTTGTCACGTTGGGCTGTAATATTTATTAAAATTGTTATATTTGTAATAATATTGTGGCATGCATGCCATTTCATTCATCCATGTAAATTATAAATAGGAAATTTGTGGCTTGCATGCCATTTAATTTTCTATTGTATGTATTGTAATTTTTTGATGGATGAACACAGAAAGGGGCCAGAAGAAGATGGAGTAACGTGTCCATAGAAGCCGGTTAAATCTATTGGAGATGGCGGTTCTAGTGGGAGCTCGCGTCGAAGATCTTTCGTCCTGTAGTTTGACCAAGTACTTCCCGTTTTGCCTCACGGGAAGAACGCATAGGACTTATGGCAAGGGTTACCAATTTTGATTAATATACGTGTGATGTGATTTTTACTATGCATGGTTTGCTTAGGATTTGCGTGATAGACAATTTTTTGAAGTTAATAAAATCACAAGAGATTTGATAAAAAAAGGTTTTCAATTCTCGCGCGCGCTCACATACAAGATTAACTCACGTAGTGGAAATAGGTTTTGTCACTAATAAGTTAATCTAAAACCAAACCAGAAACTTGTACCATCCGTAAGTCTTGACCACCCGAATCTAGTTTTATGAGTTTTGGTTGTCGAGCTTAGCACGAGCCAATTCTCATAAAACTATGTGGAAGGTGAGTGTGGAAAATTCACATTTTTGGGTGTCGACCTTAGCACGAGCCAATTTTGGTAGGTTTGACATCGTATGTCTTGACGGACAATTTACAATTGCAAATTAAAATCCCTGAGTGATTGTCGAACATAGCATGAGTCAACCAAGAATTTTAATTTGGAATTGGTGCAAGTAGGGATCAAACATGCCAAACGACCGATGGTTGTCGTAGGATCACGCAAGTGCCTAAGAGTTGATATAGAGATTGCAATCGGTAAAATGGTTAACGGGCTAAATAGCTCAATGAAGTAATCCGTGGCAAATTTGTCATGAATTGGAATGAAATATGGTTCCTAGCCATTGTTAAAATATTTTTCGAGACGATATGGATAATTAATTTGACGAGGATTAAATCAAATTAACTAATTCGTGTACTCTATTTACTCTAGGATGTCGAATCATAATAACAGCACGTCGAACTTTTCACTTCATATGTTCCTAGAAAGGGTGAAACTCACGGGAGTGAACTATGTTTACTGGCTTAGGCAACTAAGAATTGTCCTACGTGCCGAGTCTAAGTTGCACATCCTTGAGGAACCCTATCCTGAACCACCCGCTACCAATGCAGCTTGGGTTGTCCGATACGCGTATGAAAAGCGTGTTAAGGACACACACGATGTTTCTTGTCTCAAGTTGTCAACTATGAGCTTAGAGTTGCAAAAGCAATTCGAGCACATAAGTGTGTACAACATGATTAACAAGCTGAAGGATATGTTCCAATAGCAAGTTAGGCAGGAACACTATGAGTGTGTTAAATGCCTAGCCGGTTGTAGAATGCAGGAAGGTGGGAGTGTTAGTGCCCTTGTTCTGAAGATGAAGTCATACATGGATCAATTGGAGAGGTTAGGATTTCCTATAGGGAGGGAGCTCAGTGTTAACTTCATACTTCAGTCCCTGCCCGCATCATATGATAATTTTGTTATAGACTATCATATGCATGAGATGGTGAAATTATAGATGAACTGCATGGAATGTTGAATACTGTAGAGTCTAACATGTCCAAGTATGGTTCAACCTCAACCATTCCTGGTTTTGGTTCTAAGGAACGGAACACTATGAAAAAGGAGGAATCGACCCCACGAGAAAAGGTTGGAGTATCCAAGCCTGCTTTGGGCATAGAGTCTTTGGACATTGATGGTGTGCCTAATAAGACTCATGTTTGTCACAAATTTATTTTGTTACATTGAGTAGGTTTGTTCGCTGCAAGAAGGAAGAGCTTGAAAAACCGAATCTCTGAAGAGGAAACCCTGTTGATGGTCCTCTACAAGAGAATTGAGAGTGTTGATCTCGCCATTACTTTTGGATCACTTATTACTTTTGTTTTTATGCCCTGCGTGGCAAGTTTTGCTTTAGTGTATGCTTTTTGAAGATGATGGATATATTTTGACTCTTGTATTTTAGATGTAAATATTGTTGGTTTCATTTCAAATTCTATTCATATCATTGCTCATGTGTTATTTTTGATCATTTATGGTGCTCAAATACACATTTGATGACGATAGATACGGTTTTGAATTGAAACATTTGTTTTGAAAAATTGTTTTGAGATGTTTATTGAAATCAAAACTTATCCATATCATAGCATACATAAAGACTTGTTACAAGTAATAAGGCAATCATGAATAATTGATTCTTAGATCCAAAAGTGGTTTAGATACGTTAACTCTTTGGCATAATCAAACTCAACCAAATAAACAAGAATTTCATCACTTAGATCCATGTGGTTAGGATCTTCGTAAAAGTTTAGCCTTGAGTGAAATGATAGATACAAATCTTGTTTATTGGACTTGGATGATTAAGAAATCCTTCACCTGTGTTTGTTTAGAGGGATTAAGACTTGTTGGATATTGATCACACTTGTGTAGATAATCTGCTCAAGTATGGCACAAAGAGTGACAATAGTAAAAATTCTCCATCACTATCTTAATGATAGTTATTGGGAGAATGTTTACTAGACAAAAGTTTTGTGTCTGAAACCTTAGAGGTGTTCGGAACTAACCTAAGGAAAACTAAGAACAGCAAGGGCACATAGATATCAATTCTTAGATCCAGTCAAGATGCTAAGTTTTCTTATTTATATTGGTTTAAACATGAAATGGATCATGGGTTTGACCCATAATTCAGTTTCTATGAAAGACACATTGGTACATGGTGTCACATTACAGGAAACTGGATATCATTGTTGATAATATGGTGAAAGGCAGGACTAAAAAATGTATTCAATGTGATTGGTATACATTAATTTCGTGAACTAAGTCCTCAATATAAAACTCAACATGATGGTCACCTGAGCATCTAATGAGATTTGACGAGAAATAGTCCTTTGCTTGTCAATCTCATAATTTAAAATTATCTAGTCTACATTCAGTGGGAGATGAATGAATCTTGAACTAAATTGATGCTCATATATACATATATATTTAAGTAGTTCATGTGAGTTTTGGATAATTTTTTCTTAGACTTATTGGAACCATGTTTGGTTGCTCAAAATGAGAAGACAATATCCAATAGCATTCCAGTGGAAAAACGTAATACTTAAATAAGAGACCTAATGTTGGAACTAGCATTTAATCAGCATAAAGATGCTCGTAAAACCCGACAATATCCATTGCTTCTTTAAATCTGATGGAAGTCAACAAGGCTATTTAGATATGAGGTTGTCATATTATAGTAACAACAGCTTGATGGTGAATCACTGTGAGGTCTGTTGGAGTATGCCCGCTGACACACGTATGCCATTTAGATCACTACCGATAATGTATGGGCCTATTGGGTCACACACCGGGGAACTATCTCGACAGCCTATTATGTGGAGGGACCAATGGTGTCAAAATGGAAAAGTTGGTGAGTTGGCAAATACCGCGACGCGGAATACTTAAGGACACGCGACGCGGATCTTTTGCGGCGCGAAACCTTACTAGTCCGCGGCGCGTAATTCTGACAGTCTGCATGCAACTTTTAGTCCTTTCAACCTTCACACATGCCCAATGCATGTGCGACCTTTTCTGGAGATCAAGTGGCATATGGGGTCTTTAAAAGAGAACCTTTTGTCCTTGTTTTGGATCCTTTTGCCAAATTAACAAGAAAACCCACTTAGTTCTTTAAACATAAAGAGTGAGTTTATGCTCCAGAAAACTAGTCCGGTTTTTGGCAAGTTGTAGGCTGTTCTCAAGGGATTTCAAGGCTTTGAAGATCTTTTGAGCTTGCTAGTACAAGGAGGTGGTACAAACCCGGGGTGGACTTCAATAGAGGAAGCCTTCTTTGGTGTTCTTGTCTTCATCTCTTCATCAAGTTGTTTCTGGAGCTAAGGAGCAGGGTATAACCTCTTATCTTTCTGTTTTTCATGTGCTTAAGTTAGCTATAGAGTTTGGTCCATGGTTTGGGGTTTTATGCTTTGATTACTTGTACTTTATGCTTTGTATGTTGTACCTTGTTGCTTCGGCTGTGTACATAGAACCCCAACAGTGGTATCAAAGCCACCTCTATACTACTTTAGCACATGGTGGCCTGAAAAACCCGAAAATAATAAGTCTTGTTTTCTGTTCGTCAGTTTCCGCGGCGCGGAACCCTTGTGGAACCGCAGCGCGGAATGTAGCTGTACAGACTGTTTTTTTTAAACTTTGTTTTAAATAAAAAAAAATTTTATTTTTGGGTTTTTGGCACTGATTTTTGGTTTCTGGATTTTGTCCAGAAATAAAAAATATTTTTTTTGAAGTTGCCTTGTATAATGGTTGGTGTATTTATATGTGGATTATTATTTTGGCATGAAAATAAATAATTGCATATACTTACATTATGTATTTATGAATATGTTTCACTAAAAATGGTTTGGTGTTACTAATGCATAAATACATGGGATTATTTTGTGCCTTGAGTGTTTTAAATAATCTTAACCATTATACATAAGTTTGGTGTGACCATGTTGTTGATGTTGTTGTTGTAATTGTTCATTAGTGAACCTGTTTTGTTGGTAACCCTAGAAAAATGCCCTAGACCTTGTGGATGTTTGGTTGTATGTTTTATTATTCATTCATTTGGTGACTTTGGGTCACAATGGTTTGTAATAATAATTTATTTATTTATTTATTTGGGATGTAATTGTTTTGTGGCTTGCATGCCATTTAAATATTCCATATTATGTATATGTACTAGAAAATAGGATTTGTGGCTTGCATGCCATTTATTTAATTTTCTGTGTAATTGTAATATGGAGCAACCATCGGGAGTCCATGGAGTGACGTCTTGGCGAACACGAAATCCGGAAGGCCCAATGGAGGTGGCGGGTTTAGTGGGAGCACATCCAAGTCAAGGAGTTTTTGTCCTTAGATGACTTGTTTTTCCCGTAGTGGCTCACGGAAAAAACACATAGGTTTTAGGGGCATGGTTACCAACCTTATGTATGCGTGTGATGGTTTTATTAAATATAGTTTATGCATGAGTTGTAGGACTATTGCATGCTAGACAATTTTTGACAAATAATAAAACCAAAGAGTTTTAAAAATGGTTTAACAACTCTCGCGCGCAAACTTGATTAACAAACGGATTTAAATTGGTTTAGTATCCGACTAGTGAAAACTTTTGGTTATTGTCACTTTTGTTAATGAAACTCAAAATGGTTTTTTAACCGGAAAACTAAAATCCCGTTTTCTAAATGTAAATCGCACACCACCCATAAGATGACACCGCCCAAATCTAGTCGTGTAAGGGTTGATCGTTGAGCTCTAGCCGAGATTGCCTTTGCATTCGCTGTGTGGAAGGCGCGTGTGGCAACTCGCAAGGTCGATTGTCGAGCTCTAGCCGAGTTGACCATTGGGCTAGAGTACCACAGTGTATCTTGATGGTTGATTTACAATTTCAAATTAATCTTTCATATGGTCGTCGAGCTCTAGCCGAGGTCATGTAAAATATTAATTTGGGATTGGTGTGGAGGGATCAAACATGCCAAACTTGGCACAATGGTTGTCAAGTAGGATCCCGCAAGGAACTAAGAGTTGCAATAATGGATTGCAATCGGTCAATGGTTTCCGGCCTAAATAACTTTGCCACGTGATCCGCGGAAAACCCGTCACAGTGCAAGGTGAAATAAGGTTCTTAGCCCTTGTTAAAATAGTTGTTTTTACTAAACATTTGGGGTAATTATTTTATCAAGAATTTCAATCAAACTAACCAAATCTACTTTGCTTAATATATATGGCATCAACTAGCAACCACCACACCACGTCAAACATATCCTTAAGAGTGTTTCTCGAGAAGGATAAGCTGGATGGGACCAATTTTATGGATTGGTCACGGCCACTACGGATTGTCCTCCGTCATGAGGACAAGTTGGCCACCATTGAGGAACCCATCCTGGAGGTCCTTGCATCCAACGCGAGTAGGGTCGTTAGAGAGGCTTATGAAAAACGCCTCAAAGACATCACCGAGGTTACTTGCCTCATGCTTAGCACTATGAGCTCCGACTTGCAAAAGTCGATGGAGCACTTGAGTGCTTATGACATGATGCGCGAGTTGTCGGACATGTTCCAACAACAAGTTAAGCAAGAACGGTATGGTTGTCTCAACGACCTTCTCGGTTGCCGGTTGCATGAGGGCGGGAACGTGTCCCACCACGTTCTAAAGATGAAAGAGTTGGTGGAACGCCTTGAGAGGTTGGGATTTTCCATATCGAGAGAGATGGCGGTAGACTTGATTCTACGGTCTCTCCCACCGTCATATGATAAATTTGTTGTGAGTTATCATATGCATGGGATGGACAAATCCCTCATGGAATTGCATGGTATGCTGCAGACCGCTGAGTCCAACATGACCAAGCAAAAGCCATCTACCTCCGTTCCCGTCTTGGCCATCAAGGAGGGCGAGTCCAAGAAGAGGAAGAAACCGGCCTCTACCCCGAAAGGGAAAGGCAAGGGTAAGGTTGGGGCTCCCAAGCCGAACCCTACCCCGGAGCCGAAGCCGAAGGGACTTATCCCTCAAGCTAAGACTCTTCTGCGGCGCTAAAGGACACATGCGCCGGAGCTGCCCTAAGTACCTAGAGGGCCTGAAGAAGCTATGAGCTTCGGGAGCGGGCGCTTCTACTTCAGGTATATTTGTGATTGAACTCCATCATACTTCTACATCTAATGGCTGGGTTTTAGATACCGGCTGTGGCACTCACATTTGTAATATGGTGCAGGTGCTAAAGGGAAGTAGAAGGCTGAGAGATAGGGAGCTGGAGCTAACAATGGGAAACAAAGTGGTTGTCCCAGTGTTAGAGAAAGGAAGTGTGGAGCTTACTTTCAAGACCGGCTTATCTATTATTTTGGAAGATGTATGCTATTCGCCGCTTGTGGCAAGAAACATTTTATCTTTTTATGCTTTGTATGAC
The DNA here is from genome assembly GCA_947179395.2 of Pulicaria dysenterica. Classification (NCBI taxonomy): domain Eukaryota; kingdom Viridiplantae; phylum Streptophyta; class Magnoliopsida; order Asterales; family Asteraceae; genus Pulicaria; species Pulicaria dysenterica. The sequence continues at coordinate 28,205,975 of OX359293.1, forward strand.
GATGGATATTTGTTTAAATTTGAAAATGGTTTTATCTTATGTTTTAAAAATGATGTTTGTTATTTTAAAGCTTATCCATGTCGTGGTATATACGAAGCCGATGCATACATAGAAAATAATAGAGCAATCATGAACATTGATTCTGGATCCAAAAATGGTTTGGATAAGTTTTCCTTGTGGCATAGTCGTCTTGGCCATATAAACAAGAAACGCATCACCAAGCTCCAATCGGATGGGATCTTGGAATCCTTTGACCTCAGGTCAAATGAAGTATGCGAATCCTGTTTATTAGGCAAGATGACTAAGTCACCCTTTACCGGTGTGAGTGAAAGGGCTAAATGCTTGTTGGAAATAGTGCATACGGATGTATGCGGTCCGTTCAAGCATGTTACAAGGAACAACTCAAGATACTTTGTTACGTTTACTGATGATTTCAGTAGATATGGATATGTCTACTTGATTAGGCAAAAGTCTGAGGCCTTTGAGGTCTTTAAGACATTCCAAAACGAAGTCCAGAATCAATTTGGCAAGACTATCAAAGTACTTCACTCCGATAGGGGAGGCGAGTACTTGAGCTCGGAGTTCCGTGATCATCTTGTTAGTTGTGGGATTATTTCGCAACTAACTCCTCCTAGGACGCCACAATTGAATGGTGTCGCCGAACGGAGGAATCAGACATTGCTGGACATGGTCCGGTCGATGATGAGTCGCACGGAAGTACCCATAAACTTTTGGGGGTACGCTCTCGAGTCGGCGGTAAGGATCCTTAACCTCGTACCGACAAAGAAGGTCCAAAAGACACCTTATGAGATGTGGCATGGAGTTGCTCCAAAGATAGCATATCTCAAGGTTTGGGGATGTCCTGCCTTCGTGAGACGAGAGGTAGAGGACAAACATGAACCAAGGTCTGAAAGGTGTTACTTCATTGGGTATCTAACCGGAGGCATGGGATATTTATTCTACAAACCTTCCGAAAACAAAGTGTTTATCGCGAGAAGGGCCGTGTTCCTTGAAAGGGAACTTATATCCATGCAATCGGGTAAGAGGATTGATCTTGATGAAATTCAAGAACCCAATGAGGAAGGGACAAGTGTCGGCACTAGCAATCAACCTAAAGTGGTTGAAACCGAGCAAGAGAATGCGTCGGTACCTGACAACACTTCATTAATTCCTCGTAGGTCCGGTAGACCACGTCAAGAGCCAGAGAGATATGGGTTTCTCATATCTGAGGGCAATGAACTATTGGTGGATCATGATGAACCGACCAACTACCGGGAAGTCGTAGCGGGCATTGAGTCTGCTAGGTGGAAGGAAGCAATGGAGAGTGAGATGCAATCCATGTCGGATAACCAAGTATGGGAATTGGTTGATCCTACACCCGGGTATAAGACAGTGGGATGTAAATGGGTCTTCAAGAAGAAGACCGGCATGGATGGAACTGTAGATACCTTCAAAGCCCGACTGGTGGCCAAGGGTTTCACGCAAACTCATGGGATTGACTATGAGGAAACATTTTCACCAGTGGGCATGTTGAAGTCTATCCGAATACTCATGGCCATAGCTGCGTTTTATGATTACGAGATATGGCAAATGGATGTAAAAACCGCCTTCCTTAACGGGAAGCTAAATGAAGAGGTGTTTATCGCATAACCCGAGGGTTTTGTACATCCTGAGTATCCTGATAGAGTCTGCAAGTTAAAGAAGTCTATTTATGGACTTAAACAAGCATCTCGTAGCTGGAACCTGTGCTTTGATGAGAAAATCAAAGAGCTTGGATTTTCAAAAAGCAAGGATGAACCATGTGTATATGTCAGGGCTAGTGGGAGCGCTGTAGTATTCCTTGTCCTATATGTAGATAATATTCTACTTATTGGAAACGACGTCCCAACCTTGAAAGAGGTTAAGACTTTTCTTGGGAGTTGTTTTTCTATGAAGGACTTGGGAGATGCGGCGTATATCTTGGGCATAAAGATCTATAGAGATAGATCAAAAAGGCTAATAGGGCTTAGCCAAAGTGCATATGTCGACAAGGTCTTGAAGCGATTCAAGATGGAGGACTCTAAGAGGGGTAACACCCCTTTGTTGCATGGAGTGACTTTGAGCAAGTCTCAATGTCCTAGTTCCAAAGAGGAACTTGACGTAATGAAGAGGGTTCCATATGCTTCGGCAGTGGGATCAATCATGTACGCCATGCTATGCACTCGTCCTGATGTATCGTGTGCCTTGAGCATGACGAGTAGATATCAGGCTAATCCCGGGCAAGCCCATTGGACTGCGGTCAAGAACATTCTCAAGTATCTTCGGAGGATAAAGGAGATGTTCTTGGTATATGGTGGTAAGGAAGAGCTTAAAGTACATGGTTACTCTGAAGCTAGCTTCCAAACTGATAAGGACGACTGCCGATCACAATCGGGGTTCGTGTTCCTTCTCAATGGTGGTGCTATAAGTTGGAGGAGCTCCAAGCAAGACACCGTAGCTGATTCAACTACCGAGTCGGAGTACATTGCGGCTAGTGAAGCAGCTAAAGAGGCGGTATGGTTGAGGAAGTTCATCCAGGATCTTGGAGTGGTTACTAGCATATCCGACCATATTGAGATCTTCTGTGACAATGAGGGTGCGGTGGCTTTAGCTAAGGAACCAAGGGCTCATAAGCGGACGAGGCACATTCCTCGCAAATACCACTTCATCAGAGATGTTATTGAGAGTGGTGATATTGCCATCAGCAGAGTAGCATCGGAGGGCAATTTGGCTGATCCGTTCACTAAACCGTTGTCACAAGCTGTACATGATTCTCACACTAGAGATATACGTGTTAGATTCGCAAGTGACTTGGTTTGAGTGTAATGTTTGGTTTATGTTTGATTTGTATTTGTACTTTGGGAACGCTAAGCAGTATTGTATTTCATTCTATATTGATTATTAAATGTGATTTAATGATACGCCGAGGGCGAATATTTTATGAATCCTTACTGTGCTTGCAATGGCCAAGTGACTGGATGACCCACACCTGAACTTACTTCATGGTTTCTATCACGAGTAAGTCAGGATGATAATATCATTTTGTCCTTAGACTGGAAATACATGTGTTCCAAAGCATGGATCTGCTTTGCCTTAATTGCTTTCAAACGGAGTTCGTAACTGGCTGTTATAAAGGGAGCTTTTAGGTAAAATATGGTGTATGTAGCGGAGCAATGTAGTCGAAGGGATTTGTTCCTCTAGTTTTAGAGAGATATCATTGGGCCCCTCGATGATTGATCGCTGACGTAAAATGCATGGCCATGCTCAAGTTGCAATGATGTTTGAATGATTGCAACTAGTTTTTGGGTCACTATCAATCGAGATCGAGAAACATAATCGTGAACGATCTGGAGATTGACATTTAACCATGTCTCGTGTTCACGCGGATATCGCGAACGAAGGGATAAATGATCACTTATCTATAGGACCATTTCGCAACTGATTCTGGATTTGGTTTTTGACAAAAACCCATACTAACTTGGGGGCGGAGATGCCTTACTAGTGGCCGCTCTTTGTCTGTGGTTTATGGGTATGGTGTGTCACGTGTAAGTGGGAGTTTGTTGGAGTATGCCCGCTGACACACGTAAGCCATTTAGATCACTACCGATAATGTTGGTGAGCTGGCAAATATCTCGACAGCCTATTATGTGGAGGGACCAATGGTGTCAAAATGGAAAAGTTGGTGAGCTGGCAAATACCGCGACGCGGAATACTTAAGGACACGCGACGCGGATCTTCCACGGCGCGAAACCTTACGAGTCCGCGGCACGTAATTCTGACAGTCTGCATGCAACTTTTAGTCATTTCAACCTCCACACATGCCCAATGCATGTGCGACCTTTTCTGGAGAGTCAGGCCGGCCAGGGGAGATCAAGTGGCATGTGGGGTCTTTAAAAGAGAACCTTTTGTCCTTGTTTTGGATCCTTTTGCCAAATTAACAAGAAAACCCACTTAATTCTTTAAACTTAGAGAGTGAGTTTTTGCTCGAGAAAACTAGTCCGGTTTTTGGCAAGTTGTAGGCTGTTCTCAAGGGATTTCAAGGCTTTGAAGATCTTTTCAGCTTGCTAGTATAAGGAGGTGGTACAAACCCGGGGTGGACTTCAATAGAGGAAGCCTTCTTTGGTGTTCTTGTCTTCATCTCTTCATCAAGTTGTTTCTGGAGCTAAGGAGCAGGGTATAACCTCTTCTCTTTCTGTTTTTCATGTTGCTTAAGTTAGCTATAGAGTTTGGTCCATGGTTTTGGGTTTTATGCTTTGATTACTTGTACTTTATGCTTTGTATGTTGTACCTTGTTGCTTCCGCTGTGTACATAGAACCCCAACAAGGTCACCATTCATTAGAATAACTTAGTGGGCCCAGAGTTCACTAGTGAATGTAAGAAGGGAATGGTAAATATTAGAGGTGTGCATGGGGCGGTTTTGGGCATTTTTAAGCTCAAACCAAATCCAATCCACTAATTTCGGTTTTAGGATTTTTAAACCCAATGGTTTCGGTTTCGGGTTTGGCGGATTCTGGTCATTAACGGTTTGGTTTCGGTTTTAGAACCGAACCCACTTAGTTTTCAATTTTAATATCAAATTTCTTGTACTAACCTTCATATTTATAACATTATATATAAATTTCAGCCACAATATCTAATTTCTAGCATTAAATTCAATGTCTAATAACATACTTCAACAATAAATACAATTTTCAACTCAAATATTCAAAACATAAAAATATTTTGTGTTATATAATCATAATATAAACATCGATCTGAAAAGAGTTAAACGACAATGGGAATGAAAAGTTATTGACCATAATAATTGGACCTTGAAATATTTAATGAGCTTCATTGACTTCTACTTAAAAACTATAAAATTAAAAAATATATATGATATATTAAATATTAATGGGGCGATTTCTTAGTGGGGCGGTTTCTAGTTAATATCCGAAACTAAACCGAACCCATCGGTTTCTACAAAATTGAAAACCGAACCGCCGGTTTTGAAATGGTTTTGATTTTATCGGTTCGGTTTTGTCAGTTTTAACGGAATGGTTTCGGTTTTTTGGTTTCTATGCACACCCCTAGTATATATAGATGTAACCCATTTGCTGCATCCAAGTACTTGACTTGGGTTAATCCCATACCAAAGGTGTAATCCAAGAAGGGTGAAGGGAGTAACTAATATGCAATAGCAGAGAACTTCAAATACAGACTAGTGGCAAAAGATTTCATATTGATCATATGGATACTTGTCCTAGTCGCTTTGTTGAAGATAATTTGATTAAGTGAAATATTGTTGTCGTTTTTTGGAAACAAGTAAATTCACATGGATGTAAGAGACCAAGATCCTTCATAGGGCTAAGTTGAGGAAATGCTTGAGGCACTTTCCGAGGGTCTTACAAATCCATAATATCCAAATTAGGTCTGCAAGTACGGGTGAATGCTTTATGATAAGACTTACATCTTATGGCTATAATTTTGCTTTGTGAAAAATTCATTGAGATGAGTTTTCTGGAAAGCATAGATTAAGCCGATAAACTTGTCAGGGCTAGTGGGTGCATTATGTGTTCCTAGTGAAATGTACTCAATGAAATAATGTCCTAATTTAGGATTGTTTTCAACCTATTGTTGGAATTATTGTTCCACAAGTACAAATAGGAAATATGGAGTTAAGTGGATTCTAAAATTCAAGAAATACTAAAGTATGTTCTTGATGTTCGACGAAAATAGATCTGTCTTGAGTAAGTATTTACTGTAAGCCAATCTATAATAATAAGATTGTCGATTTTGATCGAAGTTTTTGAGTATACAAATATGTGGTGTAGATACGACATTCAAATCCCTGTGAGTGTCATTGACCCTATTGTGAACTTCGGTGGCATTACGGGTGTGTCGACTCTAATAAACATGAGTGTCATTGATTCTATTGTGGACTTCGGTAGCATTGAGGATGTGACGACTCTGATAATCATATGTATGATCTCTTTGATCACTACGAAAATAAGATAATACAAAACAGTACAAAGGGATATTGCGTTGATGATCCCATCGTTAAGCCGTTGTCAAATACTAGTGATGAATGTCATATTAGGTATAATAGCATCGTTCATGCTAATGACTAGGCTTGAACATCGTTTTAGTAAATGTTTGATTTACTAATTAGCTTTAGGAACTGTAAGCAGTACTGCTACCGATCATTGTATCGATATATAGTAGGGACTATATATATGCAAGATGCGGTTACTTTCATTGGTCTTTACTGTGTTCCATCTTAGCATGTTTAACCACTTCCCATAATGTTTACACATTCTAAATTTCCACAGTCAGTCATTCGTCAAGGGAAGAATGTTTGAATTAAGGCTGAGGTTAGGTGTTGGTTTTGTATTAATCAAGGATTGAATGCATGAAACGCAACAGTAACCTGTGCTTAAAAGGAGTTTCAAGTGACTGGAAGACCCGCACCTGAGCTCACTTCATGGATCATGGTCACAAGTGACACGGGATGGTAATATCATTTCATCCTTAGACGAGAGATACATGAGTATCCAAAGCACGTATCTGCTTTATATAGATTGCTTTCAAACGTAGTTCGTAACTGGCTGCTATAAAAGAATTTTTCAAATAAAGTAAGAAACGTGTGATGGAACTATGTAATCAAAGGAATTTGTTCCTCTGTGTAGAGAGATATCCATGAGCCCCTCGATGATTGGGAGCTGACACCAAAAAATTGCATGGCCATGCACGAGATATATTGATTTGGATCAGATATATCTCACCCTTTTGGTCACCACCATTCAAGATCAAGAAACATAATCGTGAACGATCTGGAGATTGACACTTAATCCATGTCTCGTGTTCACAAGGATATCGCAAAGAAAAGGATGTTTGATCACTTATCTTTAGGCCATCCCATATTTGTTTTGGATTTGGTTTTGTTCAGGATGACAAAACCCATACTGACTTGGGGGCAATGATGTTTTGCTAGAGGCCGCTCTTTGTCTATGATTTCATGGGTACGGTGTGTCATGTGCAACTGGGAGTTTGTTGGGATATGCCCACTGACGCACGTACGGCATATGAATCACTACCGATGATGTATGGGTCTATTGGGTCGCACACCGGGGATCAACTTCGACAACAACCTAAGTGGAGGGACTGATTTGGTCAAATTGCAAAAGGTTGGCATGTTGATGGAGTTAGTAGCTATTACTTTAAAAATCAGCGGCTCTATCTCCTAAAGGTTAGCGGCTCTAACTAGAGCTCGATAGAGGCGCTAATTTTAAGAGTTAGCGGCGCTAACTCTAAAAGTTAGCGGCGCTAACCCCTGTCAGAATGCATGCAACTTTTGCATGAACCTCCATTCTCTACCAATCAAAATGGGAATCTCTTTGGCCGGCCTTGGGGCTTAAAAAAGGTGTGGGAGAAAGCTCATTTTGATTGAATATGCATTCTCCATTTGGTTTTTCTCTCTTGCCACATTCATACACCATAACCTCTCATGTTGTGAGATAAAAAAGGGTTCTTTGGTCTTCTAGGGAGTGGAGAAGAAGGAGAATTCGTGGTTGTTGTTCCAGAAGTAGTTTCAAGACCTTGAAGACTACTAATGGCTTGCTAGTACAAGGAAATTGGCGTATACCCGGGGTGGACTTCCATAGAGGGAGCTATTTTTGGATTCTTCGATCCTCATCACCGTTTTTTTACCTTTCTAGAAGTTTGGACAAGGGTATAACCTCTTTCCTTCTGTTCTTCGTGTTGCATTTTATTGATATGGAGTTTGGTACACTTTCTTGGGGTTTCTTGGTTTTTGCTTTATTGACTTGTACATTATGCTTTTGATCTTTTACCTCGCTTCCATTCTGTGTTCCCAAAACCCCAACAGTCTCGTGTTCACAAGGATATCGCGAACAAAAAGATGTCTAAGATCACTTATCTATAGCACCTTTTTTTAGGAATTGGTTTTGTTCATAATGACGAAACCCATACTGACTTGGGGGCAATGATGCTTTACTAGAGGCCGCTCTTTGTTTGTGATTTATGAAAACGGCGCATCGTGTGAAAATGGGAGTTTTTTATAATATGCCCACTGATGCGTACACGCCATTTAAATCACTGCCGATGATGTATGGGCCAAGTGGGTCATACACCGGGGTCAAACCTGACAGCAACTAAAGTAAAGGGACCAAAATTGGCAAAAGACAAAAGTTGAGAATGCGGCAAAAATTGGCTAAAGTAAAGCGCCGCTAACACTTAAGGGTTAGATCCGCTACGGCTGCATGTACTTTGTGTCATATCACCTGACAGGCCGTGATAGTGCGGCTAACCTTAAAGGGTTAGTGCCGCTAACCCTTAGGGGTTAGCGCCCCTACGGCTGCATGTTCCTTTTTGTCAAATCACCTCTAGGCTTGGCCAATGCATGTGAGGGCTATCATTGTATTTTGGCCGGCCTTGGGGAGATTAAGGGGCCTCTGCGAGTTATAAAAAAGGCTTTATAGCTCTCTTTTCATACTCTTGGCCAATTTTACCAAACACACTTTAATTGCACCAAAAAGACTTAGAGAGAGTTTCAAAGGGGAGGTTCCAAAAAACTTAGTCCATGTTGTTGTTCTCTAGTGATTTTCTCGAGAGAAGAATCACAAGAGCTTGCTACCACTAGAGGTTTGGCGTGTTCCCGGGGTATAAACCAATACGTTCGATTCTTGATGCAACACCACAGCCACTTTCATCAAGTTTTCTGGAGCATAGGAGGCTGGTATAATCTTTAATCTCCTTTTTACATGTTGCATTTCTGTTCATAGTGTTTGGTACACTTATATGGGGTTTCATTTTATGCTTTATTTTGCTGTACCTTGGGCTTTTCTTGTTGTACCTCGCTTCCATTGCGTTCCCAAGTAACCCCAACAAAATTTGCTTATCTGTTGGACATTTCAACAATTGGGGAACCATAGCATACCAAAACAAGCCTGTATCGATCGACAGGATGTCTAGAGCCTTCATTCACGCATCTAACTTACTCGTATGTTCGTTTCAGCGATGCCTAGACGCAGACAGTCATCTCCCGAGCCTGATATTGACCCCAAACACCATCCTCGTATAGTTGATCCAGACAAGGTCCCGGTCGAGCGGCCAGCTGATGCCGCACTTCATCCTTTTCTACATTTCGACCGGGAGGAGGACGGTTCTTACCAAGCCATTCTCTGGGTTAGAGTTGACCGTTATGGTTACACATCCATCGGATACATCGTATGGGACTCCTTGGCCACCCATCAGGTTCGAGGCTAAGCTAAGACAATCTGTGGCCTATATTGGCAACGGTTGTTCAGTCTACAGGGAGTGGTTTACCACGAGCTTACTTTGGATTTCTTCTCCACTCTTCACATGGTAACCCCGCTCACGGACTATGAGCGGGAAGATTCCTTGACCTTCCGCTTACTGTAACGTACCAAAAAAAAAATTTAAAAGAAGAATAATCCAAACGTCACCACACGATAATTTACTGAAACGTATGTACGAAAAGTCAAATTACAATACTAATATAGTTCGAATCATACGAGTTTAAAACTTTAAAATAAAGTTCGCGGAAGCATAGACATAAACGAGCTATCACGCACTAGCTGGATCCCCGCCATGGTTACCACCTGAAAGGAAAGTAAAACAACAACCATAAGCACAAGGCTTAGCGAGTACGTTACATACAAACTAAATCAGTTAGCCACATCAACCGATAGGTGTTTAGATACAACTTTCATCATTCCCGCTACCGAAGTAGTGGGTCCCTCATTCCAGTCACCGAAGTGAACGGTCGCATGAAGTACATCATTCCCGTCACCTAAGTGAATGGTCCCACATTCCTGCCACCGGAGTGAACGGTCCTGTAAAGTACATCATTCCCGTCACCGAAGTGAACGGTCCCACATTCCCGCCACTGAAGCGAACTTTCCGATAAAGTACATCATTCCCGTCACCGAAGTGAACGGTCCCACATTCCCGCCACCGAAGAGAACGGTCCCATAAACTACATCATTCCCGTCACCGAAGTGAACGGTCCCACATTCCCGCCACCGAAGTGAACGGTCCCATAAGCAGATACAGTATAGCAATAACATCATACATATACGATCACATCTCAATCATGCAATTCACCAAGTTAGGTTGTAAGTAAGAGTACTCACCTGATCTCGCGATTCAGTTTACAACAAAAGCTTAACTAGTATTTTGAGTCACGCAACAGTCATCAACCTATATAAACATCTCCCCTTAACTTCCTATTAGGAACTTGAGAACTCAAAATTAGAAACTTGCATTTATCGAATTTTGCTCAAAATTAGGAGCTTGAGAACTCAAAATTAGAAACTTGCATGTATTGAACTTTTCTCAAAATTAGGAACTTGAGAACTCAAAATTAGAAACTTGCATGTATTGAACTTTGCTCAATATTAGGTACTTGAGAACTCAAAAATAGAAACTTGCATGTATCGGATTTTGTTCCTGGGTATCGAATTCAGGTGTCTAATTTGTCTTAGGTACCAACTCACAGGTATCGTGAACAAGATAATTAAGCACAAGGTTCATGTATGGAATTTTCATCCAAACTATCGAATTTCCTTAATTACATATATGAAAGGATGATGTACAAATATGTTATGCACTACCATGTTTCTAATTTTTAACAAAGCAAGTACCGAATTTTACTACAAGTATATGTATCGAATTTTTGAGAGTAACAAACACTAGGATTCCATTTTCAAATATCTATATACCCAAATCTTAACTTAGCTCACTTTTTAATGGACTAAAACCTTTCTCCATCCATTTAGATCATTATTTATCATTTCTAAATCAATTAGACAAGTTAAAATCCTAGAAAACCCCATCTTACTGTTGTTCAAAAACCCATTAAAACCCACACTAAAAACTCAGATTCTATTCTCATAACATAGTAAAATTACACATAAAATACATAGAAAGAATCACCAAGGCACAAAGTGTTAGAATATGCCCACCGATGCATACATGATGTTTGAATCACTGCCGATGATGTATGGGCCTATTGGGTCACACACCAGGGTCTAACTTGACATCAACTAAAATTAAGGGACCAAAAATGGCAAAAGTCAAAACATTTGTATAACAGGCCGCGTTAGCGCCGCTAACGTTAAGGGGTTAGCGCCGCTAACTCTTGACGGTTAGCGCCGCTACGGCTGGATATGACCGTTTGATAAAAGATGCAGGCCGCGTTAGTGCCACTAATATTAAGGGGTTAGCGCCGCTAACTCTTAATGGTTAGCGCCTCTACGGCTGCATATGCTTTTTGTCAAATCACCTCTAGGATTGGCCAATGTATGGAAGTGATTTGAAATCACCTTTGGCCGGCCAGAGGGCATTTTAAGTGTCAGTAGGAGTTCTATAAAAGAGCGTAGTTGATATTCATTTGCACTCTTTGCCATTTTGACCCCCAAAACATTCTCTAAATTGCTAATAGAAGACTTAGAGACAATTTGAGAGGAGAGGTTCGAGAAATCTTGTTTATTGCTGTTCTAGTGTGGTGTTCAAGAGGAAGTACCACAAATAGCTAGCAAGCACTTGAAGTTGCACGTGTTCCCGGGGTGTACACCAATAGAGGATGCTTCATTTGCTTCTTGGATAAACACTTCCATCACATACACGCTTTTTTTAGCTTAGGAGGCTGCTATAATCTCTAATCTCCTTTCTATATATTGCATTTCTGTTCATAGAGTTTTGGTACACTTTTGTGGGGTTTCCTTTCATGCTTTATTTAGTTGTACCATGGGTATGTTTTGTTGTACAACAAACTTCCGTTGCGTGCCCTTGAAACCCCAATACAAGGATCATTACCTTATATTTATCTTGTTCATTGCTACTAAGCCCTTGGTCACCTTCTTTCTCCTTTTAACGTACACACCAGGAACTCTCTCTCCTTCTATCTATCTGTTTTTTAATGAAATAGTAGAAAATGTATTTGTTCTCTACCCTAGCTGCCTTACATGTCTCCCTTTCCTGGGCTAAGCCCACTACACACAAGTGGCCTCATAATGCTAATACTAGTTCTAGCCCAAAAATCCAATACCATTCTTAAAGCATAACTTATAATGTCTCCGTCATCAATTAATTAGCCCAAAGGCATAATAACTCTTGAATTTTATTTATAATATTGAATTAATCCACAATCACGAGTACAACTGAAGTTTACATCGTTTAATAGTAATAATAAGTAATTAATTTCTGAAAAGGGTATTACAACTCTCCCCCACTAAGACACAATTTCGTCCACGAAATTCCTACTCGAATAGTGTGGGGTAGTTTCTCTTCATCTCTTCTTCAGACTCCTAAGTCCACTCGGAACCCTTGCGGTGTCCTCATTGCACTTTAACCATTCCTAACTGCTTTTTGCACAACTACTTGACTTCTCTTTCAATGATCGCCACTGGTTTTTCTATGTAATTTAACTTCTCGTCCACAATGATATCTTCCAGTGGTACAAATCTCGTCTCATAGGCTAGGAACTTTCTCATGTGAGACACATGAAAAGTGTTGTGTATCTTTGATAATTCCTCAAATAATTCTAGACAATAAGCCACCTTGCCAACTTTTGCGATAACTTTAAATGGCCCGATGAATCTAGGGTTCAATTTTCCTCTTTTTCTGAATTGAATTACTACTTTCCACGGAGATAATTTATGGGGGACAAAGTCGCCCACTTGGAATTCTAACGCCGACATCCTCTTATTGGCATAACTCTTCTGCCGGCTCTGTACCGCTTTTAGCCCCTCGAGTACTTGCTGAAGATGCTCCGAAGTTCGTTGAACTATTTATGTGCTACCAAGTTCTCTCCGTCCCACTTCGCCCTAGCAGATCGGGGTCCTACACTTCCTCCCATAAAGCATCTCAAATGGCGGCATGCCGATACTAGCATGATAACTATTGTTATACTAAAACTCGGCCAATGGTAAATACAAATCCCAACTTCCACCAAAGTCGATCACACAAGACCTAAGCATGTCTTATAGGGTTTGAATTGTTTGCTAATTCTGTCCGTCAGTTTGAGGGTGATAAGTTGTACTAAGATTAACCCTCGTACCCAATTCCTCGTGAAACTTGCTCCAAAACATGGAGGTGAATCGTACATCACGGTCAGATATTATCGTTAAAGGAACCCCGTGCCTTGAAACTATTTCTTTAACGTAGATATCAGCCAATCTCTCAGTTGAACTGGCCTCGCGAATCGGTATGAAGTGTGCACTCTTAGTCATTCGATCCACTATTACCCAAATTGCATCGTAATTTCATGGTGTCTTTGGTAGTTTCATTATCAACTCCATCGTGATGTTCTCCTACTTCCATACCGGAATCTCTAAATGTTGTAGTTTACCATGCAGCTGCTGGCGCTCGGCCTTAACTCGTAAGCACGTTAAGCATCTATCGACATACCTTGCTACATCTCTTTTCATATCTGGCCACCTGTAATCCACTTTCAAATCTCTATACATCGTAGTGGTTCCTGGGTTTATAGAAAATTTCAACTTGTGTGCTTCATTTAGTATTAACTCCAGAACGTCCGTGACTTCGGGTACCCACACTCATCCGTAACGGGTCCATAACCCACGACTATCCTTGACCATAAGTGCCATCTGACCATAATCCTCTCAGTTTTCTAATTCTCTTTTTATGTTGCTTCAGCTTGAGCAGTTAAAATTGAATCGAACAGTGAAGTCGTAACCGTCATTCGTAGAAACTTTACATTCAATTGTAGATGGTTAGTCTTGCGACTTAGTGCGTCCGCCACAACATTCGCCTTCCCTGGGTGATATAAGATTGCACAATCATATTCCTTCAGTAGGTCTAACCACCTCCGTTGGCGCATGAACAGATTATTCTGATTATCAAAATATTTCAAACTTTTGTGATCTGTGTAGATGGTACACTGAACTCCGTACAAATAATGCCTCCAGATTTTTAGCGCGAAGACTACTACTGCTAGCTCTAAGTCATGCGTCAGATAATTATATTCTTGCGGTTCCAGTTGTCTTCAAGCGTAAGCAATTACTTTCTCTCGCTGCATAAGTACACAACCAAGTCCCACATGTGATGCAACACAGTACACCACGAGATCCTCCATACCCTTGGGTAATGTTAAAATCGATGCTTTGCACAATTTACCAAGGATGGTTTCGAATGCTTTCTGTTGTTCCTCCCAAGTCAAAATGAACATTCTTCTTTGTGAAGTTGGTCAACAGTACAACTATCTTTGAAAAGTCCTGGATAAATTTCCGGTAGTAACCGGCTAACCCCAAAAAGCTTCGGATTTATGTAGGACTCTGTGGCGTTTCCCCTTTCAATACAGCTTCTATCTTCGCCGGATCGACTTCAATCCCATCTCGGTTAACCAAGTGTCCATTAAATTGCACTTCCTGTAGCCAGAACTCACACTTGGAAAACTTCGCATACAGTTTATCTCCCTTACATGTATGGAGTACTTCCTGCAAGTGGTGCTCGTGCTCGGCTTCGGTCTTCGAGTAAATCAGAATATCGATGATGAATACGATTACTGACTTGTCTAGCATCAGTCTGCAGATTCGGTTTATCAAATCCATAAAAGCCGCTGGCGCATTCGTGAGACTGAACCGCTTAACAAAAAACTCGAAATGACTATAACTCGTTCGAAAGGCCGTTTTTGCTATATCTTCTTCTCGAACCTTGAGTTGATGGTATCCCGATCGCAAGTCTATCTTTGTAAAGAAAGCCGCACCCTGCAACTAGTCAAACAAATCTTCAATTCTGGGTAATGGATAATGGGTAACGGTTGTTCATGGTTACCTTATTAAGCTCGCGGTAATCAATGCACATTCTGAAGGTTCCTTTTTTATTTTTCAAGAAAAGGATCGGTGCTCCCCATGCAGAGCTACTAGGGCGGATAATACCCTTATCAAGTAGATTCTGCAACTGTGACATTAGCTCCTGCATCTCCGGTGGTTCTAAACGATACGGCGCCTTGGCGATGGGTGCTAATCCTGGCATTAGATCGATACGGTATTCCACTTGCCTATCCGGCGGTATTCCGGGCAAGTCATCGGAAAATACCTCCGGATAGTCGCATACTACTGGTACATCAGCTACTTCTAACGTTTTCCTTTCCAATCTTGAGTCGACCACATGAGCTATGAAGGCCGCGCAGCCTTTTCGTAAATACCTCGTAGCTTTAGTAACGGTGCAACACGCCGTTAATCCCTTCTGTCGCTTGCCGAAGATCAAAATTTCTCCCCCACTTGGACCCTCGATCCGCACGATCCCCTGTTTGCATAGTATGCTAGCTTGATGACGACCTAGCCAGTCCATTCCTATGATCACTTGGAACTCTTTCATGGGGGTAGGTATAAGGTCTATAGGAAATTTTACATCGTCGATCACTATTACATTGCTCCTATAGATAGTTGTTACACTTAAAGTCTTATCGTCGGCTATTTCTACTTCTAGCGGTATCTCTAATTTCACCGGCTCTAACACAAATTTGTTATAGAAAGAAGATGATATAAAGTACTTACTAGCCCTGGAATCAAAATTACAAGTGCAGGTAAAGAGTTAACAATAAATGTACCTGCAATCACATCGGGCTCTTTCTTTGCTTCTTCCACGGTCATCTGAAATGCACGTCCCTGAGGCTTCGGAACCTCCGATTTCTTTTTTTTTCCCCATCGGTGATACGGAGCGGTGGTTGCGAGGCCGGCCACGTACTGGCCCCTGTAGCTTCATGGCATTCGGCCGTTACGATGCCCCGGTTTGTTGCACTTGAAACACACGTTTAGATGAACTCTACAATCCTTCGTGTAGTATCCGTTCCTTCTACACACAAAGAAGTTCACTGTTCCCATTCGGCACTCCCCTGGGTGCCCCTTCCCACACTTTCCACATCGTGTCCCTCGCCCCTTCGCGCCGGGCTTGAAACCACCAATCATCGGTTTCTTGAACGATTGTTTCCCAGCATTGTTTCTCAAAGCAGCACGTTCAACTGATCTCTTTTTGTACCTTTCTACCAGATGAAGTTCTCGTTTTTGTGCCCCTTCAATTAGTTGGTCCATATTAGTATACTGACCATTGGTAACAACTTCCTGAATATCCTCACGCAACATTTGAGTTTACCTGACATCTGTAACCTTTCATCACTAGCATAGGCGGGGGAGTACAACAACTTCACCATAAAGACAGCAGTGATGTGATTGACTTTTTAGGGTTTCGTGGTCGAGCAACCGAAGAAAGGTACAAGAAATTATGCATAAGGTACAACTCAATAATGCATAAATACAAGGAAACCCCAAGAGAAAGTACCAAACACCATAGCGTTGAAATACAACATGTAAAAACAGAGGAGAAGTAGGTTATACCCTTGTCAAACTCCTGGAGTTTTTAAAGATGGTGGTGATGAACGAAGAAGCCAAAATAGCTTTCTCTATTGAAGTCCACCCCGGGTATATGTCAATCTCCAAGTACTAGCTAGCTATTGATGATCTTCAAACATGAAATCATCTCCGAAACAGCAACCACGTTTTTCTCCTCACTCTCCTCTTCAAGATTCACACTTTGAACCCTCAAATTCACCTCACAAATGGAAAAATCTTATGGTGTATGTGTGCGTAGCAAGAGAGAGACTCACATGAGAGAATGCATGTCACAAAATGACTTTTCTGGAGCTTTTACTAAGCCCCAAGCCGGCCAAAAGGATCCCTTGCATTCATTGGTGGAAAATGGAGATGCATGCAACATTGGCATGCATGCTGACAGGGGTTAGCGCCGCTAACTTATAGAGTTAGCGCCGCTAACTCTAAGTTAGTGCCACTATCGGGCCTCTAGTTAGAGCCGCTAACTTTAGGAGATAGAGCCGCTAAGTTTTAAAGTTAGAGCCGCTAACTCCTTCAGCATGCCAACTGTAGAGATTTACAGGGTACAAACATGCATAACGGAATAAAACATTAACTTGTATATCCTGTTCCCAGGATCTCAACTGGCTCATGTGGGGAAACAATTTCAGAAATTATATACTAGATACATATAGTATGTAATATTCACAGGTTTAAAATAAGTTTATCTAAAGAGATAAAAGTTATACTCTGAAACTGCTGAAGGGGGATACACAGTTACTACACCCTTGAACTAGCTGCTAGACCGCCAAAAACTGAATAATTCGTGTGTATAATTAATGCCTGACAAAAAGCGGCTGGTTTTTGTCCCAAACCGCCGCCTATGTCAAGTCCGCCGCAAAGGCGATAGCCGGCTACGAGGGTAGTGCCGCTAACCGCACGGCGCCGCTGCACGGCCGCCGAGCGTTGCGGCTTCCATCCGCCGGTGACCATCGAGTACCACCTACGGTGGTGGTGTGTTCTGCCGAAGGTGAGGAGAGAGAGAGAGAGAAAGAGAGAGAGAGAGAGAGAGAGAGACTTGTGTTCTTTTGTTTAGGATTAGATAACCTTAAATTATTGATTAGGTTTAAACTTAGGTTTAAACCTCCTTATATAGATTTTCTTTTGGGCCTAAGCCCTTGGAACATAAAACCCAGTCCATAATCTATAACTTTAATCCTATTACAAAACAAGCCCTCCAAGTTCAGTTATTATTAATTAAACAACTGCTAATTAATAATTTTTCAACTAAAAATTATTTATTAAATATTTAATTAATATTTAATATTCTTTCTCTTTATTAATAAATATCTATTTATTAATACCTTCTTTCTTGATAATTAATCAACTATTAATTATCCATTTTATACACATTGATATATTCCTGGTTCATTATCTGGGTGTGCAGCTGTGTGACCCTTTAGTGACTCATAGTGTCCATGGATGTGATGACACGTGTACACTATCCCTACAAATCCTTTCAGACTCCCACTCGTGCATGATAGTTACACTCCCTTTTCCATCACGGGCCTAAGGAGGTGCCCAGCCAGACGTTTAGGTTAACCATGACTATAAGTTCTCTTATGTCCACAGATTCTATAATCACCTACTTGGATTACCCGGCTTTTCCTTTCGCATTGCGATATTCCATAATGTAGATTTCAGACATGGAGCACGTGATCTATTCTGAAAAATCTAGATTATGTTTCTTGACATCTGATTTTGACTAACTGCAGTTACGGAGTTAACAAATGATGTCCATCCTTCTATCCGAGCGCGGCCACGCATTTCATTTATTCTCAACCGTCAAAGGGCCCTGTAATATCTTCTCTCTACAAGAGAAGATGCAAATCCCATCTTGACTGCTTCCATTTGAAAACACGTCTTCCGCTGCACCCAGATAAGCCTGTTATTACTACCCAGTTACGGCGTAGCGTTAGAATGTTCCAAAGTATAGAAGTCCTCGTGCCCTAAACCAAACATCTCAGGTCTAAGGACAACCAATCAACTAACTCATGTCAACGGCTCCATGAAGTTAGACTGATGCGGATCACCTCCAATATTTGTACACCTGACAAATATCTATATATACTTGATCACATAAGTTGTGCCGTTATTCTTTACCCGAATAATCCTACAAGTATTTATAATAGCGTTAGTATCACCCTAATACGGCTCCCACCGCATTAGGTAGCTACGGAGTAATTTTGATATACCAAGACTTGTATATCATGGATGAATAAATATGCTAAAACTTTAGAGATACTTAAAAGATTAAATTAAACCTCCTATTTCCGTCACAAAGTAATGTTTAATACATAATCATAAACCTTAAATATCAATCCATATAATTTAATTAAATACTGAAAAAGTAGGTTCTAGGTCCCATGTACTGCATTCCTATGGAACTAGCATGTCTCTCATACTTTTCTCTTGCTAGCGCCTTGGTCAATGGATCAGCAACGTTGTCCTTTGTTTGTATCTTGCATAACCTCACATCTCCCCTTCCGATAATCTCTCGGATGATGTGATACTTTCTAAGTACGTGCCTGGTCCACTGGTGATCTCTTGGTTCATTTGCTTGCTCCAAAGCTCCCATATTATCACAGAATATATCAATCGGTCTAGAGATACTGGCAACCACTCTAAGATCGGAGATAAAATTCTTCAGCCAAACTGCTTACTTTGCCGCATCACTTGCCGCAATGTACTCAGCCTCTTTAGTTGAATATGATATAGTATCTTGTTTCTCGCTTTTCCAAGATGCAGCTCCACCGTTTAGGGTAAAGAAAAACCCTTACTGCGACTTAAAGTCATCTCTGTCGGTCTGGAAGCTCGCATATGTGTAACTAGTAACCCTAATTTCATCCGTGCTTCCGCCAAAGACAAAGAACATATCCTTTGTCCTTCTCAAATACTTGAGAATGTTCTTGACAGCCACCCAATGGGTTCACCCGGATTTTGCTGCTACCTACTCGTGAGGCTTGTGGAGTAAGCAACATCGGGTCTAGAACATAACATGGCATACATAATCGATTCTACTGCCGAAGTATAAGGAACCGATTTCATCCTCTTCTGCTCCTCTGGAGAAGTAGGACATTGAGCCTTTCTCAATGGTATACCAGATCTCCTAGGGATGAATCCTTTCTTGGATTCTTCCATCTTAAAGCGTTTTAACACTTTATCTACGTATGTACTCTGACTAAGTCCGATCAGCTGCCTAGATCTATATCTATAGATCTTAATACCAAGTATGTATGTGGCTTCTCCTAGGTCCTTCATCTGGAAACATTTACTTAACCAGGATTTTACTCTTTGTAATGTTGGTACATCATTTTCTATGATCAGTATGTCATCCGCATACAGGACCAGGAAGATTGCTATGCTCCCACTGAACTTCGTGTAAACACAGGACTCAAACTCGCTTTTGGTAAAACCAAACTCCTTGATGCGCTCATCAAAATGAAAGTTCAAGCTCCTAGATGCTTCCTTTAATCCATAAATGGATTTTAGCAACTTGCATACTTTACCTAGATTCTTAGAAACCTCAAAACCGTCCTGTTGTGCCATATACACATCCTCTGTTAGTTTCCCGTTAAGGAAAGCGGTTTTGACATCTATTTGCCATATCTCATAATTAAAGTATCAAGATATGGCCATAAGAATCCTAATCGATTTAAGCATGGCTACTGGAGAAAAGGTTTCATCATAATCCATACCATGAGTTTGATTATAACCTGTTGCAACAAGCCTAGCTTTAAAAGTATGCATGTTTCCTTCCATGTCGGTCATTTTCTTGAATTCCACTTGCACCCAACAGCTCTAACGTGTTATGGCAAGCATACAAACTCCCAAACATGGTTGTCATACATGGATTGCATCTCTGCTTTCATGACATCTAGCCGTTTGTCAGACTCACTGCCCGACATAACATCTCTGTAGGATGTGGGCTCATAAATATCCCCTTCTTCCTGAGCAATTAGAAATCCAAGA
Source organism: Pulicaria dysenterica (assembly GCA_947179395.2). Classification (NCBI taxonomy): domain Eukaryota; kingdom Viridiplantae; phylum Streptophyta; class Magnoliopsida; order Asterales; family Asteraceae; genus Pulicaria; species Pulicaria dysenterica. The sequence continues at coordinate 28,226,378 of OX359293.1, forward strand.
TATCTATCAGGCTCAGTCCCAATCCCACTTGACCTGCGAAGGTCTTGTGTTTCAATTCATTCCTCAACCACACACTCGGGTTGAGATTCAACAATTCTTTGTTGACTTCCGGGTTACACTAGTGGAGGAGGCATACCTTTATTCTCTTCAATTTCTTGAAGATCTATTTCTTTTCCAGAAGTTTTTGAACTTAGAAACTTATCCTCTAGAATTGTCACTGACCGAGCGACAAAAACTTTGCTCTCATTGGGATTATAGAAACAGTATCCTAAGGTTTTCTTAGGATAACTCACGAAGATACACTTATCTAATTTGGGTTTGAGTTTATCACAACCCCAAATCTTTCTGAAAGACAGTTTAGGCTTTTTCCCCGTACATAACTCGAACGGTGTCTTTCCCTTTTTCATAGACTTAGTTGGAACTTTGTTCAGTATATAAGCAGCAGTTTCGAGTGCATGACCCCCAAAACGACATTGGTAAACTAGTTCGACTCATCATAGACCGAACCATGTCAAGTAAGGTCCTATTCCTCCTTTCTGATACACCATTTCACTGTGGCGTATACGGAGGTATGAGTTGTGACACAATCCCACATTCCTTTAGATGATCGTCAAACTCCTGACTTAGATATCTACCGCCCCGGTCAGACCAAAGCAGCTTTATCTTCTTGTCAAGATGGTTCTGTACTTTTCTATGAAATTGTTTGAAGAAATCAAAACTTTCAGACTTGTGTCTCATGAGATACACATAACCATACCTACTGAAGTCATCATTTAAGGTAATGAAGTACGGGTATCCACCTCTAGCTTTCTGACTAAAAGGACCACATACATCTGTGTGTGTAATTCCTAGCAGTAATTTTGACTTTTCATTCAAACTGTCGAAAGGTTTCTTTGTCATATTTCCTGACAAACAAGATTCGCAATTGTCAAATGATTCAAGATCAAATGACCTTAGAACTCCATCACTATGAAGTTGCTCAATGCGTTTCTTATTTATGTGTCCGAGCCAACAATGCCAAAGGTAAGTCTGGTTCAAAGTATCCTTTGACCTCTTACTTATATGATAGATTTCCTTGTCATCTTCTAGATTTATCATATATAGACAATTTTGTGAACTTGCTTTAAAATAGAATAAATCGTCTTTAAAGCACAAAATTGTTTTACCTACCGACTGATAGTTAAAACCACTGTCTATTAATAAATCATACGAGATTACATTGTTAATCAATCTAGGAACGTAAAAACAATTCTCTAGTTCTATGATTAATCCGGAAGGCAGCCTGAGACAATAGCTTCCTACAGCTTCAGCACCAATGATGGAGTCTTAGCCTACCCGTAGGTCCATGTCCCCCTTCCTTAGTTTCCTACTTCTCTTGAATCCCTGCAAATGATTGTAAATGTGATGACCACATCCGGTATCGAGTACCCATTATTCAAATGAAGTAACTAAGAAATATATCATAAATATACCTGACTCGTCGGTAGAACCGACGTCCAGCGGATCAATGTCGAGTGAGTGCTCGCAAATATCCTTGCTACCGCAAACTGGGAAACAAACGTCTAGTAGCTCAGCAATCCAGTTGTCTTCCTCCATTGACTCAACTACTGTTGCATCAAAGGGGTCCGGGTGTACCCTGGTCATCTATGCACATCAAGAACTTGTGCATACCAACAACTGTTGTGTCCGGTTCACCAAACTTGTCCACTACCTCTGCATCTTAGCGGTCAGTTAGGGTACCGACCAAGAGCATCACAAGTTCACGCTCAGTGACTTGTGATCCCATAAACATTAATCAATCAAACAGCCTTTTCATGTTAATGAGATGATCGCTCAATAACTGGTCTTCTTTCATCCCATGTGAAAGAATATCCTTCATGAGCAGAAAGAGTCCAAAGCGCTTACTATCCTTGAAACAATCCTCTAGCCCTGCACGACCTCAAAAACCGCTTACTCTTGAGTTTATCCGAATACTCAGAGTTTGTGGAGAGTATCAGAATTGACATGATGTCAGATTCATTAGACAAATACTTATAATATGTATCATACTATCCATCTTGAGCAGAATAGTCAGGTCATGCTGGAGGAGGTTTGTCTACTATGTATAGCCTTCCACGCGCTCTTAAGATATTCCTAAAGTGCAACTTCCAAACCATAAAGTTTGGACCTGAAAGCTTCCACTTGCTCATGATGAGGCTAAGAGACTCCTCGGGTGTATAAAACGGAATAACAGATAATATTGACATCGACAAAAAAAAAAGCAAGAAATAAACATTTCAGTAATTTAATTCCTCTAAAATAATTTATAACCCTTTAAATGAATATATTTTAGAATAGGATCCATATTTCACACGTGCCGGTGCACAGTGGGCACGACAACACCGACCTCGGGATATTTCTGGTGGGTATAAAACATACCAATCTTGTTTAATCCAAAACACGACTCCTATATCCTTGGGACATCGAATGAAACAATAATTCGTACATATTTAGTCCTCCTAAGTGCACTTTGGGCCCGTCACACTAGGGAATCACAAAAATAGACCTCACCATCTAAGACAGGGTGAACTCAGGCCCGTCACATCAGGGAATCACAAAGTCTTTCACCACCTCCCCACATCAGTTTGAACCCCGGTGTGCACGGTTTGGGTATGACAACACACCGAAGTACTGTGAGCAGGAAAGGTGTACCATTAGATGGGTAGCACTACTGGTCTAAGAGTTTGAAAGGGTTAACTTATTTCAAAAATATTTTTGCCAGTTTTAACCGTTTTACAAAACTTGTAAAACATATAACCTTTTTAAGTGAAAAACTTTTCATCATAAAAATATCCATTATATATGTATATGGTTTTCAATGACGTGTGTGCACTATATAATTAAATTACAACCATGAAATTAATAATAATAGTAAGAAGCCAACACATATAACTCCTTTGACCATCAGTGATACCTACTTAAAATAAGCACCCGTGTGGTCAAACCCTAAAGTGGATCATAAACAACACACAAGGCATAAATATGATGCTGATGCTCCCACTAGCTCCAGCATCCTTGGCGTTCTCTCTCCTTCGTCTTGATCCTTGTCTCGATTAACTCCAATATTACATTTACAGATATCAAACTAACCTATTACAAATTTGATTAAAAAGTAATGTTCTATTACATAATAGTCCAAAGGCACGCAGACCCGCTAAATCTAGTACTTTTACAAAATTGAATAGGGGTTGTAAGTAGCACGCATGCCTCCCCACACTAGATAAATAATAAATGTAAACCAATCTCCAAAACAATAAACAACCACAAACTTGATCCACTATGTTTAAGGCGTTCAAAATTGAATAATCAACCACGTACAATTTATTAACTAACAATAATACACGCATTATAAACCAACATATATAATTCCGGGCAGATTCCAAATTGAATCTCTAACACCAAAATGCAAAATAGTTTTGTGTTGATCCACAACATTTAACCTTGACCTCAAACTAGGCCTAAACCTGGGCCTTTTTGTTAAATATCACAAACTGGATAAAACAAAAAAATACCACACTGGTTAAACATCAAATAATAATATAAACTGGAAACTTGATTTAAAAATTCAACAACTTTGAACTTTTAAGTTACCCTAAGTTTCACACTCAATTTATACAAATATATATATACAAAGCATGTAAACTGGAAACTTTTTCCGGTTACATGTCAAAACTTTGACTCTTTACCATAAACCAAAGTTTCTCACAAATATAAATGTATAAATATATAAAATAGATAATCTGGAAACTTTAATTGGTTAAAAGTCATAAACTTTGACCTTTGACCAAAAATTAAAGTTTCACGCAGTTGATATATAAGCAATATATAAACAGCAAAATTTGAAAACTTTAATGGTAAAAAGATATGAACTTGATCCTTAAACCAGATTCAAAAGTTTCACACTATATATAAACAATATATATATACAATCAGCAGAACTTGAAAATTAATCAGGTGACAGATCAGAAACTTGATCCTAACCACATACTAAGTTTCGCAAAAACATATATGCATATATATCTATGATTAACTTGTTCCCCATCGAACCTAGAAGCAGGCTCTGACACCACTATAGGGATTTACAGGGTACAAACATGCACAGTGGAATAAAACATTAACTTGTAAATCCCGTTCCCAGGATCACAACTGGATCACGTGGGGAAACAATTTCAGAAATCATATACTAGATACATACAATATGTAATATTCACAGGTTTAAAATAAGTTTATCTAAAGAGATAAAAGTTATACCCTGAAACTGCTGAAGGAGGATACACTGCTACTACACCCTTAAACTGTCTGCTAGACCGCCAAAAACTGAACAATTCGTGTGTATAATTAATGCCCGACAAAAACTGGCTAGTTTATGTCCCAAACCGCTACCGCCGTCAAGACCGCCGCAAAGGGGGTATCCGGCTACGAGGTTAGCACCGCTAACCGCAGGGCGCCGCCACAAGGCCGCCGTGCGCTGCTGCTTCCGTCCACTAGTGTGCCGCCGGTGACCGCCGAGTACCACCTACGGTGGTGGCGGGTTCGGCCGAAGGTGAGGAGAGAAAGAGGGACTTGTGTTCTTTTGTTTAGGATTAGATAACCTTAAATTATTGATTAGGTTTAAACTTAGATTTAAAACCCGGTCCATAATCTATAACTTTAATCCTATTACAAAATAAGCCCTCCAAGTTCAGTAATTATTAATTAAACAACTGTTAATTAATAATTTTCCAACTAAACTTTATTTATTAAATATTTAACTAATATTTAATATTCTTTCTCTTTATTAATAAATAACTATTTATTAATGCCTTCTTTCTTGATAATTAATCAACTATTAATTATCCATTTTATACACATTGATATATTCTTGGTTCAATATTTGGGTGTGCAGCTGTGATGACACGTGTACACTATCCATGCAAACAATCCTTTCACCAACTTACTTGCAATTTGACCAAATCAGCCCCTCCACTTAGGTTGTTGTCGAGATTAATCCCCTGTGTGTGACCCAATAGGCCCATACATCATCGGTAGTGATTCATATGGCATATGTGCGTTAGTGGACATATCCCAACAAACTCCCATTGCACATGACACACCGTACCCAAGATATCACAGAAAAAGAGCGGCCTCTAGTAAAGCATCTTTGCTCCCAAGTCAGTATGAGTTTTGTCATCTTGAACAAAACCAAAGCCAAAATAATAATGGGATGGCCTAATAGATAAGTGATCAAACATCCTTTTGTTCGCGATATCCTTGTGAACACAAGACATGGATTAAAATGTCAATCTCCAAATCGTTCACTATTATGTTTCTCAATCTCGATTGGTGGTGACCAAAAGGTGAGATATATCAGATCCAAATCAATATTTCCCTGTGCATGGCCATGCAATTTTTTGGTGTCAGCTCCCAATCATCGAGAGTCCCATGGATATCTCTCTATACAGAGGAATAAATCCTATTGACTACATAGTTCCGCCACTCGTCTGATACTTTATTTGAAAACTTCCTTTATAGGAGTCAGTTACGAACCAAATTTGAAAGCAATCAGAATAAAGCAGATTCGTGCTTTGGATACTCATGTATCTCCGGTCTACGGACGAAATGATATTATCATCCTGAGTTACTTGTGACCATGATCCATGAAGTGAACTCAGGTGCGGGTCTTCCAGTCACTTGAAACTCTTTTCAAGCACAGGTTAGTGCTGCGTTTCATGCATTCAATCCTTGATTAATACACAACCAACACCTAACCTAAACCTTAATTAAAACTCCCTTCCCATGAAGAATGACTGACTGTGGAAATTTAGAATGTATATACATTGTGGGAAGTGGTTAAACATGCTAAGATGAAATACAATAAAGACCAATGAAGTTAACCGTGTCTTGCGTATATATAGTATCTACTATATATCGATACAATCATCGGTTCACTAGTAAAAATTTGCGATTTGGTCACATATAGTCGGAATTAAACGGCCACACGTTCGAATTTTTATGTGACTAAAGGTACAAAAATAAGTTTCTCGTTATCTAGGCAATTATGAACTCGGATCGTGTGACCATTCGGTAATGTATCGCCACACATTCAAATATTTATGTGGCTAAAGGTTACAACTATTTTTTGGCTGATTATTTAGCCACATATGAATTTGGAAAACATGACTAAATGCCATAAATCACACTTAATTTATTGTGACAAAAGTTTGTCATAAACTTGAATTACTGTGACTAAATGTCATATATGGTCACATGAAATAATTATTTATGTGTCTAAATCATAGATTCAAAATTGTCACAGATGTGTTAAGTGTAGCCAAAATCGTACATATGGTCACGCAATGTATTATGTGTGTCTAAAGTTTAACCGCGCCAAAAGGTAAAGTATATAGTCACCTTTATTTCTAGCACGATCATGTGTGACTATATGGCTTTATAATAGCCACACATCATGACAAATGCGTATCTAAATGCTGTTTATGGCCACATTAAGTGTTTGTGTGTCTAAATCATTATTCTACAGATGGTCACATGAACTAATTGTTATGTGTCTAAATCATATATTCGAAATTGTCACACATGTGTTAAGTGTAGCCAAAATCGTTCATATGGTCACGCAACTTATTATGTGTGCCTAAAGTTTAATGGAGCCAAAAGGGAAAGTATAGTCACATTTACTTCTAGCACGATCATGTGTGACTATATGGCTTTATAATAGCCACACATCATGACAAATGCGTATCTAAATGCTATTTATGGCCACATTAAGTGTTTGTGTGTCTAAATCAATATTCTACATATGGTCACATAAAGTAATTGTTTATGTGTCTAAATCATAGAATCGAGTTTGTCACACATGATTATATGTAGCCAAAATACGGTACATATGGTCACATAACTTATACATTGTGACTAAAGTTTATCGTGTATTTTCAAAATTAAACAGTTAATTAAATTTGATATTTAGTCACCTATTAAGTGTATATGTGTCTAAATCATGAGTCTATATATGGTCACTTGAAGAAATTATCTTTGTGTCTAAATCATAGAGTTGAGTTTGTCACGCATGAGTTAAGTGTAGCCAAAATCCAGTACAAATGGTAACATAAATTAAAAATATTCGTAATTCATTTCCCCCAAGTTTGACTATAGATAGTCAAAATGGGAAGTCTTGTAAAGTCAAAATTGGAACCGTTTTGAATTCGAAATTGGGAATTGTTTTGGTTAGTTCAAAAGAGGATGTTGTTTGTTTTCAATTGAACTACACAAACAACGAATATTATAGCAAACAACAGACAATATTAATTGATTAGCATCTGTGAATATTTAAAAAATTACATCAAGAGACAGATAATAAAAAAAGAGAAAAAAACTAATCTAGATAATTAACAAGCCCATCAGAGTAGAAGTTTTGAGAGTCAAGAGACTTGATAATCTGCTCACATAATTGGTTATTCGTAGCATACATACTTGTGAGATGAGCCAATTGAGAATTAATAAAATCAATATGGGCCCTGTCGAAAACCAAAATCTTCCATTGAGAATTAATCTGAGAAATACGGAGATTCAATTCGTCTATATTCATCTGAATATCGGCAATAGCCATTTCAACATCTGCAAGTCTTTTCTTGTCCTTCAAGATGTATTAATCAACCTCTTTCATCAAGAAACTAAAGTCTGTGTATTTTTTTTCTCTGTTGCGCTTTGAAGGGTTTTGCGATTCAGGAACATCCATTTTTTGGGAATGAAATCAGATGAAAAGGCAGTGTGTTCGTGAAACAGATGGAAGATGAAATATTTATAATAGATGGAGAGGATGTATCTTCATGTAACAGATGCAATATATTGGAAGGCATTTAAATACCAAAAAATAAAGGCAAAAGTGCTCGAAAAATAGAGTGAAAAAGGCGCTAAATCAGTATGAAACATTTTGACTGAATTGACCTGATTAATATCCCATTTCCCCGAGTTTTTACTTTAGATAGTCAAACTGTGAATTATTTTGAAGTCAATTGCCATTTTGTTGACTTGACACAAATAAAATGGGAACTGTTGTAAATCTAATATTTTGTTTTTGTTATGATCAACAGATTTCGAATATATTATGGTAATTTGCAAGTAATAAATGGCAATATATGTACTATAAAGATACAATTTATCATCTATATGAGTTAAGCAAAAAATACAATGAACTTAAGAGTGTGCCAACTTCAGCAAGAGATTGTTCACTTTAATTTGCGTATAACAATACCGCCACAGTCAGTTCGATAGTAATCGTCTCGTGATTCATTACCCAAGTCACGTTGATCTACATGTGGCAATATGTTATCATTGTGCTGGTGAATGACAGCACTAAATTCCTCGTCGACTTCGTCATATGAATCTTTGTAATTCTTGGGAGGTGTTTAAAGACAATAGATAGTTTTTTATCTAGCTGATCTTTCACATAAAATACTTGTCGTGCTTGTGAGGCTAATATGAACGGATCAACCTTGTGGCCTAAATTACTGACTTTTGATAGCCAAAGAAGATTGTGTTTGTTTGAATTACATGTTTTTACAAAAATACCCTTACTAATCAAATATAGCATTTTATTAGGGCAATAAAGTAATTTTACGCACTACACACTCTAGGCGCCATATTTCCCCACTTTACGTCGTTTTGGTGATCGGCGTTTGCACACCATCTTTTGATCCTCCACAAAACAACCCAAACAGTTTCAAACCCTAGAATCACCAGTCATTTTCAATGATCACCATGGAAGCATCTACTATCAAACAAACGGCAAAAAACTGAAGTAAGAGAAACAACATTAACTGATCTTCCAATGGCGGTTATTGAGAAAATAATTACACACTTGGGGGGAAGTCTCTGCCATCGATTGTTTGAAAGTGAAATGCCTGTAAGTTTCTAATACAATCTGTCTATTTTTTCATCTATTTGGTAATATTGTTAACTTGTACATTAAGAAATAATTTTTTTGTGTGTATTACGTACAGTTGCCAAACGTTGTTGGAGGCCTCTGAGAGCGAAGAGGTCTACAAACATATGGAAGTAGAGATTTTATTCAGTCGTAGGTTCGGGTTTAGTGACAATAGACGTCAACTAATCATCAGATGTAGAGCAGCGGGAAACGCAAACGTGATGTATAGAGATGGAATGGTACATACATTTAAACCTTGTATGTACATTTACTGTTTGTGTTATTCAAAGTTATGTTTTTAAAATTTAATTTATTAATTTTTGTATTATTGACTTTTGTGTTATACATTTCAGATTAAATTGTTCAACTTTGATAAAGAAGAACATAAGAGGTTAGGGATGGAGATGCTTCAAAATGCATCTGCCTTAAAATAGAAGGATGCAAAGTTTGTATTGGGGATGATGAAGATGGCAGAAGGCTTGGAGAGGAAACCGGAAGCTCTTGCCATGTTAAATGATGCCTTCCGTTCTGATAGAGCTCGGATTGTGCCACCAATATTAGAGAGGATACGAAGCATCTTGACTTTTCAGCAGCACGATTTGAAACCAGTACAATTCTATGGATGCCTTCTAACTTGTACCGAGCACAAAATTCTTTCAACCCTTCCTCTATAGAGGGGTTTTTACGATTCACAAGCATGGTTATTTGAGTGTAATGTTTGTTTATGGGACATTTGTTATGTTAACTTTGCTAGAATATTTAGGATTTACTATGGTTAGATTGTGAATGATCAAATACTTTAGGTGAAGGTAATTAATACTTATTTTGGTATATGATATATCACTACATTCAGAATGACTTTGTTAGATTATGTGTAGAGATAGATAACACGTGTCATCGTGTCCAATACTATGTGACACTAAAGGATCACACCGCTACACACCCGTTTAGAACCTTTTGGATTTTACCATGTCGTGTGTAAGAATAATTAATTATTTAATTAATTATTGAGAAGGAAAATAGTAATAGTTATTTATTATTTTAAAAGGGAAGTTAATATTTAAGTTTAAATATTAATTGGACCAATTAATTAATAGTTATTAATTAATTAGAAAGGTCAAATGGTATTTTATGCAATCAAGTGATAGTTTAATTAAAGCTGGGCTTTAATTAAACGGGCTTGGGCATTAACGAGGCTTATAATATAAATAACCTTTTAAAGGTCCGTGATCGACGACACACACACACGCACGACTTGCGTGTTGAAGTTTGGTAATATCCTCAGGTGGTCTAGCAGCCAGTTCATGGTGGTGCAATGTATAATCTTTTAATCCTTATTCTTTGATTAGTTTCCTGTACGAGTTAGATGAGATCACTGGATGGGGTTTTTGTTTATCTCCGCTACGTATGTTTTTATACCCTACAAAAACCCTTCAGTGGTATCAAAGCCACTTCTAACCTCGTAAGGAACTGGTTAGGCTTCTTCTTATTCTAATAAAAAAGGTTTTGATTTATCAAGTAAATGTTTTTGATTATCCAGGATAATAAAAAATCAAGTTTTGATTTTTATTGGATAAACTCATTGCTTTTGATATAAGGATTGATTAGATTTAAATTTTAATCTATTTTATTGTTGTTATTTGAGCAAACTGAACCACCACCATCATCGGCGCAGGCCTCAGGCAGAGGCGGTCGGTCTGGCGGCGGCGTCCCAGTCCGAGGGCGGCGCTAGTCGACGGTGGTCCCAGGGGAGGCGGCGGTCACCGATCGTAGGTGGTTGGCGATGATCGGCGGCTAGCATCGGTGGCGTGGTGCGGCGTCGGCCCAGGTACTACGGCCCAAGGCCGGCCCGGCTGCGGCTTCAGATCCGAAAGGGCCACGGCCCAAATCAAGTCTTGATTTTTAGGGCCAAGTTAATTGTTTGACCCAAGTCCATGTATTCGACCCAGATTGTGGTACGGGTATCCGAGGTCAAAGATGAAGTTAAAGTATATATTTTTATTGCAAGTAACAGAGCACAGAGCACCAATTTAGCGGATTTTACAGATTGTTAAAATCAGTATTTTTCATCAAGATGAATAATTAGAAATCAGATTTTGTTTTACTTTATGTATTAGTTAAGTACATGTTTGGGATGCCCTAGCCGAGCCCTAGACCTTGTGGATTGTTTATTTTCTGCACTTGTGCTTGTGTTTGTGATTGATCTATTCAATGGTGTGGGGAGGCCTGCGTGCCACTTACAACTCCTATTCTTTTTGTAAAAGTATTAGATTAGCTGGACTGCGTGCCTTTGAAAATCTTGTAATTCTATGTTTCTAGTTTTTTAGATGTTAGAATAGAATAGTATACTTTTACAATAGATTTGAAGCTGATACAAAGGAGCAAGGAACAAGGAGCCAGTGGGAGCTTCAGAATGCCATGCCATGTGTGTTGTTTTTCCACTTAGGTTTTGGACCGTCGGGTTTTTTTTTTGGTGTGGCTCACGAAACCGACATTAGTTGAGGGCAAGGCTAAGGCATAGTTTGTTTGTGGTTGTTTTATTTCTTTACATATTATATATATGCATGGTTGTGATTCTCACGATGAAATAAAACAAGGGTTTAAATAATAGATAATTATTAAACAGTGTTTTAAAAAGAAAACTGGCAAAATCCTTTTTAGTAAAATCTTGGATCAGAGTGCTACCCACCTAATGGTACACATTTCCTATTAAACGGTACTCGGGCGTCGGAAGTGACCAAACCTTGGGCATTCGGGTTCAAACCATTGCGGGGAAGGGTGTGAAAGACTCTGTGATAATCGGGAGTCCCGGCCAGAGTTTGCACTGTCTTAGGTGTTGCGATCTATTTTGGTGATAATCTGGAGTCCTGGCCCAAAATGCACTAGAGGAACTAAAGCATGCACGGTTCTTGTAGCCGATGTCCCGCGGATCTAGGAGTCGTGTCCAGGTAGGATACGATTGGTATAGGTTTAGAAATAGCATTGTCCTGGTGGGAAGTTCCCGAACCTTCATCGGGAAATGTGAAAAATGGATCCTAGTCTAATAATTTATTTTAAAAAAAGGTAATAATTATTAGAAGATATAATCATATTACTGAATTGGTTTTATCTTTTCTTTTTCTGTAGATGTCTATTTTATCTGTTATTCCATTTTATTCACCTAAGGAATCTCTAAGCCTCATTGTCGGCAAGTGGAAGCTTTCAGGTCCAAACTTTTCAGTTTGGAAGATGCATCTAAGGAATGTTTTAGATGCACAAGGAAAGCTTAACATCATAGAGACATTGCCTACCGAACGACCAGGGGTAGATGCCCAGGATAGTGAGTATGATGCTTACTATCAGTATCTTGCAGACAAATCTGACGTTATGTCGATTCTCGTTCTCACAGCTTTATCTGAGTTCACGGATGATCTCTGGGAGAAGTCATATTTTGAGGTCGTTCAGGGACTGGAGCAAAAGTTCAAGTATAGTGAACGAGTATGTCGTATCTTGTTGATGAAGGAAATTCTTTCAGCGAGGATGAAACAAAACCAGCTGATTAGCAATCATCTCATTAACATGAGAAGGCTCTTGGATTTCTATGAAAGCTTTGAGTCAAAATCAAAACCATATGAGCTAGTCATGCTTTTTTTTGGTTCTTTATCGGACTATTACCAGAGAAGGGTAATGTAGGTCCTCGGTGATTTTGAGATGACCGTCGCGGAGCTGCACGAGATCCTTATGTGCATAAGCGACGAGTTGAATCCAAAGAAGCTAGAGTCAACAGTTGTAGACCCCATGCAGGAAGATGACTGGTTGGAAGAGCTTGGAGAAATTTGTTACCCAGACTATGGCAGAAAGGATTCATGCGAGCAGTCACTCGACATAGATCAGCTGGACATTTGTTCGCCTAATGACTCAGGTATCTTTATAATAGACTATCTTATTTCTTCTTATGAATCATGGGTATTGGATACGGGATGTGGTCATCACATATGCAATCATTTGCAGGGATTCAATAGAAGTAGGAAGCTAAGACAAGGAGATAGGGACCTGCGGGTAGGGGAAGGCTCCATCGTTGGTGTTGAAGAGGTAAGGACATATTGTCTTAGTTTGCCCTCGGGCATGGTCTTAGAACTAGAACCTTGTTATTATGTTCCTAGACTCATCAAAAACATTATCTCGTTTGATTTGCTTATAGACTGTGGTTTTAACTATGTTATGAATAGTAAAGTGATTTTTTGTTTTAAAAATGATGTTTTCTAATTTAAAGCTATTCCACAAAATGGTCTATATACGCTAAATCTAGATAAAGATGAAAAAGACATATATCATATAAGTAAAAGATCCAAGAGTAACTTGAATCAGACTTACCTCTGGCATTGTCGTTTAGGACATATAAACGAGAAAAGCATAGAGAAGCTCCGAGATGACGGAATTCTAGAACATTTTGACTTGGAGTAATATGACATTTGCGAATCTTGTTTGTCTGGTAAAATGACAAAGCAGCCTTTCAAAAGTGAGAATGAAAGGGCTAGTGAGCTACTGGGAATAATACACACAGATGTGTATGGACGCTTTACTCCAGAGGCTAGAGGAGGATACCGGTACTTCATTACCTTTACAGACGACTTCAGTAGGTTCGGTTATGTCTATCTTATGAGACTTAAATCTGAAAGTTTTGACAAGTTCAAACAGTTTCAAAATGAAGTACAAAATCAGCTGGACAAGAAGATAAAGCTGCTTCGGTCCGACCGAGGTGGTGAGTATCTGAGTCAGGAATTCGACGATCATTTGAAGGAATGTGGGATTGTTTCAGAACTCACGCCTCGGTATACACCTCAGATGAATGGGGTGTCAGAAAGTAGAAATCGTACATTTTTTGACATGGTACGATCAATGATGAGTCGAAGTTCATTACCTTAGTCGTTTTGGGGGCACGCACTCGAGACACTGTTCCGACAAAATTAGTTGAAAAGACACCGTTCGAGGTATGGACTGGGAAAAAGCCCAAAATGTCTTTTCTCAAGGTTTGGGGATGGGAGGTGTATGTTAAGCGAACATTCACGGATAAACTCAATCCCAAATCAGATAAGTGTATCTTTGTGGGTTATCCCAAGGAAACCATGGGATACTATCTCTATAACCCAGATAAGAACAAAGTTTTTGTTGCTCGTTAGGGGGTGTTCTTGGAAGAGAAGTTTCTAAAGTTAGAGACTCCAAGAAAAGAAATAGAACTTTAAGAAGTTAAAGACGAAGAGATAGCACAACCACCGATAATCGAACCCGTGATTGAACAAAGTATTGTTAAATCTCAACCCGAGTCTGTGGTTGAGGAAGAAGTGCAAACACAAGACCTTCACAGATCTAGTTGGCCTCGTGATGAGCCAGATAGGTATCTAGGATTTCTTGTCGCTCAAAACGAAGGGGTTCTTTCAGAACCCACCACCTACCAAGATGGTGTTTCAGGTTTAGAATCTGAAAAATGGCTAGAAGCCATGAAGGCAGAGATGCAATCCATGTATGACAACCAGGTTTGCAAGTTAGTGGATTTGCCTCAACACAACAAAGTTGTTGGGTGCAAATGGGTCTTCAAGAAGAAGACCGACATGGATGGAAAGGTTCATACTTATAATCCTAGGCTAGTGGCAAAAGGTTTCATGCAAACTAATGGTGTTGACTATGATGAAACTTTTTCTGCAGTGGCAATGCTTAAGACCATTAGAATTCATATGGCCATATCAGCATATTTTGACTTTGAGATATGGCAGATGGATGTTAAAACCAACTTCCTTAACGGGAAGCTGATAGAGGACATATATATGATACAACCGGATGGTTTTGCAGATCCAAAGAATCCTAATAAAGTATGCAAGTTGCTAAAATCCATTTATGGGTTAAAGCAGGCATCTAGGAGCTGGAACTTACACTTTCATGATCGCATCAAAGAATTTGGTTTTGCCAAAAGTGAGTTCGAGTCATGTGTTTACCCCAAATTAAGTGGGAGCGCGGTAACCTTCCTAGTCTTGTATGTAGATGACATACTGTTAATAGGAAACAATATACCAGTATTAGAAGGAGTAAAATCCTCGCTAGGGAAATGTTTCCAGATGAATGACTTGGGAGATGCTACTTATATACTTGGTATTAAGATCTATAGGAATAGATCTAAGTGGCTTATCGGACTTAGTCAAAGTACATATATTGACAAAGTCGTGAAAAGATTCAAGATGGATGAATCCAAGAAAGGATTTATTCCAATGCAATCTAGCACGATTTTGACCAAGGCTCAGTGTTCTGTATCTAGACAAGATCAGAACAAGATGAAATTGATTCTATATGCCTTGGCAATCGGATCAATTATGTATGCCATGCTGTGTACTAGGCCCGATGTTGCCTATGCTATAAGTGTCACGATTAGATACCATCAAAATCCAGGTGAAGCTCATTGGGTAGCTGTCAAGAACATTCTCAAGTATCTGAGAAGGACAAAAGACATGTTCCTAGTTTATGGAGGTTTGATGGACGAGCTTAGTGTAACTGGTTACACTGATGCTAGTTTCCAAACCGACAGAGACGACTTTAAGTCGCAGTCAGGATTTGTCTTTACCCTAAACGGAGGATCTATATCTTGGAAAAGTCAGAAGCAAGATACCATAGCAGATTCGACTATAGAGGCAGAGTATATTGCAGCAAGTGATGCGGCAAAGGAAGTTGTCTGGCTGAGGAGTTTTATCTCGTACCTTAGAGTTGTTGCCAGTATCTCTAGGCCGATTGATATATTCTGTGAAAACTCAAGGGCTGTGGTGCAAGCTAAATACCCAAGAGATCATCAGCGGACTAGCATGTACTCAAAAAATATCACCTAATCCGAGAGATCATTGGAAGAGGAGATATTAGACTGCAAAAGATACCGACGGACGACAACGTTGCTGACCCGTTGACGAAGCCGCTAGCTAGAGCTAAGCATGAGAGACATGCGAATTCTATAGGGATGTAGTACCTAGAATATAGCAGCTAGTTCAAGTTTTAGATTATTACTATAGATGTAACTTGAAACTTTTTTATTATGTATTTACATTTCATGGGATTGAAATAGGAGGTATTTACATAATTGTTTCGTGTTGTCTATTTTTAGCATGTTTTTACCTATCCATGATGAATTCTAGTTATGAATTCTCTAAACGCCCGTAGCTACTTAATGTAGTGGGAGCTACATTAGGGAGATAACGCTATTATGATTATTTGATGATTTATTCGGGGTTGAATGAAAGCACAAGGTTGTGACCAAATATTCGTAGATATTTATCAGGAGGGATAAATATTGGGACTGATCCGCATCGAGTTTACTTCATGGAGCGTTAACATAAGTAAACTTGATAGGTTTTCCTTAGACATGAGATATTTGGTTTGGGCATGGAACCTTCTGTACTTTAGCATGTTCTAACGTCACGCTGTAACAGTGTGATCATAACAGGCTGTTTCATTCAGTAAACCGTAACTGCAGAGTATAGAGACCAGAGTCGAGAAAATCTTAGTATTTAGAATAAGATCCCTTGTCCATGTCTAATACTCACATTACAGAATATCGCGATGCAAAAGGAAAAGCCTAGATAATCCAAGGGGTGGATTATATCTCTAGATGTAAGAGATCTCATAGTCTGGTTAACCTAAGTATCTGGCTAGGGACCTCCTTAGGCCAACGGTGTACAAGGAGTGTTACTTATCTTGCACAAGTGGGAGTCTGTTAAATTATGTGCAAAGATAGATAACACGTGTCATCGTGTCCAATACTATGTGACACTAAAGGATCATACTACTACACACCCGTTTAGAACCTTTTGGATTTTACCATGTCATGTGTAAGAATAATTAATTAGTTAATTAATTATTGAGAAGGAAAATAATAATAGTTATTTATTATTTTAAAAGGGAAATTAATATTTAAGTTTAAATATTAATTGGACCAATTAATTAATAGTTATTAATTAATTAGAAAGGTCAAAGGGTATTTCATGCAATTAAGTTATAGTTTAATTAAAGTTGGGCTTTAATTAAACGGGCTTAGGCCTAAATGAGGCTTACCCTAGCCCCTCTCATTCTCTCCATCTGCGTCGAAATCAAGAAGCCCCGTGGGGTTCTCGGTCCGTGATCGATGACACACAAACACACGCACGACTTACGTGTTGAAGTTTGGTGATATGTGCACGCGGTCTAGCAGCCAGTTCGAGGTGCTGCAGTAGCGGTGTTCTACCTTTAGCCATCTGGATTAAAGTTTCAAGATTGTTGCTGAAAGGTATAATCTTCTAATCCTTATTCTCTGTTTAGTTTCCTGTACAAGTTAGATGAGATCAGTGGAGGGGGTTTTTGTTTATCTCCGCTGCGTATGTTTTTATACCCTACAAAACTCTTCAAACTTAATTACTGTTTTTGAATGATTAAATAATTGTTTGTGAATGACTTAAATACTATTTGGTAGGAACTGTTCGTGAACTCAGTTGCATGATTTAATTATTGTTTCAGAATGACTTAAACGGAATTCTGCCTTTGGATAGTCAACTTCCATGGTTATTCAATTGTAAAGTTTGTTTACGGAATACTGACTTTTGATAGTCAACTTCCATGGTTATTTATTGTGAATCACTATACTGTTTGTGAATGTAATCCAATACTTTTTTTGGTATGTGAATATATATTTAGATTGTGAATGACTTAATTACTGTTTGTGACTGACTTAATTAAATACAGTTTCCTATGAACTGTTACATGAAAATGGAACAAATTAAATTATACATGGAATCCTAGCTTTTGATAGTCAAATTATGAAACTATTATTCTTGTAATACTTACTTTTGATAGTCAAACAAGATAAATGGAATACTGAATTTTCTGTTTTGTTAAATGTAATACTGACTTTTCTGTTTTGATAAATGTAATACTGACATTTAGCTTCATAGAAAAGACTTGAAATGAATGAAGCAAAAGAAACAGATTATAATACCATGTTCATATACCATATTTAGATAACTAAAACATAAGAGAGTTAAATATCATACTAAAAGCGAAAATTAATTTCCATTTTCTGGATAGAAACTGTTGTGATTTCAGTTTACAAAAGAAACCATTGTTTAACATGTACAAACAAAAAACATCCACAAAAGATAGACACATCAACTACCATACTAGTCTAATATAATCACATTCTCTTTGGAACTTCCTGGTACAACATCATGACTTTTATTCAGATTCTTGAGCAACAGTCTTCAACTTCTTCTTCTGGTCTTAATTTCTCGAACTGGATTAACCTCTTCAGCTGTCCTATCATCTTCACCTTGAATTGGCTCTTCAACTTTAACTTGTACTACTACTTTAGCAACCTCCGCAACCCCAACAACATGCATTGGATCTTCCACTGGAACTGGCACTTCTTGAACTGGCACTTCTTTAGTTGCACCTAAATATCTTCTAGGCTTACCAAGTCTTATTGATTTTCTGTAACAAATGGCATAAACATAATACAAAAGTCAGAAACTATAAACAGACATATGTAATTGATGTAAACAAATGGCATAAACTTAACCCTTCTTCAATGATTCATTGACTGAATACAGTAATCGTGTGTGGAGTTTAATTAACTTTTTGGGGACGAAGATGAAGAGGATTTGCATGAACTACATTATCCGTCTTATGGGGGTTAGGGTTTATTATATGATACAATGACTCAACACAGGAGATAAAGAAGAAAAATCGATCAACATTCTTACCTCATAACGATAATTTCAACGATTGAACACAGTAATCGTGTGTGGCGTTTAACTTTTTAGAGACGAAGATGAAGATGATTTCAGGAATTTCAGTATCCGTTTATGGGGGTTAGGATTTATGATTTGCATATACGGTAAATAGTTACGGGTTAACAGATATGTGTTATGGTTATGGGTCATGGGTTATGGTCAAATATTACAGGTTAACGGTTATGGTTATGGTAAACTATTATGGTTTAACGGATATGGGTTACGATTGGAGTCAACTATTACGGTTTAACGAATATGGGTTATCATTGTAGTAAACTATTATGGGTTAACGGATATGGGTTATGATTGTGGTCAACTATAATGGGTTATGGTTATATATGGGTCATGGGTTATAATCAATTAACTATTCAATGGATATGGGTTACATATGGTTATGGCTCATGGGCTATGGTAAATTATTACAGATTAACGGATATAGGTTACGGTTATGAGTTAAAATTTATGCTTATGGGTAATTGGTTATGGTAAACTATTAGGGTTAACCGATATAGGTTATGGTTTAGTGGTTAATTATGTGTTATGGTTATGGTTATGGGTTTATTGGCCATGGCTAAGGGTTAAGTGCTATGGGTTTATGGTTTAGGGGTTATGGGTTTTTTGGTCATCGTTAGGGGTTAAGTGGATGGGTTTATTGCTTAGGGTTTAATTATGGATTATGGTTTTAGGTTAACTGAATCTGGTTAGTGGTTAAGTGTTATGGGTTTATGGTTTAGGGGTTATGTGTTATGGTTATGGTTATGGGTTAATTAGTCCTGCTTAGTGGTTAAGTCTTATTGGTTTATGGTTTAGGGATTATGGTTATGTATATTGCTCGAGCATATATGGTTAGTGGTTAAGTTTTACGGGTTTATGGTTTAGGTGTTATGTGTTATGGTTATGGCTATGGGTTTATTTGTCATATATGGTTACGGGTTAAGTGTCATGGGTCACGGTTAATTAATATGGTTCATGTGTCATGGTTAGTGTTTAGGGTTTAGGGCCCTAAACCCTAAACCCTAAACCCTACACCCTAACTATGACACATGAACCATATTAATTAACCGTATCCCATGACACTTATTAATTACTGACTGTCACCAGTCAGGGTGGTAGTAACCATGACACATGAACATGAAACATATTACACATGAACCATATTACTGTCTTGTTCTTAGTCATAACCCCCCTAAACTCTAAACCCTAAATGACACGAACCATATTAATTAACCGTGACCCATGACACTTATTAATTACCTATTGTTAACAGTCACGGTGGTAGACACCATGACACATGAACATGAACAATATTAGTGTCTTGTTCTTAGTCATAACCCAATACACGTGTGACCCATGTTAATTACCGATTGTCTAAATTTTATTTTATCTAAAATTAATTTAATAATTATATTATCTAAAATTTTATATATTATAG
Organism: Pulicaria dysenterica; assembly: GCA_947179395.2. Classification (NCBI taxonomy): domain Eukaryota; kingdom Viridiplantae; phylum Streptophyta; class Magnoliopsida; order Asterales; family Asteraceae; genus Pulicaria; species Pulicaria dysenterica. The sequence continues at coordinate 28,246,539 of OX359293.1, forward strand.
ATTAAAGGTACCTGAAATTTTTAAATATTGTTAATTACGCCTTGTAAAAATTAAATTCTTATTTAATTATGCCTTTGGAGCCAAAATTTTCAATTGTACTTTAAAAAAAAGGCAATTCAGTTTCTTGAAATTTTAAAAAAAGGCAATTCCGACTATTCAGTTTCCTTAAGTTTCGATTATTGCCGATTAGGGAATGAAAAAAATTCAAAACTTTCATTCTCCCGGCAACCAATTATTTGAATTTTTAACACATTTTTGCCAGTCATGAAGACGTGTTGTATATATTCTATAACAAAAAATCAATTGAAAAATTTTAAACTCTTTCCTGTTCGATTGATTCCTAAACAACGAATTAACAATTGTAATCTTTCCTTTTACACATCTCTACTCAAGAAATAAGGAAATTGCCCAAGTCGATGATCAGTACCATCATCTTCTTAATCATGATATGGGTGACAACATTCATGGATATGTATCAGAGGATAACACTGATGATGAGGCGGAAGATCATAACAACGAAAACTCTCTGATTGACAAACCTTTAGTTAAGAGGGGCATAACCAAGTTATCCAAGTTTAGCAAAGAATATGGCCAACCTGGTGGACCAAAGCTTCTGGTAACCTTCGATGTGATGAATAGGATATCAGAGCCAAATAGAGCATTGTTTATAAGTTTTTTAGGAGACGTGGTTCGTGAGCATATAGGTTTGAAGATTTTATCCTAGAAGAAGCAAGAGATACACTTTGGGATGAAATCATGGTACACATGATATAACTACCTTTATCCTTCTGCATATACATTATGTGAAACTAATTTACAACATTGTGTTGAATATTTTTTGCAGCAATTTTTTGATGTTCACGAGAGTCATAGAAACTTAATAATGCATCGTCTTGGTGGACTTCTAAGGAATTTCAGAAGGAAAATGAGACAAACATACATATTTCCCAATCAAAATACACCTTCAAAATTAAATGAAGTTCCCGTGAAATATAGTGCGATTGTTGAAGCCCCAGCGTGGGTCGCTTTTGTGAAGTATACGAGCTCAGAGGAATACCATGTTTTAATTTGTCATTTTTTATTTAAGTCCATATGTTTTCATAATTTTGTGTTTGCATCTAAACACCTAATGCATTTGTGTTGTAATTAGGAAAAGTCAGTTGCAACTAAAACGGCGCGTTCCAAGTCTGTTTATCAGCATACAATGGGACAAGGTGGATTCGTACATGTCAAAGAGAAAATGGTAGATTGTTATAATATATTATAATATATTACGTATTTGAACTTGGTTTAACTTTACATCTTGTATGTATTTGATGTTTATAAGAGAAAAAATAAAGAAATCTAACCTGATGAAAAACCTCCGCGTTGTATAATGTGGTTGAAAGGAAGGCTAAACAAATCAGGAAATTTTGCAGATGATGAGACTAAATCAGTGGGAGATAAATTTGTAAGTATGAATGCATATTTTATTATCACTTTATGTTTAGTTTGATATATATAATAACTTATTTTCCATATATGTAGGTTGATACTGAGGACAAGATCAAAGAAGGAACCTTGCAGGTTGCTCAGGGCACTAATGTCCTGACAGTTGTATTTGGTAAGGAAAAGGGAGGTTATGCAAGAGGAGTTGGAGGTGGAGTGACATACAATAAGTACTTTGATCATCCTCGAAACAGACAAGCATCAGATGGAAGAATTGTGTTACTTGAATGTCAATTCAATAATGAGAGACGCGAGCATCAAGAAAAGGAAGTAGTAATCCAGAATTTGTCCAACGAGGTGACAGAAACAAAAGGAATGCTTGCTCATCTGAGTAGTCAGTTGAAGGCATAACAGGAGATGATACGGTCTTTGACATCAAAGGAATTACTTTTTTCTAGTTATGCTAACATTTACATTGTATGTTGCTAACAAATGCATTTCTTAATTTCTATTGCAGCTGTCTAATGGAGATGGAGGCAAAACACCGTTAAGTGATGATGTTGTATGTGAGATAGAGGCGAGCATTCAGTAGTCTAATGGACTTGCAACTTCTAACAACGAACTGGAAACAATTGTAAGTAATAAAACATCTACCCTGTATATATATCCCCCTATGATTTTTGAATTTTACATACATGTCGCGTTTAATTAACGTGTTTATACATATAGGAAAAGGTTAACATTGTCAAATCTAACAAAAAGCCTGGATCACAAAGAAACAAGTCTCGACGTCGAGACTCTGAGTCGCAAGAAAATATATCTCCACCACCAGTACAAGTATGTATTTCCAGATGTTCATATATTGTGTGTTTGTGTGATCAGCTGTCTTGTTCTATCACCTGATCATTGTGTCTTGTCTAGCTGATAATTTATTTATTATATTATGTAGTTTAAATAGCTGATAGATCTTAATTTGTTGCATCAGCGAATCATTCTGTGTTGTGTAGCTGTCTTGTTCTTATCATTGTGTGTTTTTCAGGAAATTAAGTGTAAGTTGGGGCACTCAAAGAGAACAAGTGTTATTGCTTTGGAAACTGTATACAAGACTGATGGAAAACAAACTCTTCATAACGCACCACTTCCAAAAAATTGCTACAGAGTTTCAATTAACCAATTGTTAGTGGATGCAGCATGCATTCCGGACGTTGGAAAGAATGGTTTCAAAACAGTCAAGGACGCAGTAGGTGGATTTTTCGCATGGCCAATGGAACAAGTTATTTTTGATGAAACGGTATCTGTTTTATCAAACTAGCTATATATAGTATTCTTCATATTTAAATGTTTGATACATGCGGATTTTATTTCCTATAGGAAATTAGACCACCAAATACGGTAGAGCAGATTGGCGAGAATACAGTTGCACCTAAATTACAAACAAAGCGCAAAGTTGTTTTTGTGACAACTGATAGCATTACAAAAAAAGCGATGCCCAACATGAAGAGTCAAAAATATTTAGATTTGTCATTGTTAAACGTATAACTCCATAAAAGTATGATAGTGTACAATTTTATTTTATTACTATTATGTATTTCATTTACTTATATACATTCAAATATTATTGTGTAATTCGAATTATTTTTGTTTTTTTTTTGTTTTATATATATGTATATATATATATATATATATATATATTCTTTTAATTTCCTTTATTAATTAATATATAATAATCCTTAACCAATTAATAATTTAAACTTAAATTATTAATCATATTAATTAACAATATATATTTAATTTAACTATGAATTAATAACTTGGTAATTAATCCTCTCCGTAAGTTAAACCATAACTTACTAACACTAGTTTATAACTAACTGTTATTAAACTGTTCTCCTACTTGTGGTTGCATTACTTCTCGGATTACATGCCCTCACAGGTGTGACCCTTGAGTGCCTTATGGCATTGGACGTTGCATCAGGGTTCGACGGTTATGCACACAAATCCTATCAGACTCCCACTTGTGCTCACCGTCAACCAGGGTACCTTGATGACACTGGCCTAAGGATACCTTTAGACAAGTTCTTAGGTTAACCAAGCGATAAGAACTCTTATACCCAGATGTGATAATAAATCCTTATAAAACAAACCATTTTATAATTTATAAAACTAACTGTTTTATAATAAAACTTCATAAGAACCCCCTGTCTTATGATAGGGTATACTTTAGGCTTTTCCCTCTGCATCACGATGTTTCGATTGTGAGTGTGAGCATGGTGTGAGTCAACTCTGAACACTCAGAACCTTTTCTCGACTACCCGATTTCGACTGAGTGATAAACGACAAAGGAAATATCAGTTTGTTTGGGCATGGCAATGCATTTCTACAGTCTACATCAGTCAAGGGGCCCGGAAACATCTCTCCTAAAAATGAGGTGCAGAATGCCTCTCGCATACTTTCATTTGGCAACACGCTTTCCGCTGATACCAGATACACCCTTTATTTTTATCAAGTTACGACGTAGCGTTAGGTGTGACCCAAATGCCAGAAGTCCACGCATCCCATTCCAAATATCATAGGCTTAAGGACAACCTATGTGACGAATACCTTTGACTCGTTAACCACACGGTATTCTTCACGATGTCACTATCCAGTATTCACACCCCCGTGAATACCCGTACATCATTGGCCTACACTCCTGGTAGCTATCTTCAATCACTATGATTCTCCACCAAGGACTACAATGACGTTATTATCTCCCTAATCGAGGTTCCCACCAAAATAGGTAGTCACAGACAATATTTTTGAATAAATAACTTTTATTCACGAATATTACCAAAACATACAAAATCTGTGAAGAGTAATGAGATTAATAATGTACTCTCCATATTCACCCTCCTGGAATATAGTACAAAATAAATACTAGTCCATCGTCTCAATTCACCACGTCTATTTGTGTTACTATGTTGGTTCAAGTGGACTTATCACATATCACTTCTTGAAACCACAACACTACTATGAACTAAAAACAAGTATCCACTAACTAGTGCCCCACTTATTTTGCTAGATGATTTGTTTTCCGCAAACCTTAAAAACAAGTCTAGTCTTTTTTATTTTATCATATTCCCTGAACTTGGAGAACTGGATTAACTCCTTGTTCCTGAACATATAAAATTATCCCATAACTATACCTAGTTACATTGTAGATGTATAAAACTTTTCTATTCCAAGAAATAGAATAAAATAATAAACCTTTTGTTTACACTAACCCGCAAACAAAATTAGATACTTAGTGTATAAACACTTATCTAATATGCTGTTTATTATTTTCAACACTTAATTCTTTTATATATATTAATATTTGATATCGAATTTCAATATATAATTATGACATCCTGGGACTAGTCCTAAGACCTGGACCACTTTGAATCCTCAAAAACCCGTCATTAAAATTATATGCGTTCTTGAATTCAACAAGCTAATAATCACTGCGTTTATCCAAAACACTTATTAGCTTCTAAGAAAATATATATACATATATATATCAATTTATCAAAACTTGATAAATACCTTTGCGTAGGTCAATTGCTCCCATTGACTATTATTAAAACATAGCATTACTTAAACTACCTTATTGACTTGGTCAAACTTGACACAAAAGTCAAAATACTGATTTTAAGTATAAATCTAAAACTTAGATTTTGAATAAGAATCTTAAAATCTACGAAACCTTAGACTTGGATTTTCCACATACCCACTATTTCCTATTACGGAAATTGGTTTATCGAAACTTTACATTACTACAAGTATAACACACTTGTAGTATTCTTATTTTTAAACATGTGAGTACCCTTGATTATAATATCCATTATAATCACGCTCACCAATGTTTTATCCTTAAACACATTCCCATAAATAATAACTATTATTTCAAGTGTTTAATACTAGTTCAAACCCTGAACTTGTTTTCATAAATACTTATAATTACTCGAAACAACACCAACCGTGTTGATTCGAGTAATTTCATAAATTTAGTCGAGCAATTAATATTGATATATCTCAATGCCAATAATTAATACATAGGATCAACCACTAAAAAGTCAAAAACTTTGACTTGTTAGTTAACCTCTAGTCAAACTTGACTAGATATAATCACAAACCATGTCCAAGGATATGTCACTAGATAATTCATTAATATTTATAAAAACAGCTTTGAAATAGAAAAATATTTTTAACTATGAATTATTAATATTCTTGTTTTTTCACGTGGAATCCTTGCATTCTTGGCACCTTTCGCATTCATTGACCTATTGCAATAAACGATTGCAAATGTCAAACTCTACTTGAAAGCAAATACTGAAGTTAGTCACCGAAGTTACTTGTGGTGTTACGCTAAACACCACCCTCATGACGCTTCGGGAAGTTGACCTTGTACTGGCCAATCTCACCGTACTTAAAGCACCAATTCTCGGATTTTGCTTTGTTCGGTTTAAATCTCTTGCCCTTGCCATTGCCATTTACCTTGGCCCTGGGTACAGATGGTCCTGGCTTGGTTTTACCCTTGCCCCTGCCGCTGCGCCCCTTCCTCTTATTACTACTACCCTTATCTACCATGAGAATATCATTGGATTTAGTACCCATATTAGACTTAACTATCTTGAGCATCGAATAAAGCTCAACTATGGATTTCTTCATGTTGTTCATGTTATAGTTAACTATGAAAGGCTTATAGTCATCAGACAACGACTTAAGCACATGTCCGTTGCTAGCTGTAACTGTTGGGAAATAATCTAAGTTATTGAACATAAAAATGAGAACTGTTTGGTGAAGGTTGGTGAAACAGTTTAAAACTGTTTGTTGAAAATATGAAAACAGTTGAGAACTGTTAGTATAAACATCTACAACTGTTTGAAGACCTTGAAGCTGAAGACTGTTAGAAGAATAAAGAACTGTTGTATTCATTAAACAGTTTCTGTTGAGCTATATTTGGAAAATCCTATCTTTGAAGATATCTCGAAATACTTTGAAGATCATCAAGATTATCTCAGAAGATAGAAGATTACCTAACTGTCAGCAAATCAAGGAAGATCAAGGAGTATATATATGCTAGATTAGAATTCATAATAAGAACTTACTCATTGATTATATTTTGCATTCATTCTTAAAATTGTAATTTTTGCTTTCTGAATAGTGCTAAGCCTCTAAGTTTCTCGTTGAAACCTAAGAACAGTCTGTGTTCTTCGTCTAACATATAAGTTAGATTGGGGGTGAAGTTTGCTTTTGTAATCATTCTGGTTGGTTAATAAAACTACTGTTTGATTGAATTGATCTGTGTTTAAAACCTTCTTTAATCAATTAAGTGTGATTCCGCAACTTCTTAGTTGATTGTGATCATAGTTAAAGATTAACTTTTATTTTACTCTGATTTATTATTTAAAAGTTAGTTCTTGTTATTTGATATAATATATATCCGATCCTGACAAGTGGTATCAGAGCCCTATATGGTCTACATCAAGCTCCTCGAGCTTGGTATGAGACATTATCATCCTATCTCCTTGAGAATGGTTTTAAGAGAGGCACAATTGACAAAACATTGTTTACAAAGATTGTTAAAACAGAGATTTTGCTTGTTCAAATCTATGTTGATGATATAATCTTTGGATCCACTAATGACAGCTTGTTCAAAGAATTTGAAGTCATTATGCACAAAAGGTTTCAGATGAGTTCAATGGGTGAACTCACATTTTTCTTGGGATTACAAGTCAAACAGAAGCCCACTGGTATTTTTCTAAGCCAATCTAAGTATGTCAAGGACATATTGGACAAGTTTGGCTATCAAGATGTGAAGCTGGCAAGTACTCCAATGGAGACACACAAACAGTTGGGAGCAGATTCTGAGGGGGAGGATGTTGATATACACCTCTATCGATCAATGATTGGTTCATTAATGTACTTAACTGCTTCTAGACCTGATATAATGTTTGATGTTTGTGTTTATGCCAGGTTCCAATGCAGTCCAAAGATGTCACACATGTTTGCTGTAAAGATGATCTTTAGATACCTCAAAGGCCAACCAAAATTGGGACTTTGGTATCCTAAAGATTCACCTTTTGATTTGGTGGCATATTCTGATAGTGACTATGGTGGAGCCAATGTGGACAGAAAATCAACCTCTGGAGGATGTCAATTCTTTGGATCAAGGTTGGTTTCATGGCAATGCAAGAAACAAACAACAGTTTCAACTTCAACAGCTGAGGCTGAATATATTGCTGCATCAAGCTGCTGTTCACAAGTGTTATGGATCCAAAATCAGCTTCTGGATTATGGTTTGTCTTTCTTAAATACCCCTATTTATGTTGATAACACCAGTGCTATTAGCATAGTTAATAATCCAATGAAGCATTCTAAAACTAAGCACATTGAAATTAGATTTCACTTCATAAGAGACTGCAATGAAAAGAGATTAATCCAAGTTATGAAAATTCATACTGATGATCAATTAGCTGATTTGTTCACTAAAGCTTTTGATGTGAGCAGATTCAACTTTTTGATTTCCAACATTGGAATGATTAACTTGGACTAACAGTTGTTCATTATTCCATGTTTTTCACATAACAGTTTGCAACTGTTAGTTACGTTTTCTAACAAATGTTGTCATTTAAGTATTCAGAGAAGGAAATGCAATTTCACACATCAGTTTTGGACATATCTGATGACCTGTCTCACAAACAGTTTTCACACCCGTGACTGTCCCTGTTAAGAGGTAAAGGTAAATTCACTTTCTTGAATCAACAGTTCCAGACTGATAAAGGTAGGTCATTTTGCTTGTAATATAGTGAATTTGATATGACAAGTCACTGCATGCTATTAATGGAAATTACTGGACATTAATGGTCATTAATGGCTATTAATGGACATTAATGCCTCCCAGTTTCTCTATAAATAGCCTTGCACCCATACTTCACAAATCACACCTACATTTGCACACACTTCTCTCTGCAAATGGCTACTAACTTCTTTCTCATAAACTTCAAAGATATTAATGTTAGACAAAGTTATGTAACCATCCCTGCCCCATTTGTAAGAATGCATGAGCTTTGGCAATACTCATCATGTGTTCTTGAGATGCATGATGATCGAGATAGGTTCACCTTGACACAGCATCTAGATCCACGTAGGCCAAATAAACCAATTGATCATATTCGTATAAGAGGTGATTTTGAAAATTTCACTCTCTTCCATGAATTTCCTACACCATGTTGTCTAAGATTCGTCTTGAACCTGGCAGGCACTACAAACTCCGTAGTGTGGTTCAATGTTCGAAGATATAATACTCATAACCACCAGAGGGCCTCGGATGATGATGCAGTGGAAGTCATTGTAATAGATGACTAGTTCCACTGATGTTGAATTAGTATCATTCACCATCTTCCCAAGAGGCAAATTATGACAATCGTCTCTGGTGGTACATATGATGAGAAGGTCTACTGCACACCCATTGGTGGGTTGTATGTTTTGAAAATTGTTTAAGGCACGTCAACTGTTCACGAAGAAAGTTGTCTACACTTACGGTGTAGATCATTGTTCTCCCACACCTACGAGACGGCCTTGCACAATTAGATAAGCAGTACCAACAATGGCTTGTGCATTACATGACCATTCTTTGAAGACAGGCTTCTCAGTAAGGATATGGCGGCACTGTAGAGGCTATTCTGAACTCGATTCTTAAATAATGAACACATTCTCGAGCAAGAATGTGATGATGATTGTCTTCCCTTAAAGTTCAGATTTGATGATACAAAATGTTAACGATAATTTGTCACATGTAGATCTCGGAGTTAAGACAGTTCTTATAAGCTGTGTTTAGATCTATAGCAAAAGACAGTATTGTTTTCTCAAAATTATTGTCGCTCAATTGTGATTATCTTGAATAAAATATATCTTTTGTTGATGACTGTGTTCACTAATGATTTGTTATTATTGCTTCAGCATTTGACATATATGAGCTAAAAGTTTGTTTGACAGTTGCACATTTCTGTTTCAATCAATACTAACAGTTTTCAACTGTTAGCATATGGCTTCGGCAACTGTTAGGCAAAGTCCATGTGCAACTGAGGGGGAGAAATTCGTCAACTAAGGGGGAGAAATGAGAACAGTTGTAAACACTAAACAACTGTTAATCCAAATAAATGATCAAACAAAAGGGAGTTAACTTTTGAATAACAGTTGTTACATCTTATGAAAACAGTTCCTCAACTGTTAGTTCATTTTGTCCGTCAACTGTTAAGCTATTAAAGGGTGTTTTGGTCTTTGCAGAATTTTGGAAGCCTTTGGATTGCATTCAACAGTCGAAACATATATAATGCAATTCCCTCCTTATTAAGCAACTCACACGTCCAAAACGAACTTCGATCATTAACAAACCCTAACTCTCAACAACTCTCAGAAATCGAAATCAAAATGTCTCCTCTTCCATTTGTCAAAGAGCACAATGTGATCGCTTATCTTGAAAAACCAGACAATCTTGACGCTTTCCACGTCATGATTGATTATCTTACGGTATCAAACATTCATTATGCTCTAATTGTCAACCCCACAATCTATACCTCACATATTGAGAACTTCTGGAAGAATGCCAAAGTCCAAGAAGTTGATGGAGTGCAACAGATTTCTACAACTGTTGATGATATGGAGGTTTCTATAACCGAAGACACTATTCGCCATGCACTACAACTGAATGATCTTAATGGTGAGTATTATGATTCGGTTGCATTAGAATATCTACACACTGAGTTACTAAAACTTGGGTATGAGGGCCCCGGGGGTAAGGGTACCTTCTACAAAGGGCAGTTTTGCACACACTGGAAGTTCATTATCCATACTCTCCAGCAGTGCATAAGCCCTAAGAGAACGGGCTGGAATGAGTTTGGGAGCAACATTGCTCTCGCACTCATCTGTATAGCCAACAACAGATGTTTTAATTTTTCAAAATTGATATTTAATGGTATGGTAAAACATCTGGGGACCAAGTATGGTCTATTTTTTATGTATCCACGGTTTGTGCAAACTTGTTTAAACTTTTTGATGCCAAACCTTAAAATACACAAGAGGGTCATTATTCCCTCTGCTCATGTGGCTTCCACTTTGAGCAAACTGTTGGTTAATGGCAAGAGTTTCTCTGGTGCCATAACTCCTCCACTCTCTGCAATGGTGGAGTTCTTGTCAAGAAACAGAGTTGCCAGGGGTGAGCATGAAGCCCACACTATTGCTACACCCCACCTTTGGAACCCACAACTCAAGATACACAAACATCCCCTTCTGCTACCATTCGAATAGCTACAACACAAGCCCCTACATTGAAAACATTTAGAAAGAAGAGGAAAACTGTTGGTGCTCCTTCCACCACAGTTAGAGAACCCCAAACTGTTAGCCCTGCACAGGTGCATTCACCTGTGCAGAATATCGAAAGGGAACCTTTGGTGCTGTCTCCCAGGCACAATGAGGAGGTGATCATTCCTCAAGAGGGTGATCATATGGTTTTTGAGGCTGACACTACTGTTCTATCCGCAAGGGATAACCAGGACATTGTTAACATAGCTAAGACCTCAACCATGGCAACAGAGACTGTTAAAACAGTTTCTGGTAATCCCCAGAACCAATAACAGAGGGGTACTGATGGTGAGATTCAGGGGAGTCAACCACCAGTGGAAACTGTCAATGATATGGTCACAGTGGAAACACTAACTGACATTGAGACTAGACTGAAACAACATGCATTGACGGATCCTAACTTTGCACCTTATCTTGCTGCTCATCTACACCTAAAGAAAAGGATTGCCCTTCAAAACAAAAGAATAGTTACTCAAGATGAGAAGATAAAAGAACTGACTGAAAAGTTGGAGAAGGCAACTGAAGTACTCAAGGTAGTAGCAATTCACAATGAGGTGCTAATAAGGCAAGATAAGCAGCTGAACTTTCTTGATGAGAATCTGAAGAAGGCAACCAATGTTCTTCATACTCATGAGATGCTGCTTAAACCCAAATCTTTGGTGAGAACCTCTTCAACTGCTCAAGCTAAAGGAAGAAGAAAATCCAAGCAGGAAGGAGTTAAACAAACAGTTCCACAGGATCAACAAACAGTTGTCACTACAACTGAACAAACAGTTGCAACCATTGACCCAACAGCTGTTACTGAAGATGAAGAAACTTTGTCAGCTGAGGATAGGATGATGATAAACAAGATGGCTGTTACTGCTAGCTATCCAACTACTGAAGTCTTCAAGTCATGGTCCAAGGTTAAACAAACTTACTTGATTGACTTATGTGCTCAAACTACTGGATTTAACACCAAGAGGATGGCACAAAGTATTAAGGATGGTTGGTTGGAAGGTAAATTCAAAGGTATGAAGGAGCTGAAACCATTACCACCAAAGAAAGGATTCAAAGGCATTGCAATTCAGGAAGAAAGAATTGCTGATCAAATGCCTTATGGTTCAGGAAAAGGAAAGGAAGTTGCTGTTCTTCCTACTAATGTTCTTAAAAAGCCTCAACAACTTGAAGATGATTATCAGTTGGCTAGGAGGCTGGCAGCTGAAGAAAGGGATCAAAAACTGCTTGCTGTCAAGAAGAAAGAACAAGAAGAAAAAGATTTTGCTATGGCTCTTCAGCTAGGTGATAAAATCACAGCTGAAATTGATGAGGAGGAAAGATCTCAGAAAGGTGTGAAAAGAAAAAGGGTAATAAAAGGTAAAGCATCTACAGTTAAGCCAACCAAGAAACTTGCCACTTCAAACAAAGCTACTGTGGTTCACAAAATTCTGAAAGATAAACTGACAGTAGACGTTCAGCAAGGGATTGACCAATTGGAAAAAGAATTAGGTGAAAAGTCTCATGTTGTTGAATGGAAGTTTGAAGAAAAAGCAAGTGATAAACATTGCATTACTATTGCAAGGGAAGATGGATCTGTTGAGGTGTATGACAAATTTGTACAAATGATGACAAGAATATCACCAGAATATGTACAAGAATTGTATACATATGGAATTAAGCAATTTAGTGACTCAAATGAAGGAATCAAGATTCTGATGGAATATCTTACCAGCATTTGCAACCTATTAAAGATTATGCCTAAACTGACAGCAGAGGAAACTTTTCCCATAAAGGCAGTGAAGGTATATGCCAAATCAAGGACATACTACATGGTGATGGGAAATACAATGCATGAGTGGTTTGATTTGAACTTTATTGAGCATCACAAGACTAAGCTGGAGTTTTTGATTAAAGCTAAATTCCATGGGGATTCAAAACAGAAGGAAGACTTACTAAACAGATTCAAAAGGAGATTAGAAGAAATGTGACTCATTACTTATATTAATTTGTCTATAATCGAACCAACAACTTAAATGTATTGTTCAATACTTTAAGTTAGGGGGAGATTGTTGGGAAATAATCTAAGTTATTGAACATAAAAATGAGAACTGTTTGGTGAAGGTTGGTGAAACAGTTTAAAACTGTTTGTTGAAAATATGAAAACAGTTGAGAACTGTTAGTATAAACATCTACAACTGTTTGAAGACCTTGAAGCTGAAGACTGTTAGAAGAATAAAGAACTGTTGTATTCATTAAACAGTTTCTGTTGAGCTATATTTGGAAAATCCTATCTTTGAAGATATCTCGAAATACTTTGAAGATCATCAAGATTATCTCAGAAGATAGAAGATTACCTAACTGTCGGCAAATCAAGGAAGATCAAGGAGTATATATATGCTAGATTAGAATTCATAATAAGAACTTACTCATTGATTATATTTTGCATTCATTCTTAAAATTGTAATTTTTGCTTTCTGAATAGTGCTAAGCCTCTAAGTTTCTCGTTGAAACCTAAGAACAGTTTGTGTTCTTCGTCTACCATAATAAGTTAGATTTGGGGTGAAGTTTGCTTTTGTAATCATTCTGGTTGGTTAATAAAACTACTGTTTGATTGAATTGATCTGTGTTTAAAACCTTCTTTAATCAATTAAGTGTGATTCCGCAACTTCTTAGTTGATTGTGATCATAGTTAAAGATTAACTTTTATTTTACTCTGATTTATTATTTAAAAGTTAGTTCTTGATATTTGATATAATATATATCCGATCCTGACAGTAACGTTATTGGGTGTCCAAGACTTTCTTGGTGGTCGATGTACCCTTTCATTTTCATGACATGGGTACTAACCCCTTGGCCATCTTGCAAGTGTGCAGAGCCCTCGTGATATCATACCGTCCTGTACGAACCTGCTCCTGAAACATGTCCCTCAACTGGCGGATCATGTAATAAGCCGATGTTTCCATCATGCTCATACACTATTGGCTGGGGCATTTCCCACCGGCTCCTCGAGGACATACCACTTTCTCTCTTGCCTGAGCATGATCCGAAGATTGCACTCCTAGTTGAGAAAGTTAGGTCCGCCGAGCTTATCCTTCTCAAGGATAGAATGGAGTAACAGGTTATTAGTGTTAGATGCGTTTGCCATCTACAATCTCAATCATGTAGTTCAATTAGTAACACACAATAGACTTTGCTAATACAAATCGATAAAAACCCTTAAATGATTAGTATTAGCCCTAGGATCCATATTTCACACACTTGACGCAAGGTTTGGGCACTTCTCGCCAAGTCATGCTATTTCTGGTACGTAATACCCTTTACCAATCGTACCTATCTGATACGACTCCTAGAACCTCGTAGAGTACTTAGACAAAAATCTAGTATGTTTAACTCTACTCTAGTGCATTTTGGGCCGGGACTCCCGATTATCACCAAATTAGATCGCACCACCTAAGACAGTATTAATTCTTGCCGGGACTCCCGATTATCGCAGAAGCTTTCATACCCTTTCCTGCAATGGTTTGAACCCGGATGCCCAAGGTTTAGGCACTTATGACACCCAAGTACCATTTAACAACAAAGGTGTACCACTAGGTGTGTAGCACACATATCTAAGATTTTCTTGGGTTTTATAATTAAGTTTAAAAAACTTAATTTTCTAGTTTTGTAAAACCATTTTAAAACTATCTGTTTTAAAATCCGTATATCTTAGTATACCTTGAACTAGGTACACAATACGTCTTATGATAAAACCATCTTAAAACAGACTGTTTTAAAATGCTGATACGACAATCATAAAATATTTAATTTTATAAAACTGTTTTCATATTCCTATTTTATCATATACCGTGGTTTTACCTCTGATTAATAAAAACTATTATTAACCTTCTGCTTTAATTTTATAGTCGCATAAAAATCATAAAAGTAAAGCACAATCACGCAGATAATAAAGATGTTATAGTTTTTGCCAACTATGTCTTAAGGGGTCAACTAAGGACAAACAACACAAAGCTTGATCCCGTGGCTTGATCTTGTGTTTAGTCTCCTAGCTCCGACTGGCCTTGACGCATCCGATCTTTACTCGAGCAATTCCATCTTGTTCCTCCATCTTTGAAAAACTCCATCTTGATAGATCTTTTTCCTTGGTTTTGGTTCCAACAAACTAAACTAGAATACATGCAATCCTATTCTATTACTTTTACATTATAAAAGGGGTTGTATGTGGCACGCAGGCCTCCCCAAAACCAAAATAAAGAAATAAAACAAAAACACAACCATATATCTAAGTTGACAAAACCTATAACCTACATGTCCAACCAAAACAAGAATATACTATTGACATGTTTAAGTCAAGCATTTGTAGTTGACATGTAGAAACTACAAACGCGACTTAAAAATACTAATGCGACTTAGTATTCAAGTCAAACCCATTCAACATTTATAAATAAACAACATATAAATAATCAACCACGCATTACATATAAACAATAAATAATGCAAACAACATACATACATCATTGATCTATTAACCTTTCTCGTTACCTCGCAATTAATTAAACTATTAATCGAGACGAGAAAACTTGACAAAAAACTTTGTCAATCAATTATTAGACTATTGGTATAATAACTATCACACCACATGTGTTTTAATCCACAACACCTAATTGATTAAAATTATCCTTGTTAACTTTGTTCAACAATAATACACTATTATGGTCAATTATTATATTTTAATCCAAAAATATAATAAATCCAATATTTTAACTTAACTAGTTAAAATAATACTTAAACCATAATTTATATGTATATTAATTTTAAGTCCGTAAAATTAATACATATATAATCTTGTATTATTAATTTATTCCGAATTACTCATCTAAAAATACAAACGGTATTTATGACGCGAAGCCTATGGTCCAAGAGCCCGTTCTCGGTTTTAACCCTAACTGGACCGAGAAGCCCACTAAGTTCAAAACAATTTGATAAGCCCAATTATATAAAAAAAATAATTTTTAAGTTCTAAAGACAACAAATTAAACATAATTTACTCTAAGAACTAATAAAAATAATTTGGGCTTTAAACATAAAATTGGATTGAAAAAAAAAATTAAGTGGGCCGACCCCAAACTTGGCCAAACCACCCTGGGCTGCTGGACCACCGCAAAGGGGTCACGGCTTGGGCCGTAGCTGTTGCTGGGCCGAAAAAAATTAGGCCGTGATCTAAACGCGGATCATGTCGCGATCTTTATGGGCCGTAAGAAGTTGGGCCGCAGCTACTGCTGCTGGGCCGGTATTTGTGGGCTGCCACAACTGTGCCACCTCCGCCGGTCCTTCACCACCCTTAGGGCCACCGCCGCTGGACTGCCGCCGCACTGGGGCTGCCGCCGGTGGTCCTAGGATTTTTCCGGTCACAATTTTGGACCAAAAACAATAACGGAATAAATATGAACAATTATATATATATCGAATTTAAATCCTAGTAATCCTTATCTATTTAAAGTTCAAACCTTTTAAAAACAAAACTTGTTTTAAATATTTAAACTTTAAATATCCTTATCAACACAACTTGTTGATAACAGCTAGGATTTCAAAAACCTTTAAAGTTTATCCTTTAATCTAAAACTAAACTAGTTTAGATTAAAAACATTAAAACAATATTAACCAAACTGATTAATATTTGTTTCATATAAAATCGATATATACATATACAAATATATATACATGAACGAAAAATATACCTTTATAGTTTTAATTATTTAACCCGTAAACCTAACTTATTTAACCTTTCTGATTAAAAATTAAAATCTATAAAATCTTTCAATATTCAAATCTAACTGTTCGAATATTAAAACTTATAAACTGAGATTAACAAAACTTGTTAATCCCTATATTTTCGGTTATATATATATATATATATATATATATATATATATATATATATATATATATATATATATATATATATATATAGATAAGAACAAGACCAAAAAAATAGATCAAACAATATATAATACAATATGATAAACTGAGCCGTGGCTCTGATACCACTGTTGGGTTTTATAGCACCTCCTATGTGTCATATTGATTCAAACTTAAACTGGTTTGGATCGACTCAAGGATGAAAACTGATCAATATATCATAAAAGCGGAACTTGACAAATTGACCACCCAAAAACCCTAAAGGGTTAGAATATTTGTTTATCACAATAATATATATATCTCGATTTATGTATTTATGAAACAAATAATAATATGAACAACATCATAATATATATATATATATATATATATATATATATATATATATATATATATATATATATATATATATATATATATATATATATATCATCAAGAACATGAAGATGATGAGAGATTGTACCTTTACTTACCTAGGGTTTCTCAAGTAACAATCCACCCGTAATGAGGCAAGATGAGTAGCCGCTAGAAAGGATCTTGCAACCCACGATCTACACGAACACGCCACTCGTATTCGAAATTGAATAATTAATAAATTAAACAAACATATAACTAATATATATATATATATATATATATTTTTTTTAATTTTCTTTATTAATTAACATATAATAATCCTTATTCAATTAATAACTTAAACTTAAATTATTAATTTTATTAATTAACAATATATATTTATTTAACTAATAAATATATATTTTCTTGTCAATTAATAACTTGGTAATTAATCATCTCCGTAAGTTAAATCAGAACTTACTAACACTAGTTTATAACTAACTGTTATTAAATCATTCTCCCACTTGTGGTTGCATTACTTCTTGGATTACATGCCCTCACAGGTGTGAACCTTGAGTGCCTTATGGCATTGGACGTGGCATTAGGGTTCGACGGTTATGCACACAATGTTAAAATATGCCCACTGATGCGTGTACACCATTTGAATCACCGCAACTTAAGTAAAGGGATAAAAAATGACAAAAGGCAAAAGTTGACTTCGCAGGCTGGGTTAGCGCAGCTAACCATAAGGTGTTAGAGCCGCTAACACTTATGGGTTAGAGCCGCTACAGCTGCATGTGCTTTACGTCAAATCATCTGACAGGCCGCGTTAGCGCCGCTAACTCTGGATTAGCGCCGCTACGGCCGGACGTGACTTGTTGTCATATAACCTATCCACCAAGCCAATGCATGTAAGTTTGTTATTCGAACTTGTCCGGTTTTGGGGCATACCAAGTGACTTTCTGGAGTTTATTAAACACTCTTATAGAACCTCATTTGAGACTCTTAGCAATACACACTTTTGTGAGACTCTTAAGTGCTTCAAGACTTAGAGAGTTCAAGAGTGACTTAGTGAGTTCTAGAGAGAGTTTAGTTCCAGAATCTTGATCCTAGCTCGGTTGTTGCTGTTCCTCAAGTGATTTTCTAGAGAGAAGAATCACCAAAGGCTTGCTAGCTCAAGAGATTTGCGTGTTACCGGGGTACTACCCATTATTCGATTCGTTCAAGCAAGGAGGAGCAAGTTCATCCATTACACCAACATTTTCTGGAGCTCAGGAGCTGGTATAACCTCCTTAACTCTCTCCTTTTGTTGCATTTCTATTCATAGAGCGTGGTCCATGTTTGGGGTTTCATGATTTTGTGCTTTATTTGTTTGTACCATGGGCTTATTATGTTGTACTTTGCTTCCATTGCGTGCCCTGGAAACCCCAACACTCAAATCCTATCAAAATGTAGACTAGATAATTTTAAATTGTGAGATTGACAAACAAAGAACTCTTTCTAGTTATATCTTGTTTGATGCTCAAGTGACCATCTTTGATAGCTTTAGATTGAGGACTTGGTTTACTTAAATTAATGTATACCAACAAATTGAATACATGCAATAGGCCTGCCTTTTACCAGTTCATATCTAATGACATCTAGCTTTCTACTATGTGACACCATGTACCAATGTGTCTTAGTAGGAAATGAATTATGAGATAAACTCATGATTCATTTTACAGCTATATAATATAGATATATAAGAAACATTACCATCTTAACCAGATCTAAGTATCTTCATCTATATGCCCTTATTGATTCTTTGTTTACTTTCGTTTGTTCCGAACACCTCTTAGGTTTCAGATATAAACCTTTTGTCTAGTAAACATTTTCCCAACAACTATCTATAAGATGATGATGGAGAATTTCACTTATTGTCACTCTTTTTGGCGTGCTTGAATGGATTAACCACACAAGTGTGATCAATATCTAACAAGTCTTAATCCCTCTCACCAACACAGGTGAAGGATTTCTTAATCATCCAAGTCCAATAAACAAGATTTGTATGTATCATTTAACCCAAGGTTAAACTTTTATGAGGATGCTAACCACATGGATCCAAGTGAAGCAACTCTTGTTTATTTGGTCGAGTTTGATTATGCCATAGAGTCAACGTATCCAAACCACTTTTAGATCTTAGAATCAATCCATCATAATTGTCTTATTACTTACAACGAGCCTTTATTTATGCTATGATATGGATAAGATTTGATTTCAACAAACATCTCAAAACATTTTTCAAAACAAATGTTTCAATTAAAAGCCATATCCATCGTCATCAAATATGTATTTGAGCTTCTGGATATTTTATCTTGTTTTTATGATGTAAATTCCAGTAGCATTCTCATATTTGGTTGTATGTGGATATGTATGTTGGTAACCTTCCCTAGAACATTTGGTTGATTTTGTGTGTTTGGATTCTTAGATGGTTGTATTATTATTCTTATGATAAATTTGTAATAATAATGTGGCTTGCATGCCATTTCATTCATCCATGTAATTGTAATAGATAAATAGGTATTTTATGGCTTGTATGCCATTTTATTCTATTGTATGTATTATTTTGTGGATGATGACACACAAGATGGGTCAATGGAGATGGAGTATGGAGTCCATGAAGCCGATGAAGTCTAATGGAGATGGCGGCGTTAGTGGGAGCTCACATCGAAGACTTTGTCCTTAGAATTGACCAAGTTCTTCTCGTTTGGCTCACGGGAAGAACGCATAGGTTTTTATGGCAAGGGTTACCAATTATAGTATTTTATGCGTGTATTGTGATTTTGTATGCATGGATTGTTTAGGATTCAAATGCTAGATAATTTATCCGAAAATTAACAAAATCACAAGAGGTTTGTTAAAAATGGTTTACAACACTCTCTCGCGCTCTCACATACAAGATTAACCCACCTAGTGAAAATAGGATTTGTCACTAATATGCTAATCTAAAACCAAACCGGAAACAAAAGCCCGTCTTTCCACGAAACGTAAATCATGCACCATCCGTAAGACGATACCACCCGAATCTAGTCTTATGGGTTTTAGTTGTCGAGCTTAGCATGAGCCAACTCCCATAAAACTGTGTGGAAGGTGAGTGTGGAAATTTACAATTTTGGTTGTTGAGCTTAGCACGAGCCAACTTTGGTGAATTTGTCACCGTATGTCTTGACTGACGAGTTGCAATTTTAGATTTGAAATCTTGGTTAATTGTCGAGCTTAGCACGAGTTAACCAAAATTTCAATATTTTAAATTGGTGCAAGAAGGGATCAAACATGCCAAATGACCATTGGATGTCGTAGGATCCCACAAGGCGCTAAGGATTGCGATAGAGATTGTAGTTGGCAAAATGGTTGCCGACCTAAAAAATTTTATCATGTGATCCGCGGTAACCCCGTCACATAGTGGGATGACATACGGTTCTTAGCCTTGTTAAAGTTAATTCTTTTGGGTAAATTAATTTAACAAGATAATACATATATATAACAAACTAACTTAAGTCTAGTTTGCAATTTTAGATGGCATCAACAAGCGCAAACACCACAACCACCAACGTTTCTCTACGAGTTTTCCTTGAGAAGGAGAAACTCGATGGGAGCAACTTCATGGATTGGTATAGGCATCTTAAGCTAGTCTTACACTATGAAGGGAAGATGCATACCATTGAGGACCCTTACCCGAGGCACCTGCAAGCGGTGCAACGAGGGCAATCCGTGAGGCGTACGAGAAACGCCTCAAGAAGAGTGAGGAGATTACATGCCTCGTGCTAAGCACCATGAGTAACGATTTGCAAAAGCAAATGGATCACTTGGGTGCTTACGACCTGATCGTGCAGCTAAAGGACATGTTCCAGCAGCAGGCGAGGCAGGAGAGGTATGAATGCTTCAAGTCCGTTCTCGCTTGCAAGCTTCAAGATGGAGGGAACGTGAGCGCTTATGTTTTGCATATGAAAGCAAACATTGAGCGGATAGAGAAGTTGTGATTTACCATCGGGCGGGAGATGGCGGTAGATTTGATCCTCCAATCCCTGCCCAGTGCATATGATCAATTCACTATGAGTTATCATATGCATAGCATGTATAAATGTTTGATGGAGCTGCATGGTATGCTCAAGACTGCCGAGGCGAGCATGACCAAGAGCAAACCATCCTCCTCCTCCACTCCCGTTCTAGCCATCCGGGAAGGCCGCATTACCAAAAAGAAGGCCGCCCCTTCCAAGAATAGAAAGGGTAAGGGAAAGGTTGGCGTAGCCAAGCCGGCCCCGGCCTCCTAGGGAAAAGGCAAGGGGAAACTTCCCCAATCCAATACTCCAGAGGATGCGGAGTGCTTCTTTTGTAGGGTCAAGGGCCACTACCGCCGAAGCTGCCCGAAGTACTTGGAGGGACTCAATAAGCTCAAGGCGATGAGCATATCGGGCCCTAACACTTTAGGTACGTTCATCATAGAACTTAACCATACTTCTACTTCTAGAGGCTGGGTTTTGGATACTGGTTGTGGCACTCACATATGTAATATGGTGCAGGTGCTAAAGGCAAGTAGGAGCTTGGAGAAGGGAGAACTACATCTTGTGATGGGAAACTCGGAGATTGTCCCGGTGGAAGCACAAGGAAATGTGGAGCTTTCATTCAAGACTAGCTATTCTATTTTATTAAAAAATGTATGTTATTCGCCCAGCGTGGCAAGAAACATTATTTCATTTCATGCATTGTATGAAGATGGTTATAATTTTCATTTTGATGATGGTTCGATTATATGCTTTAAAGATAACATTGTTTATTTTAAGGCTTTACCATGTCATGACATTTATGAGGCAAGTGCATACATTAATTCAACAAAATCTATCATGAATATTGATTCTAGTTCAAAAGGTGGTTTGGATAAGTATTCCTTATGGTATAGTCGTCTTGGCCATATAAACAAGACTCGTATCACCAAGCTCCAAGTGGATGGGATCTTGGAATCATTTGATCAAGGGTCGAATGATGTATGTGATTCTTGTTTATTATGCAAGATTACAAAGGCACCCTTCACATGGACAAGTGAGAGGGGAAAGGATCTATTGGATATCATCCATACGGATGTATGATGGCCTTTCAAGCATGTCACGAGGAATAGCTCGAGATACTTCGTAACCTTTATAGATGATTATAGTAGGTATGGATACGTCTATCTTATTAAACACAAGAATGAAACCTTGGAGGTGTTCAAGACATTCCAAAACGAAGTTGAGAATCAATTGGGTAAAACAATTAAGATACTCCGGTCTGATAGAGGTGGAGAGTATCTAAGTACCAAGTTTATTGATCATCTTAAGAATTGTGGAATTATTTCGCAATTAACACCTCCAAGGACTCCACAATTAAATGGGGTCGCTGAGAGGAGGAACCGGACTTTACTAGATATGGTAAGGTCCATGATGATGCAAACGGAGGTACCCATTAGTTTTTGGGGATATGCTCTAGAAACGGCGGTAAGGATCCTTAACCTTGCACCAACCAACAAAGTATCAAAAACATCTTATGAAATGTGGCATAATAAGAAGCCGACACTTTCATACCTACGAGTTTGGGGTTGTCAAGCCTACGTGAGACGTGAGACTGAGGACAAACTTGAACCTCGATCGGAAAGGTGTTACTTTATCTGATATCCTCCTGGCGGTGTTGGATATAGATTTTTTAAACCTTCTGAGAACAAAGTAATTGTTGCTCGAAGGGCATTTTTCTTGGAAAGAGAAATGCTATCCAAATAAAGAGGCAACAAGGAAATTGATCTTGAAGTAGTTCAAGGATCAACCGATAAAGAACTTGAGGTTGGCACTAGCACTCAACCTAGGACGGTTGAAACTGAGCAAAAGAATGTTGCAGTACCTGACACTAGTTCAATGCTTACTCCAAGGCGTTCCAGTAGAACTCGTTTCGAGCCAGAGAGATATGGATTCTACATATTAGAGGACAGCGAGTTAGTAGTAGACTCTGATGAGCCTACTAACTACAAGGAAGCTATGGCGGGCCCTGAGTCTGCAAATTGGAAAGAAGCAATGAAAAGTGAGATGCAATCCATGTCGGATAACCAGGTTTGGGAACCGGTTGATCCTACGCCTGGGGTTAGACCCGTAGGGTGTAAATGGGCCTTCAAGAGGAACACCGGCATGGATGGAACCTTGGATATCTTCAAAGCCCGACTGGTGGCAAAGGGTTTCACTCAAACACCTGGTGTTGATTATGAAGAAACCTTTTCCCCAGTGGCAATGTTGAAATCAATCCGAATACTTCTCGCCATTGCTGCATTTTATGATTATGAAATATGGCAAATGGACGTTAAAACCGCCTTCCTTAACGGGAAGCTTTCCGAAGAGGTGTATATGACACAGCCTGATGGTTTTGAACATCCAGAATATCCAAACAAGGTCTGTAAGCTAAAGAAGTCCATTTATGGACTCAAGCAAGCATCTCGCAGTTGGAATCTATGCTTTGATGAGAAAATCAAGGAATTTGGATTTTCGAAAAGCAAAAATGAACCATGTGTATATGTCAGAGCTAGTGGGAACACTATTATCTTCTTGGTCCTATATGTAGATGACATACTGCTCATTGGAAACAATATTCCGAGCCTTAAGAGTGTAAAAGTTTGGTAGGGAATTGTTTCTCAATGAAGGACTTAGGGGATGCGAGCTATATTTTGGGAATCAAGATCTATAGAGATAGATCTAAATGGTGGTGCTTTCAGCTGTAGGAGCTCGAAGCAAGAAATGGTGGCTGATTCGACTACCGAGTCGGAATACATTGCGGCAAGCGAAGCTACAAAAGAAGCCGTGTGGATGAAGAAATTCATCCAAGATCTACAAGTGGTTCCAAGCATCACTGACCCTATTGAGATATTTTGTGACAATGAGGGTGCAGTGGCTTTGGCGAAGGAACCAAGAGCTTACAAGAGAACGAGACACATATTGCGCAAATACCACTTTATACGAGAAGTAGTTGAAAGTGGTGAAATCATCATAAGCAGAGTAGCATCGGATGGAAACCTTGCGGATCCATTCACAAAGCAGTTATCGCAGGAAGCTCATGATTCTCAAACTAGTTCTATTGGTGTAAGATTTGCCAGCGATTTGGCTTGAGTTATGTATTTAGTTTATTTGATATGTAAACTTTATATTTTGGGAACGATTAAGACTGTATTGTAACTTATGCTTGTTTCGATATGTAATGGAGATTATATATGTGTGCGATACGGTTACATTCATAAGACTCTACTGTGTTCCATCTTAGCATGTTTAACCACTTCCAGAAATATTTTATATTTCAAACTTTCCACGGTCAGACAATCTTGTGGAAGGAAGATTGAATTAAGACTGAGATAAGCATGTGACCTTGAATTCAATTTGGTCGAATTAAGGAGCAATGCCTATCTGTACTTGAAAAGAGTTTCAAGTGACTGGAAGACCCACGCCCAAGTATACTTCATGGATTATAGTCACGAGTAACTTGGGATGATAATATCTTACGTCCTTAGACCTGAGATGTATGGACCGCTATATCATACTTCTTTCTTACTTTAGCCATTTTCAAAAGCAGTTCGTACCTGGCTGTGATAAAAGAAATGACTAGATAAGTCAAGAGGTATGGTTTAGGGTTATACAGTCAAAAAGGGATTTGTTCCTCTGATATGTGAGATATCACTGGGCCCCTCGATGATTGGGAGCTGACACCAAAATTATGCATGGCCATGCGCAAGGAATATTGATTGAGAATCAGATATGTCCTTAACTTTTGGTCACCACCAATGAAGATCGAGAAACACAATC
The DNA here is from genome assembly GCA_947179395.2 of Pulicaria dysenterica. Classification (NCBI taxonomy): domain Eukaryota; kingdom Viridiplantae; phylum Streptophyta; class Magnoliopsida; order Asterales; family Asteraceae; genus Pulicaria; species Pulicaria dysenterica. Next base: position 28,271,426 of record OX359293.1, read on the forward strand.
GTGAACGATCTGGAGATTGACATTTGATCCATGTCTCGTGTTCACACTGATATCGCGAACAAAAGGATGTTGAAGATCACTTATCTATAGGACCTTTCTTTGTGAACAGGTTTTATTCGGATAACGAAACCCATACTGACTTGGGGGCAATGATGTTTTTTCTAGAGACCGCTCATTGTCTGTGGTTTGTTAGAAATGGTGCATCATGTGCAATGGGAGTTTGTTAAAATATGCTCACTGATGCGTGTACACCATTTGAATCACTACCGATGATGTGTGGGCCTATTGGGTCATACACTGGGGTTAAATCTGACAGCAACTTAAGTAAGGGGATAAAAAATGACAAAAGGCAATAGTTGACTTCGCAGGCTGGGTTAGTGCCGCTAACCATAAGGTGTTAGTGCTGCTAACACTTATGGGTTAGAGCCGCTACAGCTGCATGCGCTTTACGTCAAGTCATCTGACAGGCCGCGTTAGCGCCGCTAACTCTGGGTTAGCGCCGCTACGGCGGGACGTGACTTGTTGTCATATCACCTCTCCACCAAGCCAATGCATGTAAGTTTCTTATTCGAACTTGGCCGGTATTGGGGCATACCAAGTGACTTTCTGGAGTTTATAAAACACTCTTATAGAACCTCATTTGAGACTCTTAGCAATACACACTTTTGTGAGACTCTTAAGTGCTTCAAGACTTAGAGAGTTCAAGAGTGACTTAGTGTGTTCTAGAGAGAGTTTAGTTCCAGAATCTTGATCCTAGCTCGGTTGTTGTTGTTCCTCAAGTGATTTTCTAGAGAGAAGAATCACCAAAGGCTTGCTAGCTCAAGAGATTTGCGTGTTACCGGGGTACAACCCATTAGTCGATTCGTTCAACCAAGGAGGAGCAAGTTCATCCATTACACCACCATTTTCTGGAGCTCAGGAGCTAGTATAACCTCCTTAAGTCTCTCCTTTTGTTGCATTTCTATTCATAGAGCTTGGTCCATGTTTGGGGTTTCATGATTTTGTGCTTTATTTGTTTGTACCATGGGCTTATTATGTTGTACTTTGCTTTCGTTGCGTGCCCTGGAAACCCCAAGACACAAATCCTATCAAAATGTAGACTAGATAATTTTAAATTGTGAGATTGACAAACAAAGAACTCTTTCTAGTTATATCTTGTTTGATGCTCAAGTGACCATCTTTGATAGCTTTAGATTGAGGACTTGGTTTACTTAAATTAATGTATACCAACAAATTGAATACATGCAATAGGCCTGCCTTTTACCAGTTCATCTCTAATGACATCTAGCTTTCTACAATGTGACACCATGTACCAATGTGTCTTAGTAGGAAATGAATTATGAGATAAACTCATGATTCATTTTACAGCTATATAATATAGATATATAAGAAACATTACCATCTTAACCAGATCTAAGTATCTTCATCTATATGCCCTTATTGATTCTTTCTTTACTTTGGTTTGTTCCGAACACCTCTAAGGTTTCAGATATAAACCTTTTGTCTAGTAAACATTTTCCCAACAACTATCTATAAGATGATGATGGAGAATTTCACTTATTGTCACTCTTTTTGGCGTGCTTGAATGGATTAACCACACAAGTGTGATCAATATCCAACAAGTCTTAATCCCTCTCACCAACACCGGTGAAGGATTTCTTAATCATCCAAGTCCAATAAACAAGATTTGTATGTATCATTTAACCCAAGGTTAAACTTTTATGAGGATGCTAACCACATGGATCCAAGTGAAGCAACTATTGTTTATTTGGTAGAGTTTGATTATGCCATATAGTCAACGTATCCAAACCATTTTTGCATCTTAGAATCAATCCATCGTGATTGTCTTATTACTTACAAAGAGCCTTTATGTATGCTATGATATGGATAAGATTTGATTGCAACAAACATCTCAAAACATTTTTCAAAACAAATGTTTCAATTCAAAGCCATATCCATCGTCATCAAATATGTATTTGAGCACCATAAATGGTCAAAAATAACACATGAGCAATGACATGGATAAAATTCAAAACGAAACCATCAATATGAAAAACTTTTACATAAAAACAAGTACAAGAGTCAAAAGTATCCATCATCTTCAAAGAGCATACAATAAAGCAAACTTGTCATGCAGGGAATTAAATCAAAAGTAATAATCCAAAAATAACGGAGAGATCAAAATTCCCAATTCTCTTGTAGAGGACAATCGCTCCGGTTCTTCAAGCTCTTCCTTCTTGCAACGAATAGACCTACACTTTGTAACAAAACAAATTTGTGACAAATGTGAGTCTTACAGCTCGAGTTAACAACCCAGCTTATTAATGAATAGCAATGAAGTGTAATCATAAATGTACCTTAAGTGTAATGAGGCATGACAGCCCCAATCTCCAAATATTACGCAAAAGTAGCAAACCACCCTATTATGAGTCTCGTTAGGCACACCATCAATGTCTAGAAACTCTATACTTGAAGCAGGCTTGGTTACTCCAACATCTTCTCGTGGGGTCGATTTATCCTTCTTCATAATGTTCCGTTCCTTAGAACCAAAACCGGGAATGAATGAGGTTGAATCATGCTTGGACATGTTAGACTCTACAGTCTTCAACATTCCATGTAGTTCATCTATGAATTTCTCCATCTCATGCATATGATAGTCCATAACAAACTGATCATATGATGCGGGCAAGGACTGAAGTATGCGGTTTACACCGAGCTCTCCAATTGGTCCATGTATGATTTCATCTCGAGGACATGGGCACTAACACTCCCGCTTTCCCGCATCTTACAACCGGCTAGACTTTTAACACACTCAAAGTGTTCCTGCCTAACTTGCTATTGGAATATATCCTTCTGCTTGTTAATCATGTTGTACACACTCATGTGCTCTATTTGCTTTTGCAGCTCTGAGCTCATAGTTGATAACATGAGATAGGAAACATCGTGTGTGTCCTTAACGCTCTTTTCATACGTGTATCGGACAGCCCAAGCCACATTGGTAGCAGGTGGTTCAGGAAGGGGTTCCTCCATGATGTGCAAATTACACTCAGCACGTAGGACAATTCTCATTTGCCTAAGCTAGTCAAAAAAGTTCACTCCCGTGAGTTTCTCCCTTTCTAGGAACATAGGAAGTGAAAAGTTTGACGTGGTGTTATTTAGATTCGACATCCTATAGTAAAGAGAGTACGCGAATTAGTTAGTTTGATTTAATCCTCATTAGAATAATTACCCAAAAACAAGTTATTTGAACAAGGGCTAAGAACCATATTTCACCCCAATCCATGACGGGTATACAGTGGATCACTTCATGGAGCTATTTAGGACGGTAACCATTTTACCGATTGCAATCTATATGCAACTCTTAGACAATTACGTGATCCTACGACATCCATCGGTCGTTTGGCATGTTTGATCCCTACCGACACCAATTCCATATTAAAATTCTTGGTTGACTCGTGCTAAGCTCCATAATCACTCAAGGATTTTAATTTGCAATTGTAAATCATCCGTCTAGACATACGATGTCAAACCCACCAAAATTGGCTCGTGCTAAGCTCGACAACCAGAATTGTGAATTTGCCACGCTCACCTTCCACACAGTTTTATGAGAATTGGCTCGTGCTAAGCTTGACAACCAAAACTCATATTACTAGATTCGGGTGGTATCGACTTACTGATGGTGCAAGATTTACGTTTTTAGAAAACGGGCTTTTGTTTCCAATTTTGGTTTTAGATTAACTATTTAGTGACAAAACCTAGTTTTCAGTATGTGAGAGTTAATCTTGTATATGAGCGCGGGCGAGAAATGTAAACCATTTTTAGCAAATCTCTGGTGATTTTATTAATTTTATGAAAAATTATCTAGCATTCGAATCCTAAACAATCCTTGCAATATATAAAATCACATCACACGCAAATACAAAAGATTGGTAACCCTTTCCACTTTCCTATGCGTTCTTCCCGTGAGCGAAAACGGGAAGAACGTAGTCAATCAATAGGACGAAAGGTCTTCGATGCGAGCTCCCACTAGAACCACCATCTCCAATAGATTTCATCGGCTTACATGGACATTCTATTCCATCTCCTTCCGGCTCCAATTGTGTGCTCATCCATCCAAAATTTACGATACATACAATAAAAATTAAATGGCATGCAAGCCATGATTTTCCTATTTATCTATTACAAATTTACACGGATGAATGAAATGGCATGCAAGCCACAATATTTTTACAAATATATCAAAATTAATAAATATTACAGCCCATGTGATTATCAAAATTCACCAAATGCATCCATACACACATAAACAAGCACAAGGTCAAAGGCAAGGTCACCAATCTAATATCAACCACATACAACCAAACATACAAGATGGAAACAAAATTACCAAAAAGTTTTCTCAAACAAATTTCAAGAAAACATGAAACATGCCAAAAACCCGAGACCAAAATAAATTTTATTTTAAAACAAGAAAACAGTACCAGCGCACATAGCGCCGCTAATCCCCTATTCTAGAAAACAAAAAATTTGGTTTCGGGTTTTTCAGGCCACCATGTGCATATCAAGTATGGAGGTGGCTCTGATACCACTGTTGGGGTTTTATAGTCGAGCAATGGAAGCAAGGTATAAGAAATTATACATAAGGTACAACTTAATAATGCATAAATACAAAGAAACCCCAAGAGAAAGTACCAAACACCATAGCATTGAAATGCAACATGTAAAAACAGAGGAGAAAGAGGTTATACCCTTGTCAAACTCCTAGATTTTGTAAAGATGGTGGTGATGATCCAAGAAGCCAAAATAGCTTATTTTATTAAAGTCCACCCCAGGTATATGTCAATCTCCAAGTACTAGCTAGCCATTGATGATCTTCAAGCATGAAATCATCTCTGGAACATCAACCACGTTTTTCTCCTTACTCTCCTCTTCAAGATTCACACTTTGAACCCTTAAATTCACCTAAAAAATGGAGGAATCTTATGTTGTTTGTGTGTGTAGCAAGAGAGAGACTGACATGAGAGAATGCATGTCACAAAATGACTTTTCTGGAGCCTTTTCTAAGCGCCAAGCCAGCCAAAAGGATCCATTGCATTCATTGGTGCTGAATGGAGGTGCATGCAAAAGTTGCATGCATTCTGAATGGGGTTAGCGCCGCTAACTCTAAGTTAGCGCCACTAACTCTAAGTTAGCGCCGCTATCCGGACTCTAGTTAGAGCCGCTAACTTTAGGAGATAAGCCTCTAACCCCAGTGTGTGACCGAATAGGCCCATACATCATCGGTAGTGATTCATACGGCATACGTGCGTCAGTGGGCATATCCCAACATGACTGTCTTAGTGGTTTGCTTGAGTTTCATGAACTCATCCATCACTATCTCTACCTCAACCTTAGGAGCCTACTCCTTGTTAAACATCACTTTAAAATCTTCCTAAGTCATCCTTGCGATTGCTTTGCCTTTGTTCTTTCTTAACAACTCCCACCAATCCTTAGATGCTCCGCTCAGAAAATTGGAAGCAAACCAAACTTTCGAATCTTCTGCACATCGGCTGGTAAAGAAGGATCCCTCCACTGCCAAGATCCATCCCGTGCCCAAAACGGGGCCTGGTTAGTCTCAAAATTGTCCTCCCTAGTTAGTCTGGTTAATGGTTGGCATTATCAGTTGGGCGGCAACAGCTGTCATGGCTTCCTTAGCAGACCACAGAGTACCCAGTTTTTGGTTAATCATAGTCCCCATATCTTGTTTCAGATTCTCAACAATCTTAGGCAGAAGTTCCTTGAGGGTGTTTGTCACCACAGAGGTCACCTTTCAGTCATGTTCATCTTTGCGAATTCATCTTCTTCGTTTTCCGGATTCTCTTGTTCCACGACAGGTGTTACCACAGTTTCAGGTCGGGGTTGATTAGTGACCGGTTGCATACAGGGATCATTTTCCCCTGTCACACTAGCATCGACACCATCCAGTGGGTTTTCAGGACCTACTGGTATTACATGTATGCTTTTCATAGTCACCATACTGGATGTATAGACAATGCGTTAATTAAGTAGGCAACATTGACACAGAGTCCTCATAATTAAATTATTTCGTATATCATGTGTCATAAGTCATGCTTAGCTACCAGGAAACCCTAATATTCTAAGGCACCCTAGCTACAGGCATTCTTTTCCTACAAGTACCGCTCACCAGATTCACGAGACTGACCGGATATTGGTAAGTTCCACCAGGTGTCGTGTGCAGATGATAATCTGGGCCCTTTTATTACAAACACTACACATACTAGATCTTGTCATTACCCTTAGGAATCCCAATTCACTATCTTGGGCCATGTATCAATCATTCTCATAGGGCATACAAAGTTTCATGTATAGTCATCATATACTCAAGAGTTGTTCTACGTCATTAACCTTCTACTAATGCAGTTCAATATCAAACAAAATCATACCTTGAACCTCATACTAGCGACCACTAGGACTAACTCCAGCTGATGGGTTGTCAAAAGTTCTGACACAAAATATTTAGAAATACGGTTTTAAAAATTTTGTAAACCAAGGTTTAAGTTCAAACACGCAGAAACACATTTGAATCACTTAAACCAAGGCTCTGATCCCAAGTTGTAACGTCCCAGTTTTTTTTAAAACAAGAATAATCCAAACGTCACGACACGATAATTTACTGAAACGTAAGAACCAAAAGTCGAATTACAATGCTAATATAGTTCGAATCAAAATACGAGTTTAAAACATTAAAATAAAGGTCACGGAAGCATAGATACAAACGAGCTATCACGCACTAGCTGGAGCCCCGCCGTGGTCACCACCTAAAATGAAAGTAAAACAACTTTAAGCACAAGGCTTAGCGAGTACGTTATATACAAACTAAATCAGTTAGTCACATCAACCGATAGGTGTTTAGATACAATTTTCGTCATTCCCGCTGCCGAAATAGTCGGTCCTTCATTCCCGTCACCGATGTGAACGGTCCCATAAAGTACATCATTCCCATCACAGAAGTGAACGGTACCATATTCCCGCCACCGGAGTGAACGGTCCCCTAAAGTACACCATTCCCGTCAACGAATTGAACGGTCCCACATTCCCGCCACCAGGGTGAATGGTCCCGTAAAGTACATCATTTCCGTCACCGAAGTGAACGGTCCCACATTCCCGCCACCGAAGTGAACGGTCTCATAAATTAAATCATTCCCCTCACCGAAGAGAACGGTCCCACATTCTCACCACCGAAGTGAACGGTCCCATAAAGTACATCATTCCCGTCACCAAAGTGAATGGTCCCACATTCCCGCCACCGAAGTGAACAGTCCCATATGCAAATACAATATATCAATAACATCATACATATACGATCATATCTCGAGCATGCAATTCACTAAGTTAGGTTGTAAGTAAGAGTACTCACCTGATCTCGCGATTAAATTTACAGCAAAAGTTTAACGAGAATTTTGAGTCACGCAACAGTCATCAACCTATGTAAACATCTCTCGTTAACTTCGTACAGGGTAATACTCCTTAATTATAATTAGACAATCTCATGTTGTGAATTAGTGCTCATTACTTAAAGTGAGTGTAGCAAAATTAGGAACTCAAACATAGAATAAAATTAGGAACATAAAAGGAACTCAAAATTAGGAACAAAATTAGGAACCTGGAGAATCAAAATTAGTAACTTAAGAACTCAAAATTAGAAACTTGCATGTATCAAATATTGCTCAAAACTAGGAACTTGAGAACTCAAAATTAGAAACTTGCATGTATCGAATTTTGCTCAAAATTAGAAACTAGCATGTATTGAACTTTGCTCAAAATTAGGAACTTGAGAACTCAAAATTAGAAACTTGTATGTATTGAACTTTGCTCAAAATTAGGAACTTGAGAACTCAAAATTAGAAACTTGCATGTATGGAATTTTGTTCCTGGGTATCGAATTCAAGTGTCTAATTTGTCTTAGGTACAAACATACAGGCATCGTGTACAAGCTAAATAAGCACAAGGTCTATGTACCGAATTTTCATCTAAACTATCGAACTTCCTTAATTACGTACAAGCAAACATCATGTACAAATATGTTATGCATTACCATGTTTCTAATTTCTATCCAAAGCAAGTATCAAATTTTTCTACAAGCACATGTATCGAATTTTCATCCACACACTGAACCTCTATTTTCAAATTTCTATAACCCCAAAACATAACTAAGCTCACTTTTTAGTGGACTAAAACCTTTCTCCATCCATTTAGATCATTATTTATCATTTATACATCAATTAGACAAGTTTAAATCCTAGAAACCCCCATCATAATGTTATTCAAAAACCCATTAAAACCCACACTAAAAACTCAGAGTAAAATTACAGAGTAAAATTACACATAAAATACATAGAAAGAATCACCAAGGCACGAGGATCATTACCTTATATTTCTCTTGTTGATTGCTACTAAACCCTTGGTCACCTTCTTCCTCCTTCTCACGTACACACCAGGAACTCTCTCTCCTTCTATCTATCTAATTTTTAATGAAACAGTAGAAAATGTATCTATTCTCTACCCTAGCTGGCTTACATGTCTCCCCTTCGTGGGCAATGCCCACTAGACACAAGTGGCCTCATAATTTTAATGCTAATACTAGTTCTAGCCCGAAAATCCAATACCATTCTTCAAGCCCAACTTATAATGTCTCCATCATCAATTAATTAGCCCAAATGCATAATAAATCCTGAATTTCATTAATAATATTAAATTAATCCACAATCACGAGTACAACTAAAGTTTACATCGTTTAATAGTAATAATAAGTAATTAATTTTTGAAACGGGTATTACATTACTGGGTGCGGAGAGGCAGCTATCTTTACGGAAGTTTTCTATTTATATGGGTTTGTATACGCACGATGAGCTTGACACCCCGGCATTTACTGAGGGCATTACTGAATGGACTGAGGGTGTCACTGTTATTGGTTTTTGGCAATAGATTGGCAATGGCGTGTATAATACCGCCAACGTGCCGAAGAGTACGAAGCTCCGAGACACTCTTCACCGTATTCTTCCGATAGCTACTGTACACAGTTTGACTTCTAGAGGTGAGTCTAGTGGGGCCATCACTTTCACTAACTTGTTTTATGTCTACACTATGATTCACCAGCAGCTCTGCCAGCTTGCTCTTTGCCTTTCCGGATTTCTCTTTCACATCCGTACCTCCCGTATCAATCAGGTTATTTATAGAGGGGGTATGTGACTATCTTAGCAGAGGCTATTAGCCTCCTGGCATGAAAGTTGACAGACGAGCTTACATCCTCTGCTCATGCCGTCCCCATAGATATACCAGTCCTCACCCGTATGGAAGTCGCGGGTTTCGTATAATGACGTATGAAGTTGCTTGCCCCGACGGTACCAAATGGCAGCCACCCAGAGAGGGTGAGGAGGGAGCAACATGAGGAGCAGCAGCAGCAGGATGAGTAGTAGCAGTAGAAGGAGGTGGGGACATGCTTCTGAGCAGGGCGCACCTTAGTTCACTGTTGATGACATTTTTAGACCCCACCTCACGACACCCAGCCAGAGCAAGAGCAGCAGCAGGCTACCTAGGTTTGTACCAGGGATTATAGGGCAAGGATTGCATCTCTTGAGAGATCAGTCTCACAGATTAGAGACTCTCGGTGTGAGGTCAGAGCTTCATAGAGGCAGCTTGAAGAGTTGTAGAGAGAGGCTAGAGAGAAACATAGGAAAGATCTTGCACATGCTGAGGCTTATAGGCAGTACGTTGCTAGCATGTTGAACCTCCTTCTGGGTTATACTATGACTCCGCGAGTCCATATTCCGCAGCCGCCAGCGTATCCTCGGAGGATCCAAGACTTCACGGGCGAGGCCGGACCTTCACACTAGCACCTGCTTCGGGCGTACATTTATACATTAGGATAGTTTAGTAGTTATTTTTTTATGTATTTCTAGATTAGCTTTGCTGTACAATATTGTTTGTTAGCAGTACATGCCACTTTTTGCTGTGTTTGATGTTCTTGTACCTATTTTGTCTATTTGTATGACATCAAAACACTTATACATATTCAGATATTTATTTATTAGCTTTCAAATCCTATTGCTTGCCATAACATGTGAACTTATTTTTTTGCCTCTCAATATTTCACTTTTGGTTGAGTTATTGTCTTGCAAGATTATTCATGATATCTTAGCAGCTCAGCTTAAGTGTGGGGAGGAAGCCATTGCCTTCAGAGTTTTAAAATTTTGGGGACACATGCTGTTTAGTTAGTTCTTAAAGCTCTTTTCTCACACTTGATTGTTTATTATTAGTACATTGGGGACAATGTACACTTTTAAGTGTGGGGAGGGGATTAATATAACATGACTGCTATTTTGTTGTCCCGTTGCAAACTTTTGTATGCTAACTATGCCTTAAACATTAGAATTGAATTTAGGAGTAAATTTTACGTAAAATTATATCATTTTGGACATGTTTAGATCTTCTCGCATGATAGACATTAAACAAATGACATTTCAGCTTTCATGAAGTATATTTTGCAAAAATACTTGAGCATTTGAGCCACACCTAATATGCATTCCTGAGCATTTGAGCCACAACACTTCATTTCTTACATGATTAGCTCATGGAATTGCCCACATATATGTTTATTGTTGCTTTGAGTGTAGAACTTGCTCACTAGTATGCATGTCCTGATCATGAACTAAACTGTTGCAATTAAGTGATAAAAGCACTAGGAAACCCCAATTGTGCCCATATACTTTTGTTTTTAGCCATTTTTTATATATTTACCCCTAGTTAACCACTTTGAACCTAAGCCTTTCATTTCATCACCCATGCTATTCCTGTTTTAGTCTATTTTATTTTTTAATATCCAGAGCCAGTTTGACCAGTTTTATGCTGCTTAGTTCCGTTCAGTTGTATTTTGTTTGTCAACTGTTCATGCACCGATTAGCGGTACATGAAAAGTTCAGATGTCCCTTGGTTTGTTATGTTATATCACATGCAGCCGAGTTATTTGAGAAAATCCAAAAAAAAATAGAAAAGAGAAAAAATTCAAAAAAATTAGAAAATGAAAAAAAAAGAGATTCAGATATTTGGCGTGCTTTTCCTTGGCTAATTTTGAGTCTGCCATATATTGAGTAGTAGTTATTTGTCAGCATTACCTGGGTGTTAGCCATCATTCAGAGAATTCTGATTCCATTTTTGCTTAATGAACTGTAGCCTTACCAAAAATATTGTGTTATTTCTGTGTACCTTCAATAATAGCAGCTTAGACGGTTTTGAACTGAATTTTTGGATTCTAACTTAGCCACTTTTATATATTCCCATTCCTACCCTTAGCCTTATCCACGTTACAACCAGGACAAACCATTTTTGATAACTACATATTTTTATGATAATTGGTAGAGATGTGATATATGATCAAGCTTATGATAATCATTGCTTCAATCTAGCACACTTTCACTTATAAACATACCCTTAAACACATTGAGTGCTAGAGTGATTACCGGTGCGGTATGAAGTCATATACTTGTCATAATTCATTTATGCGTGTCGAATTTGCTTTTCATGCAAGTTTGTATTCGTTGCTGCGTTTAGCTATCTGTTATGCCTTTAGATCTCTTCTTTGTCAGAATGATACATTTTTCACTTACTTATAGCCTCTTGGAATTCTTTGGTTTTTTACTGTTACATTAGTGTTTACTTGAGGACAAGCAAAGCTTAAGTGTGGGGAGTTTGATATTTGTGTTTTTATGCATGTTTTACATGCTGGAATACCCCGTACTTAGCCCAATTCTGAATATGCTTAACATTCACCATGCAGGCTTACAAGAGCTTAAAGTGAGATATTTGGGCAAAACAAAAGAAGAATTGAAGAAAAATGAAGTTTGGTGAAAATCCACCCCTTACTCCCGCAAGGGATCTTCCTTGCTGGTGTAAGGGCCTTCCACAACAATAGACTATTGTTGTGCAAGCAAACCTCACCATGAAGAAACCCCCTTATGCCCGCAAGGGTATGTCCTTGCGTTCACAAGGCTACCTTATCCACAAACCGCTATTCTGCATGTTGCATCTGGTACGTCAGAGTAACTGCCCAACTTACAGCCGTAAAGGAGGTACTTGCGGCCATAAAGACCCACCCTTGTTATAGCAGTTTAAAGACAGAATCTGCACATTTGCAAAAGGGGTTACACACTTCAACATAATTCTGACCAACACTCCTAAACACTCTCCCCAGGCCTCCTAACACTCTAGGAAGCTTTCTTGGTGATTCTATAGTTGGAGAGCTTGATTTGAAGGCTTGGAACAACACTTGGAACATTGGATTCACTAGTTTGACTTAGCTTTAGCTTCGTATACTCTTTCTATTTCTGATTTCAATCATGTACCCATGTGTTCCAGCTGTTGTAGAACTGATCTTGATGTATATGGATAACTAAACTTATTTCACTTGGGCCAAGATGATTCTTGGCTAGTTATGACAATATATTAAAGACTTTTATGTTGACTTGATTCAATTATGCATGTTTGATCTTGGATACAATTGTGTTTAATCATATTTGTGTGTATAATCAGACCATGTTCATGTGTGACAATGTGTTTAGGATAACTCCTTCATGTTTAAGCATGTGGATATTCAAGAATGATGTATAGATTTTATTAATACCATGTTAAGTTTGTTATTGTTGGGGTTTCCAAGGCAGCAACGAAAGCAAAGTACAACAAGAAAAGCCTAAGGTACAACAATATGAAGCATAAAATGAAACCCCAGATAAGTGTAACAAACTCTATGAACAGAAACACAACATTTACATGGAGTGAAGAGATGATTATACCTTCCTCCTAAGCTCTAGGAAACATGTAAGAAGTGGTGATGACTTTAGAACCGAATGCTAGCTTACTCTTGTGATTCTTCTCTCAGAAAACCACTCAAGAACAGCAACTAGATGATGAATTTTGTGGAACCTTTTGTGTATACTCACTCTAAGTCTTTTGAAAAGCACTTAAGGAAGTATGTATGTGTATGTGGCCAAGAGTATTTCAAGAGAGCAACCAAACCCCTTTTGTTAACTCTCTGGTGCCATTTGATCTCCTTAAGGCCGGCAAACACACAATCATTGCATCCACATGCATTGGCTAAACCTAGAGGTGATTTGACAAAAAGAACATGCAGCCGTAGCGGCGCTAACCCTTAAGGGTTAGCGGCACTAACCCCTTAAGTTTAGCGGCGCTATCGCGGCCTGTCAGGTGGCATGACACAAAGTACATGCAGCCGTAGCAGCTCTAACCCATAAGGGTTAGCGGCGCTAACACCTTAAGGTTAGCGGCACTAACGCGGCATGCAATATCATTTTTTGTCTTTTGCCATTTTTGGTCCCTATACTTTACTTGCTGTCAAGTTTGACCCCGGCGAGTGACCCGAAGTCAGTATGGATTTCGTCATCAAGAATAAAACCAGTTCAAAAGAAATAGTCCTATAGATAAGTGATATTAGACATTCTTTTGTTCGCGATACCCTTGTGAATACGAGACATGGATTAAATGTCAATCTCCAGATCGTTCACGATTATGTTTCTCGATCTTGATTGGTGGTGACAAAAAGTTAAGGACATATCTGATTGTCAATCAATATTCCTTGTGCATGGCCATGCATAATTTTGGTCTCAGCTCCCAATCATCGAGGGGCCTAGGGATATCTCTCATATCAGAGTAACAAATTCCGTTGAATGCATAACCCTATACCATACTTCTTGTCTTACCTAGCTATTTTCTTTATCACAGCCAGTCACGAACTGTTTTTGAAAATGGCTAAAGTAAGGAAGAACTATTATATAGCGGTCCATACATCTCGGGTCTAAGGACGTAAGATATTATCATCCCAAGTTACTCGTGACTATAATCCATGAAGTATACTTGGGTGTGGATCTTCCAGTCACTTGAAACTCTTTTCAAGTACAGACAAACATTGCACCTTAATTCAACCATTTAGAATTCTATGTCATATGCTTATCTCAGTCTTAATTCAATCTTTCTTCCATAAGATTGACCGACTGTCGAAAGTTTGAAATATTATAAAATATTTCTGGAAGTGTTTAAACATGCTAAAATGAAACATAGTAAAGTCTTATGAATGTAACCATATCATACGCATATAAGATCTCTATCATATATCGAAACAAGCATAAGTTACAATGTTGTCTAAAGTTCCCAAAATAAAATTTACATATCAAACAAACTAAATACACATCTCAAGCCAAATCGCTAGCAAATCTTACACCTATTGCTCTAGTGTGAGAATCATGAGCTACTTGCGGTAACGGCTTAGTGAACGGATCCGCCAGGTTTCCATCCGATGCTACTCTGCTGATGACGATTTCACCACTTTCAATTACATCTCGTATAAAGTGGTATTTGCGCAATATGTGTCTTGTCCTCTTGTGAGCTCTTGGTTCCCTTGCCAAAGCCACCACACCCTCATTGTCACAGAATATCTCAATAAGGTTAGTGATGCTTGGAACCACTCCTAGGTCTTGGATAAATTTCTTCATCCACACGATTTCCTTAGTAGCTTCACTTGCCGCTATGTATTCCGACTCAGTAGTCGAATCAGCCACCGTGTCTTGCTTCGAGCTCCTCCAGCTGACAGCACCACTGTTAAATAGGAATACAAACCCCGATTATGATCGGAAGTCATCCCTATCGGGTTGGAAGCTAGCATCCGAGTAACCCTTTCCTCTCAGCTTATCTTGCCCACCATATACCAAGAACATCTCTTTCGTACGCCTTGGGTATTTGAGAATGTTGTTTACAGCTCTCCAATGAGGTTCCCCGGGGATCGCCTGATATCTACTAGTCATGCTTAAAGCACATGACACATCAGGACGAGTGCATAGAATGGCGTACATGATTGATCCCACAGCCGAAGCATATGCTACTTGCTTCATTACTTCTATCTCCTCTTGGGAGGTAGGACATTGAGTCTTACTTAAAGTCAAACCATGCAACATAGGGAGGTTTCCTTTCTTAGACTCCTCCATCTTAAATCGTCTAATGACCTTGTCTATGTATGAACTTTCAGAAAATCCCGAGTAGCCTTCTTGATCTATCTCTATAGATCTTGATCCCTAGAATGCAGTTTACATCCCGTAGATCCTTCATTGATAAACAACTCCCTAACCAAGCTTTAACATTCCTTAGGCTTGGAATATGATTTCCAATGAGCAGAATATCATCTACATATAGGATTAAGAAGACAATCGTGCTCCCACTAGCCCTGACATATACACATGGCTCATCTTTGCTTTTTGAAAATCCAAATTCCTTGATTTCTCATCAAAGTAAAGATTCCAACTTCTATACGCTTGTTTGAGTCCATAAATGGACTTCTTTAGTTTACAAACCTTGTTTGGATACTCTGGATGCATAAAACCGTCAGGTTGTGTCATATACACATCTTCAGAAAGCTTACCGTTAAGGAAGGCGGTCTTTACCTCCATTTGCCATATTTCAAAATCATGAAATGCAGCAATAGCTAAAAGTATCCAGATAGACTTCAACATTGCCACTAGGGAAAAAGTTTCATCATAGTATATTCCAGACATCTGAGTGAAACCTTTTGCTACCAGTCGGGCTTTGAAGGTATCCATGGTTCCGTCCATGCCGGTCTTCTTCTTGAAGACCCATTTACACCCCACGGGTTTGACCCCAGGTGTAGGATTAACCAGCTCCCAACCCTGGTTATCCGACATGGAATACATCTCGCTCTCCATTGCTTCTCTCCACTTTGCAGACTCAGGGCCTGCCATGGCTTCTTTGTAGCTGGTGGGCTCATCATGATACACGATTAACTCGCTGCCCTTAGATATGTAAAAGCCATATCTCTCTGGCTCATGACGAGTTCTACTGAAATGCCTTGGAATAGACAATGAAGGAGTGTCAGGTACCGCAACATTTTCTTGCTCAGTTTAAACCGTTTCAGGTTGAGTGCTAGTGCCAACCTCAAGTTCTTTATCGGTCGACCCTTGATCTTCCTCAAGGTAAATTTCCTTACTACCCCTTTGCTTGGAGCAACAAAAACGTTGTTCTCTGAAGGTTTATAAACAAAATATCTGACGCCCGCAGAAGGATATCTAATAAAGTAAAACCTTTCCTATCGAGGTTCAAGTTTGTCTTCGGCCTCACATCTCACGTAGGCTTGACAATCCCCAGACTCGTAGGTATGAAAGTGTCATCTTCTTATTATGCCACATTTCATAAGGTGTTTTCACATCTTTCTTGGTTGGTACGAGGTTAAGGACTCTTACCACCGTTTCTAGAGCATATCCCCATAAACTAATAGGAACCTTCGTTCGACTCATCATAGACCTTCCCATGTCTAGCAAGGTCCGGTTCCTCCTCTCGGCGACCCCATTTAATTGTGGAGTCCTTGGAGGTGTTCATTCTGAAATAATTCCACAATTTCTTAGATTATCCGTAAACTCGGTACTTAGATATTCTCCACCTGTATCCGACCGGAGTATCTTAATCAATTTGCCCTAATCGATTATGTAGTTCGTTCTGGAATGTCTTGAACACCTCAAAGGTTTCATACTTGTGTTTAACAAGGTAGACGTATCCATACCTACTATAGTCATCTATAAAGGTAACGAAGTATCTTGAGTTGTCTCTTGTGACGTTCGTGAAAGGACCACATACATCAGTATGAACAATCTCAAGGAGGTCCTTTCCCGTCTCACTTGTACCCGTGAAGGGTGCCTTTGTAATCTTGTCTAATAGGAAAGATTCGTATACGTCATTTGATCCATAGTCAAATGATTTCAATATCCCATCCGCTTGGAGATTGGTGATGCGAGTCTTGTTTATATGACCAAGACGATTATGCCACAAAGAAACTTATCCAAACCATTTTTGGAATCATAATCAATATTCATGATAGATTTTCTAGATTCATTGTATGCATTTGCCTCATATATTCCATAACACGGTAATGCTTTAAAATAAACAATATCATTTTTAAAACATATGATAAAACCATGAATAAAATTGAAGTTAAAACCGTCGTCATACAATGCTTGAAAAGAAATAATGTTTCTAGCCAAATTGGGTCAATAGCATACATTCTTAAATAAAATAGAATAGCTGGTCTTGAATGAAAGCTCCAAGTCTCCTCTTGCCTCCACTGGGAGAATTTCCGAATTTCCCATCACCAGATCCAGCTCTCCCCGCTCCAAGCTCCTATTTGTCCTTAGCACCTGCACCATATTACATATGTGAGTGCCACAACCGGTGTCTAAAACCCAGGCTTTAGAAGTAGAAGTTTGATGGAGTTCTATCATGAATGTACCTGAAGAGTCGGGTCCCGATTTGCTCATTGCCTTGAGCTAATTGAGTCCCTCAAGGTACTCCGGGCAGCTTCGGCGGTAGTGCCCCTTGCCCCCGCAAAAGAGCATTGAGCATCCTCCGGGGTCTTGGTTTGGGGAAGTTCCCCCTTCCCTTACCATCGGAGGTGGGGTTAGGATTAGATTCATCAACCTTTCCCTTACCCTTCCCTTTGGAAGGGGTGCTCTTCTTCTTCTTGGATTTATCCATGCAGC
Organism: Pulicaria dysenterica; assembly: GCA_947179395.2. Classification (NCBI taxonomy): domain Eukaryota; kingdom Viridiplantae; phylum Streptophyta; class Magnoliopsida; order Asterales; family Asteraceae; genus Pulicaria; species Pulicaria dysenterica. Next base: position 28,289,029 of record OX359293.1, read on the forward strand.
TCTATCAAGGATTGAGCATACCATGCAACTCAAAATGAATTGATCATATGCACTAGGCAGGGATTGGAGGATCAAATCGACCGCCATCTCCCTCCCGATGGTGAATTCCAACTTCTACATGCGCTCGATGTTTGCTTTCATTAGCCAAATATGAGCGCTCACGTTCCCTCCATCTTGAAGATTGCAAGCAAGAACGGACTTGAAGCATTCATACCTGTCCTGCCTCTCCTGCTGTTGGAACATATCCTTCAGCTGCATGATCAGGTCGTAGGCACTGAAGTGCTCAATTTGCTTTTGCAAATAGGAGCTTATCGTGCTCAACATGAGGCATGTAATCTCCTCAGTTTCCTTGAGGCATTTTTCGTATGCCTCTCGGACCGCCCTCGTTTCCCCGCTTGGAGGTGCCTCGGGTAAAGGTTCCTCAATGGTGTGCAAATTTCCTTCATAGCGTAGGAAAAGCCTCAGCTGCCTATGCCAACGCATGAAGTTGCTACCGTCGAGTTTCTCCTTTTCATGGAAAACTCGTAGAGAAACGTTAGTGGCGGTGTTGTTTGCGCTTGTTGATGCCATCTAAAATTTGCATAGTAGATTCTAGGTAGTTTGATATTTTATCTTGTTAAAACAATTTACCCATAAAGAATCATCTTAACAAGGCTAAGAACCGTATTTCATCCTACCATGTGACGGGGATACCGCGGATCACATGATAAAACTATTTAGCTCGGCAACCATTTTGCCAATTGGAATCTCTATTGCAATCCTTCGCACCTTGCGGGATCCTACGACAACCAAGGGTCGTTCGGCATGTTTGATCCCTTCTTGCACCAATCTTAAGCTTTGAAATTTTGAATAACTCGTGCTCAGCTCGACAATTAATCAAGATTTCAAACTTAAAATTGCAAATCGTCCGTCAAGACATACGATGACAAATTCATAAAAATTGGGTCGTGCTAAGCTCGATAACCAAAATTGTTAATCTTGCCACTCTCACCTTTCACATAGTTTTATGACAGTTGGCTCGTGCTAAGCTCGACAACCAAAACTCATAATACTAGATTCGGGTGCTATCGACATACCGATGGTGCATGATTTACGTTTGATGGAAAAACGTGCTTTTGTTTCCGGTTTGGTTCTAGATTAACTTATTAGTGACAAAAACCTAATTTCACTTGGTGAGTAAATCTTGTATGTGTGCGCGCATGAGAATTGTAAACCATTTTAGCAAATCTCTTGTGATTTTATAATTGGTAATCCTTGCCATAAAACCTAAGCGTTCTTCCCATGATCCAAATAGGAAGAACATGGTAAATTCTAAGGGACAAAAGAACTCAGATGCGAGCTCCCACTAGAACCGTGATCTCCTCGGATTTCACCGGCTTCTATGGACACCTTGCTCCATCTTTTTTTGACTCCTCTTGTGTGTCTCTACCCACCATGAATTAAAATACATACAATAGAATAAAGAATGGCATGCAAGCCACAATATTCCTATTTATCTATTACATTTAAATGGATGAATGAAATGACATGCAAGCCACATTATTATTACAAATTTATCAAATGAATAATTATATAACCACAAATGCATCCAAACACACAATCAACCAAAAGGCCAAGGCAAGGTCACCAACTTATAAAGCCACATACAACCAAACATACACTATAGCTACTAGAATAACATATTATAACAACAAAATAAAATTTCCAGAAGCTCAAAATAAGCCAAAAAACCCGAGACGATAAATTGTTTTTAACAAGTAACAAAAACTGTTACAGCGACGATAGTGCCGCTAACTTTAAGAGTTCACGCCGCTAACACAACTTTAGCGCCGCTAACCCTGTTCGACAGAAAACAAACATTTTTTATTTCGGGTTTTTCAGGCCATCCAAATCTAACATAGAGGTGGCTCTGATACCACTGTTGGGGTTTCCACGGCACGCAACGGAAGCGAAGTACAACAAGAAAAGCCCAAGGTACAACAAAATAAAGCATAAAATGAAACCCCACATAAGTGTACCAAACTCTATGAACAGAAACGCAACATGTACAAGGAGTGAAGAGATTATTATAGCTTCCTCCTAAATCCAGAAAACGTGTAAGAAGTGGTGATGACTTTAGAACCGAATGCCAAGTTCTCTCTATCAAAAATCCACTCCAGGAACACGTCAAACTCCAAGTGCTAGGTTGTTTCTGTGATTCTTCTCTCAGAAAGCCACTCAAGAATAGCAACTAGATGATGAATTTTCTGGAACCTTTTGTGTATACTTACTCTAAGTGTTTTGAAAAGCACTTAAGGTAGTATGTATGTATATGTGGCCAAGAGTATTTAAAGAGAGTAATCAAACCCCTTTTATAAACTCTCTAGTGCCATTTGATCTCCCTAAGGCCGGCCAAGACACAATCATAGCATCCACATGTTGCATTGTGAAGCCTAGAGGTGATTTGACAAAAAGCACATGTAGCCGTAGCGGCACTAACCACTTATGTTTAGCGGCGCTATCGTGGCCTGTCAGGTGACATGACACAAAATACATGCAGCCGTAGCGGCTCTAACCCATAAGGGTTAGTGGGGCTAACGTAGCCTGCGATGTCAATTTTTTTCTTTTTCCATTTTTGTTCCCTATACATTAGTTGCTATAAAGTTTGACCCTAGTGTGTGACCCGATAGGCCCAAACATCATCGGCAGTGATTCAAACGACGTGCATGCATCAGTTGGCATATTCTAACAGTTATTAGAAATGATACATCTTGCATGGTTGTCATTATAAATCATTGTTGGAACATGTTTTGGAGCATATCCAGGTCTATCCATGATTGGTCTTGTTATTCATATGTTGATTTTATGCATGCCTTATGATTTAGATGAAAATCTAGTTATTTGGTGTATTCATGGGTCAAGCTTGCTACTAAATGATCAAAGGATTCACAAAATGCTTTTGGGTATGTTTGATGGTGAAATGAACTCACATATATGCCATTGATAATCTGGTCTTGGTGTTCAATGTGCATATTCATATGATTCATGTTTTAAAAGAGTTTAGTATACTAGAAATGATACTTTTGACATGTTTATATCTTTAAAAATCATGTGGCTAAATCTCGAGTCCTATTGTGTGGTTTAAATTTAGATGAGTTTGTTGGTCCCGACTGGATACTACAACAACAAATGTTTGTAGAAGGGGGGGTTGAATACAAACTTTTGCAAATTAAAATTTAAGAGACACACGGTTTACTTTTATATAAATCTTATTGATATAAATCAAGAATTACATGAACTAGATGCGGAAAATCTAAGTTCAATAAAAGGTGGCAACTAAATTCGTCTAACCCATAGAGTAAGCTAATCTCAAACAACTTATGTCTAAGATGTTCAACACAAGAACAAGTTTCTTACACTGAAAGTAAAATGCTAACTCATCTAATTCTCAATAGGTGAGATTTCAGTGTTCAACTATCTATTCGCCTTCTTAGCATGTTTCCATGCAAGTGTATATATAAGCAATATGGTGTCCGGGTTGATGGAATGAAGAAGTAGACAAAGATACTTGATTTAATAATATTATAATAGATAAAATTAGTGGGTGAAAACTAAGATCACTTTATATACAAAGTGTGTAAAGTGAATGTACTATCTGGTAAAGTATAAACCCACTATCTATTATTATATTATTAAAGTACTACCTTTATGTCTTGGGAGAGTGAACTTCTCTTTCTATGCTTGCACTTTTATCAACACCAGGCTTTTTGAAGACTTGACTTAACCAAGTATAAAGTTTCCAGCCATACATAGTTGTTGAAGCATATCTTCGAGGTCTTCTCTTCTAAAGTATCTTTCTCCTTTTCCAGAGGATAAAGATCTATCCTTTTTGTCTCATTGAAGTTACAAAAAGTGCTAAGTACTTTTACAAAGAAAGATCTAAGGCATAATATGAACAACACATGTTCTGCCTTTGACTTAAGAAAAATATTACAATGAAAAACTATTAACTGAGATATCGTATAAAGACCCAGCAAACAGACACTGAACTGCAAACATAATTTTGCTCAGCTAAAGATAAATGTGAAAGACTCAGCTACACAGATTTGCTCAGCTGATCGAATTGATCAGCTAATAATACAAATCAGAGTACAGCTAATAAACTGATTAAACTAAACTATCAGCTGATCCTAAGAGCTCAGCTAATCGTTTGAGTATGATCAGCTTATAAAGAAAGGATTGGAAAAGTAACAAATACCTTATCTGACAGATGGAAGGCATCAGCTGTTTAATGTGATTTTGTCAGCTGATCCGTGACTGCTCAGCTGATCATGAAGTTTTCTTCAGCTGATGGTTTTAGACCATTAGCTGATCAATTTTGGTGCTCAGCTAATGCTTCTTGACTGATCCTTTTCTTCTTAGCTGATCTTTCTTGAAGCTGGTCCTTTGGCTGATACTCAGTGTTCAGCTGACACTTTTGTTCTTCAGCTGACATTTCTTACTTACAAATTTCTTTAAGTGTAACATGAAAAACAACACATGTTTTTCATTTATCCAATAACAAAACTGAATATGTAGTTTTGTTAGCATCAAATCCTATTTCAATTAATAGCCAGGTTTGATTTAGGTTTGATATTTCTATCTCCCCAACAATCTCCCCCTATTTGATGATGACAAAACCTTATCTTGTTTAAGAAGAATCAGTTTGACTCGGATTTGTAAAATTAAAACTTTTAAGAGCATTTTGGTTACCTAGCTATCTGTTTTTTGTAACTCTTTAAAATATGTTCCCAGATATTATGTTTTTGGGAATCTTTTCATTTATGAAGTACTATTGTTCTGTTTTTGTGGTATCTTTTCTATCCTTTTTCTGTTTTTAGGAATTTTGATTTTCTATATTTACACTAGGTGAGCTATCTACTAAGAATCATCTGTTTGTACAGAGTAAACAAACTAAGAGTTTAAACTAAATACAGAAGTTGAACTATTCTATGAACTAAAAAAATACAACTAATCTGGTTATGAAGTATCAGTTGTCTTCCCACCAAGGTTCTTCTTTGACTTCAAAAGTTCTGATCTGTGGATTTTCAGCTTGTAGTTGATTAGCTCTTGATTTTATCAATTGTTTAAAATGCTCACTTCCTGTCAAATCTCTTATAGCCATCACAACATGAAATATAAGTTCTTTTAGAGCTTTACCTATCTCAGATCCTCTCAGAAATCTCCAATTACCAGCTCTGTTCATGAATAACATTCCTCTTTCAGGTTAAGTTATGTACCTGAACATTTCAGGATGAGTATTGGGAGGAAGAATAGTGTTTAGATTTTCATAAGCAGGAAGATAGTGATGATCAGGATTGAGAATGATTTGTTCAGCAGCAACAAAAACTTTTGAAGTCTTCTTGAAGACATCTTCAATCAAGTTGATGTGTTGTATGAACTGATCATGTGTGAAGAGCCTGTGGCATACTGACATTTGGATCTAGTATTCAAACTTTTCCATGAACCTTTGAACAATCTCACTTTTGGACTTTAGGAGATGGTACAAGATCTCAATCATCTCAAAGAAGGAGAGCAGTTTGCAGTGATGTAGATAAGTATCTTCATAAGTGTTTCTCTTATCTCTTCTAACTACTCTGAGATAAGGACCTTCATCTGTACCTCTATAAGGAGTGACCCTTGAAATGATTTCTGCAAATCTTCTATTTACCAAGTTTTGCTTTATAGCCCCGAACTCCTTGGATTGCCTTTCAGTTTGCTGAGCAATGCTTCCAAAGTAAAAGTTGTGCAAAGCTTGAATGGCTTCCTTGTGAGTTTTTCCTCTTTTAAGAGTTTTCTTGACAGAAGGGTCATCTTGCTGTTGTGCAGCTTGTACTTGATGTATCTGAGAGGACATCATGATCAATTCTTCTTCTTGTACCTCTCTCATCTAATCATCAGTAGCACCAACGATTGCAGCAAGATCTTCAGGAGTAGTGAAATCCTGATGCCTTTCATTGGCTTTTAAAACATCTTCAATAGAGGTGCCAAGTGCAGCAGCTAATTCACTTAACTCTTTGAGACTCTCATCTTCTTGTTGAAGTTCTTCCTCTCTTCTTTCTTCTGCTTCAATCTCCTCAGCAGACATTATTTTATTTCCTTTTCTCCTTGATGTACTGCTAGGAGATGGTTAACTTGGTTGAACTGGAGAGGAAGCTTGTACTTTGGAGCTGTTGTAGCGAGACTCTACTTTTTCAAGTTGAGCAGAGAGGACAAAGGCAAGTCATCTTCATCATCATCATCAGAGTCTTCTGATGGTACTTGGATTGGGGCACATGATTCACATTGCCTTGACTTTTTGGCACTCTTCCTTTTGGCCATTTGTTTAAGCCTTCTTTTAGGCCTCTGCTCATCTTGAGCAGGTTGCTCCCCCTTAGATGGATTCTCCCCCTCAGCATTTGATTGGTTTTGAATTTCTGCTTCATTGAGGGCTGATGCTTCTGTTGCTCTTTCTACTGCTTGTAGAGCTTCAACTTGAGCAGTATATAAATCACATGCTGCTCAAACAGAGGCTGGAGATAAAGAGCTAGAGCTTGAGGAACCTGACTTCTCCCCCTTTTTGTCATCAACAAATGTAGGGAAGACAGTAGGCTTAGCAGGAGCACCAGGGGTGAAAAAGGAATAAGGAGATAGAGAAGGTGTAGAAGTAGAGGGTGGTATGTTTGAGGGTGAAGGAGAGGCAGTAGGTAAAGGAGGCTAAGTAAAAGGTGGAGGTGAGGCTCTTTAATGAGATAGGATAGGTGAGAAGGAAGGAATAAAGGTAGAGGTGAGAGGTCTAAGCCTAGTGATAGCATCAGTCACATTGGTAAACTGTTTAAGAGTTTCTATGTGCTTTTGCCTAGAATAATGGCTTAATTTGGTGACCTCATCATCTATGGTTATATGGAGGGAAGGAACTCTGAGAAGAGAGTCAGGAATGGATATAGAGATGTTAGGAGGGGAAGGTCTTAGAGTTTAAAGTGTTGGAACACGGTATGGAGGAAAACACAGCGGAAGCGAAAACAAAGAGTTCAAAAACCGTACAAAAACAGGTCCGTATCGTGTTCCAAAGTGATAGTATTCTACAAAACCAAATTGCAACTAAAGAAACAACAAGAGGGCAGAAACTACCTCTTTACCTTGGCTCAAAAACGGCTGTAGCAATGTAAAACCGGGACAACCGAGAGATCCAAATGTATCTCCTCTATTGCTAGTCCACACCAAGGCTAGCTCGACCCCCATATGCTAGTCCACACCAAGGCTAGTTCTTGACAAACTTCTCATAAGACGCGATCATGAATGTACCTGAAGATGATGAGCTAACATTCTTCCGCTTTAGGATACTTAGCTCTTCCAGGCACTTAGGGAAGGCGTGACGGTACCAATTTCCAATTTCTCCGCAAAAGTAGCAAACTACCCCATGTGGAACATCATCTTGAGGCACAATCTCATTATCCTCCGACTCCACAGTTACGAATGGCCCAGTCATACAAGGCTTTCCTTTTGAGGTCAGTTTCTCCTTCTTGCTAGTATGTTCCCTAGTAGCCAAAGTGGATGTAGATGAGGTATGATCCTTCTTAACCATGTAAGACTGTACAGCCTTCAGCATGTCTTGAAGTTCGATCAAGGATTTATCCAAATTGTCTTTGTGATAGTTCTTGACAAACTTCTCATAAGACGCGAGCAGGGACTGGAGGATCATATCCACTGCAATCTCCCTCCCTATTTGAAGTCCAAGTCTCTCCAATTGGTCCATGTATCCCTTCATCATAAGGAAATGGAAATTTACATCCTCACCTTCCTGCATCCTACAACCGATCAAAGCCTTTATACACTCAAACCGTTCTTGTCTAACCTGCTGCGGGAACATGTCCTTTAGCCGGTTTATCATGTCATACGTACTCAAATGCTCAAGCTGCTGACGCAACTCAAAGCTCATAGTCGATAACATGAGACAAGAAATATCTTGTGTATCTCTAACACGCTTCTCAAAAGCGTATCGAGTGGCCCAGTTCGCGTTGGTAGCAGGTGGCTCCGGAAAGGGTTCCTCAAGGATGTGCAACTTTGACTCGTGACGGAGGACAATCCTCAATACACGATACCAGTCAGCGAAGTTCACTCCTATGAGTCTCTCCCTTTCTAGGAATAATCGAAGTTTAAAGTTTGGTGTGGTGTCGTTAATATTTGCCATCTATAAAAGAGTACACGTTTTAGTTAGTTTCGATATTATCCTCGTTAAAATAATTACCCAGCTGATTAAGAAAAACCAAATTATCTTAACAAGGGCTAAGAACCTCAAAGTACCCCAATCCATGACGGGTTTGCCGCGGATCACTTCATGGAGCTACTTAGGCCGGTAAACGCTTTACCAATTGCAATCCTAGATTACAACTCTTAGACACTTGCGGGATCCTAGGTACTCAAAGCACCCATTTGACATGTTTGATCCCTTCTCTCACCGATTCCTCATTAATCCGCTTTGATAGCTCGGTATGGGCACGACAACTACCAAGGCGTTTTAAGTCTTGGAATTGTAAATCGACCGTCAAGATACACGGTGGTACTCTAGCCCAATGGCCGGCTCGGCTAAGCTCGACAACCAACCTTTGCGAGTTGCCACACGCACCTTTCACACAGTTACACAAAACCGATCTCGGCTAAGCTCGACGACCGATCTTGTTTCACTAGACTCGGGTGGTGTCATCTTACGGGAGGCGAGTGATTTACATTTGATAAAAACAGGATTTTGTTTTTAAAGTGGTCTTGTGGCGCACGAGGTTTGTAAACCAATTAAAACTCTTGGTTTTATTATTTTGAAAAGTTTTCAAGCGAGAGAAGAAACTAAACAACCACGCAAGAAACTAAACAAAACAACAACCAAGCACTAGTAATATCCGGTAACATGCCCCTAAACCCTATGAGCTTTCCCCGTGAGCCAAACGAGGAAAGCAAGGCCAAACTAAGGACACAGCCACTTGGCCCAGCTGGAAGTGCTCCCACTGAATCCGTGATCTCCAATGAACCTCCGGATCCACCATAGTCGAGACGTCTCCTCCACGACTCTCGATGGTTGTCTTCGGTCTTCTTTTACAAATACATACAAATATTTGAAAAGAAACGGCGTTCAAGCCGTGAAATGCTAATCTAAGCTAATTCTAACAATTACAAAGAAAAGCAATCAGCATGCAAGCCAAAATAAAGTATAAAATACAAGACCGAATAAATTTAATTATTACAAACAAATTGTGTTACATACCACCAAATGAATGAATAATTAAACACAACCAAACAACCAACACATAGGTCTAATAGGCAAGGTGTTACCGGATCAAACAACAAACCACAAACAACAACACGGTGTGCCATAACAAAACCGTGTGAAATGTATCTCGATTAAGATTGTTCAAACCTAGCTAAAACACTCAAGGCACAAAGTGAACAATCCTTGTACATATGCATTAGTACCCCAAACACTTTGAGCATACATATTCATATATACACTATACAAGTATATGCATGTGTGCATTTCATGCCAAAAATCACCACATATAAATGTACGAATCAAGACACATATGGGGCTTTTTCAACATCCAAACACTTTGGACAGATTCTGGAAAAACAGAATCGAAAGGAGCTAAAACCGAAAATATTTTTTATTTTACCAAAAGGACAAAAACACTGTTCACAACGTCCTTCACGGCCCAGGAGCCTTCACGGCCTTTCACGGCCCGTGAAGCCCTTGAACTCCACGACTCTGACATAGTGAAAAACCTTCATGACCAACACCCCACGTAACTGGTCGTGAGCCTTCACGACCGTGAAGAAAAATCTTCACGAGACATGTCGTAAGCCATCACGACCGTGAAGTAAGAACCTTCACGATACTGGTCATGAGACTTCACGACCGTGAAGAATAATCCTTCACGACCCGTGAAGACATTCTGGACAGAATGTCCATTTTCGGTTTTCAAGCCAAGAAAGTGCAATTTGTTTGTAGATTTGGCTCTGATACCACTGTTGGAACACGGTATGGAGCAAAACACAGTGGAAGCGAAAACAAAGAGTTCAAAAACCGTACAAGAATGGGTCCGTATCGTGTTCCAAAGTGATAGTATTCTACAAAACCAAATTGCAACTAAAGAAACAACAAGAGGGCAGAAACTACCTCTTTACCTTGGCTCAAAAACGGTTGTAGCAATGCAAAACCGGGACAACCGAGAGATCCAAATGTATCTCCTCTATTGCTAGTCAACACCAAGGCTAGCTCGACCCCCGTATGCTAGTACACCGTCGAGTGAACGTCTCTAATGACTTCACCTTCTGGAACAGCCAAGTTGAAGCTTCTCCTTTTGCACCAAGAACACTCAACACTCAAGAACTACTAATCTTAGTGTATAATTTGTGTGTACCTTCAAGATGCCAAGAGAGAAATTAAAGAGAGAAAAAGAGCAAGTCTCATGCATGTTATCACTTCTGTCCAGACCTCAAAAACCTCTTTAGGCCGGATTAGAAGTTAAATTCTATTGGACCACAAGATGGCCCAATCAGAAAACACGATTTCATGCAGACAGACCTTCACGGCCTCTCACGGCCCGTGAAGAGCCCGTGAAGACTAAATGTGCCACGACCGGCCATAGTCCTTCACGGCCCGTGCCGCGTTCGAGTGACTCGTGAGGGCGTCTCCTTCACGAGCCCTTCACGACCTCTTCACGACCCGTGAAGACTCTACGAGCCGTGTAAAAGTCATTGAGCCATTCGTGAGGGCAATGGGCTTCACGACCCGTGGAGCATCCCTCACGGCCGTGAAGCCCCACAATCAAACAATTTGATTTTTGGACCTTCTCTCTTTATCAATAAGCTGTCGGGATCAATCCTTGGTGTGTGACCTAATAGGCTCGCACTTCATCAGCAGTAACACCAATGTACTTGTGTCAGTGGGCAGACTCCAACATGAAGTTGGGTAAGAAGGTTTGAAAAGGTTTGGTTTAGAGAAGTAAGTGTTTGATTTGAAATGGTAGGAGATGGGGTAGGAACAGAAGTAGAGGATTGGGATAACAGGTGATCCAATTTGGTAAGAATTGGAAAAAGATCAACTAGGGCAGGGGTGGGTTGGGGTTAGGATTGGTTAGCTTTGAGTGACTCAACCTCTTGGGTTAGAAAAGAGTGTTCAGATTCTGTTTTGGTTTGGAAAGAGGTAAAGGAGGCTTGAAGACTATCCATCTTTTGAGAGATAGACAGGAGGTTTGGAAGGATTTAAGGAGAGGGTTCAGAAGAGGTAGAGGGAATGGGTTGTACTGGGGTTGATTGAGATAGATTGCCAATAATAGGAATGTATTGGGGTCCCTCACTTAGACTTTGGTATGTAAGCCGAAGGTCACTGGGAGCAAAAAGTTTGCCCAGTGCTAATGGTTGGTTAATACCACTGGTATTGACAGGCAGTGTATAAGCATGTGTAAGAATAGAATCAATAGGTTGTACAAAAATGTGAGATTGAGTTGGGGTTAAACTCACTTTGGTTCCCCTTATTACATCAATAAGTTGTTGTGAGCTTATTGAGGGTATCAACTGACTCATTATGGGTAAAGACACTGTGTGACCTTGGGTGTAGGTTGTCTTTCAATGGTATCACCCTGTTGGGAGGGTGACCCAGATTGCAGGAGTCTCATATTTACAGATGTAACTTGTTGTGAAGATACATCCACCGGCTGAAGGGTTAAAACAACATCCATAAGCTCCCCTTCAACATAAGAGGTAGCTATAGGGGTTGAAGTCAGAGGTGCAATGAGCAATTCCTCTGAGATAAGTGCAGTGTGCACTATCTCCATTGACCTTGATTCTATTTGGGTGACACAGGGAGTATAACTAGTGACTATTGGAAGTACAATAGAGTTTGGCAATTGTGGGGGTGTTTTGACTGGAATGGAGGATTGGTTCTCACTGGTTGTGACTACCAAGTGAGTGTCCTCAGGGAGTGAAAGAGGCATACCTGAGATGTTCTTTGCTTTGCTGATCTAACTGAGTTCGAGCAGCCTGTCAGAGACTACATCATCCTCAGCAACATCCTCAAAGACAGCTTCAACTTCACCAACTTGTGCTCTATTGACATAGGCACTTTATCCTTGAGAGTGATCAGGAGAGAGATAAGCAACATGTCCTCCAAGAGTTCTACTAGGGGAGTCATCATAGGACTCATTTTTACTAGTGGAAGTGCTAAGCTGCCCGGATATCCTTGAAGTAGACGAGCTTACACGAAATTCAGTCAAGGGCATCATAATGGGTGTGGATGTGGTGGGTGTAGAAGTGTGAGTACCATCTTCAATAAGCATACGACCAGCATCACCATCATGTGTTCGGAAGATGATCTCATTAGTTCTGATTTGATGAGACAAAGTTAAGTTTGCAAGATGTGTTCTACATATAACATAAACAGAATTATGAAGCTTAGTCAGACTGAACACTTATAGTGATTCAGACTGAGTATAAGCTGAGCATATGTTCGATCAGCTTAGACTATATCTTAGTAAGATTATCAATATGTTTGATAAGCTGTGTGCGTAAACTAAGATATACATATTGAGTTTCAGCTTGATGAGTTTCAAGATGAGCGACTTAGCGTGAATACTGAGTCAGCTCAATAGAGTTACTAAATATGTTTTAGTAAATTCTTTAGACTTCTAAGGATGAGTTAACAATTATACATGTTAGTTCATGTTTGTCTTCGAGTGTGTTCTCGAAGAACTCAGCTTGATGAGTTTCAAGATGAGTAACTAACCCTGACTAAAGAAGTCAACTTAAAAGAATTTAAATGTGTTTTAAATTCTGTTTTAACTCTCTATATCTACGGAATGGATAAGAAGACTCCAGAATCGAGATTGAAGATTAAGGACTCAAGATAAGAAAATTCAAGATTCAAGATTCAAGATTCCGAGTTATCCGATAGTTAGTTAGCAAATTAGGATTAGTCCAGTTTGTTAGGAACCGTAGGAACTGGATTATAAATACTTATCTCCTGATTAGTTTAGAGGTACGACTACGATTCAAGATTACAACTAAGTGTTGTAGAGCCAAACCTCACCTCACCGTATGTTTTACGATTCTTGAATCACTGTTTGTCAGTTCAACGTGATCAAGAAACTCACAGATTGCCAAGTTGTTCGTGTGTTCGAATAATCTCATTAGTTGTGATATTGGTAAGTTATCAATCTGTGTAAATCCTGTTTAGAGAGTCGTCAGTATCTATAATCATAAGTTGATTATAGATAGCTAAGTTTGAGAGATTGAGAGATTTATATTAGGTGATTATATATCAAGAGTTGCTTACTTGAAAGTTATCGAAATCAACTTCTTATTTAATGAATTGTAATCATCTTGTTAATAAAAAGCATTCAATTGATTGTGGTTAGATTTACTTTGTGTAACACTTTTATTTGATTTGTTCAATTTCCGCAGAAAGTGTATTCAACCCCCTTCTACACATCTGTTGCTTGTTGTTATTCTCATACAAGGGACCAACAACTGGTATCAGAGTAGGCTAAACGATTTCATATGTTTAAAGTTCAAGATTCTAAGAAAGTTTACAATGTCTACAAGCAACAATTCTTCAAACTTTCCACAAATGTCTGCCAAAGGTTGTCCCATATTTGATGGTTCTGACTATCCTATGTGGAAGTTCAGAGCCATGCTATTCCTCAAGTCCATTGACATTCGTATGTTCAATGTCATTACAAAAGGACCAATCATCCCCAAGATTCTTGCCACTATTAGTGATACGTCTCCTGGTAGAACTAAAAAGGATACAAGAAAGCCTATTGCATCTTGGACTGAGGAAGATTGGAAACTCTTCAATCTGGATGATAAGGCTAAAAGTGTTCTAGCAAATTCCCTGACTAATGAAATCTTGCATACTGTGACTGGGTGTCAAACTGCAAAAAATATCTGGGATACAGTGAGTGTTACCTATGAGGGCACAGATCTTGTCAAGTAGCAGAAGAAGAATCATTTGAATAGATCCTATGAAAACTTCTTCTCAAAGAAGAATGAAACCATATCTGATTTGTTCACAAGGTTTCACTTCTTGATAAATGACCTACTAAGTGTGGGTGTAAAGAAAGAAGAAGCTGAACTTGTGCTGAAATTTCTGGATGTGTTACCAGAGAGGTTTAATGATGTAACTACAACACTGAGGGCTGGAGGAACATTGCACATGTACAACCTACAGTCTATATATGGGTTCTGGCTAAATCATGAACATATCACTGAACACAAGAGAACTTCTCAACAACAACTCAAGGAGTCTTTGGAAAAGAATGAAGTTGCATTGGTTGCACAGAAAAAGAAGAAAAGTACCAAGACACTAGTTGTTGAATCTGTGACTAAGTCAGAATCTCAAGCTGACCACTCGGACTCAGACTCAAGTGATACTGATGATGTTTAGAATCTCGCTGAGCAAATGGCAATGTTAGCAAGACGTTTGAGAAGTGCTCAAAGGGGAAGAGGAAGATCTGACAGGGGCAAAGGGAAGAGTTCCTTTGATCCCAAGAATGTTGTATGCTTCAACTGTCAGAAGAAGGGACATATTGCTACAGAGTGCAGATCAAGGAAGGCAGAATCAACATCAGTTGTTGATAAGAATGCTTACAGAGCTGATATATACAAGAAGAAATATACTCAGCTCAAGAAAGGAAAGCCAGAAGAGAAACACCGTGCAAAAGGGTTATATGCTGAAACCTGGGATACAAAATCATCCACCTCAGATGATGATGTATGTCTTATGGCTCATGAAGACGAAGAGTTAGAATTAGATGAGGTTGATTATGGTCAATCCGAATCAATCTTTGAAGCTGACATGAAGGAAGCCGAGGAAAACAGCAAGCTCAGTGATTGGGATCCTGCTTCCATGTAGAAGGTCTGTAATTTCTACTCTTACACTAATGAGGAAAAGGGTCTTGCTTTTGATTATCTGCTGAATGATTACAAGACCAGCCTTAAGTCTCAAAATGACCTCAAAGCTAAGATAGCTAAACTGAAAGATGAGATTAAGGAAAATCAATCTCTCATTGATGATGGTAAGAAAGCACAATGTGATCTTGAATGTCAAAGAGACATTAACAAACTTCTAAGTGAAGAACTTCAGGAAGCTAAAGACAAAGCTGGCCAGCTTCAGAAGGTCGTTGAGTCTTGGTGTAAGTCATCAAAGCTTGCTGAAAAGTGCATAAACCAACAAATTCCTAAAAAGGTAAAGGTTGTACATGGAGGTAACTATCTAACAGCAGCTTATGTAGCTGATGATGAGATAGCAAGTACAGACTCTGAGGAGGATAGACTACTAATTGAGTCTCAGAGGTCAGCCTCAGAAAAGAAACATGGTCAAAACCATAAATACAATATGTTTGTAAAGGCTAAATATCATGGAGAAGAGTGCTCAACATCCAAACAGCATGGTAAGTCTGTGCTGGACAGATTAGATACTCAGCCTATTCAAAGAACTTCAGTCAGAGAAAGGCTTAATCCAAATCCTTTCAAAAGACAACATTCTCTATCTAGCTCGGAGAGAAGTTACAAGAATAGGAAGACCACTGTAAGTCAGAGGTCAAATCACAACAATGGTAAGTCCAAAGTTTTAGATCTTGGTAAGTCCAAGAAGATCAACAGTGGTAAGTCTAAACCTATTGAAACTGGTGAGTCCAGTCACCATGGCAAAGGTAAGTCCAAAGTCATGGAAAAGAAGTTTGTTATACAAACTTCTAAGGATAACAAACATAGATTTGACAAAGGTAAGTCCAAAGTCAGTGATCATCAAGTAAATCAACTTGCAAAGAAAGTTGAAAAGTTATCCACCACATACAATCCTAAGAATGAGAGTAAGTTCTCACAAGGATTGTTAGACTTTCTACCTCCTATAATCATTGGAAGAAGGAGATGGTACAAGTGCAAAAGTAGAGGTCATGAGGCTAAAGACTGTGATGCAGAAATCTCAAGGCCTGAACAAGAACAAGTTGATTAGCCTACACAGGACTCAGCTCCTGCTCAAGCTGAACAGTCAGTTCAACCAGATGGAGATGCTAAGTGCTCCACATCTGAACCCACCAAGAAGTGGGTTCCAAAACAAAACTAATGTGTTTAGTTTTTATATCATGTGCAGGGTTCAAGTAAATGGTACTTGGATAGTGGATGCTCAAGGCACATGACTGGGTGGAAAGGACTTCTTAGTGATTTCCAAGAAGATGAAGGTCCTAAAGTAACATTTGGTGACAACTCCCATGGAAGAACTAAAGGCTATGGGAAGATGCAAGCTGGCAAGGTTACTTTCCAGAGGGTTACATATGTCAAAGGCCTCAAACACAACCTGATTAGTATCAGTCAATTCTGTGATGAAGATAATGATGTTACTTTTAAGAAGAAAGCAGGAACAATTTATAATGCTAAGGGAAAGCCTGTATTAATAGCTAAAAGAGAAAGAGATGTGTATCTACTTGATTTAAATTCTGTCGATCCCTATAATAAAACCTGCTTGTATTCCCATACTGTTCCTAAGCTGAGTTGGTTATGGCATAAACATTTATCTCATCTAAACTTCAAATATATAAATATGCTACCCAATAAAGAGTTAGTCTTTGGATTACCAAAGATCACATTTTTCAAAGACAAATTGTGCTCAGCTTGTGAATAAGGGAAGCATCATAAAGGGTCTTTTAAATCAAAGCAAAATTTTTCAATAACAGACTCACTGCATATGTTACACATGGATCTGTTTGGACCCATAAGTACTCCAAGCCTAAGTGGCAAGAAGTACACACTGGTGATAGTAGATGAGTTCTCACGATTCACCTGGGTAATATTCCTTAAAGCCAAAAGTGAGGCTGCCCTGGAGATAATCAATTTTATCAAACAGGAAGAGTTGCAGAAAGGTTTGTCTGTAAGGCAACATAGAAGTGATCATGGGACTGAGTTCAGAAACTCAACTCTTGAAAACTTCTGTTAACAAAAAGGAATATTACAAAATTTCTCATCTGTCAGAACCCCACAACAAAACGGGGTTGCTGAAAGGAGAAATATAACCTTGATTGAGGCTGCTAGAACAATGCTATGTGAGGCAGGATTGAAACTATATTTCTAAGATAAAGCTGTCAGTACAGCCTGTTATACTCAGAATAGATCAATCATTGTCAAAGGACATGGAAAGACATCATATGAGATGTATAAGTCTAGAAAACCTAATATAGGTTATTTCCATATCTTTGGTTCAAAGTGTTATGTGTTGAATCAAAGAGATCAGCTCCATAAGTTAGAACCTAAAGCTGATCTTGGAATATTCGTTGGTTATTCCTCAATCTTCAAGTCATATAGGATATATAATACAAGGAGAAATGCCATAGAAGAGTCAATTCATGTCTCTTTTGATGAAGACTATTTTGATCGAGCTGATAAGAGTCAAGCTGACTTGGTCAGTCTGAGTGAGCTTGAAAGGCCTAAGGAAACCAACTTACTAAATCCTATGTATGTCATAGGAGATGATAGTGATGATGATATGTGTTCATCAAGGAAATCATCACAAACTCCAAGGGATTCTCAAGCTGAGAAGAATGATGAGTTCATCAACCCCTTTGGAGCTAAAGTCACTCAGACTGAGAATCTGAGTGATCATCAGTTTGTTGACAATGCTGATGTTGAGACTAAGGATGTTTGTTCACCTCAGAGTTCTTAACATCACTCAGATTCAGAACCAGACTCTCCAACTACAACATTCAAATTCCTTAAAGATCATCCCCACGATCAAATTATTGGAAATGTCTAAGAAAAGGTCATGACCAGATCTAAAGCTACAGCTAACTATGCTGCTCACTTTGGATTCCTATCTCAAATGGAACCAAAGAAGACTGAAGAAGTCTTAGAAGATGAGGATTGGATTGATGCTATGCAAGAGGAACTGAATGAATTTGAGAGAAACAAAGTCTGGAAACTTGTCCCTGCCCCCAAAAATCATTCTATTATAGGCACTAAGTGGGTCTATAGAAATAAAATGGACAAGGATGGAGTGATAGTTAGGAACAAAGCCAGGCTTGTAGCACAAGGGTATAAGCAAGAGGAAGGAATTGATTATGATGAGACCTTTGCCCCTATTGCTATAATTGAAGCCATAAGCCTGTTCCTGGCTTATGCAGCATACAAAGACATCAAAGTCTATCAAATGGTTGTGAAAAGTGCTTTCCTAAATAGAACACTTCAGGAGGAAGTCTATGTGAAACAACCTCCTAGCTTTGTGAGTTCAAAGTTTCCACATCATGTCTATAAGTTAGACAATGCTTTGTATGGTCTTAACCAAGCTCCAAGAGCTTGGTATGATACACTGTCCACTTATCTACTATCAATGGATTTCACCAGAGGTAGTATAGATAAGACACTCTTTAATAAAAAGAGTAAAGGACAGGTGATTCTTGTACAAATCTATGTGGATGACATTATCTTTGGTTCTACCAATGAATCTCTGTGTGAGTGGTTCTCCAAAATAATGTCACAAAAGTACAAGATGAGTATGATGGGTGAGATGACATATTTCCTAGGCCTGCAAATATAACAAAATCCTGATGTAATTTTTATCAATCAAAGCAAGTATGTTCTTGATTTGATAAAGAAATATAGTTTTGATTCTAGTTCAACCATGAAAACACCCATGTCACTAGTTGTCAAGCAGAGTAAAGACTCAGAGGGTAAGTCTGTGTGTCAGTCTACCCATAGAGGAATGATAGGTTCATTACTCTATTTGACAGCTAGTAGACCTGATATCATGTTTGCTACATGTGTTTATGCAAGATATCACACAGATCCTAAAGAATCTCATCTTCAAGCTGTGAAAAGGATCTTTAGGTACCTTAAAGGTACACCAAATCTAGGTCTTTGGTATCCAAAAGACTTTGGATTTGAATTAGTTGGTTTTTCTGATGCTGACTATGCTGGGTGCAAGTTAGATAGAAAATCAACAACTGGAGGATGTCAATTGCTTGTGGGTAAACTTGTAAGCCGGACTAGTAAGAAACTGTTGTGCTCCAATCTTATGGATGCAGCATCAGCTTCAGGACATTGGTATGGTTTTCAAGAAAACTCCTATCTTCTGTGATAACCAAAGTGCAATAGCCATCACTTACAATCCAGTATTTCACTCAAGAACCAAGCATATTAAAATTAGACATCACTTCATAAGGGACATCGTGGAAAAAGGTAAAGTTGAAATTAAATTTATCTCCACTGATGACCAATTAGCAGATATCTTTACTATACCCCTTGATGAAAAGAGGTTTATGTATATGTTAAGTGAATTGGGTATGCTCAACCCCTACCTAAGTGTCTAGAATCTGAGTTTTCAGTTTGACAAAGACTAAGTGTCTTAAGCTGAGCGCACAGTTTATAAATAAGTTTTCATAAACTTTATAACAAGTCAAACTGAATGATGAGTTCACATGTTTGGTCAGTTCCAAACTCTCTTTAACTACTCAGTGTAGTTAAAATGTATGTTTGAGTCAGTTTCAATCGTAAATGACTGTGTCATTAAGTCTGAACTATGTGCTTAACTCAAGGTGTGTTATTGTTTCACACAATTGGTAGGTTCCAAACATATTTCAACTACTCAGTGTGGTTAAAAATGAAAGTTTGAGTCAGTCTCAAACATGTATGACTAAGTGTCACTGATTCCGAGATGAGTGCTCAAAATTTAACTGGGTGCTCAAACTCAAAGTGAGTACCAATCTCAAGCTGAGTGATCAAATCAAGCTGTGTGCTTGACATAGACTGAGTAATATGTTTACTCAGCTTGGAATGACCAACCTATGACTTAATTACTAAGTGTTATTAAATCATCTGTCAAAGCGTATTTGAATTAGTTTCAAATCGTATCGTATATCAATTTTGTATTGGTATATTTAAACAGTGTTTATAATATTATTATTCGTTAATATTATTATTTTACACTTGTATCCGTTGGAAGATGATGTGTTTCTACCTTCTTACTGTTACATCAAGCCGTAATTTAACCGGCGTTACGGATAAAAAGGGATTCTAACGGTAACTTTTCTATTATACCTTTCGCAAACACTTCTGTTGCTCAGTGCAATCTTTCGTTCATCTTCTAAACCCTAATTTGCTAAGTGCAGTTTTTAACGCGCTCAGTGCGATTTTTATTTTGATCGGTGCAACTTCAACATATTACTTTGTGTGATTATACGATGGACGGAACAATTCTTATTCTTGGTGATCGAATGGTCAGGGGAGCTGCGTTCAAAAATAATTGTATACCGTTGATTAAGATCAACAATCAACGTGCTTGTCTAGCCATTCCGGAACGAAAAAGGAACAGTGGCTATCAAGTCTGGGTGGACTTGCTCCGTCAACCAGAACAGGGGAGAGATTATAGGCACTGTTCTGAATGAGAATAGAACAGTGGTCATCACTGTGCAGCGACTCAGGGAGCCTCTACAACTCCCTGCCTATGATGTGTTCGAGGCTGCTGTAACAAGACAAGTAACGAGGTCAGTCCTACCCCAAATGGGTCACCTACAGACTGAGGATGTAATAAAGAAAACTACTTTTCCAACCGGATGGGGCTTCATGGTCTCCACAGTGATCCGTTCGCTTGGAACCAAGGTTGGAGGCTTGGATTAAGTCAATGAGTTCAAGATGCAGCTGCTCTACAACATGTATCATGCCAGAAATCTGGACTATGCACAACTCATCTTCAACGAGCTCAAGACCCAAGTGTTGAAAACACCAAGGGATCTACATGTACCATTCATTAGGTACTTGTCCTTGGTGATTGAAGCTGAGTTAGGAGACCAACTATATGAAGCTGGACAGGATTTGTTCTCTGCTTCAGTACTCAGCTCAAAGATGTTCAACAATGACATCTTCCCAGAGCAAGCAGATCTAAGTGCACCTATGCTTCTGATTTCTGAGGCAGCTTCCTCAGAAAGTGCAGAAGAGGGATCAAATCAAGTGGGAGCTTCCCAAGCTGACACGGAAGTTCAAGCTGAGTACTCTGCTCAGGTTGAACCAGTACATTCTGAAGCTACTTCCCGTAAGACCTCTCCACTTTCTCTTTCTACTTATTTTTCTCCATCCACTTTTGGAGATAAAACTGCAGTAAACCCAACTCATTCTAATCAATCTCCTCCACCTTCATTCCATATACAATCCCACTCTGAAGCCACCCCTAGCTTGCCCACTGCTGCTAGGGAGAATATCCGTACCTATACACGTAAAACTGTCATAAGTGGTGCCACTCTTAAAGGCATCACTGGAGCTGAGATCACATTGATCCCTCCACCGGCAGGAGTTGAGGGGGAGACGCCTACTCTTAAGGTGTCAACCTCGAGGCTCATTTTAACCCAACAGCCTTACCCGGGTGTGGTGTCTACTCAGTCCATACTTTCTAGTGCCATGGGAGAGCCTACTACTGTGCCTAAGCAGAAACACTTAGGTAACATTGAATATATGACCAATCCCCAGGGTCAATCACCCCCCTCCAAACCAATCAGCCAACCACCAAACCATACACTTCACATTTAGAGCCCCATTACTTCTCTTCACTTCTCACACCCTATTGCACGACATGTCAATGTTTCATCTTCAAACGAAGGTGATTCACAGGGTCCAAATTCTGGTGCAAATGAGTTTGAGGGTCCACACAAACTCTTGGACGATGTACCCAAATTCCTACCTAACATTCTTCAAAGGTCAGTTTGATACATTGCACCTCAAAAGGAAGAAAGCAAAGATAGATATGCGGATGGTTCTTGATAAGCTGGATGAGGAGGTGTTAATGTTGAAATCTGCAGTTGCTGCCCTACAAAAACAAAAGACTTCGACCCCTATTGATGATGACAAAAAGGGGGAGAAGGTTCAAGAAGCTGAAGCTGAGTCAGTCAAAGCTGAAGCTCTACTATTATTGGTAGAGGGAGCAGATCAGATTGAGGGGGAGAAAGAAACAGAGAAAGAACCTGAGCTGACTGAGAAAGCAAAAGGCAAAATACCAGTAGTAGTCAGCTCAGATGAATCAGAAGCCCCTCAACAGAAAAGAAGGAAAGTGATTCTAAGTGAATCATCAGCCTCAGATGAAGACTCTGCAGATAAAATGTCATTACAAGAGAGAGCTTCACTGATGGCAGTTAGAAGATTAGAACAAGAGGAAGCTGACCAGCTTGGGATATCTGTGTATGAGCTAAGAAGAAGACAAATGGATGTTCAAGCTGAGTTAGCAGATGAGAAAGAGAGAAGAGAAAGAGCTTGGGCTGAGCAAATCATAGCGAAGAATGAGGATTTAGCTAAACTAAATCTGTTAATTGTGCCTAAGGAGGAAGAGGAAGAAGAACCTCTTGTTCAAGATAAACAAGAGGAGGAAAATATAATTCAGTGTTATACAAGAACATTCTTCTCTTCTCAAATAACTTCATTACAGTTGAGCTCAGCTCAAGGGATCATTTTTCTAGAGTTTGTCTTTAGAAATGGTGAGACATCATCTTTGGAGCTGAATCAAATGCATAGACTGGGTTATGAAGAGTTGAAGCAAGTTGCTATACTTATCAAGCAGATGGAAAAGTCCTCTGCCAGAAATCAAGTCAAAGATGAACTATTGAGGCTACTTGCAAGATCTGATTCAATGAAACTCATACCCAGGTCAGAGATAGATACCCTACTAACTTCTTTTCATAAAGTTGGAATGAAGAAGCAAACAAAGCCAGCTGGACTAGAAAATTTAGATACATACAGTCTTGTTCTTCCGGAAGGCATGGAGTTTCAAGAGAATACATATGTTGAAAAGCCTCAGAAAGAGTCTCAAGTATTTGCTCTGAGAAAAATGATTGAAAAGACTGAACAAAATGCATGGTTCAGATATAGACTAAACAGAGCAATACGGTCACAAAAGGATCAGCTTCAGCACATTCTCAATCTGCAAGAAATCCTTGAAGAAATTAACAAGGAGATAAAGGAGTTTGAAGAGCTGCATCCTGAATAGATTAGTTCTATTAAATATTAGATTAGTTCTGATATTTTTGTAAACACAATGTGTGCATGATCTATGTGATCAACATTTTGTATTATGATAAGTTCAAATTAATACAAGTATAAAGTTTGATATGTTCAACTGTGTTGTGATGTGTTCATATTTATAAGTTTGATAAGTTCAGCTTAAATGAATAACTGATTAGTTCTTATTCATTGATGTAATTGGTTGGTGTGTTCAACTAAAAGTTGATATGTTGCGATTAAAATTGATATGTTAAATTAATATTGATATGTTCAATTAATATTTGATTAGTTCAAAGTAAAAATCTTGATTAGTTTAAGATTTAAAACATAATTATGTTAAACAAACTTAATAACTGTTTGATGGTTTTGTCATCATTAAATAGGGGGAGTTTATTGGGAAGATGTTCTCATTAGTTTAGATTTGATGAGACTGTTAGAATATGCCCACTGACGCACGTACGCCATATGAATCACTACCGATGATGTATGGGCCTATTGGGTCACACACCGGGGATCAATCTCGACAACAACCTAAGTGGAGGGACTGATTTTGTCAAATTGCAAAGAGTTGGCATGCTGATGGGAGTTAGCGGCTCTAACTATTTAGAGTTAGCGGCTCTAACTCCTTAAGGTTAGCGGCTCTAACTTGGTCGCGATAGCGGCGCTAACTTTTAAAGTTAGCGGCGCTAACCCAGAGTTAGCGGCGCTAAACCCTGTCAGATTGCATGCAACTTTTGCATGTTACCTCCATTCTCCACCAATCGAGTGGGATTGCTTCCAGATCATTCTTGGCCGGCCTTTTGGGGTTAAAACAGATCTGGAGGTCTCATTTTCGGAATGGACATGCATTTTTCTCTTAAGTGGCTCTCTCTTGCATAAACACACATACAAACACTCTTGGTGAGGTAAGTTTGAGTTTTCTTGGTGTGATCTTGAAGAGGAGAGCAAGGAGAAAGCTTGGGTTGTTGTTCCTTTCGTGATTTCCAGTAGTGAAGATCACGAAGGCTTGCTAGTACTTGGAGATTGACGTATTCCCGGGGTGGACTTCAATAGAGGAAGCCATTTTCGGCTTCTTGGATCTTCACCAACAACCTCATCTCTCCAGAATTTCAAGTTGGGTATAATCTCTTTTTCTCCTGTTTTACATGTTGCTTTTCTTAGATATGGAGTTTGGTGCTTTCTCTTGGGGTTTTGTTGTTTTTGTGCATTATAGACTTGTACTTTATGTTTTATTTGTTGTACCATGCTTCCGCTGGTCGTTCTCGAAACCCCAACAGAGACAAAGTTATGTTTGCAAGATGTGTTCTACATATAACTTAAACAGATTTATGAAGCTAAGTCAGACTGAACACTTATAGTGATTCAGACTGAGTATAAGCTGAGCATGTGTTCGATCAGCTTAGACTATATTTTAGTAAGATTATGAATATGTTTGATAAGCTGTGTGCGTAAACTAATATATACATATTGAGTTTTAGCTTGATGAGTTTCAAGCTGAGCAACTCAGCGTGAATATTGAGTCAGCTCAATAGAGTTACTAAATATGTTTTAGTAAATTCTTTAGACTTCTAAGGATGAGTTAACAATTATACATGTTAGTTCAGGTTTGTCTTCGAGTGTGTTCTCGAAGAACTCAGCATGATGAGTTTCAACCTTAGTAACTCAGCCTAACTAAATAAGTCAGCTTAAAAGAATTTAAATGTGTTTTAAATTCTGTTTTAACTCTCTATATCTACGGAATGGATAAGAAGACTCCAGAATCAAGATTGAAGATTGAAGACTCAAGATAAGAAGATTCAAGATTCAAGATTCAAGATTCCGAGTTATCCGATAGTTAGTTAGCAAATTAGGATTATTCCAGTTTGTTAGGAACCGTAGGAACATGATTATAAATACTTATCTGCTGATAAGTTTAGAGGTACGACTACGACTCAAGATTCCGACTAAGTGTTGCAGAGCCAAACCTCACCTCACCATATGTGTTACGATTCTTGAATCACTGTTTGTCAGTTCAACGTGATCAAGAAACTCACAGATTGCCAAGTTGTTCATGTGTTCGAATAATCACATTAGTTGTGATATTGGTAAGTTATCAATCTGTGTAAATCCTGTTTAGATAGTCCTCAGTATCTATAATCATAAGTTGATTATAGATAGCTAAGTTTGAGAGATTGAGAGATTTATATTAGGTGATTATATATTAACAGTTTCTTACTTGATAGTTATTGTAATCATCTTCTTATTTAAATCATTGTAATCATCTTCTTAATAAAAAACATTCGATTGATTGTGGTTTATTTACTTTGTGTAACACTTTTATTTGATTTGTTCAATTTCCGCAGAAAGTGTATTCAACCCCCCCCCCCCCCTTCTACACACCTGTTGCTTGTTGTTATTCTCATACAAGGGACCAACATCATGTGCATGACCATCATCATTAGTATCATTACTAGAATCAGCACCACCATCACCTTCATCAAAATCCTCAGCATCAGGATTAACAGGCTCCTCTTGTGCTGGTTCATCAAACACATCTTCATTAAAGATCATTACTTGATCACCAGTATCCATCAACTCTTCATCAATCCTTTCTTCTTCAACCATGGCTTCATCTTGAGCATGAGTCACAGACTGTTCATAATGCTCAGTGATTATATCAGGAGACTCAGAATCATTAGCCACTTCAACATCAAGATTTTCAACAACTTCTTCTTCCACAACCTCATTCTCCTTAGCAGCAACATCAATCAGCTCTTGCATCTGTGCAGTTATAGCAAGACCTTGGACATCCCTTATCAAATGGAATATTTTCTGACCCATTTGAGGAATGATCATTGTGTGCAAGTGTACAGCTAACCCAGCATAGTGTTCCCACTGAATATTTCTAAGAGCAATCAGATTTAGATACCTGATGTAGGGAACATGGATTCTGGTTGACTACTTTGAAGTGCCCAGAGTAACTTTGTCCACCATTTCAGAGAATATGACTTGTACAAAGTCAATATTCCTCCCTGTAACCAGAGCATGAAGAACCATCAACTCAGACTGGTTCATTTGGTCATGGCTGCCAGACTTGTAACCAAAACATCTAATTATCACACTGGCCAAATACTTCCATGGGTGTCGTAGCACAGACAACTTATACTGACCATGAGAAACAGCTTCATTATAGCCAATCACAGGCAGAACCTCCAGAATTTGATCCATTGTTGCAAAAGGTTAAAATGGGGCCAAGTTGGGTATAGAGATTGCATGTCTGAGGGAATCTACAGTAATGGGAATGTTTATCGTATTGTTGAGGCATGAACAAGTGATAAATTGCTCGATAGGGTGGTACCTTACAGTATAACACATCTCTCCAACAATGTTAGGAAAGATGAAAAGAGGATGAGCAGAAAGACACGCAAACAGGGGGTGGGAAGTGATATAAGCCACCATAGGTTCATAACCCTGGTTTGCTTTGCTTGAAGGAATATTAGTGTTTATGAGGTAATTGTTGGGTCGAATGGTGACTTCTGAGTTGAGAGTAATGTTATCACCAGGAATAGCATGAGGAGTAGCAATAGGGTTGAAATTCACCATGATTGCAGGACGGAGATACTGTAAGCACTGTGAGAATAGGGTTTGTAATTTCGGGAAGAAGAAGAGTGTTTGGGAATTTTTTAAAGCTTAGAAAATGGAAAACCGCTCAAACATTATTTATATCTTCCTTGGAAACCTAAACTGTCACAAAAATATCTTTTTTTCAAAAAGTAACTGTCACGTCTGCAAAAAGGTAATAAACGGAGAAGCCAAGAAATACACAGACAACTAACGGACAATTAAATGAAATTAAATACTCCCTACGTATACATTAAATGCAAATAAGAAAATAAAAAAATATTTGTGTCGACACGAGTTTGACTCTGTGGTCCATCAGCTGAAGAAATGAAATGTATCAACAAAAGGAATTAAAGGTATCAGGTGATCAGTTAAGGAAGAGCAACAAGCATCAGCTGATGAATTTAGCTTAGCTTCTAGTCATCAGTTGAACGTTGATTAGCTGAGGGATTATATCAGTGGATGGGCATCAGCTGACAGAATTCCCTTAGCTGATTCAATATCAGTAAGAAAAAGAGAAGCTTAGATAAGTATGTCATGCAGCAAATAGACAAAAAAAATTATTTTCTCACACAAGCAAACTACCTAGGAAAGGAATATTTTACGAATTTAACATGCCAAGTTAGGATATTAGGAAGTTGAACTGAGACTCATCGAAAGGTTTTGTAAAAAGATAAGCTAATTGAAAATCAGTGCTAATGTAGTGCATGGATACTTTCTTTTTCTGCACATTATCTCTTAAAAAGTGATGTCTGATTTCAATGTCCTTTGTTTTGGAATGTAAAACTGGATTGTTAGAGATGGAAATGGCACTAGTGTTGTCACACAGGATTGGGGAGTTTTCAAACTCTATGTCATAATCAAGTAGTTGGTTTTGCAGCCACAGTAGTTGAGCACAGCAGCTTCCAGTAGCAATGTATTATGCTTCAGCTATAGATGTTGAAACAGAGTTCTGTTTCTTACTTGACCAGCTGACTAACCTTTCACCTAATAACTGACAACCACCACATGTACTCTTTCTGTCTAGTGTGAAACCTGCAAAATCAGAATCAGTGTATCCAGCTAACTCAAAATCGGAGTCTTTGGGGTACCAGAGACCTAGATTAGGAGTTCCTTTGAGATACCTGAAAATTCTTTTAACAGCAGCAAAGTCAGATTCTTTGGGATCTGCTTCATATCTAGCATAGAGACATGTTGAAAACATAATATCGGGTATGCTTGCTGTAAGGTATAAAAGTTACCCTATCATACATCTATAAGCTGTAATGTTAACTGATTTACCATCAGTGTCCTTTCCAAGCTTTAAGGCAGTAGACATGGGTGTTTTCATTGAAGAACAATTTTCAAACTCAAATTTCTTAAGTAAATCATTTACATACTTTGATTGATGAATAAAAATTCCATCTACCTCTTGTTTAATTTGAAGACCTAGAAAATAGTTGAGTTCACCCATCATACTCATCTGATAATTGTCAGACATGAGTTTAGAAAACTTTTTGCAAAGGTTAACATTTGTAGACCCAAATATTATGTCATCTACATATATCTGCACTAGGATAACATCACCCTTGAATTTTCTTATAAACAAAGTGCTATCTATGCTTCCTCTAGTAAATCCATTAGTAGTTAGAAAAGAAGAAAGAGTATCATACCAGGCTCTTGGAGCTTGCTTCAGACCATAAACTTGATCGTGTGAAATCTAGTTATATAATTTAAGTCCAAAATCACGTAAGTTTCACCACACACTACCAGCAAGTATGACTGGATCATGTAATAGTATAGCAAAGGTAAGTAATGGGTATCGTATCCACGGAGAGCAGTGCAATACCAAAGAGACTGATAAACTAATAGTTAACCTAAAGATAGGGGTTTCAGGTCTAAGAGGAGAAAAGAACTAGCCAGACTAAATAAAGAACAAATAACTAAACTAATGAAGCAAAACAACCAAATAAAGGACAAGTACTCACCTTAATGTCTCCCCCTAGTGTGATATATTTCAAGATCAATTTAATTGATTACCTGGATTGACTTAGCCATATTCCACTTCGTATTTCATACAAATATTGTGAGACGGATAAAGAATAACATCTTCTTATTGATCATCTAAATCCACACAACCTAGTGCATAATTCATCAAGCATATTAAACAAGTTTAATATAAACCGACCGTTTCCTCGATTGCAAAGCCCTAGATAATTAGGTTTAGGTTATGGAATCTGGATTCTGATTATTTTTCCTAGTAAACCCTTAAACGATTCATAGACAAACCATTTAAAGAGGAACATACATCATATAAACTTCCTATTTATACTCAATATGCACCATAAATCCAGAAACGAAGATGAAAACCATAAAAATCCAAACTTTAATTGAATAAACATGCAACTAGTATCAATCCATAAGTAAACAAGGAAATCAAAGCATATCCCAACTAGGGTTCAACCATAAGATGAATACATAAGAATATCAGCCCATATATAGTCTTAGAACAACATGATGTCCCAAGAAACACATGATTAATCAAGAAAAGAATGCAAATCTAGACAAACCGAATAAACTTTGATGAATCTTGATGTATGATCTTCAATCCTTTGCCTCCAATGGTGTTTTGATGCTCCAAAGGTGTTTAAATGTCGTGTCTTCTCATTTTAGTGGCGGCCAATGGGTATTTATATAGAAAAATAATTCAAAATTTGAATTTAATTGAAGATAAGGTCTGGCCGACATGGTCTCGCGGCGCGAAGAACATTGAGTCGCGGTGCGAGCATGAGTTTTCGAGAGATGGCAATCAAATTACAGTTTTAGCCCTCTGAATCTAGTTTCCGTGTCTACTTGAATCACCTAAATCCGAGTTCGTATGGCTGAGATATGATCAAAACGGTGGAGGTGTGTCGGAGTTGACAGCATTTCTCGTTTTCTTCATTTTAATCTCTTTTTCCGCCTTTTCTTCGAGTATTTCACCATATTTACCTGTCAACAGCTCAAAACATATATTAGTGTATATTTTTCTCATTTGCACATAAAATAGAGTGTAAAACTTATAATATTTACGGATGAAAACCTAGTTATATCCGGAAATATCACAATTCCCACACTGAATTTTGCTTCTCCTCAAGCAAATCATCAAATAGAAGTAAACCAACCTGGCTAGCCGAATTCCCCAACTTATTTACCACAAGTAAGATAGATCATCCCAAACTCACAAACTAGTTGGTACACACTCAATAATCGAAAACATGCAATGCCTCACATCCTCAGTAAGGAGTTCTCACAATCACTTAAGTGTTTAGGCTTCATATTTTGGGGTGAACACTCCTGATAGCTAACAAGCAACCAACTTGTATAGACTTGTATCCCATTCTAATCTCCATCACTAGAGTTGTCAACCATCAAGAGGGCTTTAGGGTTGTAACATTAGGCTAATGGTAATGGTTAGGAAAAGTGGAATTTAAGGTGACTAAGAGAGCAAAAATCTAAATTGTGCTGAAACAATGACTAACCACTCAAACTGGAGGGGTCAAACACGAATACTGAAACAAAAGAATGATATGAGCAATTTATTTTGTTGAACTTAAATCATTTAGGGCATAAGATATTCTATCACTTTTTTTCCATGCACCTTTATCATTTACAATCAAGACTTAAGCTAAGGCCAAAAGAAAGCTAAAAATGGAATCGGCTAAACAATGTGGCTAATAAATAAAATAGGCTAAGGCTTCAACATGGTGTCTAGGGTATCGAGTACTAAAAGCGAGTACTACGCTTTAAAGGGTACGGCAGATTAGAAAATCTAACAATAAGATATTCTAACGAAAAATAGGCTTAAAACTTGGCTAAAAACAAATGAAGGCCTCTACCAGTGCAATATTGATAAATACTCATTATAGTGATCTCAAAAAGTAATATGGTAACAAGTTCTACAGTCTATGCTTGCAGCTATCCTCACACAATCGAAAAATTTCTACTAAAATATCTACTATAAGGCTCAAAAGTCTCGATTATGGACATGGGTTAAGTGATGATCAACAGTGCAGTCTCAAATCTCATGTTACCAACAACTTATTTACTTGGGATAACCTATAAGAATGTGGATTTTAAGGTAAGGAAGAAAAATGCCCAAAAATCAGATTATAGTAACGAAAAATGCTCGAAGACAAGAAAGTTAAGTTTACTTAACCCCAGTTCACACACAATAAAGATTTGCATTGTCCCCAATGCACATAAGTAAGCAATAAAATGAACTAGGGTAAGAAACTTCCTGGGATTGCATATGTTGTGGAAGTGAAACGCGGCCTTTTCTGATCAGTCATCCATCGTTATTCATCAAAGTGCAAACGGCTGCCAACACTAACAAACAAATTACAAGCACGCAAGAACAGAAAGAAATAAAATAAAATAAATAAGAAATAAAATAAAGGCAAAAGTACAACTCACTCGACTGTTATCTAATAAGCACATACAGAATTAAAAACATCTATCTAAAATGGGACTCCAATTCCCACACAAAAGAATTGGAGTACTCTAACAAGACGAAGTAGAGATAGACAAAGAGAAAGAAGCAAACCTCCCAATTCCCACACAATAGAGTGAAAGTGTGAACTCTATTGTGTCCCATTTGCCAAATATATGACTAACAGCAAGAAAGTAAGTTCCAGGTGCATCATGGGTGGCCAAACATTTTCTGGAAAAAATTGATAGTCGAGGGGAAGCACTACACGGAAAACACACACACAAAAAAAGGAAAGCAAACAAACCAAACAAGGAAGGGAAACAAAGCAAACAACCTAACTCACTTTCGTAGGATTCACGGTTGCATTTAACTTATGCAACAAGCCTTTAAACCCCTCGGTAGCCCGAGAGGACGAGTTATAGTCTCGTGACGGTTTCTAGGCAACACACCCTCAAAGTTGGAACAGAAAGGAAACAAAATACAAAAAAAAGTAGAAAGAAAACATAAACTAAACACGGGTTGCCTCCCGAGAAGCGCTTGTTTTTGTCTGAGTCTCTAGCTTGACTCCGAATTTATTCACTGCGAATTTGAAAGAATGACCCCAAACTTGCAATCAAGTGCGGGTGGTAATATTTATACATACCAGGTGATTTATATTGATTACCGATTTGGAACACTGATGTGATCGTGTTCCGCTGAATCTTCCCGATCCCCTCAAACTTCTCTCCTGCATTCTGAAACATGGTTCCTCCCCTAGATTGTGAACTCGGTTGTAACTCAAGCATTGTTGGGAAGATGATCTCATTAGTTTAGATTTGATGAGACAAAGTTAAGTTTGCAAGATGTGTTCTACATATAACATAAACATAACTATGAAGCTTAGTCAGACTGAACACTTATAGAAGATTCAGACTGAGTATAAGCTGAGCATATGTTCGATCAGCTTAGACTATATCTTAGTAAGATTATCAATATGTTTGATAAGCTGTGTGTGTAAACTAAGATATACATATTGAGTTTCAGCTTGATAAGTTTCAAGCTGAGCGACTCAGCGTGAAGACTGAGTCAGCTCAATAGAGTTACTAAATATGTTTTAGTAAATTCTTTAGACTTCTAAGGATGAGTTAACAATTATACATGTTAGTTCATGTTTGTTTTCGAGTGTGTTCTCGAAGAACTCAGCTTGATGAGTTTCAAGCTGAGTAACTCAGCCTGACTAAAGAAGCCAGCTTAAAAGAATTTAAATGTGTTTTAAATTCTATTTTAACTCTCTTTATCTACTAAATGGATAAGAAGACTCCATAATCAAGATTGAAGATTGAATACTTAAAATAAGAAGAATCAAGATTCAAGATTCAATATTATAAATACTTATCTTTGAAAAATTTAGTGGATTATAAATACTTATCTCCTGATAAGTTTAGAGGTACTACTCAGGTACGACTACGACTCAAGATTACGACTAAGTGGTGCAGAGCCAAACATCACCTCACCGTATTTGTTACGATTCTTGAATCACTGTTTGTCAGTTCAACGTGATGAAGAAACTCACACATTGCCAAGTTGTTCATGTGTTCGAATAATCACATTAGTTGTGATATTGGTAAGTTATCAATCTGTGTAAATCCTGTTTAGAGAGTCGTCAGTAATTATAATCATAAGTTGATTATAGATAGCTAAGTCTGAGAGATTGAGAGATTTATATTTGGTGATTATATATCAAGAGTTACTTACTTGATAGTTATTGTAATAATCTTCTTATTTAAAGAATTGTAATCATCTTCTTAATAAAAAGCATTCGATTGATTGTGGTTTGATTTACTTTGTGTAACACTTTTATTTGATTTGTTCAATCTTCTTAATAAAAAGCTTGTTGTTAATCTCATACAAGGGACCAAAAACTGGTATCAGAGCAGGCTGAACGATTTCATAAGTTGAAAGTTCAAGATTCTGAGAAAGTTTACAATGTCTACAAGCAACAATTCTTCAAACTTTCCACAGATGTCTGCCAAAGGTTGTCCCATATTTGATGGTTCTGACTATCCTATGTGGAAGTTCAGAGCCATGCTATTCCTCAAGTCTATTGACATTCGTATGTTCGATGTCATTACAAAAGGACCAATCATCCCCAAGATTCCTGCTACTGTCAGTGATACGTCTCCTGGCACAACTGAAAAGGATACAAGAAATCCAATTGCATCTTGGACTGATGAAGATTGGAAACTCTTCAATCTGGATGATAAGGCTAAAAGTGTTCTAGCAAATGCCCTGACTAATGAAATATTGCATACTGTGACTGGGTGTGAAACTGCAAAAGATATCTAGGATACATTGAGTGTTACCTATGAGGGCACAGATTTGGTCAAGCAGCAGAAGAAGAATCATTTGAATAGATCCTACGAAAACTTCTTCTTAAAGAAGAATGAAACCTTGTCTGATTTGTTCACACGGTTTCACTGCTTGATAAATGACCTACTAAGTGTGGGTGTAAAGAAAGATGAAGATGAACTTGTGCTGAAATTTCTGGATGTGTTACCAGAGAGGTTTAAAGATGTAACTATAGCACTGAGGGCTGGAGGAACACTGCACGTGTACAACCTACAGTCTATATATGAGTTCTTGCTAAATCATAAACAGATCACTGAACACAAGAGAGCTTCTTAACAACAACTTAAGGAGTCTTTGGATAAGAATGAAGTTGCATTGGTTGCACAGAAAAAGAAGAAAAGTTCCAAGACACTAGTTGTTGAATCTGAGACTGAGTCAGAATATCAAGCTGACCACTCATACTCAGACTCAAGTGATACTGATGATGTTCAGAATCTCACTGAGCAAATGAGAATGTTAGCCAGACTTTTGAGAAGAGCTCAAAGGGGAAGAGGAAGATCTGACAGGGGCAAAGGGAAGAGTTCCTTTGATCCCAAGAATGTTGTGTGCTTCAACTGTTAGAAGAAGGGACATATTGCTGCTGAGTGCAGATAAAAGAAGGCAGAATCAACATCAGTTGTTGATAAGAATGCTTACAGAGCTGACAAATACAAGAAGAAATATACTTAGCTTAAGAAAGGAAAGCCAGAAGAGAAACCCAGTGCAAAAGGGTTATATGCTGAAACCTGGGATACTAAATCATCCACCTCATATGATGATGTATGTCTTATGGCTCAAGATGATGAAGAGTTAGAATTAGATGAGGTTGATTATGGTCAGTCCGAATCAATCTTTGAAGCTGACATGAAGGAAGCTGAGGAAAACAACAAGCTTAGTGATTGGGATACTGCTTCCATGTATAAGGTCAGTAATTTCTACTCTTACACTGATGAGGAAAAGGGTCTTTCTTTTGATTATCTGTTGAATGATTACAAGACCAGCCTTAAGTCTCAAAATGACCTCAAAGCTGAGATAGATAAACTGAAAGATGAGATTAAGGAAAATCAATCTCTCATCGATTATGGTAAGAAAGCACAATGTGATCTTGAAAGTCAAAGACACATTAACAAACTTCTGAGTGAAGAACTTCAGGAAGCTAAAGACAAAGCTGACCAGCTTCAGAAGGCCACTGAGTCTTGGTGTAAGTCATCAAAGCTTGCTGAAAAGTGCATAAACCAACAAATTCCTAAACAGGTAAAGGTTGTACTTGGAGGTGACTATCAAACAGCAGCTTATGTAGCTGATGATGAGATAGCAAGTACAGACTCTGAGGAGGATAGACTACTGATTGAGTCTCAGAAGTCAGCCTAAAAAAGGAAACATGGTCAACACCTTAAATACAATATGTGTGTAAAGGCTAAAGATCATGGAGAAGAGTGCTCAACATCCAAACAGCATTGTAAGTCTGTGCTGAAAGAAAGGCTTAATCCAAATCCTTTCAAAAGACAACATTCTCTATATGGGTCGGAGAGAAGTTACAAGAATAGGAAGACCACTGTAAGTCAGAGGTCAAATCACAACAATGGTAAGTCGAAAGTTGTAGATCTTGGTAAGTCCAAGAAGATCAATAGTGGTAAGTCCAAACCTGTTGAAACTGGTGAGTCCAGTCACCATGGTGTCAGGATCGGATATATATTATATCAAATAACAAGAACTAACTTTTAAATAATAAATCAGAGTAATATAAAAGTTAATCTTTAACTATGATCACAATCAATTAAGAAGTTGCGGAATCACACTTAATTGATTAAAGAAGGTTTAAACAAAGATTAATTCAATCAAACAGTAATTTTATTAACCAACCAGAATGATTGCAAAAGCAAATTTCACCCCCAATCTAACTTATTGTGTTAGACGAAGAACACAGACTGTTCTTAGGTTTCAACAAGAAACTTAGAGGCTAAACACTTTTAGAAAAAATAAATAACAATAAGAACAAATGCTTTTAATAATGAGATCAAATCGTCGTACTAAGTTAATCATCTAATGAAGTATATATAGACTCTTGATCCTCCTTGAATTGTTGACAGTTAGGTAATCTTCTATCTTCTGAGATAATCTTGATAATCTTCAAAGTATTTCGAGATATCTTCAAAGATAGGATTTTCCAAATATAGCTCAACAGAAACTGTTTAATGAACACAACAGTTCTTTAGTCTTCTAACAGTCTTCAGCTTCAAGGTCTTCAAACAGTTGTAGTAGTTTGTACTAACAGTTCTGAACTCTATATAACAGCTTTAAAGTTCACAGCAACTGTTGGTTACAACTGTCTTCACAATTTCAACTAACAGTTCCAAACTGTTTGTCAATATTCTTCTAACAGTTTTGAACTGTTTTTCACAAAGTCCATTAACAGTTTTAACTTTGCATCTTCAACAGTCTTAATGCCTTAGCTAATTTCCCAACAATCTCCCCTAACTTAAAGAATTGATCAAAATCTTTAAGTTCTTTCGATCATAGGGTTCAATCACAGACAAATTAAGCTTAAGAAAAGAACGAATTCCATGTATTTATGCAAAGTAAACTGTTAGTAATGAACTCTCCGCTTTTTGATTGGAACAGTTGAAGGAGGTTTAACAGCAGCTGTCAACTGTTGGAGCACTTGATCATGTAGCTTTATTACCTCATTAGCGTGCTTCAAACTGTTGGTCAAAACCTTGATTTGCTAGTCTTGTTGAAGAATCCTTTTGTTTTGTAAGGCAATCTTCTTTTTGAGTTGCATTTGTTGCTCTGATACCGCTTGTCAGGATCAGATATATATTATATCAAATAACAAGAACTAACTTTTAAATAATAAATCAGAGTAATATAAAAGTTAATCTTTAACTATGATCACAATCAATTAAGAAGTTGCGGAATCACACTTAATTGATTAAAGAAGGTTTTAAACAAAGATTAATTCAATCAAACAGTAGTTTTATTAACCAACCAGAATGATTACAAAAGCAAACTTCACCCCCAATCTAACTTATTGTGTTAGACGAAGAACACATACTGTTCTTAGGTTTCAACAAGAAACTTAGAGGCTAAACACTTTTAGAAAAAATAAATAACAATAAGAACAAATGCTTTTAATAATGAGATCAAATCGTCGTACTAAGTTAATCATCTAATGAAGTATATATAGACTCTTGATCCTCCTTGAATTGTTGACAGTTAGGTAATCTTCTATCTTCTGAGATAATCTTGATAATCTTCAAAGTATTTCGAGATATCTTCAAAGATAGGATTTTCCAAATATAGCTCAACAGAAACTGTTTAATGAACACAACAGTTCTTTAGTCTTCTAACAGTCTTCAGCTTCAAGGTCTTCAAACAGTTGTAGTAGTTTGTACTAACAGTTCTGAACTCTATATAACAGCTTTAAAGTTCACAGCAACTGTTGGTTACAACTGTCTTCACAATTTCAACTAACAGTTCCAAACTGTTTGTCAATATTCTTCTAACAGTTTTGAACTGTTTTTCACAAAGTCCATTAACAGTTTTAACTTTGCATCTTCAACAGTCTTAATGCCTTAGCTAATTTCCCAACACATGGGAAAGGTATGTCCAAAGTCATGGAAAAGAAGGTTGTTAGTCAAATTTTTAGGGATAACAAACAAAGAGCTGACAAAGGTAAGTCCAAAGTCAGTGATCATCAAGTAAATCAACTTGCAAAGAAAGTTGAAAAGTTATCCACCACATACAATCATAAGACTGAGAGTAAGTTCTCACAAGGATTGTTAGACTCTCTACCTCCTGTAATCATTGGAAGAAGGAGATGCTACAAGTTCAGAAGTAGAGGTCATGAGGCTAAGGACTGTGATGCAGAAATCTCAAGGCCTGAACAAGAACAAGCTGATCAGCCTACACAGGACTCAGCTCCTGCTCAAGCTGACCAGTCAGTTCAACCAGATAGAGATACTAAGTGCTCCTGAACCCACCAAGAAGTGGGTTCCCAACCAAAACTAATGTGTTTAGTTTTTATATCATGTGCAGGGTTCAAGTAAATGGTACTTGGATAGTGGATGCTCAAGGCACATGACTGGGTGGAAAGGACTTCTTAGTGATTTCCAAGAAGATGAAGGTCCTAAAGCAACATTTGGTGACAACTCCCATGGAAGAATTAAAGGCTATCGGAAGATGCAAGCTGGCAAGGTTACTTTCCAGAGGGTTGCATATGTCAAAGTCCTCAAACACAACCTGATTAGTATCCGTCAATTATGTGATGAAGATAATGTTGTTACTTTTAGGAAGAAAGCAGGAACAATTTATAATGCTAAGGGAAAGCCTGTATTAATAGCTAAAAGAGAAAGAGATGTGTATCTACTTGATTTAAATTCTTCTGATCCCTATAATGAAACCTGCTTGTATTCCCATACTGTTCCTAAACTGAGTTGGTTATGGCATAAACGTTTATCTCATCTAAACTTCAAATATATAGATATGCTATCCAATAAAGAGTTAGTCTCTGGATTACCAAAGATCACATTTGTCAAAGACAAATTGTGCTCAGCTTGTGAACAAGGGAAGATTCATAAAGGGTCCTTTAAATCAAAGCAAAATATTTCAATAACAGACCCATTGCATATGTTGCACATGGATCTGTTTGGACACATAAGTACTCCAAGCCTAGGTGGCAAGAAGTACACACTGGTGATAGTAGATGAGTTCTCACGATTCACCTGGGTAATATTCCTTAAAGCCAAAAGTGAGGCTGCCCTGGAGATAATCAATTTTATCAAACAGGAAGAGTTGCAGAAAGGTTTGTCTGTAAGGCAACGTAGAAGTGATCATGGGACTGAGTTCAGAAACTCAACTCTTGAAAACTTCTGTTAACAAAAAGGAATATTACAAAATTTCTCATCTGTCAGAACCCCACAACAAAACGGGGTTGCTGAAAGGAGAAATATAACCTTGATTGAGGCTGCTAGAACAATGCTATGTGAGGCAGGATTGAAACTCTATTTCTAAGATAAAGCTGTCAGTACAGCCTGTTATACTCAGAATAGATCAATCATTGTCAAAGGACATGGAAAGACATCATATGAGATGTATAAGTCTAGAAAACTTAATATAGGTTATTTCCATATCTTTGGTTCAAAGTGCTATGTGCTGAATCAAAGAGATCAACTTCATAAGTTGGAACCTAAAGCTGATCTTGGAATATTCGTTGGTTATTCCTCAGTCTCCAAGTCTTATAGGATATATAATACAAGGAGAGAGGCCACAGAAGAGTCAATTCATGTCTATTTTGATGAAGACTGTTTTGATCGAGCTGATAAGAGTCATGCTGACTTGGTCAGTCTGAGTGAGCTTGAAAGGCCTAAGGAAACCAACTTATCAAATCCTATGTATGTCATAGGAGATGATAGTGATGATGATGTGTGTTCATCAAAGAAATCATCACAAACTCCAAGGGATTCTCAAGCTGAGAAGAATGATGAGTTCATCAATCCCTTTGGAGCTGAAGTCACTCAGACTGAGAATCTCAGTGATCATCAGTTTGTTGACAATGTTGCTGTTGAGACTGAGGATGTGTGTTCACCTCAGAGTTCTCAACATCACTCAGATTCAGAACCAGACTCTCCAACTACAACATTCAAATTTCTTAAAGATCATCCTCAAGATCAATTTATTGGAAATGTCCAAGAAAAGGTCATGACTAGATCTAAGGCTACAGCTAACTATGCTGCTCACTTTAGCTTCCAATCTCAAATGGAACCAAAGAAGACTGAAGAAGCCTTAGAAGATAAGGATTGGATTGATGCTATGCAAGAGGAACTGAATGAATTTGAGAGAAACAAAGTATGGAAACTTGTCCCTGCCCCCAAAAATCATTCTATTATAGGCACTAAGTGGGTCTATAGAAATAAAATGGACAAGGATGGAGTGATAGTTAGGAACAAAGCCAGGCTGGTAGCACAAGGGTATAAGCAAGAGGAAGGAATTGATTATGATGAGACCTTTGCCCATGTTGCTAGAATTGAAGCCATAAGGCTGTTCCTGGCTTATGCAGCATATAAAGACTTCAAAGTCTATCAAATGGATGTGAAGAGTGATTTCCTCAATGGAACACTTCCAGGAGGAAGTCTATGTGAAACAACCTCATGGCTTTGTAAGTTCAAAGTTTCCACATCATGTCTATAAGTTGGACAAGGCTTTGTATGGTCTTAAACAAGCTCCAAGAGCTTGGTATGATACTCTGTCCACTTATCTACTATCAATGGATTTCACCAGAGGTAGTATAGATAAGACACTCTTTATGAAAAAGAGTAAAGGACATGTGATTCTAGTATAAATCTATGTGTATGACATTATCTTTGGGTCTACCAATGAATCTCTGTCTGAGTGGTTCTCCAAAATAATGTCACAAAAGTACAAGATGAGTATGATGGGTGAGATGACATATTTCCTAGGCCTGCAAATACAACAAAATCCTGATGGAATTTTCATCAATCAAAGCAAGTATGTTCTTGATTTGATAAAGAAATTTAGTTTTGATTCTAGTTCAACCATGAAAACACCCATGTCACCAACTATCAAGCTGAGTAAAGACTCAGATGGTAAGTCTATGTGTCAGTCTACCTATAGAGGAATGATAGGTTCATTACTCTATTTGACAGCTAGTAGACCTGATATTATGTTTGCCACATGTGTTTGTGTACGATATCAGGCAGATCCTAAAGAATCTCATCTTCAAGCTGTGAAAAGGATCTTTAGGTACCTTAAAGGTACACTAAATCTAGGTCTTTGGTATCCAAAAGACTCTGGATTTGAATTAGTTGGTTTTCTGATGCTGACTATGCTGGGTGCAAGTTGGATAGAAAATCAACAACTGGAGGGTGTCAATTGCTTGGAGGGAAGCTAGTAAGCTGGACTAGTAAGAAACAGAACTCAGTGGCTACTTCACCAACTGAAGCTAAATATGTTGCAGCATGAAGCTGTTGTGCTCAAATCCTGTGGATGCAGCATCAGCTTCAAGAGTTTGGCATGAGTTTCAAGAAAACTGCTATCTTCTGTGATAACCAAAGTGAAATAGCCATCACTTACAATCCATTCTTCCACTCAAGAACCAAGCACATTGAAATTAGACATCACTTCATAAGAGACATTGTGGAAAAAGGTAAAGTTGAAATAAAATTTATCTCCACTGATGACCAATTAGCAGATATCTTTACTAAACACCTTGATGAAAAGAGGTTTATGTATCTGCTAAGTGAATTGGGTATGCTCAACCCCTAGCTAAGTGTCTAGAATATGAGTTTTTCAGTTTGACAAAGACTAAGTGTCTTAAGCTGAGTGCACAGTTTATAAATAAGTTTTCATAAACTGTAAAACAAGTCAAGCTGAATGATGAGTTCACATGTTTGGTCAGTTCCAAACTTTCTTTAACTACTCAGTGTAGTTAAAATGTACGTTTGAGTCAGTTTCAAACGTAAATGACTATGTGTCGTTGAGTCTGAGCTATGTGCTTAACTCAAGCTGTGTGATTGGTTCACACGTTTGGTAAGTTCCGAACATGTTTTAAACTACTCAATGTAGTTAAAAATACGTTTGAGTCAGTCTCAAACATATATGACTAAGTGTCACTTATTTTTAGCTGAGTGCTCGAAGTCGAGATGAGTGCTCAAACTCAAGCTGGGTACCAATCTCAAGCTGTGTGCTTAAACTCAAGTTGAGTACTAACTCAAGCTGAGTGATCAACTCAAGCTGAGTGCTTGAATCAAGCTGTGTGCTTGACATAGACTGAGTAATACGTTTACTTAGTTTGGTGTGTCCAACCTATGATTTAATTACTAAGTGTTATTAATTCATCTGTCAAAGCGTATTTGCATTAGTTTCAAATCGCATCGTATATCAATTGTGGATTGGTATACTTTACCAGTGTTTATAATATTATTATGCGTTAATCATATTATATTACACTTGTATCCGTTGGAAGATGATGTGTTTCTACCCTCTCACTGTTACATCAAGCCGTAATTTTTTTTACGGTGTAACGGATAAAAGGGACTTCAACGGTAACTTTTCTCTCTCCTTAGAAGATATATACCGATCATAACCGGTTTAGAGAAGTTTACGCTTACAATTCTGACTTCTCAACTTCCATAATACCTTTCACAAACACCTCAATTGCTTAGTTCATTCATCCGTTCAAACCCTAACTTGCTAAGTGCAATTTCTATACCGCTCAGTGCGAAATTAAATTTACTCAGTGTAATTAATCCAACATGGACGGAATAACATTAATTCTCAGTGAACAGATGATTCGAGGTGCTCAGTTCAAGAACAATGGAGTGCCATTGCTGAAAGTCAACAATCAAAGGGCCTGTCTTGCAATTCCTCCAAGGAAACAAGGCAGAGGATATGAAGCCTGGGTGGTTTACATTCATAAATTCCCCCTGGCATTCGCCTTCTGTGGCACACCTCTCCATATTGTTCCTCCACATCTACTGGAGTTCTGATATACATGCACGTATGATCAGAATAGGGGAGAGATTACGGGAACTGTTCTTAATGGCAATAGAATAGTAGTCCTATCCGTGCAGCGGCTAAGGGATGTTCTTCGACTCCCTCATTCTGATGAGTTCGAGCCAGCTGTCACAAGGCAAGTGGCTAGGGTTGTCCTACCTAGATTGGGTCACCCGCATACAGAGGGTGTAATCAAGAAAGCCACTTTTCCAACCAGCTTGGGCTTCAAGGTTTCAACAATGATTCGGTCACTAGGAACTAAGGTTGGAGGATTGGACCAAGTTAATGAGTTCGAGATGCAACTGCTATACAATATCTTCTTTGCTCGGAACTTAGACTATGCACAGCTCATCTTCAATGAGCTTAGGATCCAAGTGATGAAGACCACAAGGGATCTTCATGTACCGTTCATAAGGTACCTGTCCTTGGCATTTAAAGCCGAGCTAGGGACAACACTCTATGAAGCTGATAAGGATGTGTTCCTGTTTCCTACACTCAGCCCAAAGATGTTCAACAATGACATATTCCCGGAGCAAGAGAGTCTGAGTTAGCCCATGCTACTAATAGCTGAGGGAGCTTCAACAGCAAGTGGAAAAGAGGAATCAAATCAAGGGGGAGCTTCCCAAGCTGACACGGAAGTTCAAGCTGAGCACACTTCTCAAGCTGAACCAGCACATTCTAAAGCTGCTTCTGGTAAGACATCTCCACTTTCTCTTTCTTCTCATTTTTCTCCATCCACTTTTGAAGATAAAATTGCAGTAAACCTAACTCAGTCTAACCCATCTCCTCCACCTTCATTCCATATAAATTCCCACTCTGAAGCCACCCCTAGCTTGCCCACTGCTGCTAGGGAGAATATCCGACCCTATACATGTAAAACTGCCATATGTGGTGCCACTCTTAAAGGCATCACTGGAGCTGAGATCACATTGATCCCTCCATCGGTAGGAGTTGAGGGGGAGACGCCTACTCTTAAGGTGTCAACCTTGAAGCTCATTTTAACCCAACAGCCTTACCCGTGTGTGGTGTCTACTCAGCCCACACTCTCCAGTGCCATGGGAGAGCCTACTACTATGCCTAAGGAGACACACTTAGGCAACATTGAATATATGACCAATCCCCAGGGTCAATCACCCCCCTCTAAACCAATCAGCCAACCACCAACCTATACACTTTACTTTTCGAGCCCAATTACATCTCTTCACTTGTCACACCCTATTGCACGACCTATAAATGTTTCATCTTCAAACCAAGGTGATTCACAGGGTCCAAACTCTGGTGCAGATGAATTTGAAGGTAAACACCAACCTTTGGATGATGCACCCAAAGACTCTCCTCACATTGATACTGCCTCCTCTGGCATCTAGCAGCTGAAATAGTATGTTGCTGCTCAGTTTGGTTTGTTCCATCTCAAGCAGAAGAAGCACAAACGTAAAATCTATCAAAGGCTTGAGAAGCTGACCATGGATGTTAAAGAGATTGCCTTTGCAGTTGCTGCACTCCAACAACAAAACACTTCAACCCCTGTTGATGATGACAAAAAGGGGGAGAAGGTTCAAGCTGATAATGAAGCAGAGCTAGTTCGAGCTGAAGCTGAAGCTCTACTAGTACTAGCTAAAGGAGCAGAGAGGAATACTCAGACTGAGGGGGAGTTAG
Source organism: Pulicaria dysenterica (assembly GCA_947179395.2). Classification (NCBI taxonomy): domain Eukaryota; kingdom Viridiplantae; phylum Streptophyta; class Magnoliopsida; order Asterales; family Asteraceae; genus Pulicaria; species Pulicaria dysenterica. The sequence continues at coordinate 28,332,629 of OX359293.1, forward strand.
AAATAAACAAAGAAGATGAACCTACAGACAAGAAACAAAAATTATCAGAATCTGAATCTGAGGCGGAAGAGGTTTCTGAGACTGAGCTGGAAACAGAAGAGGATAAAGCCACAAGGCTTATGATTGAAATGCTCGAACAGGAGGAAGCCAATGAGTTAGGTATTTCTAGAAGGATGTAAAAGACCAAGAAAAGGAAAAAGAAAGAAAAGGTTTGGCATAAGCTGAAGCTACATACACTTGTCCAAGACCTGATCTAATCCCATACTCAGATGCAGAACTGCAGGAGTGTTACTTCAGAAGAAGCTTCAACGAAGAGATCAGAGGAATGACTCTGAGCAGAGTAAATGGAGGTGTCATTCTCACTTTTGAGTTTAGTGACAAATCCACAGTGGGAATGGACCTGAGATACGTTCACAGGATGGGATACATTGAATGGCCAAGAATAATGATGATGCTCAGGAAGTTCAAAAGGAGTCAAATCAAACAAGAAATTCTATCTGAGGTCTCAAAGTTGATGGCTCGAGCTGAAGAACTGAGGTATGTTCCAGTTCCTAGTCTGCAGTGGGAAAATCTGTTCAGAATGCTTGAGGGTGTAGAATTCAACGAAAATCAAAGTGTCAACGCAGGTATTCAAGGCTTTATGTTGAAGGATCAGGCACGCAATCCTAGTTTTATCAAACTAAATGAAGTATGTTATCTGAAAGCTGAGGATGCCTTGAGAATTAGAAAGTGTTGTCGTGATGATGATTTGAATCAACTAATTAAATATAGGCTGAACAAGATCATCAGGGTACAACAGAAGGAACTCAGAGGGAATAAAGAAGCTGAAAGACTGTTAGATGAGATGAACAAGGAGATCAACATCTGGGAGCTTCTACATCCTGAGTTCATAAGATAAAATCCTCAATAGATTAGTTCTATTGTAGATTAGATTAGTTCTAATTTTTGTAAGCACTATGTGTGCATGATCTATGTGATCAACATTTTTTATTATGATAAGTTCAAATTAATACAAGTATAAAGTTTGATATGTTCAACTGTGTTGTGATGTGTTCATATGTATAAGTCTGATAAGTTCAGCTTAAATGAATAACTGATTAGTTCTTATTCATTAATGTAATTAGTTTGTGTGTTCAACTAAAAGTTGGTATGTTCCACTTAAATTTGATAAGTTCAATTAATATTGATATGTTCAATTAATATTGATATGTTCAAATTAAAAATCTTGATAAGTTTAAGATTTAAAACATAATTCTGTTAAACAAACTTAATAACTGTTTGATGGTTTTGTCATCATCAAATAGGGGGAGTTTGTTGGGAAGATGATCTCATTAGTTTAGATTTGATGAGAAAAAGTTAAGTTTGCAAGATGTGTTCTACATATAACTTAAACAGATTTATGAAGCTTAGTCAGACTGAACACTTATAGTGATTCAGACTGAGTATAAGCTGAGCATATGTTCGATCAGCTTAGACTATATCTTAGTAAGATTATCAATATGTTTGATAAGCTGTGTGCGTAAACTAACATATACATATTGAGTTTCAGCTTGATAAGTTTGAAGCTGAGCCACACAGCGTGAAGACTTAGTCAGCTCAATAGAGTTACTAAATATGTTTTAGTAAATTCTTTAGACTTCTAAGGATGAGTTAACAATTATACATGTTAGTTCATGTTTGTTTTCGAGTGTGTTCTCGAAGAACTCAGCTTGATGAGTTTCAAGGTGAGTAACTCAGCCTGACTAAAGAAGTCAGCTTAAAAAATTTAAATGTGTTTTATATTCTGTTTTAACTCTCTATATCTACGGAATGGATAAGAAGACTCCAGAATCAAGATTGAAGATTGAAGACTCAAGATAAGAAGATTGAAGATTGAAGATTCAAGATTCCGAGTTATCCGATAGTTAGTTAGCAAATTAGGATTAGTCCAGTTTGTTAGGAACTGTAGCAACAGGATTATAAATACTTATCTCCTGATAAGTTTAGAGGTACGACTCAAGTACGACTATGACTCAATATTACGACTAAGTGTTGCAGAGCCAAACCTCACCTCACCGTATGTGTTACGATTCTTGAATCACTGTTTGTCAGTTCAACGTGATCAAGAAACTCACAGATTGCCAAGTTGTTCATGTGTTCGAATAATCACATTAGTTGTGATATTGGTAAGTTATCAATCTGTGTAAATCCTGTATAGAGAGTCGTCAGTATCTATAATCATAAGTTGATTATAGATACCTAAGTTTCAGAGATTGAGAGATTTATATTAGGTGATTATATATCAAGAGTTGCTTACTTGATAGTTATTGTAATCATCTTCTTATTTAAAGCATTGTAATCTTCTTCTTAATAAAAAGCATTCGATTGATTCTGGTTTGATTTACTTTGTGTAACACTTTTATTTGATTTGTTCAATTTCCGCAGAAAGTGTATTCAACCCCCCTTCTACACATCTATTGCTTGTTGTTATTCTCATAAAAGGGACCAACAAGCATAGACTCTAACCGGCTCCCAATGCCCTCCTTACTACCTGCCTGATCATTCTCGCAACACGACAGGTTCCAAAGGGTCCCTGGTATCGGAGGAAGTCCATACCTTAACTCCAATTCCTCAATAGATTCCGTGGTTACCTCCTCAGTTGGTTTTTCAGTTTCCTCCCCCAATATTAGAAATTCTAGATAATTCAGGATTTCATCTGCGTAATTTTCTACATCTTCTCTTTGAAGAAAGGAGGGTCCCTAGAACGGTTTTTGGTTCTAAACCTAATGTGGGTGTCAGCTGGACGAGGGTCGATTGTTTATCCTCTGAACGTTCTTCTGGTTCCTCAAGCAGGTCAGCAAGGCCCTCTAGAAAATCTCAATCACATTCAGCATCTTCTTTCGACTCAACCTCCGCGTAAGGCTCAAAATGTAAACTCTCATTGGAATCAGAGTCCTCAAAGTAGTATGGTTCAGGAAAAAGTTGTGGCTCATCGGGTGTATCAATCGGGTAGTTATCCTCTTTCGCAATGAAGTGGAAGTCATCCCGTTCTATGCCATCGCCGTAGAATTCGTTCAACAAATCTTTCAGGAAAAAATCCCTACAAATCGTTGGATCCTCGAAGTGGTTCATAATCGCAGATGAGGCATCAAAGGACACAAAGAGAAGCGAGCAGAACTACTAATGAAAAACTGAAAAAAATAACTTTCTGAGATACAAGGCCCTAAAAAGGGTCGACTAACTACTGGTCTACTAAACTCCTGGCTTGTTACCGTTCCCCGGAAGCGGCGCCAAAAACTTGATCGTGTGAAATCTATTTATAAATTTATGTCAAATATCACCTAAGTTTTACCACACACTACCATCAAGTATGACTGGATCATGCAATAGCATAGCAAAGTTAAGTAATGGGTATCGTATCCACGGAGAACAGTGCAACACCAAGAAGAATGATAAACTAATAGTTAACCTAAAGATGGTGGTTTCAGGTCTAAGAGGAGGAAAGAACTAGCAAGACTAAATAAATATAAAATAACTAAACTAATGAAGCAAAACAACCAAATAAAGGACAAGTACTCACCTTAATGTCTCCCCCTAGTGTGATATATTTTAAGATCTGTTTAATTGATTACCTAGATTGACTTAGCCATATTCCACTTCCTATTTCATACAACGATTGTGAGACGGATAAAGAATAATAACTTCTATTGATCATCTAAATCCACACAACCTAGTGCATAATTCATCAAGCATATTAAACAAGTTTAATATAAACAAACCGTTTCCTCGATTGCAAAGCCCTAGATAATTAGGTTTAGGTTATGGAATCTGGATTTTGATTACTTTTAGTAGTAAACCCTTAAACGATTCATAGACAACCCATTTAAATAGGAACATACATCATATAAACCTCCTATTTATGCTCAATATGAACCATAAATCCAGAAACAAAGATGAAAACCATCAAAATCCAAACTTTAATTGAATAAACATGCAACTAGTATCAATCCATAAGTAAACAAGAAAATCAAACCATATCCTAACTAGGGTTCAATCATAAGATAAATACATAAGAAGATCAGCCTATAAATAGGCTTAGAACAACAAGAAGTCCCAAGAAACACATGATTAATCAATAAAAGAATGCAAATCTAGACAAACCGAATAAACTTTTATGAATCTTGATGTATGATCTTCAATCTTTGGCCTCCAATGGTGTTTTCATGCTCCAAAAGTGTTTAAAAGTCATGTCTCCTCGTTCTAGGGCCGGCCAATGGGTATTTATATTAAAAAACAATTCAAAATTTGAATTTAATTGAAGATAAGGTCTGGCCGAAATGGTCTCGCGGCGTGGAGAACATTGGGTCGGGGCATTTTCGAGAGGTGGCCATCACAATAAGGTTGTATCCCTCTGAGTCTAGTTTCCGTGTCCGCTTGAATCACCTCAATCCGATTTCGTATGACTAAGATATGATCAAAACAGTGGAGGTGTGTCGGAGTTGACCGCATTTCTCATTTTCTTCATTTTAAGCTCTTTTTCCGTCCTTCCTTCGAGTATTCCACCATATTTACCTGTAAACATTCCAAAACATATATTAGTGTATATTTTTTTCATTTGCACATAAAATAGAGTGTAAAACTTATAATATTTACGGATGAAAACCTAGTTAAATCCGGAAATATCACCATACAAGGCTTTGTTCAAGAAGTATACAAGGTCTGGCTTGCTAGCATCCTCAAAACCAGGAGGTTGTTTGACATACACCTCTTCCTTTAAATCACAATTGAGGATAGCACTCTTAACATTCATTTGGAAAACTTTGAAGTCCTTGAAGGCAGCATATGCAAGAAACAACCTTATAGCTTCAAGTCTTGCAACAGGGGCAAAAGTTTCATCAAAATCAATTCCTTCTTCTTGACAGTACCCCTAAGCAACTAGCTTTGCTTTGTTTTTGATGATCAACCCTTGTTCATCCATTTTGTTTCTGAACACCCACTTAGTACCAATGATGGATTTGTCCTTTGGTCTTGACACCAAAGTCCATACATTGTTTTTAGTTAATTCAGCAAATTCTTCTTGAACGGCATTTATCCAGTGGGGATCACTTAGAGCTTCATCTACCTTCTTTGGTTCAATTATAGAAACAAAACCTGTGTACAAACATAAATTAAACGCCTTTGATCTTGTTAGTACAGGAGCTTCTATGTTACCTATGACCTGATGTTTAGGATGGTCTTTGAGGTCCTTGTAGGTATTTTGGATTATGAGAGTGTTTTGATTACTTTGGATTTGGGGAGTTGAAATTCCTTGGTTTGGATCAGCTGATGATATTTCTGGTTGATCAGCTGATAGAATTTCATGGTTACAATATGAAGAAACTTCTATTGAAGAAAAATGTTTGATATGGAATTAGAATCTAGTGATGTTGAGTCATGATTCACATCATTCAGTAAAAGCGTGGGTTGATTTAGGATAGGATGTGCAATAGTTTCTTGTAAGACTCTCATACGGGTCGTGAAGCCCACTGCCCTCACGTTTGACTCAACGACTCTCATACGGCTCGTGGAGTCTTCACGGGTCGTGAGAGCTCGTGAAGGGGTCGTAGAGGATGACGCCCTCACGAGTCACTCGAAGCGGCACGGGCCGTGAAGCACTATGTCCGGTCGTGGCGTATTTTTGTCTTCACGGGCCGTGAGAGGCCGTGAAGGCATGTCTACATGAAAATATTATTTCTGATTGTGCCATTTTGTGGTCCAATGGGAAAGCACTTCTAATCCAGCCTTATGGATTTGTTTAGGGTCTGGAACAGTAGGATGAGTACATGCAAGACTCTTTAACTCTCTCTCTAATTCTCTCCTGGTGCCTCATGAAGAATACACACACTAAGTTCTTGTTACTTGAGTGGTGTGAGGGTTTTGGGTGCAAGAGGAGAAGCTTGTGGGCTAATCCAGAAGATGGAATTATTGTGGATGTCCATTTAATGGATTGCTAGCACTTTGGGATCAAGAAATCTTGGTGTTGATCATGCAATAGAGGAGATACACTTGGATCTCTTCTTTGTCCCGGTTTGAGTTTGCTACAGCCGATTTTGAGCCTGCTAAAGGAGGTATATATTTCTGTCCTCTTTGTTTCCTTTAAGTTGCAATTGTGTTTTGTAGAAATTATCACTTTGGAACATGTTATGGACCCGATTGTGTTCGGTTTTTAAACTTTTGATATTGCTTCCACTGTGGTCTGCTCCATACCGTGTTCCTACAGTGGTATCAGAGCCAATTCTACAGTGGTATCAGTATCGTGAAGATTTTTCTTCACGGTCGTGAAGGCTCACGACCAGATACGTGGGGTGTTGGTCGTGAAGGTTTTTCACTGTGTCAGAGTCGTGGAGCTCATGGGCTTCACGGGCCGTGAGAGGCCGTGAAGGCTCCTGGGCCGTGAAGGATGTCGTGAACAGTGTTTTAGTCCATTTTGAAAAAGAAAATAATTTTTCGGTTTTAGCCTCCTCTTGATTCTGTTTTTCCAGAATCCGTCCAAAGTTATTTGGACTTGAAAAGCCCCATAATATCCTAACTCGCATATTTATATGTATCGGGAGGTTTTGGCATGATAACGAGCACGTGCATTTACTTGTGTTTTGTATGCATGAATATGGATTTTCAAAGTGTTTGGAATTCCTAATGCATACGTACAAGATTTGTTTACTTGTGCCTTGAGTGTTTTAGGTTGTTTAAGCACAAATCTGGTTGGGATATTTCTACACGGTTTTGTTGTGGCACACCGTGTTGTTGTTTGTGGTTGTTGTTTGATCCGGTAATGCCTTGCCCATTAGACCTATGTGTTGGTTGTTTGGTTGTATTTGATTATTCATTCATTTGGTGGTTTGTACCACAATTGGTTTGTAATAATTAAATTTATTTGGTCTTGTATTTTGTACTTGATTTTGGCTTGCATGCCGATTGCTATTCTCTGTAGTTGTTAGATTAGCTTAGATTAGCATTTCGCGGCTTGCACGCCGTTTCGTTTCAAATATTTTGTATGTATTTGTAAAAGAAGACCGAAGACAACCATCGAGAGTCGTGGAGGAGACGTCTCGGCTATGTTGGATCCGGAGGTTCATTGGAGATGACGGATTCAGTGGGAGCACTTCCATCTGGGCCAAGTGGTTGTGTCCTTAATTTGGCCTTGCTTTCCTTGTTTGGCTCACGGGGAAAGCGCATAGGGTTTAGGGGCATGTTACCGGATATTTCTTGTGCGTGGTTGTTGTTTTGTTTATTTTCTTGCGTGGTTGTTTAGTTCCTCGCTCTCTTGAAAATTTTTCAAAATAATAAAACTAAGAGTTTTGAATTGGTTTACAAACCTCGCGCGCCATAAGACCACTTGAAAAACTAAAACCCGTTTTTCTCAAATGTAAATCACTCGCCTCCCGTAAGATGACACCACCCGAATCTAGTGAAACAAGATCGGTCGTCGAGCTCTAGCCTAGGTCGGTTTTGCGTAACTGTGTGGAAGGTGCGTGTGGTAACTCGTAAGGGTCGGTTGTCGAGCTTTAGCCGAGCCGGTCATTGGGCTAGAGTACCACCATGTACCTTGAAGGTCGATTTACAATTCCAAGACTTAATACGGCATGGTAGTTGTCGAGCTCTAGCCGAGCTATCAAAGCGGAATAATGAGGAATAGGTGAGGGAAGGGATCAAACATGCCAAACGGGTGCTATGAGTACCTAGGATCCCGCAAGTGTCTAAGAGTTGTAATCTCGGATTGCAATTGGTAAAGCGTTTACCGGCCTAAATAGCTCCATGAAGTGATCCGCGGCAAACCCGTCATGGATTGTGGTGAAATAAGGTTCTTAGCCCTTGTTAAGATAATTTGGTTTTCTTAATCAGCTGGGTAATTATTTTAACGAGGATTATATCGAAACTAACTAAAACGTGTACTCTTTTATAGATGGCAAACATTAACGACACCACACCAAACTTTAAACTTCCATTATTCCTAGAAAGGGAGAGATTCATAGGAGTGAACTTCGATGACTGGTATCGTGTATTGAGGATTGTCCTCCGTCACGAGTCAAAGTTGCACATCCTTGAGGAACCCTTTCCGGAGCCACCTGCTACCAACGCGAACTAGGCAACTCGATACGCTTTTGAGAAGCGTGTTAGAGATACACATGATATTTATTGTCTCATGTTATCGACTATGAGCTTTGAGTTGCGTGAGCAGCTTGAGCAATTGAGTGTGTATCACATGATAAACCGCTAAAGGACATGTTCCCACAATAGGTTAGACAAGAATGGTTTGAGTGTACAAAGGCTTTGGTCGGTTATAGGATGCAGGAAGGTGAGGATGTAAATGTCCATTTCCTTATGATGAAAGGATACATGGACCAATTGGAGAGACTTGGACTTCCAATAGGGAGGGAGATTGCGGTGGATATGATCCTCCAGTCCCTGCCCGCGTCTTATGAGAAGTTTGTCAAGAACTAAGACAATTTGGATAAATTCTTGATCGAACTTCAAGACACCCTGAAGGCTGTTCAGTCTTACATGGTTGAGAAGGATCGTGCCTCGTCCACATCCACTATGGCTACTAGGGAAACAAGTAAGCAAGAAGGAGAAACTGACCTCAAAAGGAAAGTCTTGTATGACTGGGCCATCCGTAAAAGTGGAGTCAGAGGAGAATGAGATTGTGCCTCAAGATGATGTTCCACATGGGGTAGTTTGCTACTTTTGCGAAGAAATTGGAAATTGGCGCCGTCACGCCTGCCCTAAGTGCCTGGAAGAGCTAAGCATCCTAAAGCGGAAGAACGTTAGCTCATAGACTTCAGGTACATTCATGATCAAACTCCATTAATCTTCTACTTCTAAAGACTGGGTTTTTGAGCGCTACTCAAAACGCTCACGTTTGTCACAAACTTGTTTGTTGCAAAGTGCAGGTGTTTATCAGGAGTAGGTAATGGATGCATGGAGAGCTAGACCTTAGAGAGGGAAACATGGTGGTTGTCCCTAACTAAAAGGATTGGAAGAAGAGTCTTGCCATTCCATCCAGCTATACTATTACTTCATTTAGATCTTTGTCTTACACCCCATTGTATCTTTTATGCCTTTGATATTACTTTGAATTATGTTATTGTGGGTTTCGAGATTTATTGCAAAGTTTATTCATGTCTAGGCATTTATAATAAGCTTTTTCTTAAGGAAGTAATGAAATGATTATGAATGATTATTGAATTGTTATCCGTATGAAATATTTTATTTAACCATATAGACAAGACTAACATCACCAAGATCCATGAGAATAGGAACTTGGATGCTTTTGACTTTGAGTCAATTGGTGATAAGGCTAAATAACTAAGAAATCCTTCACTAGTTAATGTGAGAGGAATAAAAGCTTGTTGGATTTAAGTTTGCACGTTGGTGTAAAGACCGTTCAAGCAAAATCCGAAGGATTAACTATATATGATCTGTTACCTTTACCGATGATGGTAGAAGGAATGGGTAAGTCTAATTTATTAGACGAGTGTCTGAAACCTGTGAGGTGTTCAAGACTCACCCTTAACATTTAAATAATATAGAGGGCAAAAAGGAATAAAGATGCTCAAATCTTATGAGATGTTGAGCATTTACATTCTAAATTTCTAAACCATCATAAGAATTGTGACGTTGACTCATAATTCACTTCTCCTAGGATACATGTTTTTACATGGATCTCTGAGTGGAGGAATGGAACATATTGGTTATGGTTCCGACTTGATGGATTAAACTTAAGTAACCTGCTGGATAGGTGTACTTGAGAAGTGACGGGCAATGTTCTTGTTTTAAATCAACAAAGATGGTCGAATTATCATCTTAAGAGATTTGACTAGAAAGAGTTCTTTGCTTGTCTATCTCATAGATCAGAGTTATCCAGTCTACATTTAGTGGGAGATGGATGAACTTAAAGGATGCTAATGTATTTAATAGTTCTTCTGAGTTTCAGATATTTATTTCATATCCTTTTGAGAACCGGGTTTGGTTGCTCGAAAAGGGAAAGGAATAACTGAAGCATTCCAGTGGAAGAACGTGAGATTTAAATTAGAGACCTGATGATGACACTAACACTCGATCAGAAATGATTGAAACTCAACATGGCTATGTTGGAGTATCTGGCATAAAGTTATTACTTCTTCATATGTCTGGTAAGAGTCGTCATAAGACCAAAAGGGTACAATTTATTATATCTGAGGACGATGACTTATTGATGATACATGATGTACGCATCAACTACCGGAAGCTGTAGTGGGCCTTTAGTCTGCTAAGAAGAGAAGTGTAATAACATAAGATACATTCAATGCTAGATTTTCGAGTTTTGAACTTGGTTAATCCAACACCTAGGTTTTGGCCTAATGGTGTAAATAGATCTTTTGGGAATGAGATCTGCATGGATAAGTTTGTAGATAACTTCAAATACTGACTGGTAGGAAATGGTTTCATGATGATTAACCATTGAGTTGGAATCATATGAAGACATTCTTCCAGTAGTTATGTTGAAGTTTAAGCGGATGCTTATGCCGTTTATGGAAGTATGATGCAAAGACTGCATTCCGTTATAGGAATTTTATGAGGAAGTGCTCACAACACTGTCCGAGGGTCTTTTACATCCTGAGTATCCTTATGAAGTCTACAAAGGAGGAGTCCTTTTGGGCTTAGAATAAATCTAAGTTTTGGAATCTTTGCTAAGAAAGTCAAGTGTTTGAGTTTTCAGTAAGCAATGATGAAACTAGGATAGATGCCATAGCTAGTGGGAGCGCTGTTATAATCCTATTTGGTATGTCTAGCACATACTATGTGTTGGAGATAATGTCTTGATATAGCTTGGCAACAAGCGTAAATCGAGAATTATGTGTCCATAATAAATATGGGATATTCATAGAAGTTTATGGAATACAAGAAATATGAGTATATGTTCTTGTGGTGTGTAATTAGAAGAAGCTTAAAGTGAGTTGTTACTCCTGTGATGGCTTCTACTTTAAAGGATAACCACCGATCCTGATTGGGGTTTGTGATCCTTTTCGAAATATGGTGTTCTTAATTTACGTGTTTCTTAAAGCATCGCTGACTCTGTTGGTCCTTTTGAGACAATGAGGGTACGATTGCTTATACACGTTAAATTATGCGAACCAAGCATTGTTTGCCTTATTGGGTTCTTTTGAAACAATGAAGGTATAACTGCTTGGATAAATGATCAAAATCCCATCAACGCACACTTTGGAAGTGGTTGGTTGTAGTAGGGATATGATCATTGAGATCTAAGCATCGCTGACTCTATTGAGATCTTTTGAGACAATGAGAGTACGATGGCTTATGCACATTATATTTAGAGACCCAAGCATTGTTTGCCTTATTGGGTTCGTTTGAAACAATGAAGGTATAACGGCTTGGACAAATGATCGAAATCCCATCAACGCACACTTTGGAAGTGGTTGGTTGCAGTAAGGATATGATCAATGTTAGAGTACACACGGATGACATCGTGGATGATCCGTTTACTGAGCTATAGTGGCAGTCTAGTGATGAATGTCATACTAAGGTCTGCATGTGTTGGGAAATTAGCTAAGGCATTAAGACTGTTGAAGATGCAAAGTTAAATCTGTTAATGGACTTTGTGAAAAACAGTTCAAAACTGTTAGAAGAATATTGACAAACAGTTTGGAACTGTTAGTTGAAATTGTGAAGACAGTTGTAACCAACAGTTGCTGTGAACTTTAAAGCTGTTATATAGAGTTCAGAACTGTTAGTACAAACTACTACAACTGTTAGAAGACCTTGAAGCCGAAGACTGTTGGAAGGATAAAAAACTGTTGTATTCATTAAACAGTTTCTGTTGAGCTATATTTGGAAAATCCTATCTTTGAAGATATCTCGAAATACTTTGAAGATTATCAAGATTATCTCAGAAGATAGAAGATTACCTAACTGTCAACAATTCAAGGAGGATCAAGAGTCTATATATACTTCATTAGATGATCAATTAAGCACGACGACGACTTGATCTCATTATTTCAAAGCATTTGTTCTTATTGTTATTTATTTTTCTGAAAGTGTTTTTATCCTCTAAGTTTCTTGTTGAAACCTAAGAACAGTCTGTGTTCTTCGTCTAACAGAATAAGTTAGATTGGGGGTGAAGTTTGCTTTTGTAATCATTCTGGTTGGTTAATAAAACTACTGTTTGATTGAATTAATCTTTGCTTAAAACCTTCTTTAATCAATTAAGTGTGATTCCGCAACTTCTTAGTTGATTGTGATCATAGTTAAAGATTAACTTTTATATTACTCTGATTTATTATTTAAAAGTTAGTTCTTGTTATTTGATATAATATATCCGATCCTGACAAGTGGTATCAGAGCCTTATCATTAAGGTTCCTTTGATCACCAGTTGAAGGTTTTTGCTTTACCTTGCTTTATTTTTCAAACTGTTTTTATTTTTAAATCAATTTGTTTCAATGGATTCGGGAGGTTCTTCTGATAACAGTGGATCAGGGTCCAACATTCGTGTTCCCATGCTCAAACCATCTGATTTTGAGATGTGGAAACTAAGAATTAAACAGCATGTCCAACTAATGGACTATGATGTTTGGCAAATCATTGAAACTGTTCCTACTAATACTATTGAACTGGATGAGAATGGAAAACCAAAGAAGAAACCACCACCAAAGACAGATGCTGAAAAGAAAAGTAGAATGATTGAGATGAAAGCCCTCAGCATCCTTCAGATTGCAATTCCCAATGAGTATCAACATCAATTCAAGAAATTTGATGATGCTCATGAACTTTGGAATGCTCTGGAAAAGAGGTTTGCTGGGAATGCTAGTTCTAAGAGAAACCAAAGAGATCTTCTTAAACAAGCCTATGAGAACTTCACCAGTGGGAAGAATGAGAGTATCACCCAAATCTTTGATAGGTTTTACAAACTGGTGAGTCAACTGGAGAGTGCTAAGGTTAGGCTTGATCAAGATGAGATAAATAGAAAATTTCTTAGGTCTCTAGGTGATGAATGGACTGTGTTTGCTGCACAATGGAGAACCAAGGATTCTCTTGAAGACATAGAGTTAGATGACCTCTATAATAGTTTGATAGTGTTTGAGGGAGAGATAGAGGGAAAAAGAAAAACTGCTATCCCTAGTCATAATGCTGCTCTCCTATCTTCCTCAGGTATGGAATCAAACCATTCATTAACTAACTCTCTTGATAGTGGTGCAGGTACTAGTTCTGGTGTTGGACTAGATATGAATACTCCAGATGCAGTTCTTGAAGCTTTTCTTGCCAGCCATGCTCATTCAACCCTCACCAATGAGGATCTTGAACAAGTGCACCCTGATGATCTTGAGGAAATGGATCTCAAATGGCAGATGGCCATGCTTACCGTTAGAGCCAAGCGATTCATTAAAAGAACTGGAAGGCAAAACATGAACTTCAGAGCTTATGGCAAGGCTGGATTTGACAAGTCAAAGGTTAGATGCTTCAAATGTCAACAACTTGGCCACTTTGCAAGAGAATGCAAATCTGGTGGACAAGTTCAGAATCAAGGTCAGAGGCAAACTCAGAACCATACCTCCTCAGCATTGGTCTCACAAGAAGGCCATGGATTTGATTGGAGTGATCAAGCAGAGGAGGCTACCAGCAACAAAGCTTTGATGGCATTGACTGACTCCTCCATCAAGATGGATTCTCCAGAATCTGAGGACATACAGGTATCTTTTAAACTATGTCCTGGTGAATGTAGAGCTATTGTTAAGAGATTTAGAGAGCACAATAAGAAAGTATGTGCTGCTCTAAGTAAAATGGAGGAGAGAAGGTATGAGTATACTGCTGTGATAGAAGATTTTGAAAAGAAAATTAAAGACTATCAGGCTAATGAACTGCAAATGGACTATGATAGAAAATATCATAAGTGGGAGAAAGAGCAGTTTCAAGATGAGATTGATAGTCTGAAAAAGAAGTTAGTTGAAAAAGAAGACAAGGTGAATGAACTCACAAAGAAATTGGAGGGTGTGGACATTGATCTTGGAATGTTCAGGGCTGCAAACCTTAAGCTTGAGACTCTGCTACAATCTCAAGTGAGAGACAAGGTGAAAACTGGCCTAGGATACAAACAAACCCCACCTCCATACAACCAAAACTACATAACTCCAATGTCTGAGGTAGCTGACAGATATGTTAATGAACCTTTGGAAGATGAACTTAAGTCAGCTGATCCAAAGTTTGAGAGTTATGAAGATGACGTTGTGTCAGTAGTAAGTGTTGAAGATAATGAGGAAGTTGTGAAGAAGGATGAAGGTATTCCATATGAAAATCACATCCTGTGTGAGCCCATTCCCACAAAATCGTCTTTACAACCTGTGGTGTTTGTAAAAGCATCCACTGAACCCCTCACCAATGAGCCAAAATCCTCAAAAACTGTTAACTCTATTAGCAGTTCCACAACTGTTACAAATAGTCCCCATCTTTACACTAACAGTTTCAACAAGAACCCAAACAGTTCTAAGCTAAAAAGCCCAACTGTTAGTACCAAAGCCAAAGGAAAGGAGAAAGTTGGTGAAGTTGTGTATACTAGGAAGAAGAAGGAAGTTGCAAAACCTCAGGCTAAACCCAAATCTAAGAAAAGGCATACTGAAGTGCCTGCATGCACATGTCAAAAACATGGTGTCCAAAAGTTTCCTCAATCTGCAGCTGTTAGAGGAAATCAAAGAAATAGGAACCAATTCTGGTCACAAAGAACTGGTTTACCTATTGTGAAAACCAAAAAGTGCTACATTTGTGGAAGATCTAATCATCTAGTTCAAGACTGTTACTATAACCCACAGACCAATAGCACTCAAAACAAAAGTTCCAAAAGACAGAATAACAGTTCTAAAACTGTTAAGTCAAAACTGGCAACCAGTTCTAAAACTGTTACATCCAAACCAACTAACAGTTCCAAAACTGTTTTAGCAAAACCAAAAACTGCTGGTTTGGCTTGGATGAAAATTCAAAAACAAACTGATTCTGGAGAAGGTAAAACTGTTCTTCAAACTGAAAATCAAAAGGAATCACAAGTTGATTCATCTGTTTTACCAACTCCACCAGCTGTTTGTTCAAAGGTATCCACTGTTAATCACAACAGTTGGAAACCACATGTTCTTACAAAGTATTCATCACACAAATTAGAGAAATCTAAGTTGGATGAAATCAAAAAGAACCAAACTCTGTTTAAGTATTATGACTTGAACGGTGTACCCAAGACCTGCATGGCCTGGGTACTTCCTGCTACTAACTGATCTTATTTGTGCAGAGCATTCATAGGGCCAATCATGGATCTATCTGGCATGTGGATAGTGGATGCTCAAGGCACATGACTGGAAATCCACAATGTTTGAAGGATTTCAAAAAAAATCAATGGAGGATTTGTAGCATTTGGAGGAAATGCTAAGGGAGGAAAAATCACAGTTGTTTGAAATACTACTAACACTTTTCAACTGTTAGCATATGGCCTGCTCAACTGTTAGGCAAAATCCATGTGCATCTGAGGGGGAGAAACTCGTCTAATAACCGTTCTACTTTCTAACAAAAACAGTCTTCAACTGTTAGTGTGTAGAATGCACAACTGTTAGTGTCTCTTTTTGATGTACCCCAGGTTTGTGCAAACTTTCTTAAACTTTTTGACGCCAAATCTTAAAATACACAAGAGGGTCATTATTCCCTCTGCTCATGTGGCTTCCACTTTGAGCAAATTGTTGATTAATGGCAAGAGTTTCTCTGGTGCCATAACTCCTCCACTCTCTGAAATGGTGGAGTTTCTTTCAAGAAATAGAGCTGCCAGGAGTGAGCATGAAGCCCAACTTATTGCTACACCACCACCTCTGGAACCCACAGCTCACGATACTCAAAATCCTCTCTCTGCTACTTTTGAAATAGCTACAGCAAAAGCCTCAACTCATAAAACATTTCAAAAGAAGAGGAAAAGAACTGTTAGTGCTCCTTCCACAACAGTTCGTGAACCTGAAACTGTTAGCCCTGCACAGGTGCATTCACCTGTGCAGAATATCCAAAGGGAACCCCTTGTGCTGTCTCCCAGGCACAATGAGGAGGTGATCACTCCATCAGAGGGTGATCATGTGGTTTCTGAGGCTGACACTACTGTTTCATCCACAATGGGTGAACAGGATAGTGTCAACATCTTTAAGACCTCAACCACGGCAACAGAAGCTGGTAAAACAGTTTCTGGAAATCCCCAGTACCAAGAAAAGAGGGGTACTGGTGAGGGATCTTCTAAAAGTGAACCACCAGTTTTATCTGTCAATGATTTGTTAACAGTGGCAACACTGGATGACATTGAGGCTAGAATGAAACATAATGCATTGACGAATTCAAACTTTGCACCTTTCTTTGCTGCATACGTGCAACTCAAAAAGAAGATTGCCTTACAAAACAAAAGGATTCTTCAACAAGACCAGCAAATCAAGGTTTTGACCAACAGTTTGAAGCACGCTAATGAGGTAATAAAGCTACATGATCAAGTGCTCCAACAGTTGACAGCTGCTGTTAAACCTCCTTCAACTGTTCCAATCAAAAAAGGGGAGAGTTCATTACTAACAGTTTACTTTGCATAAATACATGGAATTCATTCTTTGCTTATGCTTAATTTGTCTGTGATTGAACCCTATGATCGAAAGAACTTAAAGATTTTGATCAATTCTTTAAGTTAGGGGGAGATTGTTGGGAAATTAGCTAAGGCATTAAGACTGTTGAAGATGCAAAGTTAAATCTGTTAATGGACTTTGTGAAAAACAGTTCAAAACTGTTAGAAGAATATTGACAAACAGTTTGGAACTGTTAGTTGAAATTGTGAAGACAGTTGTAACCAACAGTTGCTGTGAACTTTAAAGCTGTTATATAGAGTTCAGAACTGTTAGTACAAACTACTACAACTGTTAGAAGACCTTGAAGCCGAAGACTGTTAGAAGGATAAAAAACTGTTGTATTCATTAAACAGTTTCTGTTGAGCTATATTTGGAAAATCCTATCTTTGAAGATATCTCGAAATACTTTGAAGATTATCAAGATTATCTCAGAAGATAGAAGATTACCTAACTGTCAACAATTCAAGGAGGATCAAGAGTCTATATATACTTCATTAGATGATCAATTAAGCACGACGACGACTTGATCTCATTATTTCAAAGCATTTGTTCTTATTGTTATTTATTTTTCTGAAAGTGTTTTTAGCCTCTAAGTTTCTTGTTGAAACCTAAGAACAGTCTGTGTTCTTCGTCTAACAGAATAAGTTAGATTGGGGGTGAAGTTTGCTTTTGTAATCATTCTGGTTGGTTAATAAAACTACTGTTTGATTGAATTAATCTTTGCTTAAAACCTTCTTTAATCAATTAAGTGTGATTCCGCAACTTCTTAGTTGATTGTGATCATAGTTAAAGATTAACTTTTATATTACTCTGATTTATTATTTAAAAGTTAGTTCTTGTTATTTGATATAATATATCCGATCCTGACAGCATGAACTTGGCTTGAGTATGTTTTAGTCAAGGTTTTGATATGTCTTATTCTTGGGAACATTAAGCAATATTGTGCTTTTGCTTGTATCGATTATCAAAGGAGTTTGGTAATGCGCGTGTAGCGGGTACTCTCAGTAAGCCTTATTGTGTTCCAACTTTGCATGTTTTACCTCTTCCCTGAATATGCATACATTCTAAAAGTCCACAGCCAGTCATTCTTCAAGGGAAGGAAGTCTGAATGAAGGCTAAGGGATGTAATTGGTCAAGTGTCCAATGGTGATTGCGACACAAGGACGTAATACTTCGCCTGTACTTGAATGGGGTTTCAAGTGACTGGACGACCCACACCTGAATTCACTTTGTGGTACTTGTCATGAGTGATTCAGGATGATAATATCAGTTCATCCTCATACTGTAGATGCATGTGTCTGCATCACTTTGGTTTGCTTTGCTCTGGTTGCTTTCAAACGCAGTCCGTAACTGGCTGTTATAAATGGAGTAGCTGGGAAGAGTATGATCACTATGATGGGCAATGTAGTCAAAGGAATTTGTTCCTCTGTTTAGAGAGATATCCCTGGGCCCCTCGATGTTTGGGCGCTGACACCAAAATGCATGGCCATGCTCGAGTGTGCAATGATTTGGGTAATCGATTGCAACTTGTATATTTTTGTCACCACCAATCTCGATCGAGAAACATAATCGTGAAGGACTGAGAATGACTTAGTACCATGTCTCTCCTTCGCATGGATATCGCGAACAAAAGGATAATTGATCACTTATCTATAGGGCTATTTCAAACCTTTGGGTTGTGAATTGGTACTTGTCTATGGGATGACATACCTCGTACTGACTTGGGGGCAAGGATGCCTTGCTAGAGGCCGCTCCCTGTCTGTGATACCTCTGGGTACGTTGTGTCATGTGCAAGTGGGAGTCTGTTGGAGTCTGCCCACTGATACAAGTACATTGGTGTTATTGCTGATGAAGTGCCAGCCTATTGGGTCACACACCAAGGATTGATCCCGACAGCTTACTGATAAAGAGAGAAGGTCCAAAAATTAAATTGTTTGATTTTGAGGCTTCATGGCCGTGAGGGTGCTTCACGGGTCGTGAAGCCCACTGCCCTCACGTTTGACTCAACGACTCTCATACGGCTCATGGAGTCTTCACGGGTCGTGGGAGGTCGTGAAGGGGTTGTATAGGATGACGCCCTCACGAGTCACTCGACACGGCACGGGCCGTGAAGGACTATGGCTGGTCGTGGCGCATTTTTGTCTTCACGGGCCGTGAGAGGCCATGAAGGCATGTCTGCATGAAAATCTTATTTCTGATTGGGCCATTTTGTGGTCCAATAGGAAAGCACTTCTAATCCGGCCTTATGGGTTTGTTTGGGGTCTGGAACAGTAGGATGAGTACATACAAGACTCTTTAACTCTCTCTCTAATTCTCTCTTGGTGCCCATGAAGAATACACACACTAAGTTCTTGTTACTTGAGTGTTGTGAGGGTTTTGGGTGCAAGAGGAGAAGCTTGTGGGCTGTTCCAGAAGATGGAATCATTGTGGATGTCCATTTGATGGATTGCTAGCACTTTGGGATCAAGAAATCTTGGTGTAGATCATGCAATAGAGGAGATACACTTGGATCTCTTGTTTGTCCCGGTTTGAGTTTGCTACAGCCGATTTTGAGCCTGCTAAAGGAGGTATATATTTCTGTCCTCTTTGTTTCCTTTAAGTTGCAATTGTGTTTTGTAGAAATTATCACTTTGGAACATGTTATGGACCCGATTGTGTTCGGTTTTTAAACTTTTGATATTGCTTCCGCGGTGCTCTGCTCCATACCGTGTTCCAACAAGTATATCTTGAGAATTCATCAACCAAAACTAGTGCGTACTTACTTCCACCAATACGTTCAGTAGCAACATGACCAAATAAATCCATGTGCAACATGTAGAATGGTTCAGTAATGGAGAA
Organism: Pulicaria dysenterica; assembly: GCA_947179395.2. Lineage (NCBI taxonomy): Eukaryota > Viridiplantae > Streptophyta > Magnoliopsida > Asterales > Asteraceae > Pulicaria > Pulicaria dysenterica. The sequence goes on from OX359293.1 coordinate 28,352,099, forward strand.
GAGTTGCTTAGATGGAAAAGATGTCTTTTTCTACTTTCCCTTCTCACAGGCAGAGCAAGGTTTAGGCTTAACATAAGTCAGTGAAGGTAGCACTGACACTAGATCACCCTTGCTCAGCTTGTTGATATTTTTGAAGTTTAAATGAGAAAGCCTTTTGTGCCATAACCAGTTTGTGTCAATTACAGATTTTGTATACAAACAGGTTAACTTAGATGGATCACCAGAGGACATATCTGTAAAGAGGACCTTCTTGATTTAAAATGGAACCACCTGTCTTAGTAAAGAGGACCTTGTGATCACCATCACATAACTGACTTATGCTGATGAGAATGTACTTGAGTCCTTTAACATATGACACCCTGGACAGGGTTAAGTTTCCATTATGAAATTCACCATAGCCTTTTGTTTACCCATAGTTGTTATCACCAAAGGTCACTCTTGGACCCTTTTCCTTCTTGTAGTTACTAAGCAAATCTTTACAACCTGTCATAGTTCTTGAACATCAACTGTCAAGATACCATGTGTTCATACTCTGCATAGATAAAATTGAAAGAAAGTTAGAGACACTTGGGCAAACACAGTTAAGTGGACCCATGTGGATTGCACCTACACTTCATATTAGGTTGTTTATGTATGAAAGAAACAACCGTGTTATCAAAATCAGTCCGCTATCTTGAGTTACCTTCAAGAGAACAATTACTTGCCTTATGTTCTTTGCTCCCACATTTGTAACATTTTTTATTTTTGGAGCCTTTACCATGTTTTGGTAATTGCCCATGAGATGTCTTAACTATCTTCTAATGATTATGGTTCATCAGCTGACAAATTTCACCATTCAGCTGTTGCAACTGATTCTATAAACTAATAAGGTCTTTGTTTACAGTTACCTTAGTTTGACCCTGAGTTAAAATGAGTTTTTGATCAGCCTTAGGTGTGGCAGACTTAGACTTTATGAGAACATTAAGTCCTTTTCTCTTGGTTTCCTTTATTGAAAGAGTTTGAAGTGATACTTGATCAGCTAAACAATTTAAAGAGGATTTTTGATCAGCTGATAGGCTATCAGCTGAGCAACTATCATCTGTTCTTTGATCAGCTGATTGAGGATGATCAGCTAATGATATGTCAGCCAACTGAGTACTTATATTTGATGTATCAGCTTTCAAGGTTTGACAACATAATGTCTCTTTGGTATCAACAAATGATTCCATTCATTTACTGACTTCCTTTAACATTAAATTTTCAGTATTTTTGCTTTCTGACAATACAATAGAATTTGAACCAACTTTTGAAGACGTTAAGTCTTTCAGCTGAGTACATTTACTTTTGACAAATCTGTTAGTGATAATACTTTTTCCTTTTACATTTTTTTGAAAAGTAAGAGGTAAAATATCAGCCTTTTCTAAGATATTTATGTCCTTGCTAAAATCAACACAATTATCAGCTTGGGAATAATTTCCACCAATAATAGCTTGAACTTGTTTTGGAATCTGCTCATTGACACACTGAGTGGTCTTCTCCGCAGAAACACACCAAGATTTAACTACTTTTTGAAGGTCATTAAACTTTATTGTTGCTTCATTGGTTTCTTTTACCAAGATCTGATTAAGTATCTTTTGATTAGCTAAATCATCTTCCAGTTTTTTCATTTGTTTTAGTTTCTCATCTTTAAGACTTAACTTCTCTTTTAGTGATTCTATTTCTAATTTAAGCTTCTTTTCTCTTTGGATATTTTACTGAAACTCAACACACACATAATCAAACATAGTGTTCTTTTCATTATCTTCATAATTAATAAAATTTCCAACCTGATACATAGAAGAAGGATCCCAGTCAGGAGAAGTACAAGCTTTCGCAGCTTTCCTCATGTCCTCATCAAAGGAACTTGTACTTTCTGTGTTGGCCTTCAAGCTGAGCTTAGCAGTAAGAACCTCATCTTCATCACTTGAAAGATCTTCCCCAGCCCAATCTTCTTCTTCAGCCACCAACACCCTGTTATTAGCTTTCTTCTTTTTCTTGTCAAGGACATCAGCAAGAAGCTTCTTATACTTAGCTTCATAGTCAATCTTGTTGTCTGAGCTTGAGGGACCCTTGAAGCTTGTGTTTCCTTTGGACTTGCACTAACTGGCATAGTGAACAGTCTTGCCACAAGAGAAACAACCTTCAGAAGCCTTTGATTTAAACTTGGTTTTTTCTCCTTTAAAGGATTTCTTCTCAAACCTCTTGACACCCTTTATTTTCAAGAAAGGTTTGAACCTTTTAACCAACATTGCAGCCTGCTCAACAGCAGCTTCAATGCTATCCATGTCCTCCAGATCTTCATCCCCATCAGCCACTTGCTCTTCATCAGAAGACTCCTCCTCTTCCTCTACACTGGACACCTCTACCACTGTAGCAAAACTCCTATATCTTGTATCCTTAGACACAAGGGCATTTGATGTAGCTTTTACACCCTCCTTCATATCCTTGGTAGAGAGTTTTCTTTGCTTCACTGATTGTTTATGGTTCATGAGATTTCCATACAAACCAACCAGTGTCAGACCCTTTATCATCTCACCATGACTAAGCACAGTGATAAAATGATCCCAAGATTCTCGGAGAGAGTCTAGAAACTTGTTTACAAGTTCCTTGTTGCTCTTGGGAACATCTGCCCTTCTTAAGTCATTAATAAGGCAATTGAACCTGGTGTAGGTCTGGGTAAGAGTCTCACCTTTATGAGCAAAGAATAACTCATATACTCTAACTAGAAGGAGTTTCTTGTTCTCCCGCACTTCTTCAGTGCCTTCATAAGCAACAGTCAAAGTGTCTAGCATCTCCTTTGAAGATTTGCTGTTGACATATTGATGATAGACATCAATGGATAGTGCTGAGACTAAGGCTGTCCTGGCGTTGTCATCAAGATTAACCAGCCTTTTGTCTTCATCAGACCATTGATGAATAGCTTTGACAACATATCTTTGTACTGCAGGAGTTGTATCAGTGGCAGCAGTGACTTCCACAGTGGAGGAAGGAACGTATAGACCTTCAGTAACAGTCTTGAGCATCACATCATCAAGGATGGACATGTAGAGAAGAACTCTACTCTTCCAGAGGGAAAAGTTTTCCCCATCAAACATTGGACACCTTGCGAGTGAGCCATTGTTGGAAGAACTGTTAGAAGCAGCAGGAGGAGTGGCCAATTTGTAGTGTGGGGTAGAAGCAGTTAAAGACTAAGCAAAACAGATCTTAGATATGAATTATCTAGCCTTCTCTGATACCAGTTGTTTGTCCCGAATGGATACTACAACAACAAATGTTTGTAGAAGGGGGGGTTGAATACAAACTTTAGCAAATTAAAATTTAAGAGACACACGGTTTACTTTTATATAATTCTTATTGATATAAATCAAGAGTTACATTTACTAGATGCGGAAAATCTAAGTTCAATAAAAGGTGGCAACTAAATTCGTCTAACACATAGACTAAGCTAATATCAAACAACTTATGTCTAAGATGTTGAACACATGAACAAGTTTGTTACACTGAATGTAAAATGCTAACTCTTCTAATTCTCAACAAATGAGATTTCAGTGTTCAACTATCTATTCGCCTTCTTAGCATGTGACCATGCAAGTGTACATATAAGTAATATAGGTGTCCGGGTTGATGGAGTGGAGAAGTAGACAAAGGTACTTGATTTATTAATATTATAATTGATAAAGTTAATGGGTGAAAATTAAGTTCACTTTATACACAAAGTGTGTAAAGTGAATGTACTATCTGGTAAAGTATAAACCCACTATCTATTATTATATTATTAAAGTACTATCTTTATGTCTTGGGAGAGTGAACTTCTCTTTTCATGCTTGTACTTTTTTCAACACCATGCTTTTTGAAGACTTGACTTAACCAAGTATAGAGTTACCAGCTATACTTAGTTGTTGAAGCATATCTTCGAGATCTCCTCTTCTAAAGTATCTTTCTCCTTTTCTAGAGGATAAAGATATATCCTTTTTGTCTCTTTGCAGATACAAAAAGTGCTAAGTACTTTTACAAAGAAAGATCTAAGGCATAATATGAACAACACATGTTCTGCATTTGACTTAAGAAAAATATTACAATGAAAAACTATTAACTGAGATATCGTATAAAGACCCAGCGAACAGACACTGAACTGCAAACATAATTTTGCTCAGCTAAGGATAAATGTGAAAGACTCAGCTACTCAGATTTTCTCAGCTGATCGAATTGATCAGCTAATAATACAAATCAGAGTACAGCTAATAAACTGATTAAACTAAACTAGCAGCTGATCCCAAGAGCTCAGCTAATCGTTTGAGTATGATCAGCTTATAAAGAAAGGATTGGAAAAGTAACAAATACCTTATCCAACAGATGGAAGGCATCAGCTGATCAATGTGATTTTGTCAGCTGATTCGTGACTGCTCAGCTGATCTTGAAGCTTTCTTCAGCTAATGGTTTTAGACCATCAGCTGATCCATTTTGGTGCTCAGTTGATACTTCTTGACTAATCCTTTTCTTCTTAGCTGATCTTCTTGAAGCTGGTCCTTTGGCCGATACTCAGTGTTCACCTGACACTTTTGTTCTTCAGCAGACATTTCTTATTTACAAATTTCTTCAAGTCTAACATGAAAAACAACTCATGTTTTTCATTTATCAAAGAACAAAACTGAATATGTGGTTTTGTTAGCATCAAATCCTATTTTAATTAATAGACATGTTTGATTTAGGTTTGATATTGCTATCTCCCCAACAGAGTTTATGACTCTATTGTACCCATTTGCATGTGTTTATGACATGAGGTAAAAGTCTAGATTGTAATTTGTTGTTGAATGCCTTTGTGAAAGATTTGACTGTTCTGTTTTACCTGCCCTTACGGCTGAAAGGAGAAATCGTTGCGGATGTAAGAAGGTACCACCCTTTTGGCCGCAAGGAGTATTCTTTATGGCCGCAAGGGCCCTTTTTACCACAGTGTGTTGTTTATTCTTGCTTTAACTACTTTAGCTGCTTTGACACCTTTTTGGGTTCTAAGGACTACAAGACATGTCATTTAAAAAGATGTGTGTTTATGTAGTCTGATTTGGACATGATCTGGTGGATCTGTAGTTGAATTCTGATATGTCGTTGCTTTCCTGGTAACTCAAGTGATGATTCTTGCATGATAATGTGATTTTTTTTTGTATTAGAGCAGCATGCTATGCGCTCAATTTATTCAAGTCTTCATATTATGATTTATATTGCGGTATTGCCATTACTAGGTAGGATGATTCGAAAGCCTGAGTGAATCTGTATCATGTTATTGCCTTTGGTGTTAGTCTATTTTAGTTGCTTTGTGGATTAGTTAATCTTTTTACTTGCTTTAATAATAATACTGCTTATCAAACAACAATGATGCTTAAGTATTAGTAGCTTCCTGTCCTGGTGGAACGATATCCAGTCTTACCTATTGTGTACTACTATTGACCAGGTTATACTTGCCTGAGTCATGTGTAGTATTTGTTTTGTATTATCTTTTTTATAACTTTAAAAAAAGGTTGTGGAAAAATATTTTACTCCGAATAAACACATAGTTTACCCCACACCAGGTGGAAGGGCCATTCTGATTCTTGTTTTGCTTTCTTTGCCGCTTCTTGTTGTTTGTTTTGCTTAAGAATGTTAGCAATGGAGACTTAAAATTCACCAGGAGGAGGAGGAAACAGGTCATGAACTTTACTTGAAACTCCTGCAAGGTCCTTGGATACATCATACCTAGGATTGGTCTTTTTAGTTCTTTCAGATTGAATCTTTTACCTTTATAATATTCTCTTTACAATGTTGGTAGGATTAAAATAGTCATGAAATTTGTACACAGCATGAGGTAACTTTGGAGATCCTTCAGTGTGTTCTACGGTTTCAAAATCATTTATGCCCTGCTAGCCCGGATTAGGATCATAGGCCTCCTCACTTCCCATAGGTATCTCACACTCTTCACTAATCTCAAGCCTCCATTCTAATTGTGAAGTACCTTGTTATTGTTGCTTAACATCATCAGCCCATTTTTTAGTTCTAGAACTTGTATCCGCAGTAGCAGGATGGATTGTAATCAAAGAGGTAATTGGAAAAGAAAATAACTATCTCCACCTTTTTTGTTTCTCCCCCTCGGGAGGATCATCAGGATCATGATCGTTACGCTTTCTGCTTTGACTTGCTGCCTGTGACTTAGAGGAGTCCTCCACTACTTTCAACCTCTCTTCTACTTTAGTAATTTCCGTCTAGAAAGCAGTTGTAAGATCGTCGATCATAGTTTGAATCTCATCCTTGAACTCAATCAAATTACTGTCATGAAAATGCTGTACATTTCAGAGGGTTGTAATAAGATCATTATCTTGTTCATGCTCAGGGTTTTATTCAAGTAATTTGACATAACGCACGCTTTTTAGGGAATCGATTAAAAGGATAGAGGGATTAGTGGTAGGCTATGGGTAGGAATGAAGAAGTGCTTCAATATGGTAAGTGTGACAATCCTTACATTTCCTTGTGTATCACAAGGGTTATATACCTATAAGGTATATTTACAATAAGCACCCTCAACTATTGTTGAACTCCTATTCTATTACAATAATACAATTCTAACAAAAAGAATAAGACATATTTTGCGCAAATACCAATTTATACGAGATGTAGTTGAAAGTGGTGATGCTTCCCGGATTTTTAAGGGTAGAGGTCACTCAACACTTGTTTGTTCTTTTCTTACCTCTTCCTCTCCCGCACTCTCACTTATAACGTTATCTTCTTTTCAGTCTCCTAACCCATATCCAACATACCTATCCACAGATATCAGAAAATCAGAAGGTGTCAGATACATCAAGTTCCATAGATGGATCTTTGTCTAGTTCAGCATGTTGGTGTATCAACCCCTGAGTACCTACTGTCAAGATCGGATATAGATTATATCAAATAACAAGAACTAACTTTAAATAATCAATCAGAGTAAAATAAAAGTTAATATTTAACTATGATCACAATCAACTAAGAAGTTGCGGAATCACACTTAATTGATTAAAGAAGGTTTTAAACAAAGATTAATTCAATCAAACAGTAGTTTTATTAACCAACCAGAATGATTACAAAAGCAAACTTCACCCTCAATCTAACTTATTCTGTTAGACGAAGAACACAGACTGTTCTTAGGTTTCAACAAGAAACTTAGAGGCTAAACACTTTCAGAAAATAAATAACAATAAGAACAAATGCTTTGAATAATGAGATCAAGTCGTCGTGCTAAATTGATCATCTAATGAAGTATATATAGACTCTTGATCCTCCTTGAATTGTTGACAGTTAGGTAATCTTCTATCTTCTGAGATAATCTTGATAATCTTCAAAGTATTTCGAGATATCTTCAAAGATAGGATTTTCCAAATATAGCTCAACAGAAACTGTTTAATGAACACAACAGTTCTGCATGTCTTCTAATAGTCTTCAGCTTCAAGGTCTTCAAACAGTTGTGGACGTTTACACTAACAGTTCTCAACTGTTTTCATATTTTCAACTAACTGTTTCCAACTGTTACACCAACCTTCACTTAACAGTTTTATCTTTACTTGTATAATATGTACAATAACTTAGCTAATTTCCCAACAATCTCCCCCTAACTTAAAGTATTGAACAATACATTTAAGTTGTTTGTTTTAAGGGTTCAATCATAGACAAATTAACATAAGTAAAGAACATATTTAACATTGTATACAAAATCAAACTATTACGATCAAAAATTTAAGAGATAGAAAAATTACATTTTCTCTGACTATATAAGCTCCAATCTCTTCTTCAATCTCTTCATCAAATCTTCCTTCACTTTTGTAGGGCCATAAAACCTTGCTTTCAACATATACATTAGCTTTGGTTTACTGTGCTCGATGAACTCAATATCAAACCACTGAGTTTGAGCATTTCCCATCACCATTTGATATACTCTGGATCTTTCATATACTTTCACAGTAATGATTGGAAATCTTTCATCACTTATCAACATGGACATCACTTCCAGTGGATTACATATACTAGATAAGTGCATCATCAAGACTTTTACTTCAACCTCAGCTGCTTGTCTTGTCTAATCAGCACCTCATTATGCATTCCTATCACCTTAATGACTGCATTTGCCTTTTCCAACTTTTCAGATAGCTCTTTTATTTTCTCATCTTGTTTAATTATCCTCTTGTTTTGAAAAGCGATCTTCTTCTTTAGGTGTAGGTGAGCAGCAAAGTAAGGTACAAAGTTAGCATCCGTCAATGCTCGTTGTTTCAGTCTAGTCTCAATGTCATCCAGTGTTTCCACTGTTAGTATATCATTGACAGATTTAACTGGTGGTTTACTCCCCTGAGTATCACCATCAGTACCCCTCTGTTCTTGGTTCTGGGGATTACCAGAAACTGTTTTACTAGTCTCTGTTGCCATGGTTGAGGTCTTAGCTATGTTAACACTGTCCTGTTTATCCCTTGTGGATAAAACAGTAGTGTCAGCCTCAAAAACCATATGATCACCCTCTTGAGGAATGATCACCTCCTCATTGTGCCTGGGAGACAGCACCAAAGGTTCTCTTTCGAAATTCTGTACAGGTTAATGCACCTGTGCAGGGCTAACAGTTTGGGGTTCTCTAACTGTGGTGGAAGGAGCACCAACAGTTTTCCTCTTCTTTCTAAATATTTTTAGTGCAGGGGCTTGTGTTGTAGCTTTTTCAAAGGAAGCAGGTTGGTAATTTTGAGTATCTTGGACTGTGGGTTCCAGTGTTGGTGGTGTAGCAATACGATGGGTTTCATGCTCAACACTGGCAGTCCTGTTTCTTGATAGAAACTCCACCATTTCAGAGAGTGGAGGAGTTATGGCACCAGAGAAACTCTTGCCATTAATCAACAGTTTGCTCAAAGTGGAAGCCACATGAGCAGAGGGAATAATGACCCTCTTGTGTGTTTTTAGATTTGGCATCAAAAAGTTTAACAATACTTGCACAAATCGAGGATACATCAAAAAGAGACCATACTTGGTCCCTAGATGTTTTACCATGCCATTGAAAATTAATTTTGAAAAATTGAAGCAACGATTGTTGGCTAGACAGATGAGTGCGAGAGCAATGTTGCTCCCAAACTGATTCCAGCCCGTTCTCTTAGGGCTTATGCACTGCTGGAGAGTATGGATAATGAACTTCCAGTGTGCGCAAAACTGCCCTTTGTAGAAGGTACCCTTACCCCCAGGGCCCTCATACCCAAGTTTCAGTAACTCGGTGTGTAGATATTCTAATGCAACCGAATCAAAATACTCACCATTAAGATCATTCAGTTGTAGTGCATGGCGAATAGTGTCTTCGGTTATAGAAACCTCCATATCATCAACAGTTGTAGAAATCTGTTGCACTCCATCAACTTCTTGGACTTTGGCATTCTTCCAGAAGTTCTCAATATGTGAGGTATAGATTGTGGGGTTGGCAGTTAGAGCATAATGAATGTTTGATACCGTGAGATAATCAATCATGACGTGGAAAGCGTCAAGATTGTCTGGTTTTTCAAGATAAGCGATCACATTGTGCTCTTTGACAAATGGAAGAGGAGACATTTTGATTTCGATCTCTGAGAGTTGTTGAGGGTTAGGGTTTGTTTCTGATCGAAGTTCGTTTTGGACGTGTGAGTTGCTTGGTAAGGAGGGAATTGCCTTATATATGTTTCGAATGTTGAATGCAATTCAAAGTTTCCAAAATTCTGCAAAGACCAAAACACCCTTTAATAGCTTAACAGTTGACGGACAAAATAAACTAACAGTTTTAAAGCTGTTTTCATAAAAAGTGACAACTGTTATTTAAAAGTTAACTCCCTTTTGTTTGATCATTTATTTGGATTAACAGTTGTTTAGTGTTTACAGCTGTTCTCATTTCTCCTCCTCAGTTGACAAATTTCTCCCCCTCAGTTGCACACGGATTTTTCCTAAGAGTTGTGAAAGCCATATACTAACAGTTGAAAACTGTTAGTATTTATTGAAACAAAATTGTGCAACTGTGATTTTTCCTCCCTTAGCATTTCCTCCAAATGCTACAAATCCACCATTGATGCTTCTGAAATCCTTCAAACAGAGTGGATTTCCAGTCATGTGCCTTGAGCATCCACTATCCATATGCCAGATAGATCCATGATTGGCCTTATGAATGCTCTGCACATATAAAATCAGTTAGTAGCAGGAAGTACCCAGGCCATGCAGGTCTTGGGTACACCATTCAAGTCATAATACTTAAACAGAGTTTTGTTCTTTTTGATTTCATCCAAATTAGATTTCTCTAATTTGTGTGAAGAATACTTTGTAAGAACATGTGGTTTCCAACTGTTGGGATTAACAGTGGACACCTTTGAACAAACAGCTGGTGGAGTTGGTAAACCAGATGAATCAACTTGTGAGTCCTTTTGATTTTCAGTTTGAAGAACAGTTTTACCTTCTCCAGAATCAGTTTGTTTTTGAATTTTCATCCAAGCCAAACCAGCAGTTTTTGGTTTTGCTAAAACAGTTTTGGAACTGTTAGTTGGTTTGAATGTAACAGTTTTAGAACTGTTATTCTGTAGTTTGGGACTTTTGTTTTGAGTGCCATTGGTCTGTGGGTTATAGTAACAGTCTTGAACTAAATGATTAGATCTTCCACAAATGTAGCACTTTTTGGTTTTCACAATAGGTAAACCAGTTCTTTGTGACCAGAATTGGTTCCTATTTCTTTTATTTCCTCTAACAGCTGCAGATTGAGGAAACTTTTGGACACCATGTTTTTGGCATGTGCATGCAGGCATTTCAGTATGCCTTTTCTTAGGCTTGGGTTTAGTCTGAGATTTTGAAGCTTCCATCTTCTTCTTTGCATACACAATCTCACCAACTTTCTCCTTTCCTTTGGCTTTTGTACTAACAGTTGGGCTTTTTAGATTAGAACTGTTTGAGTTCTTGTGTGAACTGTTAGTGTAAAAATGGGGACTATTTGCAACAGTTGTGGAACTTTCAATGGAATGGATTGCTTTTGAAGGTGTTGGCTCAGTGATGAGGGATTCTGTGGATGCTTTTACAAACACCACAGGATTGAAAGATGGTTTTGTGGAAATGGGTTCACAACAGATGTGATTTTCATATGGAATCACTTCATCTTTCTTCACAACTATCTCAATATCTTCAACACTAACTACAGACAGAACTTCATCTTCATAGCTCTCAAACTTTGGATCAGCTGACTTTAATTCATCTGCTAAAGGTTCATTGACATATCTTTCAGCTGCCTCAGACAAGGGTGTTATGTATGTGTGATTGTATGGAGGTGGGGTTTCCTCATATCCAAGTCCAGTTTTCACCTTGTCTCTCACTTGAGATTGTAGCAGAGTCTCAAGCTTAAGGTTTGCAGCCTTGAACATTCCAAGATCAATGTCCACACCCTCCAATTTCTTTGTGAGTTCATCCACCTTGCTTTCTTTTTCAACCAATTTCTTTTTCAGACTATCAATCTCATCTTGAAACTGCTCTTTCTCCCACTTATGATATTTTCTATCATAGTCCATTTGCAGTTCATTAGCCTGATAGTCTTTAATTTTCTTTTCAAAATCTTTTATTACAGCAGTATACTCATACCTTCTCTCCTCCATTTTACTTAGAGCAGCACATACTTTCTTATTGTGCTCTCTAAATCTCTTAACAATAGCTCTACATTCACCAGGACATAGTTTAGAAGATACCTGTATGTCCTCAGATTCTGGAGAATCCATCTTGATGGAGGAGTCAGTCAATGCCATCAAAGCTTTGTTGCTGGTAGCCTCCTCTGCTTGATCACTCCAATCAAATCCATGGCCTTCTTGTGAGACCAATGCTGAGGAGGTATGGTTCTGAGTTGGCCTCTGACCTTGATTCTGAACTTGTCCACCAGATCTGCATTCTCTTGCAAAGTGGCCAAGTTGTTGACATTTGAAGCATCTCACATTTGACTTGTCAAATCCAGCCTTGCCATCAGCTCTGAAATTCATGTTATGCCTTCCAGTCCTTTTAATGAATATCTTGGCTCTAACAGTAAGCATGGCCATCTGCCATTTGAGATCCATCTCCTCAAGATCATCAGGGTGCACTTGTTCAAGATCCTCATTGGTGAGGGTTGAATGTGCATGGCTGGCCAGGAAAGCTTCAAGAACTGCATCTGGAGTATTCATATCTAGTCCAACAACAGAACTAGTACCTGCACAACTATCAATAGAGTTAGTTAATGAATGGTTTGATTCCATACCTGAGGAAGACAGGAGAGCAGCATTATGGCTAGGGATAGCAGTTTTTCTTTTTTCCTCTATCTCTCCCTCAAACACTATCAAACTATTATAGAGGTCATCTAACTCTATGTCTTCAAGAGAATCCTTGGTTCTCCATTGTGCAGCAAACACAGTCCATTCATCACCTAGAGACCTAAGAAATTTTCTATTTATCTCATCTTGATCAAGCCTAACCTTAGCACTCTCCAGTTGACTCACCAGTTTGTAAAACCTATCAAAGATTTGGGTGATACTCTCATTCTTCCCACTGGTGAAGTTCTCATAGGCTTGTTTAAGAAGGTCTCTTTGGTTTCTCTTAGAACTAGCATTCCCAGCAAACCTCTTCTCCAGAGCATTCCAAACTTCATGAGCATCATCAAATTTCTTGAATTGATGTTGATACTCATTGGGAATTGCAATCTGAAGGATGCTGAGGGCTTTCATCTCAATCATTCTATCCTTCTTTTCAGCATCTGTCTTTGGTGGTGGTTTCTTCTTTGGTTTTCCATTCTCATCCAGTTCAATGGGATTAGTAGGAACAGTTTCAATGATTTGCCAAACAGCATAGTCCATTAGTTGGACATGCTGTTTAATTCTTAGTTTCCACATCTCAAAATCAGATGGTTTGAGCATGGGAACACGAATATTAGACCCTGACCCACTGTTATCAGAAGAACCTCCCGAATCCATTGAAACAAATTGATTTAAAGACAGTTTAAAAAAAAATTAAAGCAAGATAAAGCAAAAACCTTCAACCGGTGATCAAAGGAACCTTAATGATAAGGCTCTGATACCACTTGTCAGGATCGGATATAGATTATATCAAATAACAATAACTAACTTTAAATAATCAATCAGAGTAAAATAAAAGTTAATCTTTAACTATGATCACAATCAACTAAGAAGTTGCGGAATCACACTTAATTGATTAAAGAAGGTTTTAAACAAAGATTAATTCAATCAAACAGTAGTTTTATTAACCAACCAGAATGATTACAAAAGCAAACTTCACCCCCAATCTAACTTATTCTGTTAGACGAAGAACACAGACTGTTCTTAGGTTTCAACAAGAAACTTAGAGGCTAAACACTTTCAGAAAATAAATAACAATAAGAACAAATGCTTTGAATAATGAGATCAAGTCGTCGTGCTAAATTGATCATCTAATGAAGTATATATAGACTCTTGATCCTCCTTGAATTGTTGACAGTTAGGTAATCTTCTATCTTCTGAGATAATCTTGATAATCTTCAAAGTATTTCGAGATATCTTCAAAGATAGGATTTTCCAAATATAGCTCAACAGAAACTGTTTAATGAACACAACAGTTCTGCATGTCTTCTAATAGTCTTCAGCTTCAAGGTCTTCAAATAGTTGTAGACGTTTACACTAACAGTTCTCAACTGTTTTCATATTTTCAACTAACAGTTTCCAACTGTTACACCAACCTTCACTTAACAGTTTTATCTTTACTTGTATAATATGTACAATAACTTAGCTAATTTCCCAACACCTACTTGCCTATTAGTAGGATCAAGCACCAACGCAAAGCCACCTTTACTGGCAGGAAAAGTTTCAGTGATCTCACGGACCAAGTCAGGGGCAACAGCAGCGTTGTTTTCTATCTTTACCTGAGGACTTTCAACCGGTGTGTTGAGTTTCATGTAGTCTGGTGTATCCTCCATGTTTTGCTCAATTTGAGTTTTACGAATCCCCACCACAATTACATATGTTCAATAATTTCTAATTCAGATTCAGGGGTTCCAATTTCTATCTGCTATGGTTCTATTATAACTGCCTCAGATGATTCAGCATGTGTTACGGAGGCTTCCTTAACGTCACAGTGAGGGTATACAGTTTCCAGGGATGCAAGTACGTTTAAAACATTCACAGGATCATACATGTCCCCTACCTCTCTATGTGTATCACCGACATCCCCTTCACCACCCCACTCTTGATTTTCTCTCTGCTCTTTCCCCTCAGTATCTCCCGTAGATAACTGAGGCCTGTCAACTATTTCCTCACTTTGTACCACTCTTCCTTGGGTAGGTACTGCCGGCTCTGGCATAACCATTGGAGGTACACCTATACTCTCCCTAAAGCTCACCACTATCTGATTTTTATCACAATGATCCTTGAGCGATACAGGGAATGGTTGAGGTACAGGTGCATGATTAGTAGCAACATGTTTTATAAAATTGAAAAGCTTAGGTGTAATTGAGAAATGTGGGATGATAATTGGTATGAACTACTTTTATGGTAGAATTTTAGGCTTAGCCTTTCTAAAATGAGACTTTTTTGCAACAGTGGATTGCATATCATTGAAAAATAATTAATCTAAAATGAGACTTTCAATTAGTGATCGGTCGGGTACTCATATCCTGTGTGCTTTGGAGTTAGGCACCTTTGAAGGATAGTAAAAAACAGATAATACATCGGATGGAAATTGTTCCTTTTAAGTTGAGATTTTTGTTCAAGTGGTCAATCATAACCCAAAACCAAAGAGAGAGCAAATGGAGTCTCCTCGTCAAAAATTTCATCAAACAAAGTGGAAGGAATATGACTGGTAGAATCAAGGAGTCTGAAGAACTCCCTACCCCTATCAACAGTGACTAATACGGTATACTGATTTACATCCCAATGAATGGAAACAATACCAGTTATGGAGCTAGTGTATTTGGGTAGTATGCCAGAACTGTTGAGCGTATAACTCGGGGACATGGGTACCAGTGGTAGCTGGGTTGTTAGTGAGCATATGGTTTAGAGGGTGAATTTTGAGAATCTCTGAGAGGATTGGAAAGTTAGGGTTCTTGAAAGTGACTGGATTTATGTATTGATTGTTTTCATGTGAAACCACTAATAGGAAATGTTCAGACGAGAGTAACTTTCATCGGGGTTTAAGGGTAGGCTATTGGTAGAAGAATGAGATAAAACCGCGTTATCTTCGTGATTAGCCACATAACGTGTAAGAAAAAGTTATCAGATCAGATCTGTAAACATAAAACAATCGATAATTATCCACTCACATTTAAAAACATCACAATATCTCAAACTTAGATCAAACTTGACCTTTTGATACTAAGTTGACCATAGTTGACCAATCTTGAAATAATTTGAATTTTTTAAGAAATCCATCACTTTGACCATCATAGTGATTGTAATGTCATATGTTGTGGTAAGGGTATTTTGAGAGTTGAAATACTATGACTAAGTGATTAGAAACAACTTTGTAACACTATCACATAGCAAAAAACACACAATAAAATCAATTTATAGACCAATAATAAAATCCAAAGTGTATATTCAAACCCATGAAGAACAAGAAGAGCACGAAGAACACATTTCCAAATTTTCAAAAACTTTTTATGTATTCATGTTCCCCATACCATTAGAACACTCATCGCAATATTCTAAACACCAAACAACATGGATTTGATTGTTGAAAATATGTTTGAACATGCATGAAAACCCTCGGTTTTTAGTGTCAAACAGAGCAAAAAAATTAATTTAATTCATGTATGTTTTAAAAACAACCAATGCTTATTGATACCTTTGTGAATGCGCACAGATTAAACTCAAATATTAAAACTTTGATAGAGTTTTATTGCTTAAACAGATTAGAGTAACCAGAGAGTTATTCAAATTTCAAACATAGAACAAGTGAGGAATGATGAATCGAGTGTGAGTTTTAACGAGTTAGGGGCACGTGTCACACTATAATTGGACCGTTAAAAGAGATGTGACTGTCAAAACACATGCTCGTACGATTTTGAATTATACTCGAACCAGTCACACTCGAATGAGTGCATGCTTTAAGTAATGACACTCGAATGAACTCTATTGGGAAATTATGCTCTAACTAATTATACTCTAACAATTTACGCTCAAAAGAATTATGCTCTAACTATTTTTATACACTAATGACTATACGATCTAAGGAATTACACATGATGGAACTCTGTTGAAAAATTACACTCGAATGGTTTCATGCTTCAATCACTGATAATTGAGTAAACTCCCTAACACATCACACATTCGAAGCCAAGTTATGCTCTAACGAACTTATAACTGAATGGTACACACTTGAATGGAATTATCATCGATGCAACCATACTTCATTCTAATTGTGAAGTACCTTCTTGTTGTTGCTAAACATCATCGGCCCTTGTTTCAGTCCTAGAACTTGTATCCACAGTAGTAGGATGGATATCAAAGGGGTAATTGGAAAAGAAAATAAGTATCATCAGGAGCATGATCGTTACGCTTTCTACTTTGACTTGCTGCCTGGGACTTATATGACTCCTCCACTACTTTCAACCTCTCTTCTACTTTAGTCATTTCCGTCTAGAAAGTAGTTGTATGATCGTCGATCATAGTTTGAATCTCATCCTTGAACTCATTCAAATTACTGCCACAAAAATTCTGTTCATTTCGGAGGGTTGTAATAAGATCATTATCTTGTTCATGTTTAGGGATTTGTTCAAGTAATTTGACATAAAGCAGGATTTTTAAGGAATGATTGTTAGGTTAGAGGACTCAGTGGTAGGCTGTCGTTTGGAATTAAGAAGTGCTTCAAGATGGTCTAATTTCTGGTGAAGAGGGTCCACGGCTTATGTAATGCTCTCTTGCAATTCAGCACGCGTAACATAATCGAGATCACGTTGACTACCAGTTGAGCTTCCAGCCATAAAGGCGGAACCACCTAATGGAGTTGCTGTGTGGTTGAATCCAAGGATTTCATTCTGATCCTCGAATGGCACCAAAGGAGGTACCACCTACAGAAGTTTCTAGCACATATTGACATGACAAGGCCAGTGCATTGATCATGTCCTTGGGTTTAGAAAGAAACGCATAGATTTGTGGTATATCAATGTGCGTTGAAGGAATGTCCAGGACGAGGGAGGCAATCCTCTTGTTTCAATACGTCCCATCTCCAAAAGATATGGTCGTAGTTGATGTGCTACAGCCCTAAATAACTGGAAGGGGTTGGAAAATGTACGGCTGGGATGACCGTGTCTGTTTCAATACAAGACCTAACTATATATGTTAGGTCTGATAGAAGATGTAGCTTCCCGGCTTTTTAAGGCTAGATGTCGCTCAACACTTGTTTGTTCTTTTCTTACCTATTCCTCTTCCGCACTCTCACTCATAACGCTATCTTCTTCTCAGTATCCTAACCCTTCTCCAACATACCTATCCACAAACATCGGAGAATCAGAAGGTGTGTCAGATGCATCAATGTTCAAGAGATGGATCTTGGTCTAGTTCAGCTTGTGGGTGTATCAACCCCTGAGTACCTGCTTGCCTACGAGTAGGATCAAGCACCAACACAAAACCACCTCTTGCCTACGAGTAGGATCAAGCACCAACACAAAACCACCTTGACTGGCAGGAATAGTTTTAGTGATCTGAGGGACCAAGTCAGGGGCAACAACATCAGTGTTTTCTATCTATACCAGAGGACTTTACACCAGTGTGTTGAGTTTCATGTAGTCCGGTGTATCCTCCAAGTGTTGCTCAATTTGAGTTTTGGGAGTCCCCACCTCTATTTCATATGTTCAATAATTTCTAATTCAGATTCAGGGGTTCCAATATCTATCTGCTCTGTTTCAATTGTAAGTGCCTCAGATGATTCAGCATGTGTTGCGAACACTTCTTTAAAGTCATAGTCATGGTATACAGTTGCAAAGGATGCAATTACATTTAAAACATTCGCGGGATCATACATGTCCCCTTCCTCTCTATGTGTATCACCGACATCCCTTCACCATCTCTCTCTTGCTTTTCTCTCTGCTCTCTCCCCTTAGTATCTCCCGTAGATATCTTAGGCTTGTCAACTATTTCCTCACTTTGTACTACTCTTCCTTCGGTAGGTACTGCCGTCTCTGGCATAACTATTTGGGGTACACCTATACTCTCCCTAAAGCTCACCACTATCTGATTTTGCTCACAAAGATCCCGCAGCGATTCAGGGAATGATTGAGGTACAAGTGCATGATTAGTAGCAACATGTTTTATAAAATTAAAAAGCTTAGGTGTAATTGAGAAATTCCCTTCTCTCTAAGGAATGTTTTCATTCTGATCCATTGCATGTTAGATGATCATTGGTATGAAAAACTTTTACGGAAGAAATTTAGCCTTAGTATTTCTAAAATGAGACTTTGTTACAACAGTGGCTTGCATATCTATGAAAAATAATTAAGCAAAATTCACATGTAAGTGATTAGCTACAGCCACAAACACTTTCAGTTGGTGATCGTTCGGTTACTCATATCTTTTGTGCTTTGGAGTTAGACATCTTTGAAGGATATTCAAAAAGAGATAATACATCGGATGGAAGTTGTTCCTTTTAAATTGAGATTTCGTTCAAGGGGTCAATCAGAACCCAAAGCCAAGATTTCAGCAAAAGGAGTCTGCTCATCAGGAGTTTCATCAAACAATGTGGCTGGAGGATAACTGGTGGCATCGTGGAGTCTGAAGATCTTGCTATGCCTGTCAACAGTGAATAATACGGTATTCTGATACACATCCCCACGAATGGAAAGAATACAACTTCTTGAGCTAGTGTATATCGGTAGTATGCTAGAACTGTTAAGTGTATAACTCGGGGACATGGGTACCAGTGGTAGCTGGGTTGTAAGTGAACATATGGTTTAGAGGGTGAATTTAGAGAATCTCTGAGAGAATTAGAAAGTTAGGGTTCTTTAAAGTTACTAGATCTATGTATTGGTTGTTTTCATGTGAAACCGCAGATATGACATGTTCAGACAAGAGTAACTGTCGGGTAGGCTAGTGGTAGAAGAATGAGATAATATGGTGTTATATTCCTGATTAGCCATATTGCGTGTAAGAAACAGTTATCAGATCATATCTGTAAGCATAAAACAATAGATAAATATCCACTCACACTTGAAAACATCACATTGTGTCAAACATAGATCAAACTCAACCTTTTAATACTAAGTTGACGTTGACCAATCTTGAAATAATTTGATATTTTTTCAAAAATCCCTAACACTTGGACCCTTATAGTAAAAGTGATGTCATATGTTGTGGTAAGGGTATGTTGAGAGTTGAAATACTATGACTAAGTGATTACAAACAACTTTGTAACACTATCATAGCCAAAAACACACCATAACAACAATTTTTAGACCAAAAATAAAATCCAAAGTGTATATTCGAACCCACGAAGAACACTTTTCCAATTTTTCAAAAACTTTTTGTGTATTCATGTTCCCCATACCATTAGAACACGCATCACAATATTCTAAATACGAAACAACATGGATTTGATTGTTGAAAATCTGTTTGAATATGCGTGAAAACCCTTGGTTTCTAGTGTGAAACAAAGCAAAAACTTTAATTTAATTCACCTATGTTTAAAAAAACCAATGCTTATTGATACCTTTGTGAATGCGCAAAGATTAAACTCAAATATTAAAAACTTGATAGTGTTTTGTTCCTTGAACAGATTAGAGTAACGAGACAGTTTTTCAAATTTCAAACTTGAAACAAGTGAGGAATGATGAATCGAGTGTAAGTTTTAACCGGTTAGGGGCACGTGTCACACTCTAATTGGACCAGTAAAAGAGATGTGACTGTCAAAACACACGCTAGAACGATTTTGAATTTCTCTCGAAACAGTCACACTCGAATGAGTGCATACTCTAAGGAATGACACTCGAATGAACTCTATTGGGAAATTACACTCTAAGTAAATATACTCTAAGAATTTACGCTCTAAAGAATTATGCTGTAACTATTTTTATACACTAATGACCATACAATACAAAGGAAATATACTTGATTGAACTCTGTTGAAAAATTACGCTGAAATGGTTTCATGCTTGAATCACTGATCATGGAGTAAACTCTTTAACACTTAAACCAACATCAGACATTCAAATTCAAGTTATACTCGAACGAACATATGATCAACCTTGCTCGAATGAATTACACTTGAAGGTATTCTAAATGGATGTTAAGAGTGCCTTCCACAATGGTGAACTGAAGGAAGAGGTGTATGTCAAACAACCTACTGGTTTTGAGGATGCAAGCAAGCTACACCATGTTTACTTCTTAAACAAAGTTTTATATGGTCTCAAGCAACCTCCAAGAGCCTGGCATGATACTGTTGGGATTTGTGGGCTAGCAGCAGAAGCAAGGTACAACAAAAACAGCCCAAGGTACAAGCATATAAACCACAAAAACAAGAAATCCCAAAATGGACCAAATTCTATGCTAAAGAAATGCAACTTGAAAGAAGGAAGGAAGGTTTATATCTTTCTCCTTAACTCCAGAAACCTTCAAATCTCGTGATGTTGATGCTCCAAGAAGAAAATGTGGATCTTCTATTGAAGTATACCCCGGTAACACGCTAACCCCAAGTGCTTGCAAGCCTTTAGTGGAACTTCAACTAGAATACCAACTTAGGAAAAGCAACT
This sequence comes from Pulicaria dysenterica, assembly GCA_947179395.2. NCBI lineage: Eukaryota > Viridiplantae > Streptophyta > Magnoliopsida > Asterales > Asteraceae > Pulicaria > Pulicaria dysenterica. The sequence goes on from OX359293.1 coordinate 28,372,827, forward strand.
CCAAGTCATTTCTGGAACCATACATGTATACACCCTCTTCAAGATCACTCAACTTAAGAGGATTTGTGTATTTTTATGTAAAAAGTCTAGAGAGAATTCAAGAGAGCATGAAAGACCCCATCTCTCACTTGTGTCACCAACTACTGCACTCCCAACCTCCTATATCACTCTTTTGACGGCCAAAGTGGATTTCTAGATGTCAAAACTGCATTGGCTAGCTTGAGAGGTGATTTGACAAAAAGCACATGCAGCCGTAGCGGCGCTAACCTGTAGGGTTTAGCGGCGCTAACCCCTTAAACTTAGCGGCGCTAACGCGGCCTGTCAGTGATTTGACACAAAGTACATGCAGCCGTAGCGGCGCTAACCCATAAAGTTAGTGGCGCTAACGCGGCCTGCGATGTCAACTTTTGTCTTTTGGCATATTTGGTCTCTTAACTTAAGTTGCTGTCAGGTTAGACCCTTGTGTATGACCCAATAGGCCCATACATCATCAGCAGCGGTCTATATGGCGTACATGCATTAGTGTGCATGTTCCAACAAACTCCCACTTGCACATAATGCACCGTACCCATGTAACCACAGATAAAGAGTGGCCTCTAGCAAAGCATCGATACCCCCAAGTCAGTATGGGTTCCGCTTCTCTGCAGAAAACCATAACCTACATAAAACGTAGAGGTCTCATAGATAAGTGATCAAACATCCTTTTGTTCGCGATATCCTTGTGAACACGAGACATGGATTAATATGTCAATCTCCAGATCGTTCACGATTATGTTTCTCGATCTTGATTGGTGGTGACCAAAAATTTAAGGACATATCTGATTCTCAATCAATATTCCTTTGCGCATGACGATGCTTATTATGGTGTCAGCGCTCAATCATCGAGGGGCCTAGGGATATCTCTCATACCAGAGGAACAAATTCCGTTGACTGTCAACCCCATAGCGTGAACCTTGTCTTACTTAACTATTCCCTTTATAATAGCCAGTTACGAACTACGTTTTGAAATAGCCAAAGTATGAAAGTTTCATGTTATAGCAATTCATACATCTCAGGTCGAAGGACGTAAGGATATTATCATCCCGAGTTACTTGCGACCATGATCCATGAAGTGAACTCAGGTGTGGGTCTTCTAGTCAGTTGAAACTCCTTTCAAGCACAGGTTACTGTTGCGTTTCATGCATTCAATCCTTGATTAATGCATAACCAACACCTAACCTCAGCCTTATTTCAAACTTCCTTCCCTTGAAGAATGACTGACTGTGGAAATTTAGAATGTATAAACATTCTGGGAAGTGGTTAAACATGCTAAGATGGAACACCGTAAAGACCAATGAAGGTAACCGCATCATGCGTATATATAGTCTCCACTATATATCGATACAATCATCGGTGAGCAGTACTGTTTACTTTTCTCAAAGCTTATAAGTAAATCAAACATTTACTAAAACGATATTCAAGCCTAGTCATAAGCATAAACAATGCTATTATACCTAGTATGAAATTCATCACTAGTATTTGACAACGGCTTTATTATGGGATCATCTACACGATATCCCTTTGTACTCTTTTGTATTCTCTTATTAAACCACTTGCATAGTGTTTATCAAAGTGATCATACATAATATTATCATAGTCGTCATATCCTCAATGTTACCGAAGTCTACAATAGGATTAATGACACTTATGATTATTAGAGTCGACATACCCTCAATGTAACCGAAGTTCACAATAGAGTCACTGACACTCACTTTTATTAGAGTCGACATACCCTCAATGTTACCGAAGTACAGAATAGGGTCGATGACACTCATTTGAATTTAAATGTTGTATATTCAAAACTTCGATTAGAATCGACAGTCTTACAAGTATAGATTTACTTGCAGTAATAACTTACTCAAGACAACTCTATTTTCGTCGAACATCAAGAACATACTCCAGTATTTCTTGAATTTTAGAATACACTTTACTTCACGTTCATACTTGTACTCATAGAACAATAATTCCATTAATAGGTTGAAAACAACCCTAAATTAGGACATTATTTTCATTTGAGTAATTTTTACTAGGAACAAATAAAGCTCCCACTAGCCCTGACATGTGTATCTGGCTTAATCTATGCTTTCTAGAAAACTCATTCCTTTGACTTTCTCATAAAGCAGGATTACAACCACAAGATACAAGTTTTGCTGACTTTTGTCATGAACACAACTTGGACATAATGGATATATATAAGACCTCGGAACATGCTTCAAACATATCCTCAACTTAATCTTGCGAAGGATCTTGGCCTTTTATTTCCATGTGATTTTACTTGTTTCCCCAAAGTGACAACAATGCTTCACATAATCCAGACTTAATCTGGATATTATGGATGTGTAAGAACCTCGGAAAGTGCCTTAAGCATTTCCTCAACTTAATCCTATGAAGGATACAGGTCTCTTACATCCAAGTGACCTAACTTGTTTCCGCAAGGTGACAACAATATTTCACTTTATCCAAGTCATCTTTAACATAACCATTAGAACATGTTTCCATATGATCCACATGAAACACTTTTGTCTCTAGTCGGTATTTGAAGTTGTCTATGATTGCATATTTGTTAGTCCTTTCACCCTTCTTAGATTACACCTCAGGTATGGGATTAACCCAAGTCAAGTACTTGAATGCAACAAAAGATTACATCTATGTATACCATTCCCTTCTTTTATTCACTAGTGAACACAGGGACCCACTATGTTTCCGATGAATGGTAACATCACAATGATATACCATCAAGCTGCTGTTAATAAAATATGACAACCTCATATCTAAACAGCCTTCTTGATTTCCATTAGATTTAAAGAAGCAATGGATATTGTCAGGTTTTACCAGCATCTCTATGCTGATTAAATGCTAGTGTCAACATTATGTCTCTTATTTATGTTTTACGTTCTTCCTCTGGAATACTTTTGTAAATGGTCTTCTTCCTTTTTGAGCAACCAAATATGGTTAACATAAGTCTAAGAAACAATTATCCAAAACTCAGATGAACTACTTAAATATATAGGCATCAACTTATAATTCATCCATCTCCCACTGAATGTAGACTGGATAATTTTAAGTTATGAGATTGACAAGCAAAGGACTCTTTCTAGTCAAAATCTCATTCGATGCTTAAGTGACCATAATGTTGTGTTTTAGATTGAGGACTTGGTTCATAAAAATTAATGTATACCAATTACATTGAATACATATTTTAGGCCTGCCTTTTACCAGATCATCAACAAAGATATCTGGTTTTCTTTAATGTGACACCATGTACCAATGTGTCTTTTATAGAAAACGAATTATGGGTTAAACCCATAATCCATTTCATATTTAAACCAATATAGATAAGAAAACTTAGCATCTCGTCTTGATCTAAGAATTTTATATCTATATGCCCTTACAGATTCTTAATTTTCTTCAGGTTAGTTCCAAACACCACTAGGTTTCAGACACAAGCCTTATCTCTAGTAAACATTCTCTCAACTACTGTCATAAAGATGGTGATGGAGAATTTCACTAGTGTCACTCTATGTGGCATACTTGAACGGATTATCCACACTAGTGTGATCAGTATCCAACAAGTCATAATCCTTCCTACCAACACAGATGAAGGATTTTATAATTAGTCAAGTCCAATAAACAATATTTATATCTTTCATTTAGCCCAAGGCTAAACTTTTACAAAGATCCTAACCACATGGATATAAGCGATGTAAATGTTGTTTACTTGGTCAAGTTTGATTATGCCATAGAGCTCATATATCCAAACCATCTTTGGATCTAATAATCAATTATTCATTATTACATATTACTTATATCGAGTCTTCATGTATGTTATGATATGGATAAGTTTTGATAAAATCATCTCAAAAACAATTTCTCAAAAATTGTTTCAATTCCAAGTGATATCCATCGTCATAAAATGTGTATTTAAGCACTAAAAATAGTCAAAAATAACACATAAGCATAGACATGGATTGAATTTGAAATGAAACTATCAATAAGAAAAATCTTTTCATAAAAAAAAATACAAGATACAAAAACATCCATCATCTTGGAAAAAACATACAATAAAGCAAGTCTTGCCACGCAGGGCATACAAACAAAAGTAATAAATTAATCCGGAATTAATGGCGAGACCAACACTCCCAATTCTCTTGTAGAAGACAATCAACAAAATTTCTTCTTCAGAGATCCGGTTCTTCAAGCTCTTCCTTCTTGCAATGAACAGATCTACACTTTGTAACAAAAATAAATTTGTGACAAACGTGAATCTTATAGCTCGGGTAAACAACCCAGCTTATTAAGGAATAACAATGAAGTAAATCATGAATGTACCTCAAGCAGGAAAATTAACTCTCTCTTTTCTGAGAAGTTTTATATCCTCTCGGCACGAAGGGCAGGCATGCCGGCCCCAATCCCCAAATCTTCCGCAGAAGTAGCAAACCACCCCTTGTTGAGTCTCTTTAGGCACGTCACCAATGTCCAAAGACTCAAAACTTCAAGCAAGCTTGGATACTCTAACTTCTTCTGATGGGATCGATTTCTTCTTCCATGTAATGTGCTGTTCCTTTGAACCAAGTACGAGAGTGGATGAGGATGATGCATGCTTGGACATGTTACATTCTACATACTTCAACATTCCATGCAATTCATCTATAGATATTTCCTTTGCATGCATATGATAGTTCTTGACAAACTATTCATATGATGCGGGCAGAGACTGAAGTATGAAATTCACACCAAGCTCCCTCCCTACAGGAAATCCTAGTCTCTCCATTTGGTCCATGTATGATTTCATCTTCAAAACATGGGCACTTACACTCCCGCCTTCCCGCATCTTACAACCGGTTAGATTTTTAACACACTCATAATGTTCCTGCCTAACTTGCTGTTGGAATACATCCTTCAGCTTGTTAATCATGTCATACACAGTCATGTGCTCAAATTGCTTTCGCAGTTCTAAGTTCATACTTGATAACATGAGACAAGCAACATCGTGCGTATCCCGAACATGCTTTTCATACGCGTATCGGATAGTCCATTCCGCATTGATAGCAGGTAGTTCAGGGAGGGGTTCCTCAAGGATGTGCAACTTTGACCCGGCACGTAGGACAATCCTCAATTGCCTACGCCAGTCAACAAAGTTCACTCCCGTGAGTTTCTCCCTTTGTAGGAACATACGAAGTGAAAAGTTCGACGTGGTGTTATTTTGATTCGACATCCTATATTAATTAGAGTATGTGAATTAGTTAGTTTGATTTGAATTCTTGTGAAAATAATTACCCATATCGTCTCGAAAAATATTTTAACAAGAGCTAAGAACCATATTTCACTCCAATTCATGACGGGGTTGCCGCGGATCACTTCATGGAGCTATTTAGGCCGATAACCATCTTACCGATTGCAATCTCTATTGCAACTCTTAGACACTTGCGGGATACTACGACAACCATCGGTCGTTTGGCATGTTTGATCCCTACCTGCACCAATTCCAAATTAAAATTCTTTGTTGACTCGTGCTAAGCTCGACAATCACTCAAGAATTTTAATTTGCAATTGTAAATCGTCCAACAAGATACACGGTGATACCTAGACAACTACCGGCTCATGCTAAGCTCGACAACCGATAATTTCAAGATCCCACACTCACCTTCCACACAGATCCACATGGAATAACTCGTGCTAAGCTCGACAATCACTCCATGCTTCACTAGATTCGGGTGGTGTCATCTTTTGGATGGCGCTAGATTTACGTTTTATGAAAACGGGCTTTTGTTTCCGGCTAGGTTACATATTAACTTTTTTAGTGACAAACCTATTTCCACTAGGTGAGTTAATCTTGTATGTGTGCGCGCGCGAGAGTTGTAAACCATTTTTACCAAATCTCTTGTGATTTTATTAAATTTCGAAAAAATTATCTAGCATGCGAATCATAAGCAAACCATGCAAGAAATAATAAAATCACATCACACGCATATATTCGAAAGATATTGGTAATCCTTGCCATAAATCCTATGCGTTCTTCCCGTGAGTCAAAACGGGTAGAACGTGGTCAATCTAAGGGACGGAAGGTCTTCAATGCCAGCTCCCACTAGAACCGCTATCTCCAATCGACTTCACCGGCTTCTATGGACATGCTCCATCTCCTTCCGACTCCAAATTGTGTGTCTTCATCCAAATGTACAATACATACAAATAGAAAATAAATGGCATGCAAGCCACAATTTTCCTATTTAATCTAGTACAAATTACACGGATGAATGAAATGGCATGCAAGCCACAATATTATTACAAATATATCAATTTTAATAAATATTACAGCCACATGTAATTAAAAAATCATCAGATGCATCCAATCACACAAAGTCAACCACAAGGTCAAAGGCAAGGTTACCAATTTCAAATCAAACACATACAACTAAACACAACAAAAATGGTAACAAAATTACCAAGTCAAAATCTGGAACAAATTTCCAGAATTATAAAATGCCAAAAAATTCCCGAGATCAAAAACTGTTTTTAACTTGAAACCAAAACTGTCATAGCGTGTTAGCGCCGCTAACTATTAAGAGTTAGCGCCGCTAACTCGAGGTTAGCGCCGCTAACCCGGTTCGAACAGAAAACAAACATTTCGATTTCGGGATTTTTCAGGCCACCAAGTGCAAATCTAACATAGAGGTGGCTCTGATACCACTGTTGGGATTTCGTGGGCTAGCTGCGGAAGCAAGGTACAACAAAACTAGTCCAAGGTAGAAGCATATAAAGCACAAAAACAAGAAATCCCAAAATGGACCAAACTCTATGCTAAAGAAATGCATCCTGAAAGAATGAAGGAAGGTTTATACCTTTCTCCTTAGCTCCAGAAACCTTCAAATCTCTTGATGTTGATGCTCCAAGAAGAAAATGCAGATCTTCTATTGAAGTATACCCCGGTAACACGCTAACCCCAAGTGCTAGCAAGCCTTTAGTGGAACTTCAACTCGAATACCACCTTAGGAACAACAACTCCAAGTCATTTCTGGAACCATACATGTATACACCCTATTCAAGATCACTCAACTTAAGAGGATATCTGTATTTTTATGTAAAAAGTCTAGAGAGAATTCAAGAGAGCATGAAAGACCCCATCTCTCACTTGTGTCACCAACTACTGCTCTCCAGACCTCCTATATCACTCTTTTGCCGGCCAAAGTAGATTTCTAGATGTCAAAACCGCATTGGCTAGCTTGAGAGGTGATTTGACAAAAAGCACATGTAGCCGTAGCGGCGCTAACCTTTAGGGTTTAGCGGCGCTAACCCCTTAAACTTAGCGGCGCTAACGCGGCCTGTCAGTGACTTGACACAAAGTACATGCAGCCGTAGCGGCGCTAAGCTTTAGGACTTAGCGGCGCTAACCCATAAAGTTAGTGGCGCTAACGCGGCCTGCGATGTCAACTTTTGTCTTTTGTCATATTTGGTCCCTTAACTTAAGTTGCTGTCAGGTTAGACCCCGGTGTATGACCCCATAGTCCCATACATCATCAGCAGTGGTCTATATGGCGTACATGCATTAGTGAGCATATTCCAACAGATACTCTCTTTTCTTTTCTAACCACTAAAGGCTTTACTAGAGGAAGCATAGATAGCACTTTATTCATAAGGAAATTCAAGGGTGATGTAATTCTTTTGCAGATATATGTAGATGACATAATATTTGGGTCTACAAATTTGGATCTTTGTAAAAAGATTTCTAAACTCATGTCTGATAATTATCAAAAGAGCATGATGGGTTAACTAAACTATTTTCTTTAACGTCAAAATAAATAAGAAGTTGATGGAATTTTCATTCATCAAACAAAGTATGTGGATGACTTACTTAAGAAATTTGAGTTTGAAAATTTTTCCTCAATGAAAACACCCATGTCCACTACCTTAAAGCTTGGAACGGACACTGATGGTAAATCAGTGAACATTACTGCTTATAGAGGCATGATAGGGTCACTTACCTCACTGTAAGTAGACCAGAGATAATGTTCTCAACATTTCTTTGTGCTAGATACCTAGCAGATCCCAAATAATCTCACTTAGCAGTAATTAAAAGAATTTTCAGGTATCTCAAATGAACTCCTAATCTAGGTCTTTGGTACCCCAAGGACTCAGATTTTGAGTTAGTTGGATACACTGATTCTGATTTTGCAGGTTGCACTTTGGACATAAAGAGTTCATCTGGTGGTTGTCAATTGTTAGGTGGAAGGTTAATCAGCTGGTCAAGCAAGAAACAAAACTCTGTTTTAACATCTACAGTTGTGGCAGAATCCATTGCTGCTGGAAGCTGTTGTGCTCAATTGCTTTGGCTGTAAAATAAACTACTTGACTATGACATACAGTTTGAAAACTCGCCAATCCTGTGTGACAACACAAGTGCCATATCAATTTCTAACAATCCTGTTTTACACTCTAAAACAAAGCACATTGAAATCAGATACCACTTTTTAAGAGATAATGTGTAGAAAAAGAAAGTGTCAATGCACTACATCAGCACTGATTTTCAATTAGCTGATCTTTTTACAAAACGTTTCGATGAGTCTCGGTTCAACTTCCTAATATCCAAACTTCGCATGTTAAATTTGTAAAATATTCTTTTCTTAGGTAGTTAATTTTGTGTGAGAAAATAAATTTATTTTTGTGTGAATTCTAACTGAAGTACTTATCTAAGCTTCTTCATATCTTACTGATTGTGAATCATTTAAGGAAATTTTTTCAGATGACAACCATCAGCTAATGCTATACCTCAGCTGATGAACCATCAGGTAAGGACTAGAAGCTCAACTAAGTATATTCATTAGCTGATACTTGTTTTCTCAAAAATGGATCAACTAATACCTTTTGATTTATCAGCTGATGCCTCTCAGAGTCAAAATTCTGTGTCCCCACACTTATTCTATTATTTTCTCATTTGTATTTAATTCGTTCCTAGGTTATATTTAATTCTGTCTATTTGTCCGTTAGTTGTGTGTGTATTTATTTGCTTTCCGTTTACTCCTTTTTGCAGACGGGACAGTTACTTTTTGAAAAAGATATTTCGGTGTAAGTTTTAGGTTTTCAAAGAAGATATAAATGATGGTTTGAGCGGTTTTTATTTTCTAAGTTTTCAAAATTCTCAAACACTTCTTCTTCTCTCTTACAAAACATGCTATAACACTGCTCTCTGTATCTCCATTTCTGCTCAACAATGGTGATGTTCAATCCTATTGCAATCCTCATTCCATTCCCGGTGAGAATGTTACTCCCAACTCTGTTTTCACCATACGTCCAAACAACATCCTCATAAACACTAATATAACCTCGAGCAAGGCAAACCAGGGCTATGAACCCATGGTCACACTCTTAACTGCTCATCCTCTATTCAACTGTTTATTTGCTCATCCTCTGTTTATCTTTCCTAACATCATTGGGGAGATGTGGTACACTGCCAGATGCCACCCTGTCGAACAAACCATAACATGTCCGTTCCTGAATAACACCATAAACATACCCATAACTGTCAATTCACTTCACCAAGCCATCTCCATACCAAATCTAGCCCCATTTCAAGCTTTCCCCTCTCATGACCAAACTCTAGAGGTTTTACCCCTCATTGGCTATGATGAACCTGTTTTACATGGACAGTATAAATTGTTAGTGCTAGGACATCCATGGAAATATCTAGCCAGTGTGATCATAAGGTGCTTTGGACACAAGTCACAGAATCATGATCAGCTGAACCAGTCTGAGCTAATGATTCTTCATGCTCTAGTCACTAGAAGGAACATTGACTTCGCTCAAGTCATTTTTATTGAAATGGTGGACAAGATCACTCCGGGTACTGCCAAGAAATCAACCAGAACTCATGTTCCGTACATAAGGTACTTATTGTTAGATTATGTGTAGAGATAGATAACACGTGTCATCGTGTCAAATACTATGAGACACTAAAGGATCACACTGCTACACACCCAATTAGAACCAATTGGATTTTACGTAGTTATGTATGTGGAATAATTAATTAGTTAATTAATTATTGAGAGGAAAAATAATAATAGTTATTTATTATTTTAAAGAAGGAATTAATATTTAGTTTAAATATTATTTTGACCAATTAATTAATAGTTATTAATTAATTAGAAAGGTCAAAGGGTATTTTCAGCAATTAACTAATAGTTTAATTAAAGCTGGGCTTTAATTAAACGGGTTTGAGCCTTATTAAGGTTTACATATAAATAACCTTTTAAAGCCTTAGAATCACATTATAGAAACAATTGCAACAAGGAAACCCTAACCTCCCTCATCCCTACCCTGCGTCGACTTCGAAGAATCCCAAGGGGGTTTCGGCCTCGTCGATCACACACACACACGCACTCGGTCTCGCGTGATCGTTTTTGGTGAAATCCTGTAGCGGTCTTGCAGCTTGTTCGTGGTGGTGCACTAGCGGTGTTCAACCTTTAGCATTCTGGAATAAAGTTTCGAGATTGTTTCATAAAGGTATAACTTTTATTCTCTACTCTAGTTAAGTTTCTTGTACGAACTAGATGAGATCACTGGAGGGGGTTTTGAGTTTTTATTCCGCTACGTATTATCATTATCTGATTTTATTCCCTAGAAAACCCTTCAGTGGTATCAGAGCCAGTTGTAGTCTCGTAGGGAACTAGTTAGGTTTCTTTTTATCATGATGATTAGGTTTGTTTTTATCAAAGTTTTAACCTTTTGTTTATCCAAGTATTTTGTAATAAAGTTTTGATTTTAAATGGATAATAATTGGTTTTGATAAAAAAGGTATAATTATTATTTATTGTTATTATTTTGCGATGGAAAAACCGGCGGTGGTAAAGCACCCGTGATCGGCGGCGGGTTCACGTCGGTGTCGGCTGCACTCATTGCCACCAGCTGTATCGGCGGGGAGGTGGCGGTTGTCGGCCAGGAACTAGTGGCGGCGGTTGTGTCTGCGGCCAGGTTGTCGGTGACGGTGGAGGTGGCATGGTGGTGGCCCAGCTAAGGCTTGCAGCACACGGCCCAGTTGGTGTTGGCTCAATGTTGTTCAGGTTTAGTTTTGGGTAAAGCCAAATAGGATAAAACCTGAATCTTTCTAAAGATTATTTTTAATCTTGTGTTTAAATTTTTGATTTTAGTCATGATTATTTTATATAATCTAGTATTGATTGAAATTAATTATTTTTAGTATCTTTTATCGCATAACAATAAATAATATAACAACTATTGTTAAACCAGGTGATTTTAACTGTTGGTTGAAATCAAGGTAATTCATCAGCATGTGATAATTAGAAATCAGTTGTTTGTATTTCATGTATTAGTTTAGTACATGTTTTGGGATGCCATAGTTGAACCCTAGATTTTGTGAATTGTTTCTTTATTTATTGCTCTTGTGGTTGTGTTTGTTTATTCTATTTTATGATTTGGGGAGGCCTGCGTGCCACTTACAACCCTTATTCTATTATGTAAAAATACTAGATTAGCGGGCCTGAATGCCTTTGATTACTTTGTAATTTTTTATTTCTAGTTTTTTAAGTTTTTAGAATACACATATTGAATAGTTTTGAAGCTGATACAAGGAGCAAAGAGCAAGGAGCAGGATTTGATGCGAGAGCCAGTGGGAGCTTCAGGAGTTCATGCCTTGTGTGTTATTTTCCACTTAGGTTTTGGACCGTTGGGTTTTTCGTGTGGCTCACGAAACCGACATTAGTTAAGGGCAAGGCTAAATCATAGATGTTATGTGTTGTTTTATTTCTTTACATATTATTATATGCGTGGTTGTGATTCACACGATGAAATAAAACTGGGTTTTAATAATAGTTATTATTAATCAATGTTTTTTACAAAGAAAAACTAGCAAGAAGTTTTTTTGTTTAAAAACTTTCAAATCCTTTTTAGAAAAATCTTAGACTAGTGTGTTACCCACTTAATGGTACACCTTTCCAGTTAAACGGTACTCGGGTGTCGAAAGTGACCAAACCTTGGGCATTCGGGTTCAAACCATTACGGGAAAGGGTGTGAAACGCTCTGCGATAATCAGGAGTCCCGGGCAGAGTTCACACCGTCTTAAGTGGTGCGATCTATTTTGGTGATAACCGGGAGTCCCGCCCAAAATGCATTAGAGGGACTAAAGCATGCACGGTTCTTGTAGCCGATGTCCCGCAAATCTAGGAGTCGTATCCAGGTAGGATACAATTGGTATAGGTTTTACCTACCGGAAATAGCATTGTCACGGTGGGAAGTGCCCAAACCTTGCATCAGGAAAGATGAAATATGGATCCTAGTCTAATAAATTATTTCTAAAAGGTAATAATTATTAGAAGATATAATCATTACAGAATCGGTTTTATCTTTTCTTTTTTCTGTAGATGTCTATTTTATCTGTTATTCCGTTTTACTCACCCGAAAAATACCTAAGCCTTATCATTGGCAAGTGGAAGCTTTCAGGTCCAAACTTCGCCATTTGGAAGATCCATCTTAAGAATGTATTAGATGCACAGGGAAAGTTGTACGTCATAGAGACTTTACCTCTAGGACGACCAGGAGTAGGTGCCCAGGATAGTGAGTATGATGCTTACTATTAGTATATGGCTGATGAATCTGATGTTATGTCGATTCTCTTTCTCTCAGCTTCATCCGAGTTTACGGATGATCTCCGGGAGAAGTCATCTTTTGAGGTTGTTCAAGCATTGGAGGAAAGGTTCAAGTATAGTGAACGAGTATGTCGTGTCTTGCTAATGAAAGAAATTCTTTCGCTGAAAATGAAAGAAACCCAGCCAATTAGCGATCATCTCATTAATGTGAGAAGGCTTTTAGATTGCTATGAGACCTTTGGACCAAAATCAATGCCACATGAGCTAGTTATGCTTTTGTTCGGTTCCTTGTCGAACTATTATTAGACTAGGGTAATGTACGTCCTTGGAGATTTTGATATGACCGTCGCAAGCTTGCACCAGATTCTTAAGTGCATTAGCAATGATCTAGATCCAAAGAAGCTAAAGTCAACAGTAGTAGCCCTTATGCAAGAGGATGACTGGTTGGAAGAGCTTGGAGATATTTGTTGCCCAGACTGTGGCAGTAAGGATTCATGCGAGCACTCTCTCGACATAGATCAGTTAGACATAGGTTCGCCCAATGACTCAGGTATCTTTATGATAGATTGTCTTATTACTTCTTATGAATCGTGGGTATTGGATACCGGATGTGGTCATCACATTTGCAATCACTTGTAGGGATTCAAGAGAAGTAGCAAGCTAAGACAAGGAGATATGGACCTGTGGGTAGGCAAAGGCTCCATGGTTGGTGCTGAAGCTGTAGGGACATATTTTCTTAGTTTGCCTTCGGGCATGGTCTTAGAACTAGAACCTTGTTATTATGTTCCTAGACTTTTCAAAAATGTTATCTCGTATGATTTGCTTATAGACTATGGTTTTAATTATGTTTTAAATAGTAAAATTATTTCTTGTTTCACAAATGATGTTTTCTATTTTAAAGCTATTCCTCAAAATGGTCTGTATACGCTAAATCTAGATAACGATGATAAAGACATATATCATATAAGTAAGAGATCCAAGAGTAACTTGAATCAGACTTACCTCTGACATTGTCGGTGAAAAAGACACTGTTCGAAGTATGGACGGGGAAAAAGCCTAAAATATCTTTTCTCAAGATTAGGGGATGTGAGGTGCATGTTAAGCGAACATTCACGGATAAGCTCAATTCCAAATAAGATAAGTGTATCTTCGTGGGTTATTCCAAAGAGACCATGGGATACTATTTCTACAACCCAGACAAAAACAAAGTCTTTGTTGCTCGTAAAGGGGTTCAAGAGACTGAAATTTCAAATTCAGAAATTCCAAGAAAGTAAATAGAGCTTCAAGAGACTGAAGAAGTAGAGGTAACACCACCACCGATAATCGAACATGTAAGTAAACAAAGAAATGTTGAATTCCAACCCGAGTCTATGGTTGAGGAAGAAGTGCAACACAAGACCTTCTCAGATCTAGTAGGTCTCGTCATGAGCCAGATAAGTATCTAGGATTCCTAGTTGCTCAAGACGAAGGGGGTCTTTCAGAACCCACTACCTACCAAGATGCTGCTTCAGGTTTAGAATTTGAAAAATGGCTTGGAGCCCTGAAGGCAGAGATGCAATCCATGAATGACAACTAAGTTTGGGAGTTAGTGGATTTGCCTCAACACAACAAAGCTGTTGGGTTCGAATGGGTCTTTAAGAAGAAGACCGACATGGATGGAAAGGTGAATACAACTCATGGTGTTGAATATGATGAAACTTTTTCCCGAGTAGCAATGCTTAGGACAATTAGAATTCTTTTGGCCATATCAGCATATTTTGACTATGAGATATGGAAAATGGATGTCAAAACCGCCCTCCTTAAAGGGAAGCTGATAGAGGACGTATATATGATAAAACCGGATGGTTTTGTGGATCCAAAGAATCCTAATAAAGTATGCAAGCTGCTACAAACCATTTATGGGTTGAAGCAAGCATCTAGGAGCTGGAACTTACACTTTGATTAGCGCATCAAAGAGTTTACCAAAAGTGAGTTTGAGTCATGTGTATACAATAAATTCAGTGGGAGCGCGGTAACCTTCCTAGTCTTGTATGTAGATGACATACTGCTAATAGAAAACAGTATACCAGTATTACAAGAGTAAAATCCTGGTTAGGTAAATGTTTCCAGATGAAATACTTGGGAGAAGCTGCTTATATACTTGGTATTAAGATCTATAGAAATAGATCTAAGAAGCTTATTGGACTTAGTCAAAGTACATACATCGACAAAGTCGTGAAAAGATTCAAGATGGATGAATCTAAGAAATGATTTATTCCAATGCAATCTGGCACAATTTTGAGTAGGGCTCAGTGTCCTATATCTAGTCAAGATCAGGACAAGATGATATTGATTCCATATGCCTCGGAAATTGGGTCAATTACGTATGCCTTGTTATGTACTAGGCCCGATGTTGCCTATTCCATAAGTGTCACGAGTAGATATCAGCAAAATCCGGGTGAAGCTCATTGGCACTAGTACAAATCTGTGATTTGGTCACACATAGTCGGAATTAAACGGCAACATGTTCAAATTTTTATGTGACTAAAGGTACGAAAATAAGTTCCTCGTTATTAGTTAGTCACTTATGAACTCGGATAGTGTGACCATTCGGTAATGTATCGCCACACATTCAAATATTTATGTTGCTAAAGGTTACAACTATTTTTTTTGCAGATTATTTAGCCACAAATGAATTTAGAAAACGTGACTAAATGCCATAAATGGTCACACACTTAATTTATTGTGACAAAAGTTTGAAACACACTTGAATTACTGTTACTAAATGTCATATATGGTCACATGAAATAATTGTTTATGTGTCTAAATCATAAATTCAAAATTGTCACACATGTTTTAAGTGTAGCCAAAATCATACATATTGTCACGCAACTTATTATGTGTGTCTAAAGTTTAACGGTGCCTAAAGGGAAAGTATCTAGTCACATTTATCTCTAACACCATCATGTGTGACTATATGGCTTTCTAATAGCCACACATCACGACAAATGTGTATCTAGATACTGTTTATGGCCACATTAAGTGTTTGTGTGTCTAAATCATGAGTCTACATATGGTCACATGAAGTAATTGTTTATGTGTCTAAATCATAGATTCGAAATTGTCACACATGGGTTAAGTGTAGCCAAAATCGTATATATGGTCACGCAACTTATTATGTGTGTCTAAAGTTTAACGGCGCCAAAAGGAAAAGTATATAGTCACATTTATTTCTAGCACCATCATGTGTGACTATATGGCTTTCTAATAGCCACACATCATGACAAATGTGTATCTAAATGCTGTTTATGGCCACATTAAGTGTTTGTGTGTCTAAATCACGAGTCTACATATGGTCACATGAAGTAATTGTTTATGTGTCTAAATCATAGAATCGAAATTGTCACACATGTGTTAAGTGTAGCCGTAATCGTACATATGGTCATACAACTTATTATGTGTGTCTAAAGTTTAACGGGGCGAAAAGGTAAAGTATATAGTCAGATTTTTTTCTAGCACGATCATGTTTGACTATATGGCTTTATAATAGCCACACATCATGACAGATGTGTATCTAAATGCTGTTTATGGCCACATTAAGTGTTTGTGTGTCTAAATCATGAGTCTACATATGGTCACATGAAGTAATTGTTTATGTGTCTAAATCATAGAATCAAAATTTTTACACATGTGTTAAGTGTAGCAAAAATCGTACATATGGTCACGCAACTTATTATGTGTGTCTAAAGTTTAAAGGGGCGAAAAGGTAAAGTATATAGTCAGATTTTTTTCTAGCACGATCATGTTTGACTATATGGCTTTATAATAGCCACACATCATGATAGATGTGTATCTAAATGCTGTTTATGGCCACATTAAGTGTTTGTAGGTCTATATCATGAGTCTACATATGGTCACATGAAGTAATAGTTTATGTGTCTAAATCATGGAATCGAAATTGTCAGACATGTGTTAAGTGTAGCCAAAATCGTACATATGGTCACGCAACTTATTATGTGTGTCTAACGTTTAACGGGGCAAAGGTATAGTATATAGTCACATTTATTTCTAGCACGATCATGTGTGACTATATGGCTTTATAATTGCCACACATCATGATAAATGTGTATCTAAATGCTGTTTACGGCCACATTAAGTGTTTGTGTGTCTAAATCATGAGTCTACATATGGCCACATGAACTAATTGTTTATGTGTCTAAATCATAAAATCGAGTTTGTCACACATGATTATGTGTAGCCAAAATACGGTACATACGGTCACATAACTTATACATTGTGACTAAAGTTTATCGTGTGTTTTCAAAATTAAACATTTAATTAAATTTGATATTTAGTCACATATTAAGTTTCTGTGTGTCTAAATCATGAGTCTATATATGGTCACTTGAAATAATTATTTATGTGTCTAAATCACAGAGTTGTGTTTGTCACACATGAGTTAAGTGTAGCCAAAATCCAGTACATATGGTCACATAAATTAAAAATATTCATAAATCATTTCCCCCAAGTTTGACTTTAGATAGTCAAAATGGGAAATCTTGTAAAGTCAAAATTGGAACCGTTTTTAATTCGAAATTGGGAATCGTTTTGGTTAGTTCAAAAGAGGATGTTGTTTGTTTTCAATTGAACTACACAAACAACGAATATTACAGCAAACACCAGACAATATTCATTGATTAACATGTGTGAATTTTCAAAACATTACATCAAGAGACAGATTATAAAAAAGATAAAAAAACTAATCTAGATAATCAACAAGCCCATCAGAGTACAACTTTTGAGAGTCAAGAGACTTGATAATTTGCTCACGTAATTGGTTATTCGTAGCATACATACTTGTGTGATGAGCAAATTGAGAATTGAGAAAATCAATATGGGCCCGGTCGAAAACCGAAATCTTCCATTCAGAATTAATCTGAGAAATGCGGTGATTCAATTCGTCTATATTCATCTGAATATTGGCAATAGCCATTTCAACATCTGCAAGTCTTTTCTTGTCCTTCAAGATATGTTGATCAACCTATTTCATCAAGAAACTAAAGTCTGTGTATTTTTTTTCTGTTGCAGTTTGAAGGGTTTTGCGATTCAGGAACATCCAGTTTAAAGGGCAATATGTTCGTGAAACAGATGGAAGATAAAATATTTATAATAGATGGAGAGGATGTATCTTCGTGTAACATATGCAATATATTGGAAGGCATATAAATACCAAAAAATAGAGGCAAAAGTGTGGGGAAAAAATAGGGTGAAAAAGGCGTTAAAACAGTTTAAAACATTTTGACTGAATTGACCTGATTAATACCCATTTCCCCGAATTTTGACTTTAGGTAGTCAAAATGTGAATTAGTTTGAAGTCAGTTGCCGTTTTGTTGACTTGACACACATAAAATGGGAACTGTTGTAAATCTAATATTTTGTTTCTGTTATGATCAACAGATTTCAAATCTATTTTGTTTCTGTAAATCTTTGTCTTGTGGTTGCAATACCGCCACAGTTAGTTCGATAGTAATCATCTCGTGAGTCATTACCCAAGTCACGTCGATCTACATGTGGCTATATGTTCTCATTGTGCGGGTGAATGACTGTACTAAATTCCTCATCGACTTCGTCATATGTATCTTTGTAATTCTTGGGAGGTGTCTTAAAGACAATAGACAGTTTTTTATCTAGCTGATCTTTCACATAAAATACGCGTCGTGCTTGTGAGACTAATATGAACGGATCAACCTTGTGGCCTAAATTATTCAGGTCAACCAATGTATAACCAAGATTAGTATCGCGTTTGACTCCACCAGCTCTATGATTAACCCAATCACATTTGAAAAGAGGAATTTTCCTGAAACGATAATCTAGTACCCATATTTCTAGTAAAACCCCATAATAAAATCTTTGTCTTGTGGTTGCAACTTCTTTGGATATGTACAGATCTATTGCCTCAACACTAACCCCACTGTTCTGGTAAACCCTGTCATCTCGAGATTTTGTACGAAATGCATACCCATTGATGTTATATGCGTCGTATTTAACTACGGTGGCGCGTAGTCCATATGAAATCCACCATACGATTTCTGATACACTTTCTTTGGAACAAGTATATATGAGCTTCAAATTTAAGGAACAACAAGCAACAACTATAAATAACATACGGATTACCTCATTACGTAAACAATTAGCAAAATATTTACTGTGCTCATTCCCCAGCAATGCTATTCGTTTACCTGGGTTTTTTGTTTCCAAAAGCTGTTTGTGTCGCTTGAAACAAGGTGTTTGATTAATTATTATACATGATAGAACATTATAAGTAACAAAATAGACATGTGTTAGTAATACTTACTCAATATACGGTACAATTTCATCTGTATTCTGTATTACATACAAATGTGCTTTCTGAAAGAGTTCCGCAGAAACTTCACTTAATTTGCCGGCCAACATTGGTTTTCCTTCCTCATCTTCATCAGTTTCATGTTTATCAGGTGGGATACCAGTAGTTTTCATTGATTTTTGATATTCGCTGAAAAACTCAATTGTTTCTTCTGCAATAGTCTCCTTAGCAATGCATCCCTCTGGACTATTTCTGTTTTGCACATGTCCTTTTAATAACCTTCATACATCTTTCGAAGGGATACGTCCACCGAAAGCATACAGGACCACATAATTTTACCTTCCTAGTTAGGTGCACAATCAAATGGACCATAATATCAAAAAATGACGGAGGAACGAATTTCTCCAGAAGGCACAGTGTCACACAGAGTTCTTTTTGCATCTTATTTAGTTCTTGTAATGTGATTTCTTTGCTACATATTGATTTAAAGAAAAAGCAAAACCTGATAATAGCATATCGTGTGGCTTGAGGCATTATTGAACTAATTGCAATAGGCAAAAACTCTTGCATTAGCATGTGATAGTCATGTGATTTAAGGCCAATGAGCTTGTTTTCCTTTAAGCTGACCAAACTAGAGAAATTTGAATAATAGCCTTGTGGTACCCTGATGTTGTATAATGTTTCACAAAATATGTCCTTTTCAACCTTCGTTAATGTGTAACCTGCTGGAGGTAATGTTGTTTTGTCTGCTTCTTGCCTAGCAAACAACTCTTGTTTTATACCCAACTCAACCAGATCCAATCGAGCATTCAGTCCATCTTTTGTCTTTCCCGGAACATTTAGCAAAGTTCCGACTAGACTCTCACCAACATTCTTTTCTATATGAATGAAATCAATACAATGTTGAATAGAATTACGCCTCCAATACCTATGTTTTCGATACCAAATGTTGAATTTCTTCCAATACGCACCGTTTTCTTCATTTACTTGGCTTGAACTACCCTCTGCTTTTCTTTTTCTTTTCTGCTTTTGAATCTTCCCAACTCTGCCTCTCGTATCTTCTTGGTTTTCTGATGTCTTATTGTTTGTTTGTTTTCCTTTTCCCCACTTATTTTCAATATGTTGTAGCTCGTTGTATATTTGTTCCCCGGTCATTGGATTTGGAGAGCGGCCAAATTCTTGTTGTCCATTAAACGCCTTCTTTTACTTTCTGAACGGATGGTTATATGGTAGATATGGTCTGTGACCAGCATAACTTTGTTTTGATGAGGCAAGAAGTCTAACACAATATGTATCTTTCCCACATACTACAGAACCTTTGAATCCACTTCATGGGCAGCCACATAATGTACCAAGTGCAGGGTTATCATTTACTGTCCATAACACAACGGCACGTAGATTAAAGTTTTCTTTTGTGGAAGCATCATATGTATCAACACCTTCCTCGAATAAGCATTGCAGATCATCAACTAAAGGTTCCAAAAAAACATCAATATCATTTCCCGGGTATCGTGATATTATTACCGAAAGCATGATAAACATTCTTTTCATGCACAACCATGGAGGAATGTTGTATATGATAGTTAAGACTGGCCATAGACTGTGATGCCTATTTCCTATGTTGACGTTAACTCCATCAGCCGATATTCCTAACCGTAGATTTCTTGGATCCTTACCAATTTCGGGGAATTTTTCATCTATGGTACGCCATGCCTGTGAATCTGCTGAGTGACGTAAAACACCATCCGTTATCCTCCTTGTCGCATGCCAACTTAAGTCTTGTGAAATACTTTGTATCTTGAAGAGTCGTTGCAGTCTTGGTATAACTGCGAAGTACCACATTACCTTTGCTGGAATGTTTTCGTACACTTTATGTGTCTTATTATCCACCTTCCATCTTGATATCCCACAAGTTCGACACACAGTCAATTTCTCATCCTCCTTCCAGTAAAGAAGGCAGTTGTTGATACATACATGTATCTTTCTGTATCCCGACCCCATCAATTTCAAAAAAAAGTTGGCCTCATAAGTGTTTTCCACCAATTCGTTACCATCAGGGAGCATCTTTTTTAACAATCTGAGTAACTCAGTAAAGAACTTATCTCAACATCCGTACTTGCTCTTCAAGTTGAGTAGTTGGACTATTGCAGACAACTTTGTAAAGTCAGGACATCCTTTGTAAAGTGGCTTCTCTGCGTCTAATAATAGTTCTTGAAACTTGACATGGTCTTCCTCATCAAAATTATCTTTAGTATCATTAACCATTTCTACTGTTTCTGGTCCATCTGTTGGAATTTGTGAACCAAATTCCGTGTTTTCAACAAACTCTGCTCAAACATTGTTAGGTTTTGGCCCACTTGTTGACGGCTCATCCTTTTCCCCATGTTTAATCCACTTCGTGTAGTTTAGATCAATTCAATTGCTGAACAAATGGTGATGCACTTCCTCCACTTTATGCTCTATGTGGTTTAAACATTTGGAACACGGACATGGCATTTTTAGATGTTGTTTATTCACTCGTGGGTCAGCGTTCCTCATCTTCATCAAGTTCTACAATGCGTAATTAATAAACTCTGATACTCCTTCAAAATAAGGTCTCATGGTCCTATTTGTACCCATCCAAGACTTCTCCATGTTTAAAAATGTCAAAGAACAAGAAATAGAGAAGAATAAAACTGGATGAAACAGTTGGAAATTTAGGGATTTTAGCCTTCGAATATCGTATACTCTTTGCGGCGTATTTAATTTAAAAAGGAAAAGATCATTTACTCTCACCTGTTGATTTTTCAAAAAAGATTTTGTTTGTTTGAATTAAGTGTTTTTACAAAAATACCCTTACTAATCAAATATAGCATTTTATTTATAAGGGGCAATAAAGTAATTTTACACACTACACAGTCTAGACGCCATATTTCCACACGTACTGCACCTGCACGTTGTTTCAGTTATCGGCGTTTGTAGACGATCTTTTGATCATCCAAAAAATCAACCCAAATTGTTTCAAACCCTAGTATCACTTGTCATTTTCAACGATCACAATGGAAGCTTCTACTTCAAACAAACGGCAAAAAACTGAAAAAAGAGAAACAACATTAAGTGATCTTCCTTTGGGAGTTATGGAGAAAAGTTTTGTGCACATGGGGGCCGACTCTGCCATCAATATTGTGTGGTACATATGCATGTAAGTTTCTAATACAATCTGTCTATTTTTTCTTCTATTTGGTAAAATTGTTAACTTGTACATTAAGAAATACATTTTTTGTGTATCTTAATTATTACAGTAGCCATGCTTTTTTCGAGGCCTCTTATAGCGAAGAGGTCTACAGAAGAATGGAAGTAGATATTATACAAAGGGTGAGGAGGGGGTTGCTTAGCCTGGGTAGAAGTGAGCTCGTCAACAGATGTAGAGCAGCAGGAAACCCAAACATCATGTATAGAGATGGAATGGTATATATACGTATACATTTACTGTTTGTTATCTATTGAAGTAATTAAGTTTAATTATACATTTTATTAAACTTTGTTTTTTTTTAATTTTGTGTTATACGTACATTTCAGATGAAGTTATTCAAATTTGATGAAGAGGAACAAAAGAGGGTAGGGAAGGAGATGCTTGAGAATGCATCTGCCTTAGGGCAAATGGATGCAAAGTTGGTTCTATGGATCATAAAGATGGGAGAAGGCGATGATATCAGTCTTAAAGAGGGAGCTATTGGCATGTTTAATGATGCCTTCCCTTCCGATAGAGCTGAGATTTTGAAGCGAACGTTAAACACCATACAAGTCATAATGAGGGTTCGGTGGGATGATTTGCAAGAAATACATTTCCGTTTGTACAATTTCGGTTGTCCCGACCACCGTATAGATACTTCAAGGCTAAGTATTGTAGATAGGGGCCTTGATAATGACATTCCATGGGTCTTTAATTGTAAAGTTTGCTGTTAAATAGCTTGTTTTGTTAAATTTGCTAGAATATTAGGGATACACTATTAGCTAGATTGTGAATGAGTAAATTAAATGCTGTTTGGGAATATTGTAATCCAATACTTTTTTGGTATATATATATATATATGATGGATCATTAGATTGTGAATGACTTTATTAATGTTTGTGAATGAAAATGGAATTATGATAAATGGAATACTAACTTTTAATAGTCAAACTTTGAAACTATGATAATTGATAATGGAATACTGACTTTTGATAGTCAAAGAAGATTGTGTTTGTTTGAATTAAGTTTTTTTCAAAAATACCCTTACTAATCAAATATAGTATTTTATTTATAAGGGGCAATAAAGTATTTACGCATTACACAGTCTAGGCGCCATATTTCCACACTGTACGTCGTTTCAGTGATCGGCGTTTGAAGACCATATTTTGATCCTACAAAAAAACAACCCAAAGAGTTTCCAACCGTAGAATCACCAGTCATTTTCAACGATCACCATGGAAGCATCTACTTCATCAAATAAACGGCAAAAACCGGAAGTAAGAAAAAGAAGATTAACTGATCTTCCAATGGCGGTTATTGAGAAAATAATTACACATTTGGGAAAAGTCTCTGCCATCGATTGTTTGAAAGTGAAATGTCTGTAAGTTTCTAATACAATTTGTCAGTTTTTTTATCTATTTGGTAATATTATAAACTTGTACATTAAGAAATAAATTTTTTTTGTGCAACGTACAGTTGCCAAACGTTATTGGAGGCCTCTGATAGTGAAGAGGTCTACAAACATATGGAAGTAGAGAGTTTATTCAGTCATATGTTCTGGTTTAGTGAGAATAGACGTCAACTGATCATCAGATGTAGAGTAGTAGGAAACCTAAACGTGATGTATAGAGATGGAATGGTACGTATTTAAACCTTATGTGTACATATAATTTACTGTTTGTGTTATTGAAAGTTATGTTTTTTAAATTTAATTTATTAATTTTTGTACTATTGACTTTTGTGTTATACATTTCAGATGAAATTGTTCAACTTTGATGAAGAAGAACAGAAGAGGTTAGGGATGGAGATGCTTCAAAATGCATCTGCCTTAGGACAGAAGGATGCAAAGTGTGTGTTGGGGATGATGTAGATGGCAGAAGGCTTTGAAAGGTAACCGGAAGCTCTTGCCATGTTGAATGATGCCTTCCGTTCCGATAGAGCTCGGATTGTTCCACCGATATTAGAGAGGATACAAAGTATCATGGTTTTTTGGCAGGACGATTTCAAACCAGTACAATTCTCCGAATGCCTTCTGACCTATACCGAGCACAAAATTCTTTCAACCCACCTTCTAGATACGAGTATTTACAATTTAGAAGCATGGTTATTCAACTGTAATGTTTGTTTATGGGACATTTGCTATGTTAAATTTGCTATAATATTTAATTAGGATTAATTTATAATTAGACTGTGAATGACTAAATACTTTTGGTGAATGTAATTAATACTTATTTTGGTATATGATATATCAATAGATTCAGAATGACTTAATTACAGTTTGTGAATAATTTAATTAATGTTTGTGAATGACTTAAATACTGTTTGGTAGAAAATGATAGGGAACTATTTGCATAAATTTATGCAACTGAGTTCACTAACAGTTCCTACCAAACAGTACTATGATAAATGGAATTCTAACTTTGGATAGTCAACTTCCATTGTTATTCAATTGTAAATTTTGTTTATGGAATACTGACTTTTGATAGTCAACTTCCATGGTTATTTAGATTGTGAATCACTAAATAATGTTTGTGAATGTAATCCAATACTTTTTTTTGGTATATGAATATATTTAGATTGTGATTGACTTAATAACAGGTTCCTAGGAACTGTTAGAGAACTCAGTTGCATGAAAATGAAACAAAATAGACATGGAATAATGACTTTTGATAGTCAAACTTGATAAATGGAATACTGACTTTTATGTTTTGTTAAAAGGAATACTGACTTTTCTGTTTTGATAAATGTAATACTGATAATTAGCTTCACAGAAAAGACTTGAAATGAATGAAGCAAAGGAAACAGATTATAATAGCATGTTTATTTACCATATTTGGATAACAAAACATAAGAGAGTTAAATATCATACTAAAAGCCAAAATTAATTTACATTTTCTGGATAGAAACTGTTGAGATTTCAGTTTACAAAAGAAACCATTATTTAACATGTACAAACAAAAAACATCCAGATAAGATAGACACGTCAACTACCATACTAGTCTAATATAATCACATTCTCTTTGGAACTCCCCGGTACACCATCATGACTTTTATTCAGATTCTTGAGCAACAGTCTTTGACTTCTTCTTCTGGTCTTAATTTCTCGAACTGGATTAACCTCTTCAGCTACCTTATCATCTTCACCTTGAATTGGCTCTTCAACTTTAACTTGTACTACGACTTCAGCAACCTCAACAACCCCAACAACATGAATTGGACCTTCCACTGGAACTGGCACTGCTTGAACTGGCACTTCTATAGCTGCACCTAAATATCTTCTAGGCTTACCAAGTCTTATTGATTTTTTGTAACAAATGGCATAAACATAATACAAAAGTCAGAAACTGTAAACAAACATATGTAATTGACGTAAACAAATGGCATAAACATAACCCTTCTTGAATGATTCATTGACTGAACACAGTAATCGTGTGGGAATTTAATTAACTTTTTGGGGACAAAGATGAAGAGGATTTTCACGAACTACATTATCCGTCTTATGGGGGTTAGGGTTTATTATATGGTACAATGACTCAACACAGGAGATAAGGAAGAAAAATCTATCAACATTCTTACCTCATAACGATGATTTCAACGATTGAACATAGTAATCGTGTGTGGAGTTTAACTTTTTAAGGACGAAGATGAAGATGATTTCAAGAATTTCAGTATTCGTTTATGGAGGTTAGGGTTTATGATTTGCATATACGTATGGTAAACAGTTAGGGGTTAACGGATATGGGTTATTTTTATGGGTCATGGGTTATGGTCAACTATTACAGGTTAAAGGTTATGGTTATGGTCAACTATTATGGTTTAACGGATATGGGTTACGATTGGGGTCAACTATTACAGTTTAACGGATATGGGTTATGATTGTAGTGAACTATTATGGGTTAAGGGATATGGGTTATGATTGTGGTCAACTATTATGGGTTATGGTTATATATGGGTCATGGGTTATAATCAATTAACTATTCAATGGATATGGGTTATATATGGTTATGGCTAATGTGCTATGGTAAAGTGTTACAGATTAACGGATATAGGTTACGGTTAGGAGTTAAAATTTATGCGTATGGGTGATTGGTTATGGTAAACTATTAGGGTTAACCAATATAGGTTATGGTTTAGTGGTTAATTATGTGTTATGGTTATGGTTATGGGTTTATTGGTCATGGCTTAGTGTTAAGTGTTATGGGTTTATGGTTTAGGGGTTATGGGTTTTTTGGTCATGGTTACGGTTTAAGTGGTATGGGTTTATGGCTTAGGGGTTAATTATGAGTTATGGTTATGGGTTAACTGAATCTGGTTAGTGGATAAGTGTTATGGGTTTATGGTTTAGGGGTTATGTGTTATGGTTATGGTTATGGGTTAATTGGTCCTGCTTAGTGATTAAGTCTTATTGGTTTATGGTTTAGGGGTTATGGTTATGGGTATGGTTAGTGGTTATGTTTTACGGGTTTATGGTTTAGGTGTTATGTGTTATGGTTATGGCTATGGGTTTATTGGTCATTATGGTTACGGGTTAAGTGTCATAGGTCACGGTTAATTAATATGGTTCATGTGTCATGGTTAGGGTTTAGGGTTTAGGGTCCTAAACCCTAACCATGACACATGAACCATATTAATTAACCGTGACCCATGACACTTATTAATTACTGATTGTCACCAGTCAGGGTGGTAGTAACCATGACACATGAACATGAAACATATTACACATGAACCATATTATTGTCTTGTTCTTAGTCATAACCCCCCTAAACCCTAAACCCTAAACCTAAACCCAAACATGACACATGAACCATATTAATTAACCGTGACCCATGACACTTATTAATTACCGATTGTCACCGGTCACGGTGGTAGTAACCACGACACATGAACATGAACCATATTACTGTCATGTTCTTAGTGATAACCCAATACACGTGACCCATGACCCATGTTAATTACCGATTGTCTAAATTTTATATTATCTAAAATTAATTTTATAATTATATTATCTAAACTTTTATATATTATAGATTAAAGTTGTTGGAGATAAACAAGCGGTAGATTGAAGGATTGCTAAGATAACTATGAAGAGATAGAGAGAGAATCTCGTTTCACCTTCAAAACACACATAGTTTGTTTCATGTAAGTGTGACAATCCTTACATTTCCTTGTGTATCACAAGGGTTATATACCTATAAGGTATATTTACAATAAGCACCCTCAACTATTGTTGAACTCCTATTCTATTACAATAATACAATTCTAACAAAAAGAATAAGACATATTTTGCGTAAATACCAATTTATACGAGATGTAGTTGAAAGTGGTGTAGCTTCCCGGATTTTTAAGGGTAGAGGTCACTCAACACTTGTTTGTTCTTTTCTTACCTCTTCCTCTCCCGCACTCTCACTTATAACGTTATCTTCTTCTCAGTCTCCTAACCCATATCCAACATACCTATCCACAGATATCAGAAAATCAGAAGGTGTCAGATGCATCAAGTTCCATAGATGGATCTTTGTCTAGTTCAGCATGTTGGTGTATCAACCCCTGAGTACCAACTTGCCTATTAGTAGGATCAAGCACCAACGCAAAGCCACCTTTACTGGCAGGAAAAGTTTCAGTGATCTCACGGACCAAGTCAGGGGCAACAGCAGCGTTGTTTTCTATCTTTACCTGAGGACTCTGAACCGGTGTGTTGAGTTTCATGTAGTCTGGTGTATCCTCCATGTTTTGCTCAATTTGAGTTTTACGAATCCCCACCACCATTACATATGTTCAATAATTTCTAATTCAAATTCAGGGGTTCCAATTTCTTTCTGCTATGTTTCTATTATAACTGCCTCAGATGATTCAGCATGTGTTGTGGAGGCTTCCTTAAGGTCACAGTGAGGGTATACAGTTTCCAGGGAAGCAAGTACGTTTAAAACATTCGCGGGATCATACATGTCCCCTACCTCTCTATGTGTATCACCGACATCCCCTTCACCACCCCACTCTTGCTTTTCTCTCTGCTCTTTCCCCTAAGTATCTCCCGTAGATAACTGAGGCCTGTCAACTATTTCCTCACTTTGTACCACTCTTCCTTGGGTAGGTACTGCCGGCTCTGGCATAACCATTGGAGGTACACCTATACTCTCCCTAAAGCTCACCACTATCTGATTTTTATCACAATGATCCTTGAGCGATACAGGGAATGGTTGAGGTACAGGTGCATGATTAGTAGCAACATGTTTTATAAAATTGAAAAGCTTAGGTGTAATTGAGAAATGCCCTTCTCTCCGAGGAATGTTGTCATTCTGATCAATTGCATGTTGGATGATAATTGGTATGAACTACTTTTATGGTAGAAATTTAGGCTTAGCCTTTCTAAAATGAGACTTTGTTGCAACAGTGGATTGCATATCATTGAAAAATAATTAAGCAAAATCCACATATAAGTGATTAGCTACAGCCACAAACACTTTCAATTAGTGATCATTCGGGTACTCATATCCTGTGTGCTTTGGAGTTAGGACCTTTGAAGGATAGTCAAAAACAGATAATACATCGGATGGAAATTGTTCCTTTTAAGTTGAGATTTTTGTTCAAGTGGTCAATCATAACCCAAAACCAAAGAGAGAGCAAATGGAGTCTCCTCGTCAAAAATTTCAACAAACAAAGTGGAAGGAGGATGACCGGTAGAATCAAGGAGTCTGAAGAACTCCCTACCCCTATCAACAGTGACTAATACGGTATACTGATTTACATCCCAATGAATGGAAACAATACCAGTTCTGGAGCTAGTGTATTTGGGTAGTATGCCAGAACTGTTGAGCGTATAACTCGGGGACATGGGTACCAGTGGCAGCTGGGTTGTTAGTGAGCATATGGTTCAGAGGGTGAATTTTTAGAATCTCTTAGAGGATTGGAAAGTTAGGGTTCTTGAAAGTGACTGGATTTATGTATTGATTGTTTTCATGTGTAACCACTAATAGGAAATGTTCAGACGAGAGTAACTTTCATCGGGGTTTAAGGGTAGGCTATTGGTAGAGGAATGAGATAAAACCGCGTTATCTTCGTGATTAGCCACATAACGTGTAAGAAATAGTTATCAGATCAGATCTGTAAACATAAAACAATCGATAATTATCCACTCACATTTAAAAACATCACAATATCTCAAACTTATATCAAACTTGACCTTTTGATACGAAGTTGACCATAGTTCACCAATCTTGAAATAATTTGAATTTTTTTAAGAAATCCATCACTTTGACCATCATAGTGATTGTAATGTCATATGTTGTGGTAAGGGTATTTTGAGAGTTGAAATACTATGACTAAGTGATTAGAAACAACTTTGTAACACTATCACATAGCAAAAAACACACAATAAAATCAATTTATAGACCAATAATAAAATCCAAAGTGTATATTCAAACCCATGAAGCACAAGAAGAGCACGAAGAACACATTTCCAAATTTTCAAAAACTCTTTGTGTATTCATGTTCCCATACCATTAGAACCCTCATCGCAATATTCTAAACACCAAACAACATGGATTTGATTGTTGAAAATATGTTTGAACATGCATGAAAACCCTAGGTTTTTAGTGTGAAACAGAGCAAAAAATTTAATTTAATTCATGTATGTTTTAAAAACAACCAATGCTTATTGATACCTTTGTGAATGCGCACAGATTAAACTCAAATATTAAAACATTGATAGAGTTTTGTTGCTTAAACAGATTAGAGTAACCAGAGAGTTATTCAAATTTCAAACATAGAACAAGTGAGGAATGCTGAATCGAATGTGAGTTTTAACCAGTTAGGGGCACGTGTCACACTATAATTGGACCGTTAAAAGAGATGTGACTGTCAAAACACATGCTCGTACGATTTTGAATTATGCTCGAACCAGTCACACTCGAATGAGTGCATGCTTTAAGTAATGACACTCGAATGAACTCTATTGGGAAATTATGCTCTAACAATTTACGCTCAAAAGAATTATGCTCTAACTATTTTTATACACTAATGACTATACGATCTAAGGAATTACACTTGATGGAACTCTGTTGAAAAATTACACTCGAATGGTTTCATGCTTCAATCACTGATAATTGAGTAAACTCCCTAACACATCACACATTCGAAGCCAAGTTATGCTCGAACGAATTTATAACTGAATGGTACACACTTGAATGGAATTATCATCGATGCAACCATACTTCATTCTAATTGTGAAGTACCTTCTTGTTGTTGCTAAACATCATCGGCCCTTGTTTCAGTTCTAGAACTTGTATCCACAGTAGTAGGATGGATTGTAATCAAAGGGGTAATTGGAAAAGAAAATAAGTATCTCCACCTTTTTCGTTTCTCCCCCTCGGGACGATCATCAGGAGCATGATCGTTACGCTTTCTGCTTTGACTTGCTGCCTGGGACTTAGAGGACTCCTCCACTACTTTCAACCTCTCTTCTACTTTAGTCATTTCCGTCTAGAAAGTAGTTGTAAGATCGTCGATCATAGTTTGAATCTCATCCTTGAACTCATTCAAATTACTGCCACAAAAATTCTGTTCATTTCGGAGGGTTGTAATAAGATCATTATCTTGTTCATGTTTAGGGATCTGTTCAAGTAATTTGACATAAAGCAGGCTTTTTAAGGAATGATTGATAGGTTAGAGGACTCAGTGGTAGGCTGTCGTTTGGAATTAAGAAGTGCTTCAACATGGTCTAATTTCTGGTGAAGAGGGTCCACGGCTTGTGTAATGCTCTCTTGCAATTCAGCACGCGTAACATAATCGAGATCACGTTGACTACCAGTTGAGCTTCCAGCCATAGAGGCGGAACCACCTAATGGAGTTGTTGTGTAGTTGAATCCAAGGATTTTATTCTGATCCTCGAATGGCACCAAAGGAGGTACCACCTACAGAAGTTTCTAACACATATTGACATGACAAGGCCAGTGCATTGATCATGTCCTTGGGTTTAGAAAGAAACGCATAGATTTGTGGTATATCAATGTGCGTTGAAGGAATGTCCAGGACGAGGGAGGCAATCCTCTTGTTTCAATACGTCCCATCTCCAAAAGATATGGTCGTAGTTGATGTGCTACAGCCCTAAATAACTGGAAGGGGTTGGAAAATGTACGGCTGGGATGACCGTGTTTGTTTCAATACAAGACCTAACTATATATGTTAGGTCTGATAGAAGATGTAGCTTCCCGGCTTTTTAAGGCTAGATGTCGCTCAACACTTGTTTGTTCTTTTCTTACCTATTCCTCTTCCGCACTCTCACTCATAACGCTATCTTTTTCTCAGTATCCTAACCCTTCTCCAACATACCTATCCACAAACATCGGAGAATCAGAAGGTGTGTCAGATGCATCAATGTTCAAGAGATGGATCTTGGTCTAGTTCAGCTTGTGGGTGTATCAACCCCTGAGTACCTGCTTGCCTACGATTAGGATCAAGCACCAACACAAAACCACCTTGACTGGCAGGAATAGTTTTAGTGATCTGAGGGACCAAGTCAGGGGCAACAACATCAGTGTTTTCTATCTATACCAGAAAACTTTGCACCAGTGTGTTGAGTTTCATGTAGTCCGGTGTATCCTCCAAGTGTTGCTCAATTTGAGTTTTAGGAGTCCCCACCTCTATTTCATATGTTCAATAATTTCTAATTCAGATTCAGGGGTTCCAATATCTATCTGCTCTGTTTCAATTGTAAGTGCCTCAGATAATTCAGCATGTGTTGCGAACGCTTCTTTAAAGTCATTGTCATGGTATACAGTTGCAAAGGATGCAATTACATTTAAAACATTCGCGGGATCATACATGTCCCCTTCCTCTCTATGTGTATCACTGACATCCCTTCACCATCTCTCTCTTGCTTTTCTCTCTACTCTCTCCCCTCAGTATCTCCCGTAGATATCTGAGGCTTGTCAACTATTTCCTCACTTTGTACTACTCTTCCTTCGGTAGGTACTGCCGTCTCTGGCATAACTATTTGGGGTACACCTATACTCTCCCTAATGCTCACCACTATCTGATTTTGCTCACAAAGATCCCGCAGCGATTCAGGGAATGATTGAGGTACAAGTACATGATTAGTAGCAACATGTTTTATAAAATTAAAAAGCTTAGGTGTAATTGAGAAATGCCCTTCTCTCTAAGGAATGTTTTCATTCCGATCCATTGCATGTTGGATGATCATTGGTATGAAAAACTTTTACGGAAGAAATTTAGCCTTAGTCTTTCTAAAATGAGACTTTGTTGCAACAGTGGCTTGCATATCAATGAAAAATAATTAGGCAAAATTCACATGTAAGTGATTAGCTACAGCCACAAACACTTTCAGTTGGTGATCGTTAGGTTACTCATATCTTTTGTGCTTTGGAGTTAGACATCTTTGAAGGATATTCAAAAAGAGATAATACATCGGATGGAAATTGTTCCTTTTAAATAGATATTTCGTTCAAGGGGTCAATCAGAACCCAAAGCCAAGATTTCAGCAAAAGGAGTCTCCTCATCAGGAGTTTCATCAAACAATGTGGCTGGAGGATAACTGGTGGCATCGGGGAGTCTGAAGATCTTGCTATGCCTGTCAACAGTGAATAATACGGTATTCTGATACACATCCCCACGAATGGAAAGAATACAACTTCTTGAGCTAGTGTATATCGGTAGTATGCCAGAACTGTTGAGTGTATAACTCGGGGACATGGGTACCAGTGGTAGCTGGGTTGTAAGTGAACATATGGTTTAGAGGGTGAATTTAGAGAATCTCTGAGAGAATTAGAAAGTTAGGGTTCTTGAAAGTGACTAGATCTATGTATTGGTTGTTTTCATGTGAAACCGCAGATAGGAAATGTTCAGACAAGAGTAACTATCGGGTAGGCTAGTGGTAGAAGAATGAGATAATATGGTGTTATATTCCTGATTAGGCATATTGCGTGTAAGAAACAGTTATCAGATCATATCTGTAAGCATAAAACAATAGATAAATATCCACTCACACTTGAAAACATCACATTGTGTCAAACATAGATCAAACTCGACCTTTTAATACTAAGTTGACGTTGACCAATCTTGAAATAATTTGATATTTTTTTAAAAATCCCTAACACTTGGACCCTTATAGTAAAAGTGATGTCATATGTTGTGGTAAGGGTATGTTGAGAGTTGAAATACTATGACTAAGTGATTACAAACAACTTTGTAACACTATCATAGCCAAAAACACACCATAACATCAATTTTTAGACCAAAAATAAAATCCAAAGTGTATATTCGAACCCACGAAGAACACGAAGAACACTTTTCCAATTTTTCAAAAACTTTTTGTGTATTCGTGTTCCCCATACCATTAGAACACGCATCACAATATTCTAAATACGAAACAACATAGATTTGATTGTTTAAAATCTGTTTGAATATGCGTGAAAACCCTCGGTTTCTAGTGTGAAACAGAGAAAAAACTTTAGTTTAATTCACCTATGTTTAAAAAAACCAATGCTTATTGATACCTTTGTGAATGTGCAAAGATTAAACTCAAATATTAAAAACTTGATAGAGTTTTTATCCTTGAACAGATTAGAGTAACGAGACAGTTTTTCAAATTTCAAACTTGAAACAAGTGAGGAATGATGAATCGAGTGTAAGTTTTAACCGGTTAGGGGCACGTGTCACACTCTAATTGGACCAGTAAAAGAGATGTGACTGTCAAAACACACGCTAGAACGATTTTGAATTTCTCTCGAAACAGTCACACTCGAATGAGTGCATACTCTAAGGAATGACACTCGAATGAACTCTATTGGGAAATTACACTCTAAGTAAATATACTCTAAGAATTTACGCTCTAAAGAATTATGCTGTAACTATTTTTATACACTAATGACCATACAATACAAAGGAAATATACTTGATTGAACTCTGTTGAAAAATTACGCTGAAATGGTTTCATGCTTGAATCACTGATCATGGAGTAAACTCTTTAACACTTAAACCAACATCAGACATTCAAATTCAAGTTATACTCGAACGAACATATGATCAACCTTGCTCGAATGAATTACACTTGAAGTATCCATGTGATGTGATTCAACCTTGCTCGAATGGTTCGAGTTTAATTGTTAGCAAAAATGACTTGCATGCTCAAACAATTTAAACTCGAATGATTCAAGCTTGAATGTCACACTGAACAACTATGACAACTTCCATTCGAATTTCAAGTAAAGTATTCATGACTGAACTCTTCATACGCTCGAAGAAGGAATCTTTTTAGTGTGCCATTCGAATAATACTAAACACCGAATTCCTCTAAAATCATGTTCGAACCCTGATTTGAACATGAGCATTTATGTGAAAATTTTGATTTTATGGAATTTTCTTTTACTAAAAATGAAACAAAACATAAAATAATTTTGTGTCTATTTTTATATCCCCCCTAAACACGTATGCAGTACGTTTATGATAGACACTTTCCCTGAAGTTATGCATCATTAACCTGCAAAATGAACAAAGGGCATAATACCCACTCAACCAAGAAAGACAAAAAAAGTTTTGAAAAACAACAAGTCAGATTTGATAATTCACCATATCCAACTTGGAAACTAGCTCATTGAAACGAGAATCGTCCAACGGTTTGGTAAACAAGTCAGCAAGGTGGCTAACAGTTTAAACATATTATAATTCATTTAGACCTTTTTCTACATTGTCTTTAAGAAAGTGATAACAATCGATATGTTTGGTTTTCAAGTGGTGTACCAGATTGCATGAGACAGCAATAGCAGATTGTGAGTCACATAGTAAAGGAATCTTGTCATACTTGAAGCCTAAATCTGAAAGTTGTGTATGTATCCACATACTATGTGAGCACAAATCGCAACAGCAACGTACTCAGCTTCAGCAGTCGAGGTAGATACACAGTTCTGCTACTTGGAGGCCCAGCTGACTAAACAATCTCCTAGAAAATCTGCACTCACAGAGGTACTTTTTCAGTCTAGCATGCAACCGGCGTAGTCAACATCAGAATATGCATATAAGTTTAGATTCGAATCATGAGAATACCACAAACCTAAATCTCATATACCCTTGAGATATCTGAATATTCTTTTAACTGCCTGCGGGTGAGAATTCTTGGGATTGGCCTGAAATCTTGCAAACAGATAAGTAGAGAACATAACGTCTGGCCGACTCGCCATCAATTACAGCAATGATCCAATCATCCCCCAGTAAGTTTTCAAATCACTTGCTATTCTTGTAAGATCATGTTGTGAAGATAAAAAATATCAAACCATAATCAAACCTGTATATTATTTAAAATAGGATTTGATGCTAAGAAAACCACATATTTAGTTTTGTACTTGGATCAAGTGAAAAACATGCGTTATTTTTCAAGTTAGACTTTAACAATTTTCTAAGTAACAAATGTCAGCTGAGGAACAAAAGTATCAGCTGAACACTGAGTATCAGCCAAAGGACCAGCTTCAATAAGATCAGTCAACAAGAAAAGACAAGGCTAGAAGCATCAGCTAAGTATCAACAAAGCATCAGCTGATGGTTCAACAACATCAGCTGAGGGTTTTTTTAATCAGCTAAGCAGTCAACGGATCAGCTGAGTCTTTCCCTGTGATCAGTTGATGCCTCCCATTTCTCAGATAAGCTATCTTTAACTTATATAGTCTTTTCCATATAAGCTTATCACTCTCAATGATCAGCTGAGCCCTTGGGATCTACTAATCATATAGGTTGATTAGCTTATGTAGTATTACTTTGGTATGTATTATTAGTCTAGCATTTATGATCAGCTGAGCATATTTCAGTAGCTGAGTCTTTCACTTTTATCCTTAGATGAGCAAAACTATGTTTGTAGTTCAATGTCTATTGGCTGAGTCTTTATACAGTACCTCAGTTAATAGTTTTTCATTGTATTATTTTCTTAAGTCAAAGGCAGAACATGTGTTGTTCTATTATGCCTTTAGATCTATCTTTGTAAAAGTATTATATAGCTTTTGAATCTGCAAAGATACAAAAAGGATTGATATTGATCCTCTAGAAAAGGTGATAGATACTTTAGAAGAGAAGATCTCGAAGATATACTTCAACAACTAAGTATGGCTGGCAACTCCATATTTGGATGTTGTCTAAAGTACAAGCATGGAAACATACAAAGTATCAAATAGATCTGTGTTGAACACTAAAATCTCATAAGTTGAGTGAAAAGAAGAGTTGCATTTATTTCATCAGTGTAATCAAACTTGTTCATGTGTTGAACATCTAATGCATTAGTTGTTTAAGATTAGCTTTGTCTATGTGTTAGACGGTTTAGTTGCCACCTTTGTTGAACTTAGATTTTCCACATCTAGCTCATGTTTTTCTTGATTCACATCAATAAGAATTATGTAAAAGTATACTGTATGTCTCTTAAATTTAAAAAGCTAAAGTTTGTATTCAACCACCCCCCCCCCCCCTTTACAAACATTTGTCGTTGTAGTATCTATTCGGGACCAACAACTGGTATCAGAGCAGGCTAGATAATTCAAATCTCAGATATGTTTTGCTTACTCTTCAACTGCTTCTACCCCACACTACAAAATGGCCACTTCTGTTGCTGCTTCTAACAGTCTTTACAACAATGGCTCACTATCTAGGTACCCAATGTTTGATGGAGAAAACTTTTCCCTCTGGAAGAGTAGAGTCCATCTTTACATGTCCAGCCTAGAAGGCCCCTATGTTCCATCCTCCACCATTCAAGTTACTCCCGCTACTGATGATACTCCTGCTGTGGAAAGGTTCATTGTCAAGCCTATAAACCTATGGTCTGCTGAAGACAAAAGGCTTGTGAATCTTGATGTTAAAGCAAGAATAGCCTTAGTATCTGCAATACCAAATGACATCTATCATCAGGTTCTTAATTGCAAATCTGCAAAAGAGATGTTAGATACTCTCACTGTGGCTTATAAAGTAACTGAAGAAGGGCAGGAGAACAAGAAAACACTTCTTGTTAGAGAGTATAAGTTAATCTTTGCTCATAAAGGTGAAAGTCTTACCCAGAGCTACACCTTATTAATGATTTAAGAAGGGCAGATGTTCCGAAGAGCAACAAGGAGCTTGTAAACAAGTTTCTAGACTCTCTCCCAGAATCTTGGGATCATTTCATCACTTTGTTGAAACATGGTGAAAAAATCAAGGGTCTTTCACTGGTTGGTTTGTATGGAAACCTCATGAACCATGAACAATTAGTGAAGCAAAGAAAGCTCTCTACAAAGGAGATGAAAGAGGCCACTAAGTCTCCTTCAACTGCTCTTGTATCCAAGGATACAATATCCCGAAGTTTTTCAGCCGTGTTAGATAATTCTAGTGAGCATGAGGATGTGGAAGAGTCTTCTAATGAATAAGAGCAAGTGGCTGTTGGAGATGAAGATTTGGAAGACATGGATAACATTGAAGCTGCTGTTGAGCAGACTGCCATGTTGGTTAAAAGGTTCAAACATTTCCTTAAGGGAAAGGGTGTCAAGAAGTTTGGGAAGAGACCTTTCAAAGGTGAAAAATCCAAGTACAAATCAAAGGTGTCTGAAGGATGCTTCTCCTGTCTCAAGACTGGTCACTTTACCAGTGAATGTAAGTCCAAAGGAAGCTCAAGCTTCAAGGGTCCCTCAAACTCAGACAGCTAGGTGGATTATAAGGCTAAGTATAAGAAGCTTCTTGCTCCTGTTCTTGGCAAGAAAAAGAAGAAAGCCCAGAACAGAGTGTTGGTGCCTGAAGAAGAAGATTGGGCTGAGGAAGATATCTCAATTGATGAAGATGAGGTCCTCACTGATCAGCTAAGCTTGATGGCCAACACTGAAAGTACAAGTTCCTTTGATGAGGACATCAAAAAGGCTGCCAAAGCTTATACTTCTCCTGACTGGGATCCTTCTTCAATGTATCAGGTTGGAAACTTTATTACTTATGATGATAATTAAAAGAACAAGGTGTTTGATTATCTGTGTGTTGAGTTTCAGTCAAATATTCAAAGAGAAAAGAAAGCTAAAAATAGAAATAGAATCACTAAAAGAGAAGTTAATTCTTATAGATGAGAAACTGAAACAGATGAAAAAACTGGAAGATGAATTAGCTAATCACAAGATGGTTAATCAGATCCTGGTAAAAGAAACCAATGAAGCAACCATAAAGTTTAATGACCTACATAAAGTAGTTAAATCTTGGTGTGTCTCTGCTGAAAAAACTACTCAGTGTGTCAATGAGCAGATTCCAAAATAAGTTCAAGCTATTATTGGTAGATATTGTTCCCAGGCTGCTAATTGTGTTGATTTTAGCAAGGACATAAATATCTTAGAAAAGGCTGATATTTTTCCTCTTACTTTTCAAAAGACTATAAAAGGTAAAAGTATTATCACTATAAGATTTATCAAAAGTAAAAGTTCTCAGCTAAAAGACTTAACCACTCAAAAAGAAGATTCCACTTCTATTGGTTTGCCAGAAAGTGAAAGTACTAAAAATTTAATGTCAAAGGAAGCAAATTTAGGAATGAAATCATTTGTTGATACCAAAGAGACATTATGCTGTCATACCTTAAATGCTGATGCATTGAATTTAAGTACTCAGCTGGCTAACATTTCATTAGCTAATGCTCCTACATCAGCTGATCCACAAGTAGATGATAAATGATCAGTTGATGGCCTGTCAACTAATCATAGATCCTCTTCAAATTGCTCAGCTGATCAAGGATTACTACAAACTCTTGCAATAAGAGAAACCAAGAGAAAAGGATTTAATAATTACATGAATTCTAAGTCTGCCACACCCAAAGCTGATAAAAAACTCCTTTTAATTACGGGTCAGCCAAATGTGACTGTAAAAAACAGACATTATTAGTTTATAGAATCAGCTGCAATGGATGAATGGTCAAATCAACCAGCTGATGACCTATAGTCATCAAAGGATTGTTAAAACATCTCAAGGGCAATCACTAAAGCATGTTAAAAGCTCCAGAAATCAAAAATGCTATAAATGTGATAGCAAAGAACATAAGGAGAGTGATTGTTCTCTTGAAGGTAACTCAAGGCAGCGGTCTGATATTGATAACATAGTTGTTCCACTCATTCATAAACAACCTAACATGAAGTGGATAGTTAGGTGCAATCCATAGGGGTCCACTTAATTGTGGATGCCCTAAGTGTCACTAATCTTCTTTCATTCATATTTGTGCAGGGTCTTAGCACATGGTATCTTGACAGTGGATGTTTAAGAACCATGACAGGTTGCAAAGCTTTGCTAAGTAACTACATGAAGGAAAAGGGTCCAAGAGTGACCTTTGGTGACAACAACTGTAGGCAAACAAAAGGCTTTGGTGAACTTCATAATGGGAACTTAACTCTGTCTAAGGTGTCATATGTTAAAGGACTTAAATACAATCTCATCAATATAAGTCAACTATGTGATGGTGACAAGAAAGTCCTAATTACTAAGACAGGTGGTTCCATCATAAATAAAGAAGGCATGACAGTTATTTGTGCAAAGAGAACCAATGATATTTATACTCTTGATATGTCCTCGGGTGATCCATCTCAGTTAACCTGTTTGTATACAAAATCTGTAACAGACACAAACTGGTTATGGCACAAAAGGCTTTCCCACCTAAACGTCAATAATATCAACAAGTTGAGCAAGGGTGATATAGTGTCAGGACTGCTTTCACTGACTTATGTTAAGCCTAAACCTTGCTCTGCTTTTGAAAAAGGGAAAGCAACACGAAACATCTTTTCCATCTAAGCAAGCCTTCTCCATTACAGAACCTTTCTACATGTTGCACATGGATCTGTTTGGTCCTGTTGCTACTACAAGTATTGGTGGAAGTAAGTATACACTTGTTATGGTTGATGAATTCTCAAGATACACTTGGGTCATATTCCTTAAAGCTAAGAGTGAAGCTCGTGAAGAGATAATCAGTTTTATTATAAAGATGGAAGTGCTAAATGACAATCTGGTAAGGATGCTTAGAAGTGATCATGGAACTAAGTTTAAAAATCAAACTCTTGAAGGTTTCTGTGATGAGAAAGGAATATCTCAAAACTTCTCTGCTCCAAGAACTCCACAACAGAATGGTGTAGCTGAGAGAAGAAACAAAACACTGATTGAAGCTGCAAGAACAATGTTGTGTGAGAGTGGGTTAGGATTCAATTTTTAGGCTGAGGTTGTCAGCTGTGCTTGTTTTACACAAAACATATCCCTTGTGATAAAAAGGCACAATAAAACTCCTTATGAGGTGCTCAAGGGAAGGAAGCCAAACATCAACTTTGTGCATATCTTTGGATGTCAGTGTTTTATTCTAAATCAAAAGGATCATTTGTAGAAGTTTTCACCTAAAGCTAAAGAAGGTGTGTTTGTTGGCTATTCTGTCATCTCTAAAGCTTACAGAGTATACAACACCAGAACAAAGGTCATTGAAAAATCAATCAATGTAAGTTTTAATGAAAATGACTTGGTTGCTTCGTGTTCTTCTAACTCATCTACAAGTGCAGAATTTAATGACCTACTGCATACTGAAGAAAGTACTTCAGTATCAGCTGATTCAATCCCATTAGCTAATGTAGATGACCTAGACAAACCTTTTCCCATAATCTATCAAACGAATCCACAACCTACCTCAATCCAACCATTACTTCTACTAAATGATGTGAATACTGATTCAACCTCTGTGGACTCAAATTCCATATCACTTATTCCTTCATAAGTAGAAATACTCACAGATTGTAATCAAGAAATTCCATCAGCTGATCAACAAGAAGTATCATCAGCTTATCCTAACATAGAAATTTCAACTCCCCAAATCCAAAATAATCCTATCTCCCCCATAATCCAAATTACCTACAAGGACAATAGATATCATCCAAAAGATCAGGTCATAGGTAACATAGAAGCATGTGTACTAACAAGATCGAAAGCTAGTTATTTCTGTCACCAGAAACAATATATGAAATTTGGTGCCAAGGCCAAAGGACAAATCCATTATTGGTACAAAGTGGGTGTTTAGAAACAAGATGGATGAACAATGGCTGATCATCAGAAATAAAGCAAGGTTATTTGCTCAGGGATACTATCAGGAATAAGGTATTGATTTTGAGAAGACCTTAGCCCCTGTTGTAAGACTTCAAGGTATTCCAAATGGATGTTAAGAGTGCCTTCCACAATGGTGAACTGAAGGAAGAGGTGTATGTCAAACAACCTCCTGGTTTTGAGGATGCAAGCAAGCTAGACCATGTTTACTTCTTAAACAAAGATTTATATGGTCTCAAGCAACCTCCAAGAGCCTGGAATGATACTGTTGGTTTTTTGTGGGCTAGCAGCGGAAGCAAGGTACAACAAAAACAGCCCAAGGTACAAGCATATAAACCACAAAAACAAGAAATCCCAAAATGGACCAAACTCTATGCTAAAGAAATGCAACTTGAAAGAAGGAAGGAAGGTTTATATCTTTCTCCTTAACTCCAGAAACCTTCAAATCTCATGATGTTGATGCTCCAAGAAGAAAATGTGGATCTTCTATTGAAGTATACCCCGGTAACACGCTAACCCCAAGTGCTTGCAAGCCTTTAGTGGAACTTCAACTAGAATACCAACTTAGGAACAGCAACTCCAAGTCATTTCTGGAACCATACATGTATACACCCTCTTCAAGATCACTCAACTTAAGAGGATTTATGTATTTTTATGTAAAAATTCTAGAGAGAATTGAAGAGAGCATGAAAGACCCCATCTCTCACTTGTGTCACCAACTACTGCTCTCCAAACCTCCTATATCACTCTTTTGACGGCCAAAGTGGATTTCTAGATGTCAAAACTGCATTGGCTAGCTTGAGAGGTGATTTGACAAAAAGCACATGCAGCCGTAGCGGCGCTAACCTTTAGGGTTTAGCAGCGCTAACCCCTTAAACTTAGCGGCGCTAACGCGGCCTGTCAGTGATTTGACACAATGTACATGCAGCCGTAGCGGCGCTAAGCTTTAGGACTTAGCGGCGCTAACCCATAAAGTTAGTGGCGCTAACGCGGCCTGCGATGTCAACTTTTGTCTTTTGGCATATTTGGTCTCTTAACTTAAGTTGCTGTCAGGTTAGACCCCTGTGTATGACCCAATAGGCTCATACATCATCAGCAGCGGTCTATATGGCGTACATGCATTAGTGGGCATGTTCCAACAAACTCCCACTTGCACATAATGCACCGTACACATGTAACCACAGATAAAGAGCGGCCTCTAGCAAAACATCGATACCCCCATGTCAGTATGGGTTCCGCTTCTCTGCAGAAAACCATAACCTACATAAAACGTACAGGTCTCATAGATAAGTGATCAAACATCCTTTTGTTCTTGATATACTTGTGAACACGAGACATGGATTAATATGTCAATCTCCAGATCGTTCACGATTATGTTTCTCGATTTTGATTGGTGGTGACCAAAAATTTAAGGACATATCTGATTCTCAATCAATATTCCTTTGCGCATGACGATGCTTATTATGGTGTCAGCGCTCAATCATCGAGGGGCCTAGGGATATCTCTCATACCAGAGGAACAAATTCCGTTGACTGTCAACCCCATAGCGTGAACCTTGTCTTACTTAACTATTCCCTTTATAATAGCCAGTTATGAACTACGTTTTGAAATAGCCAAAGTAAGAAAGTTTCATGTTATAGCAATTCATACATCTCAGGTCGAAGGACGTAAGGATATTATCATCCCGAGTTACTTGCGACCATGATCCATGAAGTGAACTCGGGTGTGGGTCTTCCAGTCACTTGAAACTCCTTTCAAGCACAAGTTACTGTTGCGTTTCATGCATTCAATCCTTGATTAATGCATAACCAACACCTAACCTCAGCCTTATTTCAAACTTCCTTCCCTTGAAGTATGACTGACTGTGGAAATTTAGAATGTATAAACATTCTGGGAAGTGGTTAAACATGCTAAGATGGAACACCGTAAAGACCAATGAAGGTAACCGCATCATGCGTATATATAGTCTCCACTATATATCGATACAATCATCGGTGAGCAGTACTGTTTACTTTTCCCGAAGCTTATAAGTAAATCAAACATTTACTAAAACGATATTCAAGCCTAGTCATAAGCATAAACAATGCTATTATACCTAGTATGAAATTCATCACTAGTATTTGACAACGGCTTAATTTTGGGATCATCTACACGATATCCCTTTGTACTCTTTTGTATTCTCTTATTAAACCACTTGCATAGTGTTTATCAAAGAGATCATACATAATATTATCATAGTCGTAATATCCTCAATGTTACCGAAGTCTACAATAGGATTAATGACACTTATGATTATTAGAGTAGACATACCCTCAATGTAACCAAAGTTCACAATAGAGTCACTGACACTCACTTTTATTAGAGTCGAGATACCCTCAATGTTACCGAAGTACACAATAGGGTCAATGACACTTATTTGAATTTAAATGTTGTATATTCAAAACTTCGATTAGAATCGACAGTCTTACAAGTATAGATTTACTTGCAGTAATAACTTACTCAAGACAACTCTATTTTCGCCGAACATCAAGAACATACTCCAGTATTTCTTGAATTTTAGAATACACTTTACTTCACGTTCATACTTGTACTCATAGAACAATAATTCCATTAATAGGTTGAAAACAACCCAAAATTAGGACATTATTTTCATTTGAGTATTTTTTACTAGGAACAAATAAAGCTCCCACTAGCCCTGACAAGAGTATCTGGCTTAATCTATGCTTTCTAGAAAACTCATTCCTTTGACTTTCTCGTAAAGTAGGATTACAACCACAAGATACAA
The DNA here is from genome assembly GCA_947179395.2 of Pulicaria dysenterica. NCBI lineage: Eukaryota > Viridiplantae > Streptophyta > Magnoliopsida > Asterales > Asteraceae > Pulicaria > Pulicaria dysenterica. The sequence continues at coordinate 28,416,824 of OX359293.1, forward strand.
GTTTTGCTGACTTTTGTCATGGACACAACTTGAACATAATGGATATATATAAGACCTCGGAACATGCTTCAAACATATCCTCAACTTAATCCTGCGAAGGATCTTGGCCTTTTATTTCCATGTGATCTTACTTGTTTCCCCAAAGTGACAACAATGCTTCACATAATCCAGACTTAATCTGGATATTATGGATGTGTAAGAACCTCGGAAAGTGCCTTAAGCATTTCCTCAACTTAATCCTATGAAGGATACAGGTCTCTTACATCCAAGTGAACTAACTTGTTTCCGCAAGGTGACAACAATATTTCACTTTATCCAAGTCATCTTTAACATAACCATTAGAACATGTTTCCATATGATCAACATGAAACACTTTTGTCTCTAGTCGGTATTTGAAGTTGTCTATGATTGCATATTTGTTAGTCCCTTCACCCTTCTTAGACTACACCTCAGGTATGGGATTAACCCAAGTCAAGTACTTGAATGCAACAAAAGATTACATCTATGTATACCATTCCCTTCTTTTATTCACTAGTGCAGGGTCCCACTATGTTTCCGATGAATGGTAACATCACAATGATTTACCATCAAGCTGCTATTAATAAAATATGACAACCTCATATCTAAACAGCCTTCTTTATTTCCATTAGATTTAAAGAAGCAATGGATATTGTCAGGTTTTACCAGCATCTCTATGCTGATTAAATGCTAGTGTCAACATTATGTCTCTTATTTATGTTTTACGTTCTTCCTCCGGAATACTTTTGTAAATTGTCTTCTTCCTTTTTGAGCAACCAAATATGGTTCCCATAAGTCTAAGAAACAATTATCCAAAACTCAGATGAACTACTTAAATATATAGGCATCAACTTATAATTCATCCATCTCCCACTGAATGTAGACTGGATAATTTTAAGTTATGAGATTGACAAGCAAATGACTCTTTCTAGTCAAAATCTCATTCGATGCTTAAGTGACCATAATGTTGTGTTTTAGATGGAGGACTTGGTTCATAAAAATTAATGTATACCAATTACATTGAATACATATTTTAGGCCTGCCTTTTACCAGATCATCAACAAAGATATCTGGTTTTCTTTAATGTGACACCATGTACCAATGTGTCTTTTATAGAAAACGAATTATGGGTTAAACCCATAATCCATTTCATATTTAAAACAATATAGATAAGAAAACTTAGCATCTCATCTTGATCTAAGAATTTTATATCTATATGCCCTTACAGATTCTTAATTTTCTTCAGGTTAGTTCCAAACACCACTAGGTTTCAGACACAAGCCTTATCTCTAGTAAACATTCTCTCAACTACTGTCATAAAGATGGTGATGGAGAATTTCACTAGTGTCACTCTATGTGGCATACTTGAACGGATTATCCACACTAGTGTGATCAATATCGAACAAGTCATAATCCTTCGTACCAACACAGATGAAGGATTTTATAATTAGTCAAGTCCAATAAACAATATTTATATCTTTCATTTAGCCCAATGCTAAACTTTTACAAAGATCCTAACCACATGGATATAAGCGATGTAAATGTTGTTTACTTGGTCAAGTTTGATTATGCCATAGAGCTCATATATCCAAACCATCTTTGGATCTAAGAATCAATTATTCATTATTGCATATTACTTATATCGAGTCTTCATGTATGTTATGATATGGATAAGTTTTGATAAAATCATCTCAAAAACAATTTCTCAAAAATTGTTTCAATTCCAAGTGATATCCATCGTCATCAAATGTGTATTTAAGCACTAAAAATAGTCAAAAATAACACATAAGCATAGACATGGATTGAATTTGAAATGAAACTATCAATAAGAAAAATCTTTTCATAAAAAAAAATACAAGATACAAAAACATCCATCATCTTGGAAAAAACATACAATAAAGCAAGTCTTGCCACGCAGGGCATACAAACAAAAGTAATAAATTAATCCGGAATTAATGGCGAGACCAACACTCCCAATTCTCTTGTAGAAGACAATCAACAAAATTTCTTCTTCAGAGATCCGGTTCTTCAAGCTCTTCCTTCTTGCAATGAACAGATCTACACTTTGTAACAAAAATAAATTTGTGACAAACGTGAGTCTTATAGCTCGGGTAAACAACCCAGCTTATTAAGGAATAACAATGAAGTAAATCATGAATGTACCTCAAGCAGGAAAATTAACTCTCTCTTTTCTGAGAAGTTTTATATCCTCTCGGCACGAAGGGCAGGCATGACGGCCCCAATCCCCAAATCTTCCGCATAAGTAGCAAACCACCCCTTGTTGAGTCTCTTTAGGCACATCACCAATGTCCAAAGACTCAAAACTTCAAGCAAGCTTGGATACTCTAACTTCTTCTGATGGGATCGATTTCTTCTTCCTCGTAATGTGTTGTTCCTTAGAACCAAGTACGAGAGTGGATGAGGATGATGCATGCTTGGACATGTTAGATTCTACATACTTCAACATTCCATGCAATTCATCTATAGATATTTCCTTTGCATGCATATGATAGTTCTTGACAAACTGTTCATATGATGCGGGCAGAGACTGAAGTATGAAATTCACACCAAGCTCCCTCCCTACAGGAAATCCTAGTCTCTCCATTTAGTCCATGTATGATTTCATCTTCAAAACATGGGCACTTACACTCCCGCCTTCCCGTATCTTACAACCGGTTAGATTTTTAACACACTCATAATGTTCCTGCCTAACTTGTTGTTGGAATACATCCTTCAGCTTGTTAATCATGTCATACACAGTCATGTGCTCAAATTGCTTTCGCAGATCTAAGTTCATACTTGATAACATGAGACAAGCAACATCGTGCGTATCCCGAACACGCTTTTCATACGCGTATCGGATAGTCCATTCCGCATTGATAGCAGGTAGTTCAGGGAGGGGTTCCTCAAGGATGTGCAACTTTGACTCGGCACGTAGGACAATCCTCAATTGCCTACGCCAGTCAACAAAGTTCACTCCCGTGAGTTTCTCCCTTTGTAGGAACATACGAAGTGAAAAGTTCGACGTGGTGTTATTTTGATTCGACATCCTATATTAATTAGATTACGCGAATTAGTTAGTTTGATTTGAATTCTTGTTAAAATAATTACCCATATCGTCTCGAAAAATATTTTAACAAGGGCTAAGAACCATATTTCACTCCAATTCATGACGGGGTTGCCGCGGATCACTTCATGGAGCTATTTAGGCCGATAACCATCTTACCGATTGCAATCTCTATTGCAACTCTTAGACACTTGCGGGATCCTACGACAACCATCGGTCGTTTGGCATGTTTGATCCCTACCTGCACCAATTCCAAATTAAAATTCTTTGTTGACTCATGCTAAGCTCGACAATCACTCAAGAATTTTAATTTGCAATTGTAAATCGTCCAACAAGATACACGGTGATACCTAGACAACTACCGGCTCTTGCTAAGCTCGACAACCGATAATTTCAAGATCCCACACTCACCTTCCACACAGATCCACATGGAATAACTCGTGCTAAGCTCGACAATCACTCCATGCTTCACTAGATTCGGGTGGTGTCATCTTTTGGATGGCGCTAGATTTACGTTTTATGAAAATGGGCTTTTGTTTCCGGCTAGGTTACATATTAACTTGTTTAGTGACAAACCTATTTCCACTAGGTGAGTTAATCTTGTATGTGTGCACGCGCGAGAGTTGTAAACCATTTTTACCAAATCTCTTGTGATTTTATTAAATTTCGAAAAAAATATCTAGCATGCGAATCATAAGCAAACCATGCAAGAAATAATAAAATAACATCACACGCATATATTCGAAATATATTGGTAATCCTTGCCATAAATCCTATGCGTTCTTCCCGTGAGTCAAAACGGGTAGAACGTGGTCAATCTAAGGGACGGAAGGTCTTCAATGCCAGCTCCCACTAGAACCGCTATCTCCAATCGACTTCACCGGCTTCTATGGACATGCTCCATCTCCTTCCGATTCCAAATTGTGTGTCTTCATCCAAATGTACAATACATACAAATAGAAAATAAATGGCATGCAAGCCACAATTTTCCTATTTAATCTTGTACAAATTACACGGATGAATGAAATGGCATGCAAGCCACAATATTATTACAAATATATCAATTTTAATAAATATTACAGCCACATGTAATTAAAAAATCATCAGATGCATCCAATCACACAAAGTCAACCACAAGGTCAAAGGCAAGGTTATCAATTTCAAATCAACCACATACAACTAAACATAACAAAAATGGTAACAAAATTACTGAATCAAAATCTGGAACAAATTTCCAGAATTATAAAATGCCAAAAAATTCCCGAGATCAAAAACTGTTTTTAACTTGAAACCAAAACTGTCATAGCGCGTTAGCGCCACTAACTATTAAGAGTTAGCGCCGCTAACTCGAGGTTAGCGCCGCTAACCCGGTTCGAACAGAAAACAAACATTTCGATTTCGGGATTTTTCAGGCCACCAAGTGCAAATCTAACATAGAGGTGGCTCTAATACCACTGTTGGGATTTCGTGGGCTAGCTGCGGAAGCAAGGTACAACAAAAATAGTCCAAGGTACAAGCATATAAAGCACAAAAACAAGAAATCCAAAATGGACCAAACTCTATGCTAAAGAAATGCATCTTGAAAGAATGAAGGAAGGTTTATACCTTTCTCCTTAGCTCCAGAAACCTTCAAATCTCGTGATGTTGATGCTCCAAGAAGAAAATGCAGATCTTCTATTGAAGTATACCCCGGTAACACGCTAACCCCAAGTGCTAGCAAGCCTTTAGTGGAACTTCAACTAGAATACCACCTTAGGAACAGCAACTCCAAGTCATTTCTGGATCCATACATGTATACACCCTATTCAAGATCACTCAACTTAAGAGGATATCTGTATTTTTATGTAAAAAGTATAGAGAGAATTCAAGAGAGCATGAAAGACCCCATCTCTCACTTGTGTCACCAACTACTACTCTCCAGACCTCCTATATCACTCTTTTGCCGGCCAAAGTGGATTTCTAGATGTCAAAACCGCATTGGCTAGCTTGAGAGGTGATTTAAGAAAAAGCACATGTAGTCGTAGTGGCGCTAACCTTTAGGGTTTAGCGGCGCTAACCCCTTAAACTTAGCGGCGCTAACACGGCCTGTCAGTGATTTGACACAAAGTACATGCAGCCGTAGCGGCGTTAAGCTTTAGGACTTAGCGGCGCTAACCCATAAAGTTAGCGGCGCTAACCCATAAAGTTAGCGGCGCTAACCCATAAAGTTAGCGGCGCTAACGCGGCCTGCGATGTCAACTTTTGTCTTTTGTCATATTTGGTCCCTTAACTTAAGTTGCTGTCAGGTTAGACCCCGGTGTATGACCCCATAGTCCCATACATCATCAGCAGTGGTCTATATGGCATACATGCATTAGTGAGCATATTCCAACAGATACTCTCTTTTCTTTTCTAACCACTAAAGGCTTTACTAGAGGAAGAATAGATAGCACTTTATTCATAAGGAAATTCAAGGGTGATGTAATTCTTTTGCAGATATATGTAGATGACATAATATTTGGGTCTACAAATTTTGATCTTTGTAAAAAGATTTCTAAACTCATGTCTGATAATTATCAGAAGAGCATGATGGGTTAACTAAACTATTTTCTTTAACATCAAAATAAATAAGAAGTTGATGGAATTTTCATTCATCAAACAAAGTATGTGGATGACTTACTTAAGAAATTTGAGTTTGAAAAATTTTGCTCAATGAAAACACCCATGTCCACTACCTTAAAGCTTGGAACGGACACTGATGGTAAATCAGTGAACATTACTGCTTATAGAGGCATGATAGGGTCACTTTTATACCTCACTGTAAGTAGACCAGAGATAATGTTCTCAACATTTCTCTGTGCTAGATACCTAGCAGATCCCAAATAATCTCACTTAGCAGTAATTAAAAGAATTTTCAGGTATCTCAAATGAACTCCTAATCTAGGTCTTTGGTACCCCAAGGACTCAGATTTTGAGTTAGTTTGATACACTGATTCTGATTTTGCAGGTTGCACTTTGGACATAAAGAGTTCATCTGGTGGTTGTCAATTGTTAGGTGGAAGGTTAATCAGCTAGTCAAGCAAGAAACAAAACTCTGTTTCAACATCTACAGTTGTGGCAGAATCCATTGCTGCTGGAAGCTGTTGTGCTCAATTGCTTTGGCTGTAAAATAAACTACTTGACTATGACATACAGTTTGAAAACTCGCCAATCCTGTGTGACAACACAAGTGCCATATCTATTTCTAACAATCCTGTTTTACACTCTAAAACAAAGAACATTGAAATCAGATACCACTTTTTAAGAGATAATGTGTAGAAAAAGAAAGTGTCAATGCACTACATCAGCACTGATTTTCAATTAGCTGATCTTTTTACAAAACGTTTGAATGAGTCTCGGTTCAACTTCCTAATATCCAAACTTCGCATGTTAAATTTGTAAAATATTCTTTTCTTAGGTAGTTAATTTTGTGTGAGAAAATAAATTTATTTTTGTGTGAATTCTAATTGAAGTACTTATCTAAGCTTCTTCATATCTTACTGATTGTGAATCATTTAAGGAAATTTTTTCAGATGACAACCATCAGCTAATGCTATACCTCAGCTGATGAACCATCAGGTAAGGACTAGAAGCTCAACTAAGTATATTCATTAGCTGATACTTGTTTTCTCAAAAATGGATCAACTAATACCTTTTGATTTATCAGCTGATGCCTCTGAGAGTCAAAATTCTGTGTCCCCACACTTATTCTATTATTTTCTCATTTGTATTTAATTCATTCCTAGGTTATATTTAATTCTGTCTATTTGTCCGTTAGTTGTGTGTGTATTTATTTGCTTTCCGTTTACTCCTTTTTGCAGACGGGTCAGTTACTTTTTGAAAAAGATATTTCGGTGTCAGCTTTAGGTTTTCAAAGAAGATATAAATGATGGTTTGAGCGGTTTTTATTTTCTAAGTTTTCAAAATTCTCAAACACTTCTTCTTCTCTCTTAAAAAACATGCTCTAACACTGCTCTCTGTATCTCCATTTCTGCTCAACAATGGAGATGTTCAATCCTATTGCAACTCCTCATTCCATTCCCGGTGAGAATGTTACTCCCAACTTTGTTTTCACCATACGTCCAAACAACATCCTCATAAACACTAATATAACCTCGAGCAAGGCAAACCAGGGCTATGAACCCATGGTCACACTCTTAACTGCTCATCCTCTATTCAACTGTTTATTTGCTCATCCTCTGTTTATCTTTCCTAACATCATTGGGGAGATGTGGTACACTGCCAGATGCCATCCTGTCTAACAAACCATAACATGTCCGTTCCTGAATAACACCATAAACATACCCATAACTGTCAATTCACTTCACCAAGCCATCTCCATACCAAATCTAGCCCCATTTCAAGCTTTCCCCTCTCATGACCAAACTCTAGAGGTTTTACCCCTCATTGGCTATGATGAACCTATTTTACATGGACAGTATAAATTGTTAGTGCTAGGACATCCATGGAAATATCTAGCCAGTGTGATCATAAGGTGCTTTGGACACAAGTCAGGGAATCATGATCAGCTGAACCAGTCTGAGCTAATGATTCTTCATGCTCTAGTCACTGGAAGGAACATTGACTTCACTCAAGTCATTTTTATTGAAATGGTGGACAAGATCACTCCGGGTACTGCCAAGAAATCAACCAGAACTCATGTTCCGTACATAAGGTACTTATTGTTAGATTATGTGTAGAGATAGATAACACGTGTCATCGTGTCAAATTCTATGAGACACTAAAGGATCACACTGCTACACACCCAATTAGAACCAATTGGATTTTACGTAGTTATGTATGTGGAATAATTAATTAGTTAATTAATTATTGAGAGGAAAAATAATAATAGTTATTTATTATTTTAAAGAAGGAATTAATATTTAGTTTAAATATTATTTTGACCAATTAATTAATAGTTATTTGTTAGAATATGCCCACGGACGCACGTACGCCATATGAATCACTACCGATGATGTATGGGCCTATTGGGTCACACACCGGGGATCAATCTCGACAACAACCTATGTGGAGGGACTGTTTTTTTTTTGTCAAATTGCAAAGAGTTGGCATGCTGATGGGAGTTAGCGGCTCTAACTCTTTATAGTTAGCGGCTCTAACTCCTTAAGGTTAGCGGCTCTAACTAAGGGCCCGATAGCGGCGCTAACTTTTATAGTTAGCGGCGCTAACCCCTAATAGTTAGCGGCGCTAACCCCTGTCAGATTACATGCAACTTTTGCATGCACCTCCATTCTCCACCAATAGAAGCATGGATCTCTTTTGGCCGGCCTTGGGCCTTTGAAAGGCATCTGGAGAAGTCATTTTTGATATGCAACAATTGGAAAAACTCTCTCTTTCTATACACACTTACACCAAAATACTCTTTGATTCCTTAAGTGAGTTTGAGGGTTTGGAGTGTGTTCTTGAAGAGGAGAGCAAGGAGGTTTCGTGGTTGCTGTTCCATTGATGATTTCATGCTTGAAGATCATCAATGGCTAGTTAGTACTTGGAGATTGGCATATACCCGGGGTGGACTTCAATAGAGGAAGCCATTTTCGGCTTCTTGGATCTTCATCACCAACTTCATCATTTCCAGAAGATTTATAAGGGTATAACTTCCTTTCTCCTGTTTTACATGTTGCTTTTCTTAGTTATGGAGTTTGGTACACTTTCTTGGGGTTTCCTTGGTTTTATGCTTCATTTGCTTGTACATTATGTTACTTTTGTTGTACCTTGCTTCCGCTGGTCGTTCTTGAAACCCCAACAGTGGTATCAGAGCCACCTCCATACTAGAATTGCACATGGTGGCCTGAAAAACCCGAATCAAAAGCTTTTTGTTTTCTGGAACTAAGGGTTAGCGGCGCTAACTTTGGTTTAACGGCGCTAACTCATAAGGGTTAGCGGCGCTACGCGCGCTGGACCGGATTTTTCTTTTAAAATAAAACAGTTTTGGTTCTCGGGTTTTTGGCATTCTTGTAGATTCTGGAAATTTGTTTCAGAATATGTTTGCATGTTTTGGTATTTTTAAATACCATTTATTATGTTTGGTTGTATGTAAAGGATTTGAAATTGGTAAACCTTGCCTTTGACCTTGTGGTTGACTTTGTGTGTTTGGATGCATTTTGGTGATTTAATATCACATATGGGCTGTAATATTTATTAATTCAGATTTGTTTGTAATAATATTGTGGCTTGCATGCCATTTCATTCATCCGTGTAATTTGTAATAGATAAAATAGGAAAATTGTGGCTTGCATGCCATTTATTTTCTATTTGTATGTATTGTAATTTTTGGATGGGTGAACACACAAAATTTGGAGTCGGAAGGAGATGGAGTATAATGACCATAGAAGCCGGTGAAGTCTATTGGAGATGGCGGTTCTAGTGGGAGCTCGCATTAAAGACCTTCCGTCCCTTAGATTGACCACGTTCTACCCGTTTTGGCTCACGGGAAGAACGCATAGGAATTTTGGCAAGGGTTACCAATTTATTTCGTATATATGCGTGTGATGTGATTTTATTTAATTCTTGCATGGTTTGCTTAGGATTCGCATGCTAGAAAATTTTTCTAAATTAATAAAATCACAAGAGATTTGGTAAAAATGGTTTACAACTCTCGCGCGCGCACACATACAAGATTAACTCACCTAGTGAAAATAGGTTTTGTCACTAAACAAGTTAATCTGTAACCAAGCCGGAAACAAAAGCCCGTTTTCATAAATAAAAAAAAAAAAAAACGTAAATCATGCACCATCCGTAAGTCGATACCACCCGAATCTAGTCTTATGGGTTTTGGTTGTCGAGCTTAGCACGAGCCAATTCTCATGAAACTGTGTGGAAGGTGAGTGTGGCGAATTTACAATTTTGGTTGTCGAGCTTAGCACGAGCCAACTTTGGTGAATTTGTTACCGTATGTCTTGACGGACGATTTGCAATTTTAGGTTTGAAATCTTGGTTAATTGTCGAGCTTAGCACGAGTTAACCAAAATTTCAAGACTTAAAATTGGTGCAAGAAGGGATCAAACATGCCAAACGACCATTAGATGTCGTAGGATCCCGCATGTGCTAAGGATTGCAATGGAGATTGCAATTGGCAAAATGGTTGCCGACTTAAATAGTTTTATCATGTGATCCGCGGTAACCCCGTCACATGGTAGGATGAAATATGGTTCTTAGCCCTTGTTAAAATATTTTTCGAGACGATAAGGGTAATTATTTTAACGAGGATTCAAATCAAACTAACTAATTCGTGTACTCTACTTTAATATAGGATGTCGAATCAAAACCACAACACGTCGAATTTTTCACTTCGTATGATTCTACAAAGGGTGAAACTCACGGAAGTGAACTTTGTTGACTGGCTTAGGCATTTGAGAATTGTCCTACGTGCCGAGTCTAAGTTGCACATTCTTGAGGAACCCCTTCCTGAACCACCTGCTATCAATGCGGAATGGGCTATCCGATATGCGTATGAAAAGCGTGTTCGGGATACACACGATGTTGCTAGTCTCATGTTATCAAGTATGAGCTCGGAACTGCGAAAGCAATTTGAGCACATGACTGTGTATGACATGATTAACAAGCTGAAGGATGTTTTCCGACAGCAAGTTAGACAAGAACATTTTGAGTGTGTTAAAAGTCTAACCGGTTGTAAGATGCGGGAAGGCGGGAGTGTAAGTGCCCATGTTTTGAAGATGAAATCATACATGGACCAGATGGAGAGATTAGGTTTTCCTGTAGGGAGGGAGCTTGGTGTGAGTTTCATACTTCAGTCTCTGCCCGCCTCATATGAAAAGTTTGTCATGGACTATCATATGCATGGAAAGGAAATATCTATAGATGACTTGCATGGAATGTTGAAAGATGTAGAATCTAACATGTCCAAGCATGAACCATCCTCATCCACTCCTATTCATGGTTCTAAGGAACAACTTTTAGCCAAGAAGAAGAAAACGATCCCATCGAATGAAGAAGTTGGAGTATCCAAGCTTGCTTCAAGTTTTGAGTCTATGGACATTGATGATGTGCCTAAGGAGACTCAACATGGGGTGGTTTGCTACTTCTGCGGTAGATTTGGGGATTGGGGCCGTCATGCCTGCCCTTCGTGCCGAAAGGATATAAAACTTCTCAGACAAGAGAGAGTTAATTTTCCTACTTGAGGTACATTCATGATTATACTTCATTGCTATTCCTTATAAGATGGGATGTTTACCCGAGCTATAAGACTCACGTTTGTCACAAATTTATTTTTGTTGCAAAGTGTAGGTCTATTCGTTGTAAAAAGGAAAAGCTTGAAGAACCGGATCTCTGAAGAAGAAATTTTGTTAATTGTATTCTACAAGAGAAATGGGAGTGTTGGTCTCGCCATTAAATCCGGATTTATTATTACATTTGTTTGTATGCCCTGCGTGGCAAGAACTACTTTAGTGTATGCTCCTTTGGAGATGATGGATGTTTTTGAATCTTGTATTTTATAAAGATTTTTCATTTTAATAGTTTCATTTCAAATTCGATCCATGTCTATGCTTTTGTGTTATTTTGACTTTTTTAGTGCTTAAATACACATTTGATGACGATGGATATGACTTAGAATTGAAACAATTTTGAAAAATTATTTTGAGATGATTTTATCAAAACTTATCCATATCATTGCATACATAAAGGTTCGTTATAAGTAATAAGACAATCATGAACAATTGATTCTTAAATCCAAAAGTGATTTGGATATATTAGCTCTATGGCATAATCAAACTTGACCAAGTAAACAACATTTGCATCGCTTAGATCCATGTGGTTAGGATCTTTGTAAAAGTTTAGCCTCGGGCTAAATGAAAGATACAAATCTTGTTTATTGGAATAGGATGATTAATGAAATCCTTCACCAGTATTGGTAAGGAAGGATTGTGACTTGTTGGATATGATCATATTTGTGTGGATAATCCGTTCAAGTATGCCACAAAGAGTGACACTAGTGAAATTCTTCATCACTATCTTTATGGTAGTAGTTGAGAGAATGTTTACTAGAGAAAAGGCTTATGTCTGAAACCTAGTGGTGTTCGGAACTAACCTAAAGAGAATTAAGAATCAATAAGGGCATATAGATATAAATTCTTAGATCTAGAATAGATGCTAAGTTTTCTTATCTATATTGGTTTAAACATAAAATGAATCATGGGTTTAACCCATAATTCGTTTTTCCGAAGAAACACATTTGCACATGGTGTTACTTTAAATAAAACCGGATATCTGTGTTGATGATCTGGTAAAAGGCAGGCCTAAAACATGGATTAAATGTGGTTGGTATACATTAATTTTATGAACCAAGTCCTCGATCTAAAACACAGCATTGTGGTCACTTAAGCATCGAATGAGATATTGACTAGAAAGAGTTTTTTGCTTGTCAATCTCATAACTTAAATTATCCAGTCTACATTCAGTGGGAGATGGATGAATTATAAGTTAATGCCTACATATTTAAGTAGTTCATCTGAGTTTTGGATAATTGTTTCTTGAACTTTTGGGAACCATGTTTGGTTGCGCAAAAGGGAAAGTACAATTTACAAAAGCATTCCAGTGGAAGAACGTAAAACTTAAATAAAAGACCTAATGTTGACACTAGCATTTAATCAGCATAGAGATGCTGGTAAAACCTGACAATATCCATTGCTTCTTTATATCTGATGGAAATCAAGAAGGTTGTTTAGATATGAGGTTGTCATATTTTACTAACAGCAGCTTGATGGTAAATCATTGTGATGTTACCATTCATCGGAAACATAGTGGGACCCTGTGTTCACTAGTGAATAGAAGAAGATAATGGTGTAACCTATTTGCTGCATCCAAGTACTTGACTTGGGTTAATCCCACACCTAAGGTGTAATTCAAGAAGGGTGAAGGGACTAACATATATGCCATAATGGACAACTTCAAATACCGACTAGAGACAAAGTGTTTCATATTGATTTTATGGAAACAAGTTCTAGTGGTTATGTTGAAGATAATTTGGATAAAGTGTAATTTTGTTGTCACCTTGTGGAAACAAGTTTGCTCACATGGACAAAAGAGATCTGAATCCTTCATAGGATCAAGTTGAGGAAATACTTAAGGCATTTTCCGAGGGTCTCATTCATCCATAAAAACCAGATTAAGTCTGGATTAAGCGAAACATTGTTGTCACTATGGGGAAACAAGTAATCTCGCATGGAAATAAAAGGCCAAGATCCTTTGCAGGATTAAATTGAGGAAATGTTTGAATCATGTTCCGAGGCCTTATATATCCATTATGTCCAAATTATGTTCATGACTAAGGTCAGCAAAACTTGCATCTTGTGGCTGTAATCCTGCTTTATGAGAAAGTCAAAGGAATGAGTTTTCTAGAAAGCGTAGATTAAGCCAAATACCCTTGTCAGGGCTAGTGGGAGCATCATGTGTTCCTAGTCAAATATGCTCTATGAAAATAATGTCCTAATTTAGGGTTGTTCTACAATCTAATGGTGGAATTGTTGTTCTATGAGTATAAATAGAAAATATGGAATCAAGTGGATTTTCTAATTCAAGAAGTACTGATGTATGTTCTTCATGTTCGACGAAAGTAGAATTGTCTTGACTAAGTTATTACTGCAAGCAAATCTATGCTTATGAGACTGTCGATTTTATCGAAGTTTAGATTAATCAAGTATGTGGTATAGATACGACATTTAGACCTAAATGAGTGTCATCGACCCTATTGTGGACTTCGGTCACATTGAGGGTATGTCGACTCTGATAAACATGAGTGTCAATGACTCTATTGTGAACTTCGGTTACATTGATAGTATGTCAACTCTGATAATCATAAGTGTCATTAATCCTATTGTTGACTTCTGTAACATTGAGGATATGATGACTATGATAACTTTGTAAATGATCTCTTTAATAAACACTTCGCTAGTGGTTTAATAAGAGAATACAAAAGAGTACAAAGGGATATCGGGTAAATGATCCCATAATTAAGTCATTGTCAAATACTAGTGATGACTTTCATACTAGGTATAAAAGCATTGTTCATGCTTATGACCAGGCTTAAATATCGTTTTAGTATATGTTTGATTTACTTATAACCTTTGGGAACGATACAGACAGTATTGTAATTTATGCTTGTTTCGATATGCGAGTGATTCGGTTACATTCATAAGACTTTACTGTGTTCCATCTTAGCATGTTTAACCACTTCCCAGAATGTTTATACATTCTAAAATTCCACAGTCAGTCATTCTTCAAGGGAAGGAAGTTTGAAATAAGGCTGAGGTTAGGTGTTGGTTATGCATTAATCAAGGATTGAATGCATGAAACGCAACAGTAACCTGTGCTTGAAAGGGGTTTCAAGCGACTGGAAGACCCACACCTGAGTTCACTTCATGGATCATGGTCACAAGTAACTCGGGATGATAATATCATTACGTCCTTCGACCCGAGATGTATGAATTGCCATAGCATGAAACTTTCTTACTTTGGTTATTTCAAAACGTAGTTCGTAACTGGCTATTATAAAGGGAATAGCTGGGTAAGACAAGGTTCATGTTATGGGATTGTACAGTCAACGGAATTTGTTCCTCCTGTATGAGAGATATCCCTGGGCCCCTCGATGATTGGGCGCTGACACCAAAATAAGCATGGCCATGCGCAAAGGAATATTGATTGAGAATCAGATATGTCCTTAAATTTTGGTCACCACCAATCTTGATCGAGAAACATAATCGTGAACGATCTGGAGATTGACATATTAATCCATGTCTCGTGTTCACAAGGATATCGCGAACAAAAGGATGTTTGATCACTTATCTATAGGCATCCCATATTTCTTGGGGTTTTTAGTTTTGTTCAGGATGACAAAACCCATACTGACTTGGGGGCAGAGATGCTTTACTAGAGGCCGCTCTTTGTCTGTGGTTTCTTGGGTACGGTGTGTCATGTGCAAGTGGGAGTTTGTTAGAATATGCCCACTGACGCACGTACGCCATATGAATCACTACCGATGATGTATGGGCCTATTGGGTCACACACCGGGGATCAATCTCGACAACAACCTATGTGGAGGGACTGTTTTTTTTTGTCAAATTGCAAAGAGTTGGCATGCTGATGGGAGTTAGCGGCTCTAACTCTTTATAGTTAGCGGCTCTAACTCCTTAAGGTTAGCGGCTCTAACTAAGGGCCCGATAGCGGCGCTAACTTTTATAGTTAGCGGCGCTAACCCCTAATAGTTAGCGGCGCTAACCCCTGTCAGATTACATGCAACTTTTGCATGCACCTCCATTCTCCACCAATAGAAGCATGGATCTCTTTTGGCCGGCCTTGGGCCTTTGAAAGGCAACTGGAGAAGTCATTTTTGATATGCAACAATTGGAAAAACTCTCTCTTTCTATACACACTTACACCAAAATACTCTTTGATTCCTTAAGTGAGTTTGAGGGTTTGGAGTGTGTTCTTGAAGAGGAGAGCAAGGAGGTTTCGTGGTTGCTGTTCCATTGATGATTTCATGCTTGAAGATCATCAATGGCTAGCTAATACTTGGAGATTGGCATATACCCGGGGTGGACTTCAATAGAGGAAGCCATTTTCGGCTTCTTGGATCTTCATCACCAACTTCATCATTTCCAGAAGATTTATAAGGGTATAACTTCCTTTCTCCTGTTTTACATGTTGCTTTTCTTAGTTATGGAGTTTGGTACACTTTCTTGGGGTTTCCTTGGTTTTATGCTTCATTTGCTTGTACATTATGTTACTTTTGTTGTACCTTGCTTCCGCTGGTCGTTCTCGAAACCCCAACATTATTAATTAATTAGAAAGGTCAAAGGATATTTTTAGCAATTAACTAATAGTTTAATTAAAGTTGGGCTTTAATTAAACGGGTTTGAGCCTTAATAAGGTTTACATATAAATAACCTTTTAAAGCCTTAGAATCACATTATAGAAACAATTGAAACAAGGAAACCCTAACCTCCCTCCTCCCTACCCTGCATCGACTTCGAAGAACCCCAAGGGGGTTTCGGCCTCGTCGATCACACACACACACACGCACTCGGTCTCGCGTGATCGTTTTTGGTGAAATCCTGTAACGGTATAGCAGCTTGTTCGTGGTGGTGCACTAGCGGTGTTCTACCTTTAGCATTCTGGAATCAAGTTTCGAGATTGTTTCATAAAGGTATAACTTTTATTCTCTACTCTAGTTAAGTTTCTTGTACGAACTAGATGAGATCACTGGAGGGGGTTTTGAGTTTTTATTCCGCTACGTATTATCATTATCTGATTTTATTCCCTAGAAAACCCTTCAGTGGTATCAGAGCCACTTCTAGTCTCGTAGGGAACTAGTTAGGTTTCTTTTTATCATGATGATTAGGTTTGTTTTTATCAAAGTTTTAACCTTTTGTTTATCCAAGTATTTTGAAATAAAGTTTTGATTTTAAATGGATAATAATTGGTTTTGATAAAAAGGTATAATTATTATTTATTGTTATTATTTTGTGATGGAAAAACCGGCGGTGGTAAAGCCACCGTGATCGGCGGCGGGTTCACGTCGGCGTCGGCTGCACTCATTGTCACCAGCTGTATCGGCGGGGAGGTGGCGGTTGTGTCTGCGGCCAGGTTGTCGGTGACGGTGGAGGTGGCATGGTGGTGGCCCAGCTAAGGCTTGCAGCACACGGCCCAGTTGGTGTTGGCTCAATGTTGTTCAAGTTTAGTTTTGGGTAAAGCCAAACAGGATAAAACCTGAATCTTTCTAAAGATTATTTTTAATCTTGTGTTTAAAATTTTGATTTTAGTCATGATTATTTTATATAATCTAGTATTGATTGAAATTAATTATTTTTAGTATCTTTTATCGCATAACAATAATTAATATAACAACTATTGTTAAACCATGTGATTTTAACTGTTGGTTGAAATCAAGGTAATTCATCAGCATGTGATAATTAGAAATCAGTTGTTTGTATTTCATGTATTAGTTTAGTACATGTTTTGGGATGCCATAGCTGAACCCTAGATTTTGTGGATTGTTTCTTTATTTATTGCTCTTGTGGTTGTGTTTGTTTATTCTATTTTATGATTTGGGGAGGCCTGCGTGCCACTTACAACCCTTATTCTATTATGTAAAAATACTAGATTAGCGGGCCTGAATGCCTTTGATTACTTTGTAATTTTTTATTTCTAGTTTTTTAAGTTTTTAGAATAGACATATTGAATAGTTTTGAAGCTGATACAAGGAGCGAAGAGCAAGGAGCAGGATTGGATGCGAGAGCCAGTGGGAGCTTCAGGAGTTCATGCCTTGTGTGTTATTTTCCACTTAGGTTTTGGACCGTTGGGTTTTTCGTGTGGCTCACGAAACCGACATTAGTTAAGGGCAAGGCTAACTCATAGATGTTATGTGTTGTTTTATTTCTTTACATATTATTATATGCGTGGTTGTGATTCACACGATGAAATAAAACTGGGTTTTAATAATAGTTATTATTAATCAATGTTTTTTACAAAGAAAAACTAGCAAGAAGTTTTTTTGTTTAAAAACTTTGAAATCCTTTTTAGAAAAATCTTAGACCAGTGTGCTACCCACTTAATGGTACACCTTTCTTGTTAAACGGTACTCGGGTGTCGAAAGTGACCAAACCTTGGGCATTCGGGTTCAAACCATTACGGGAAAGGGTGTGAAACGCTTTGCGATAATCAGGAGTCCCGGGCAGAGTTCACACCGTCTTAGGTGGTGCGATCTATTTTGGTGATAACCGGGAGTCCCGCCCAAAATGCATTAGAGGGACTAAAGCATGCACGGTTCTTGTAGCCGATGTCCCGCAAATCTAGGAGTCATATCCAGGTAGGATATAATTGGTATACGTTTTACCTACCGGAAATAGCATTGTCACGGTGGGAAGTGCCCAAACCTTGCATCAGGAAAGGTGAAATATGGATCCTAGTCTAATAAATTATTTCTAAAAGGTAATAATTATTAGAAGATATAATCATTACAGAATCGGTTTTATCTTTTCTTTTTTCTGTAGATGTCTATTTTATCTGTTATTCCGTTTTACTCACCCGAAAAATACCTAAGGCTTATCATTGGTAAGTGGAAGCTTTCAGGTCCAAACTTCGCCATTTAGAAGATCCATCTTAAGAATGTATTAGATGCACAGGGTAAGTTATACGTCATAGAGACTTTACCTCTAGGACGACCAGGAGTAGATGCCCAGGATAGTGAGTATGATGCTTACTATTAGTATATGGCTGATGAATCTGATGTTATGTCGATTCTCTTTCTCTCAGCTTCATCCGAGTTTACGGATGATCTCCGGGAGAAGTCATCTTTTGAGGTTGTTCAAGCATTGGAGGAAAGGTTCAAGTATAGTGAACGAGTATGTCGTGTCTTGCTAATGAAAGAAATTCTTTCGCTGAAAATGAAAGAAAACCAGCCAATTAGCGATCATCTCATTAATGTGAGAAGGCTTTTAGATTGCTATGTGACCTTTGGACCAAAATCAATGCCACATGAGCTAGTTATGCTTTTGTTCGGTTCCTTGTCGAACTATTATTAGACTAGGGTAATGTACGTCCTTGGAGATTTTGAGATGACCGTCGCAAGCTTGCACCAGATTCTTAAGTACATTAGCAATGATCTAGATCCAAAGAAGCTAGAGTCAACAGTAGTAGCCCTTATGCAAGAGGATGACTGGTTGGAAGAGCTTGGAGATATTTGTTGCCCAGACTGTGGCAGTAAGGATTCATGCGAGCACTCTCTCGACATAGATCAGCTAGACATTGGTTCGCCCAATGACTCAGGTATCTTTATGATAGATTGTCTTATTACTTCTTATGAATCGTGGGTATTGGATACCGGATGTGGTCATCACATTTGCAATCACTTGTAGGGATTCAAGAGAAGTAGCAAGCTAAGACAAGGAGACATGGACCTGTGGGTAGGCAAA
Organism: Pulicaria dysenterica; assembly: GCA_947179395.2. Lineage (NCBI taxonomy): Eukaryota > Viridiplantae > Streptophyta > Magnoliopsida > Asterales > Asteraceae > Pulicaria > Pulicaria dysenterica. The sequence continues at coordinate 28,435,874 of OX359293.1, forward strand.
GGCTCCATGGTTGGTGCTGAAGCTGTAGGGACATATTTTCTTAGTTTGCCTTCGGGCATGGTCTTAGAACTAGAACCTTGTTATTATGTTCCTAGACTTTTCAAAAATGTTATCTCATTTGATTTGCTTATAGACTATGGTTTTAATTATGTTTTAAATAGTAAAATTATTTCTTGTTTCACAAATGATGTTTTCTATTTTAAAGCTATTCCTCAAAATGGTCTGTATACGCTAAATCTAGATAACGATGATAAAGACATATATCATATAAGTAAGAGATCCAAGAGTAACTTGAATCAGACTTACCTCTAACATTGTCGTTTAGGACACATAAATGAGAAACGCATAAAGAAGCTACGAGATGACGAAATTCTAGAACCATTTGACTTAGAGTCATATGATATCTACGAATCTCGTTTGTCCGGTAAAATGACAAAGCAACATTTCAACAGTGAGAATGAAAGGGAAAGTGAGCTACTAGGGATTATACACACAAATGTGTGTGTACCCTTTACTCCAGAGGCTAGAGGAGGATACCGGTACTTCATCACCTTTACTGACGACTTGAGTAGATTCGGTTATGTCTATCTTATGTGACTAAAATCTGAAAGTTTTGACATGTTCAAACAGTTTCAGAATGAAGTACAAAATCATCTAGACAAGAAGATAAATTTGATTTGGTCTGACCGAGGTGGTGAATATCTGAGTCAAGAATTCGACGATCATTTGAAGGAATGTAGGATAGTTTCACAACTCACCCTTCGTATAAACCTCAGATCAATGGTCTATCAGAAAGGTGGAATCGTACACTGCATGACGTGGTACCATCAATGATGAGTCGAAGTTCATTGCCATTGTCGTTTTGGGGGCAGGCACTCGAGACAGCGGCGTTCATGCTGAACCGGATTCCGACAAAATCGGTGAAAAAGACACTGTTCGAAGTATGGACGGGGAAAAAGCCTAAAATATCTTTTCTCAAGATTAGGGGATGTGAGGTGCATGTTAAGCGAACATTCACGGATAAGCTCAATTCCAAATAAGATAAGTGTATCTTCGTGGGTTATTCCAAAGAGACCATGGGATACTATTTCTACAACCCAGACGAAAACAAAGTCTTTGTTGCTCGTAAAGGGGTTTGTTAGGAATAAACAAGCGGTAGAATGAAGGATTGCTAAGATAACTATGAAGAGATAGAGAGAGAATCTCGTTTCACCTTCAAAACACACATAGTTTATTTCATGTAAGTGTGGCAATCCTTACATTTCCTTGTCTAGCACAAGGCTTATATACCTATAAGGTATATTTACAATAAGCACCCTCAACTATTGTTATAACTCCTATTCTATTACAATAATACAGTTCTAACAATCTAGTCAAGATCAGGACAAGATGAAATTGATTCCATATGCCTCGGAAATTGGGTCAATTATGTATGCCTTGTTATGTACTAGGCCCGATGTTGCCTATTCCATAAGTGTCACGAGTAGATATCAGCAAAATCCGGGTGAAGCTCATTGGCACTAGTACAAATATGTGATTTGGTCACACATAGTCGGAATTAAACGGCCACATGTTCAAATTTTTATGTGACTAAAGGTACGAAAATAAGTTCCTCGTTATTAGTTAGTCACTTATGAACTCGGATAGTGTGACCATTCGGTAATGTATCGCCACAAATTCAAATATTTATGTTGCTAAAGGTTACAGCTATTTTTTTGCAGATTATTTAGCCACATATGAATTTAGAAAACGTGACTAAATGCCATAAATGGTCACACACTTAATTTATTGTGAGAAAAGTTTGAAACACACTTGAATTACTGTGACTAAATGCCATATATGGTCACATGAAATAATTGTTTATGTGTCTAAATCATAGATTCAAAATTGTCACACATGTTTTAAGTATAGCCAAAATCATACATATGGTCACGCAACTTATTATGTGTGTCTAAAGTTTAACGGCGCCTAAAGGGAGAGTATCTAGTCACATTTATCTCTAACACCATCATGTGTGACTATATGGCTTTCTAATAGCCACACATCACGACAAATGTGTATCTAGATACTGTTTATGGCCACATTAAGTGTTTGTGTGTCTAAATCATGAGTCTACATATGGTCACATGAAGTAATTGTTTATGTGTCTAAATCATAGATTCGAAATTGTCACACATGGGTTAAGTGTAGCCAAAATCGTATATATGGTCAGGCAACTTATTATGTGTGTCTAAAGTTTAACGGCGCCAAAAGGTAAAGTATATAGTCACATTTATTTCTAGCACCATCATGTGTGACTATATGGCTTTCTAATAGCCACACATCATGACAAATGTGTATCTAAATGCTGTTTATGGCCACATTAAGTGTTTGTGTGTCTAAATCACAAGTCTACATATGGTCACATGAAGTAATTGTTTATGTGTCTAAATCATAGAATCGAAATTGTCACACATGTGTTAAGTGTAGCCAAAATCGTACATATGGTCATACAACTTATTATATGCGTCTAAAGTTTAACGAGACCAAAAGGTAAAGTATATAGTCACATTTATTTCTAGCACGATCATGTATGACTATATGGCTTTATAATAGCCACACATCATGACCGATGTGTATCTAAATGTTGTTTATGGCCACATTAAGTGTTTGTGTGTCTAAATCATGAGTCTACATATGGTCACATGAAGTAATTGTTTATGTATCTAAATCATAGAATCGAAATTTTCACACATGTGTTAAGTGTAGCCAAAATTGTACATATGGTCACGCAACTTATTATGTGTGTCTAAAGTTTAACGGGGCGAAAAGGTAAAGTATATAGTCAGATTTTTTTCTAGCACGATCATGTTTGACTATATGGCTTTATAATAGCCACACATCATGACAGATGTGTATCTAAATGCTGTTTATGGCCACATTAAGTGTTTGTATGTCTATATCATGAGTCTACGTATGGTCACATGAAGTAATAGTTTATGTGTCTAAATCATGGAATCGAAATTGTCACACATGTGTTAAGTGTAGCCAAAATCGTACATATGGTCACGCAACTTATTATGTGTGTCTAACGTTTAACGGGGCCAAAGGTATAGTATATAGTCACATTTATTTCTAGCACGATCATGTGTGACTATATGGCTTTATAATTGCCACACATCATGATAAATGTGTATCTAAATGCTGTTTACGGCCACATTAAGTGTTTGTGTGTCTAAATCATGAGTCTACATATGGCCACATGAACTAATTGTTTATGTGTCTAAATCATAGATTCGAAATTGTCACACATGGGTTAAGTGTAGCCAAAATCGTATATATGGTCACGCAACTTATTATGTGTGTCTAAAGTTTAACGGCGCCAAAAGGTAAAGTATATAGTCACATTTATTTCTAGCACCATCATGTGTGACTATATGGCTTTCTAATAGCCACACATCATGACAAATGTGTATCTAAATGCTGTTTATGGCCACATTAAGTGTTTGTGTGTCTAAATCACAAGTCTACATATGGTCACATGAAGTAATTGTTTATGTGTCTAAATCATAGAATCGAAATTGTCACACATGTGTTAAGTGTAGCCAAAATCGTACATATGGTCATACAACTTATTATATGCGTCTAAAGTTTAACGAGACCAAAAGGTAAAGTATATAGTCACATTTATTTCTAGCACGATCATGTATGACTATATGGCTTTATAATAGCCACACATCATGACCGATGTGTATCTAAATGTTGTTTATGGCCACATTAAGTGTTTGTGTGTCTAAATCATGAGTCTACATATGGTCACATGAAGTAATTGTTTATGTATCTAAATCATAGAATCGAAATTTTCACACATGTGTTAAGTGTAGCCAAAATTGTACATATGGTCACGCAACTTATTATGTGTGTCTAAAGTTTAACGGGGCGAAAAGGTAAAGTATATAGTCAGATTTTTTTCTAGCACGATCATGTTTGACTATATGGCTTTATAATAGCCACACATCATGACAGATGTGTATCTAAATGCTGTTTATGGCCACATTAAGTGTTTGTATGTCTATATCATGAGTCTACGTATGGTCACATGAAGTAATAGTTTATGTGTCTAAATCATGGAATCGAAATTGTCACACATGTGTTAAGTGTAGCCAAAATCGTACATATGGTCACGCAACTTATTATGTGTGTCTAACGTTTAACGGGGCCAAAGGTATAGTATATAGTCACATTTATTTCTAGCACGATCATGTGTGACTATATGGCTTTATAATTGCCACACATCATGATAAATGTGTATCTAAATGCTGTTTACGGCCACATTAAGTGTTTGTGTGTCTAAATCATGAGTCTACATATGGCCACATGAACTAATTGTTTATGTGTCTAAATCATAGAATCGAGTTTGTCACACATGATTATGTGTAGCCAAAATACGGTACATACGGTCAGATAACTTATACATTGTGACTAAAGTTTATCGTGTGTTTTCAAAATTAAATAGTTAATTAAATTTGATATTTAGTCACATATTAAGTTTCTGTGTGTCTAAATCATGAGTCTATATATCTTCACTTGAAATAATTATTTATGTGTCTAAATCACAGAGTGGTGTTTGTCACACATGAGTTAAGTGTAGCCAAAATCCAGTACATATGGTCACATAAATTAAAAATATTCATAATTCATTTCCCCCAAGTTTGACTTTAGATAGTCAAAATGGGAAATCTTGTAAAGTCAAAATTGGAACCGTTTTTAATTCGAAATTGGGAATCGTTTTGGTTAGTTCAAAAGAGGATGTTGTTTGTTTTCAATTGAACTACACAAACAACGAATATTACAGCAAACACCAGACAATATTCATTGATTAACATCTGTGAATTTTCAAAACATTACATCAAGAGACAGATTATAAAAAAGATAAAAAAACTAATCTAGATAATCAACAAGCCCATCAGAGTACAACTTTTGAGAGTCAAGAGACTTGATAATCTGCTCACGTAATTGGTTATTCATAGCATACATACTTCTGTGATGAGCAAATTGAGAATTGAGAAAATCAATATGGGCCCTGTCGAAAACCGAAATCTTCCATTCAGAATTAATATGAGAAATGTGGTGATTCAATTCGTCTATATTCATCTGAATATTGGCAATAGCCATTTCAACATCTGCAAGTCTTTTCTTGTCCTTCAAGATGTGTTGATCAACCTCTTTCATCAAGAAACTAAAGTCTGTGTATTTTTTTTCTGTTGCAGTTTGAAGGGTTTTGCGATTCAGGAACATCCATTTTTTGGGAATGAAATCACATCAAAGAGCAGTATGTTCGTGAAACAGATGGAAGATAAAATATTTATAATAGATGGAGAGGATGTATCTTCGTGTAACAGATGCAATATATTGGAAGGCATATAAATACCAAAAAATAGAGGCAAAAGTGTGGGGAAAAAATAGGGTGAAAAAGGCGTTAAAACAGTTTAAAACATTTTGACTGAATTGACCTCATTAATATCCCATTTCCCCGAATTTTGACTTTAGGTAGTCAAAATGTGAATTAGTTTGAAGTCAGTTGCCGTTTTGTTGACTTGAAACAGATAAAATGGGAACTGTTGTAAATCTAATATTTTGTTTCTGTTATGATCAACAGATTTCGAATCTATTATGGTAATTTTCAAGTACTAAATGGCAATATATGTACTAAAAAGATACAATTTATCATCTATATGAGTTAAGCAAAAAATACAATGAACTTTAGAGTGTGCCAACTTCACCGAGAGATTGTTCACTTCAATTTGCATATAACAATACCTCCACAGTCAGTTCGATAGTAATCGTCTCGTAAGTCATTACCCAAGTCACGTCGATCTACATGTAGCTATATGTTCTCATTGTGCAGGTGAATGACAGTACTAAATTCCTCATCGACTTCGTCATATGTATCTTTGTAATTCTTGGGAGGTGTCTTAAAGACAATACACAGTTTTTTATCTAGCTGATCTTTCACATAAAATACTTGTCGTGCTTGTGAGACTAATATGAACGGATCAACCTTGTGGCCTAAATTATTCAGGTCAAACAATGTATAACCAAGATTAGTATCGCGTTTGACTCCACCGGCTCTATGATTAACCCAATCACATTTGAAAAGAGGAATTTTCCTGAAACGATAATCTAGTACCCCTATTTCTTGTAAAATCCCATAATAAAATCTTTGTCTTGTGGTTGCAATACCGCCACAGTTAGTTCGATAGTAATCGTCTCGTGAGTCATTACCCAAGTCACGTCGATCTACATGTGGCTATATGTTCTCATTGTGCGGGTGAATGACAGTACTAAATTCCTCATCGACTTCGTCATATGTATCTTTGTAATTCTTGGGAGGTGTCTTAAAGACAATAGACAGTTTTTTATCTAGCTGATCTTTCACATAAAATACGCGTCGTGCTTGTGAGACTAATATGAACGGATCAACCTTGTGGCCTAAATTATTCAGGTCAACCAATGTATAACCAAGATTAGTATCGCGTTTGACTCCACCAGCTCTATGATTAACCCAATCACATTTGAAGAGAGGAATTTTCCTGAAACGATACTCTAGTACCCATATTTCTAGTAAAACCCCATAATAAAATCTTTGTCTTGTGGTTGCAACTTCTTTGGATATGTACAGATCTATTGCCTCAACACTAACTCCACTGTTCTGGTAAACCCTGTTATCTCGAGATTTTGTACGAAATGCATACCCATTGATGTTATATGCGTCGTATTTAACTACGGTGGCACGTAGTCCATATGAAATCCACCATACGATTTCTGATACACTTTCTTTGGAACAAGTATATATGAGCTTCAAATTTAAGGAACAACAAGCAACAACTAAAAATAACATACGGATTACCTCATTACGTAAACAATTAGCAAAATATTTACTGTGCTCATTCCCCAGCAATGCTATTCGTTTACCTGGGTTTTTTGTTTCCAAAAGCTGTTTGTGTCGCCTGAAACAAGGTGTTTGATTAATTATTATACATGATAGAACATTATAAGTAACAAAATAGACATGTGTTAGTAATACTTACTCAATATACGGTACAATTTCATCTGTATTCTGTATTACATACAAATGTGCTTTCTGAAAGAGTTCCGCAGAAACTTCACTTAATTTGCCGGCCAACATTTGTTTTCCTTCCTCATCTTCATCAGTTTCATGTTTATCAGGTGGGATACCAGTAGTTTTCATTGATTTTTGATATTCGCTGAAAAACTCAATTGTTTCTTCTGCAATAGTCTCCTTAGCAATGCATCCCTCTGGACTATTTCTGTTTTGCACATGTCCTTTTAATAACCTTCATACATCTTTCGAAGGGATACATCCACCGAAAGCATACAGGACCACATAATTTTACCTCCCTAGTTAGGTGCACAATCAAATGGACCATAATATCAAAAAATGACGGAGGAACGAATTTCTCCAGAAGGCACAGTGTCACACAGAGTTCATTTTGCATCTTATTTAGTTCTTGTAATGTGATTTCTTTGCTACATATTGATTTAAAGAAAAAGCAAAACCTGATAATAGCATATCGTGTGGCTTGAGGCATTATTGAACTAATTGCAATGGGCAAAAACTCTTGCATTAGCATGTGATAGTCATGTGATTTAAGGCCAATGAGCTTGTTTTCCTTTAAGCTGACCAAACTAGAGAAATTTGATATAATGTTTCACAAAATATATCCTTTTCAACCTTCGTTAATGTGTAACCTGCTGGAGGTAATGTTGTTTTGTCTGCTTCTTGCCTAGCAAACAACTCTTCTTTTATACCCAACTCAACCAGATCCAATCGAGCATTCAGTACATCTTTTGTCTTTCCCGGAACATTTAGCAAAGTTCCGACTAGACTCTCACCAACATTCTTTTCTATATGCATGAAATCAATACAATGTTGAACAAAATTACGCCTCCAATACCTATGTTTTCGATACCAAATGTTGAATTTCTTCCAATACGCACCGGTTTCTTCATTTACTTGGCTTGAACTACCCTCTGCTTTTCTTTTTCTTTTCTGCTTTTGAATCTTCCCACCTCTGCCTCTCGTATCTTCTTGGTTTTCTGATGTATTATTGTTTGTTTGTTTTCCTTTTCCCCACTTATTTTCAATATGTTGTAGCTCGTTGTATATTTGTTCCCCGGTCATTGGATTTGGAGAGCGGCCAAATTCCTGTTGTCCATTAAATGCCTTCTTTTACTTTCTGAACAGATGGTTATATGGTAGATATGGTTTGTGACCAGCATAACTTTGTTTTGATGAGGCAAGAAGTCTAACACAATATGTATCTTTCCCACATACTACAGAACCTTTGAATCCACTTCATGGGCAGCCACATAATGTACCAAGTGCAGGGTAATCATTTATTGTCCATAACACAACGGCACGTAGATTAAAGTTTTCTTTTGTGGAAGCATCATATGTATCAACACCTTCCTCGAATAAGCTTTGCAGATCATCAACTAAAGGTTCCAAAAAAACATCAATATCATTTCCCGGGTATCGTGATATTATTACCGAAAGCATGATAAACATTCTTTTCATGCACAACCATGGAGGAATGTTGTATATGACAGTTAAGACTGGCCATAGACTGTGATGCTTATTTCCTCTGTTGACGTCAACTCCATCAGCCGATATTCCTAACCGTAGATTTCTTGGATCCTTACCAATTTCGGGGAATTTTTCATCTATGGTACGCCATGCCTGTGAATCTGCCGAGTGACGTAAAACACCATCCGTTATCCTCCTTGTCGCATGCCAACTTAAGTCTTGTGAAATACTTTGTATCTTGAAGAGTCGTTGCAGTCTTTGTATAACTGCGAAGTACCACATTACCTTTGCTGGAATGTTTTCGTACACTTTATGTGTCTTATTATCCACCTTCCATCTTGATATCCCACAAGTTCGACACACAGTCAATTTCTCGTCCTCCTTCCAGTAAAGAAGGCAGTTGTTGATACATACATGTATCTTTCTGTATCCCGACCCCATCAATTTCAAAAAAAATTTGGCCTCATAAGTGTTTTCCACCAATTCGTTACCATGAGGGAGCATCTTTTTTAACAATCTGAGTAACTCAGTAAAGAACTTATCTCAACATCCGTACTTGCTCTTCAAGTTGAGTAGTTGGACTATTGGAGACAACTTTGTAAAGTTAGGACATCCTTTGTAAAGTGGCTTCTCTGCGTCTAATAATAGTTCTTGAAACTTCACATGGTCTTCCTCATCAAAATTATCTTTAGTATCATTAACCATTTCTACTGTTTCTGGTCCATCTGTTGGAATTTGTGAACCAAATTCCGTGTTTTCAACAAACTCTGCTGAAACATTGTCAGGTTTTGGCCCACTTGTTGACGGCTCATCCTTTTCCCCATGTTTAATCCACTTCGTGTAGTTTAGATCAATTCAATTGCTGAACAAAAGGTGATGCACTTCCTCCACTTTATGCTCTATGTGGTTTAAACATTTGGAACACGGACATGGCATTTTTAGATGTTGTTTATTCACTCGTGGGTCAGCGTTCCTCATCTTCGTCAAGTTCTGCAATGCGTAATTAATAAACTCTGATACTCCTTCAAAATAAGGTCTCATGGTCCTATTTGTACCCATCCAAGACTTCTGCATGTTTAAAAATGTCAAAGAACAAGAAATAGAGAAGAATTAAACTGGATGAAACAGTTGGAAATTTAGGGATTTTAGCCTTCGAATATCGTATACTCTTTGCGGCGTATTTAATTAGAGACAAACCTGTTAAAAGAATTTTCCGTAATTAATGTGTGTTTAATTTAAAAAGGAAAAGATCATTTACTCTCACCTGTTGATTTTTCAAAAAAGATTTTGTTTGTTTGAATTAAGTGTTTTTACAAAAATACCCTTACTAATCAAATATAGCATTTTATTTATAAGGGGCAATAAAGTAATTTTACACACTACACAGTCTAGACGCCATATTTCCACACTTACTGCACCTGCACGTTGTTTTAGTTATCGGCGTTTGTAGACGATCTTTTGATCATCCAAAAAATCAACCCAAATAGTTTCAAACCCTAGTATCACTAGTCATTTTCAACGATCACAATGGAAGCTTCTACTTCAAACAAACGGCAAAAAACTGAAAAAAGAGAAACAACATTAAGTGATCTTCCTACGGGAGTTATGGAGAAAAGTTTTGTGCACATGGGGGCCGTCTCTGCCATCAATATTGTGTGGTACATATGCATGTAAGTTTCTAATACAATCTGTCTATTTTTTCTTCTATTTGGTAAAATTGTTAACTTGTACATTAAGAAATAAATTTTTTGTGTATCTTAATTATTACAGTAGCCATGCTTTTTTCGAGGCCTCTGATAGCGAAGAGGTCTATAGAAGAATGGAAGTAGATATTATACAAAGGGTGAGGAGGGGGTGGCTTAGCCTGGGTAGAAGTGAGCTCGTCAACAGATGTAGAGCAGCAGGAAACCCAAACATCATGTATAGAGATGGAATGATATATATACGTATACATTTACTGTTTGTTATCTATTGAAGTAATTAAGTTTAATTATACATTTTATTAAACTTTGTTTTTTTTTATTTTGTGTTATACGTACATTTCAGATGAAGTTATTCAACTTTGATGAAGAGGAACAAAAGAGGGCAGGGAAGGAGATGCTTGAGAATGCATCTGCCTTAGGACAAATGGATGCAAAGTTGGTTCTAGGGATCATAAAGATGGGAGAAGGCGATGACATCAGCCTTAAAGAGGGAGCTATTGGCATGTTTAATGATGTCTTCCCTTCCGATAGAGCTGAGATTTTGAAGCGAACGTTAAACACCATACAAGTCATAATGAGGGTTCGGTGGGATGATTTGCAAGAAATACATTTCCGTTTGTACAATTTCGGTTGTCCCGACCACCGTATAGATACTTCAAGGCTAAGTATTGTAGATAGGGGCCTTGATAATGACATTCCATGGGTCTTTAATTGTAAAGTTTGTTGTTGAATAGCTTGTTTTGTTAAATTTGCTAGAATATTAGGGATACACTATTAGCTAGATTGTGAAGGAGTAAATTAAATACTGTTTGGGAATATTGTAATCCAATACTTTTTTGGTATATATATATATATATATATATATATATATATATATATATATATATATGATGGATCATTAGATTGTGAATGACTTTATTAATGTTTGTGAATGAAAATGGAATTATGATAAATGGAATACTAACTTTTAATAGTCAAACTATGAAACTATGATAATTGATAATGGAATACTGACTTTTGATAGTCAAAGAATATTGTGTTTGTTTGAATTAAGTTTTTTTCAAAAATACCCTTACTAATCAAATATAGCATTTTATTTATAAGGGGCAATAAAGTATTTACGTATTACACAGTCTAGGCGCCATATTTCCCCACTGTACGTCGTTTCAGTGATCGGCGTGTGAAGACCATATTTTGATCCTCCAAGAAAACAACCCAAAGAGTTTCCAACCGTAGAACCACTAGTCATTTTCAACGATCACCATGGAAGCATCTACTTCATCAAATAAACGGCAAAAAACGGAAGTAAGAAAAACAAGATTAACTGATCTTCCAATGGCGGTTATTGAGAAAATAATTACACATTTGGGAAAAGTCTCTGCCATTGATTGTTTGAAAGTGAAATGTCTGTAAGTTTTTAATACAATTTGTCTGTTTTTTCATCTATTTGGTAATATTGTAAACTTGTACATTAAGAAATAAATTTTTTTTGTGTAACGTACAGTTGCCAAACGTTATTGGAGGCCTCTAATAGTGAAGAGGTCTACAAACATATGGAAGTAGAGAGTTTATTCAGTCATATGTTCTGGTTTAGTGAGAATAGACGTCAACTGATCATCAGATGTAGAGTAGTAGGAAACCTAAAAGTGATGTATAGAGATGGAATGGTACGTATTTAAACCTTATGTGTACATATAATTTACTATTTGTGTTATTGAAAGTTATGTTTTTTAAATTTAATTTATTAATTTTTGTACTATTGACTTTTGTGTTATACATTTCAGATGAAATTGTTCAACTTTGATGAAGAAGAACAGAAGAGGTTAGGGATGGAGATGCTTCAAAATGCATCTGCCTTAGGACAGAAGGATGCAAAGTGTGTGTTGGGGATGATGTAGATGGCAGAAGGCTTTGAAAGGTAACCGGATGCTCTTGCCATGTTGAATGATGCCTTCCGTTCCGATAAAGCTCGGATTGTTCCACCGATATTAGAGAGGATACAAAGTATCATGGTTTTTTGGCGATTTCAAACCAGTACAATTCTCCGAATACCTTCTGATCTATACCGAGCACAAAATTCTTTCAACCCATCTTCTAGATACGAGTATTTACAATTTAGAAGCATGGTTATTCAACTGTAATGTTTGTTTATGAGACATTTGCTATGTTAAATTTGCTATAATATTTAATTAGGATTAATTTATAATTAGACTGTGAATGACTAAATACTTTTGGTGAATGTAATTAATACTTATTTTGGTATATGATATATCACTAGATTCTGAATGACTTAATTGCAGTTTGTGAATGATTTAATTAATGTTTGTGAATGACTTAAATACTGTTTGGTAGAAAATGTTAGGGAACTATTTGCATAAATTAATGCAACTGAGTTCACTAACAGTTCCTACCAAACAGCACTATGATAAATGGAATTCTAACTTTGGATAGTCAACTTCCATGGTTATTCAATTGTAAAGTTTGTTTATGGAATACTGACTTTTGATAGTCAACTTCCATGGTTATTTAGATTGTGAATCACTAAATAATGTTTGTGAATGTAATCCAATACTTTTTTTTGGTATATGAATATATTTAGATTGTGATTGACTTAATAACAGTTTCCTAGGAACTGTTAGAGAACTCAGTTGTATGAAAATGAATCAAAATAGACATGGAATAATGACTTTTGATAGTCAAACATGATAAATGGAATACTGACTTTTATGTTTTGTTAAAAGGAATACTGACTTTTCTGTTTTGATAAATGTAATACTGATAATTAGCTTCACAGAAAAGACTTGAAATGAATGAAGCAAAGGAAACAGATTATAATAGCATGTTTATATACCATATTTGGATAACAAAACATAAGAGAGTTAAATATCATACTAAAAGCCAAAATTAATTTACATTTTCTGGATAGAAACTGTTGTGATTTCAGTTTACAAAAGAAACCATTATTTAACATGTACAAACAAAATACATCCAGAAAAGATAGACACGTTAACTACCATACTAGTCTAATATAATCACATTCTCTTTGGAACTCCCCGGTACACCATCATTACTTTTATTCAGATTCTTGAGCAACAGTCTTTGACTTCTTCTTCTGGTCTTAATTTCTCGAACTGGATTAACCTCTTCAGCTACCTTATCATCTTCACCTTGAATTGGCTCTTCAAATTTAACTTGTACTATGACTTCAGCAACCTCAACAACCCCAACAACATGAATTAGACCTTCCACTGGAACTGGCACTGCTTGAACTGGCACTTCTATAGCTGCACCTAAATATCTTCTAGCCTTACCAAGTCTTATTGATTTTTTGTAACAAATGGCATAAACATAATACAAAAGTCAGAAACTGTAAACAAACATATGTAATTGACGTAAACAAATGGCATAAACATAACCCTTCTTGAATGATTCATTGACTGAACACAGTAATCGTGTGGGAATTTAATTAACTTTTTGGGGACAAAGATGAAGAGGATTTTCACGAACTACATTATCCGTCTTATGGGGGTTAGGGTTTATTATATGGTACAATGACTCAACACAGGAGATAAGGAAGAAAAATCTATCAACATTCTTACCTCATAACGATGATTTCAACGATTGAACACAGTAATCGTGTGTGGAGTTTAACTTTTTAAGGACGAAGATGAAGATGATTTCAAGAATTTCAGTATCCGTTTATGGAGGTTAGGGTTTATGATTTGCATATACGTATGGTAAACAGTTACGGGTTAACGGATATGGGTTATTGTTATGGGTCATGGGTTATGGTCAACTATTACAGGTTAAAGGTTATGGTTATGGTCAACTATTATGGTTTAACGGATATGGGTTACGATTGGGGTCAACTATTACGGTTTAACGGATATGGGTTATGATTGTAGTCAACTATTATGGGTTAAGGGATATGGGTTATGATTGTGGTCAACTATTATGGGTTATGGTTATATATGGGTCATGTGTTATAATCAATTAACTATTCAATGGATATGGGTTATATATGGTTATGGCTCATGTGCTATGGTAAAGTATTACAGATTAACGGATATAGGTTACGGTTAGGAGTTAAAATTTATGCGTATGGGTGATTGGTTATGGTAAACTATTAGGGTTAACCGATATAGGTTATGGTTTAGTGGTTAATTATGTGTTATGGTTATGGTTATGGGTTTATTGGTCATGGCTTAGTGTTAAGTGTTATGGGTTTATGGTTTAGGGGTTATGGGTTTTTTGGTCATGGTTACGGGTTAAGTGGTATGGGTTTATGGCTTAGGGGTTAATTATGAGTTATGGTTATGGGTTAACTGAATCTGGTTAGTGGATAAGTGTTACGGGTTTATGGTTTAGGGGTTATGTGTTATGGTTATGGTTATGGGTTAATTGGTCCTGCTTAGTGATTAAGTCTTATTGGTTTATGGTTTAGGGGTTATGGTTATGGGTATGGTTAGTGGTTATGTTTTACGGGTTTATGGTTTAAGTGTTATGTGTTATGGTTATGGCTATGGGTTTATTGGTCATATATGGTTACGGGTTAAGTGTCATGGGTCACGGTTAATTAATATGGTTCATGTGTCATGGTTAGGGTTTAGGGTTTAGGGTTTAGGGTTTAGGGTTTAGGGTTTAGGGTTTAGGGTTTAGGGTTTAGGGTCCTAAACCCTAACCATGACACATGAACCATATTAATTAACCGTGACCCATGACACTTATTAATTACTGATTGTCACCAGTTAGGGTGGTAGTAACCATGACACATGAACATGAAACATATTACACATGAACCATATTATTGTCTTGTTCTTAGTCATAACCCCCCTAAACCCTAAACCCTAAACCTAAACCCAACCATGACACATGAACCATATTAATTAACCGTGACCCATGACACTTATTAATTACCGATTGTCACCGGTCACGGTGGTAGTAACCACGACACATGAACATGAACCATATTACTGTCATGTTCTTAGTGATAACCCAATACACGTGACCCATGACCCATGTTAATTACCGATTGTCTAAATTTTATATTATCTAAAATTAATTTTATAATTATATTATCTAAACTTTTATATATTATAGATTAAAGTTGTTGGTGATAAACAAGCGGTAGATTGAAGGATTGCTAAGATAACTATGAAGAGATAGAGAGAGAATCTCGTTTCACCTTCAAAACACACATAGTTTGTTTCATGTAAGTGTGGCAATCCTTACATTTCCTTGTGTATCACAAGGGTTATATACCTATAAGGTATATTTACAATAAGCACCCTCAACTATTGTTGAACTCCTATTATATTACAATAATACAGTTCTAACAAAGAGAATAAGATATATTTTGCGCAAATACCAGTTTATACGAGATGTAGTTGAAAGTGGTGAAGTCATCATAAGCAGAGTAGCATCGGATGGAAACCTTGCGGATCCATCACAAAGCCGTTATCGCAGGCAGCTCATGACTCACACACTAGTGCAATAAGTGTAAGATTTGCCAGCGATTTGGCTTCAGTTATGTATTTAGTTTATTTGATATGTAAATTCTATATTTTGGGAACGATAAAGACAACATTGTAACTCATGCTTGTTTCGATATGTAACGGAGATTATATATGTGTGTGATACGGTTACATTCATAAGACTCTACTGTGTTCCATCTTAGCATGTTTAATTACTTCTAGAAATATTATTCTATGTTTCAAACTCTCCACAGTCAGTCAATCTTCTGGAAGGAAGATTGAAATAAGACTGAGATAAGCATATGACCTTGAATTCAATATGGTCGAATTAAGGAGCAATGCCTATCTGTGCTTGAAAAGAGTTTCAAGTGACTGGAAGACCCACACCCAAGTATACTTAATGGATGAACCGCTATATCATAGTTCTTCCTTGCTTTGGCCTTTTTCGAAAGCAGTTCGTAACTGGCTGTGATAAAGGAAATGACTAGATAAGCCAAGAAGTATGGTATAGGGTTATACAGTCAAAAAGAATTTGTTCTTCTGATATGAGAGATATCCCTGGGCCCCTTGATGATTGGGAGCTGAAACCAAAATTATGCATGGCCATGCTCAAGGAATATTGATTGAGAATCAGATATGTCCTTAACTCTTGGTCACCACCAATCAAGATCGATAAACACAATCGTGAACGATCTAGAGATTGACATTTAATCCATGCCTCGTGTTCACATGGATATCGAGAACAAAAGGATGTTTAAGATCACTTATCTATAGGACCTTTCTTTGTGAATAGGTATTTATTTTGGATAACGAAACACATACTGACTTGGGGGCAATGATGTTTTGCTAGAGGCCGCTCATTGTCTGTGGTTTATGAGGAACGGTGCATCGTGTGCAAGTGGCAGTTTGTTAGAATATGCATGGGGGCTTCATGATTGCATCTGGGCCAGTCTTTAAGAGGTTGAGGGTCATCTGGAGTTCTATAAAAGGAGTTCATTTGCACTCCTTTGTTAACTTTTGCCACTCACACTTTTTAAACACTCTTAAGTGCTACCAAAGACTTAGAGAGTTGATAGAGAGGTATTGCTCCAGAATATTGGTCAACCTAGTTGTTGTTCTCTGGTGATTTTCTAGAGAGAAAAACCACAAAGGAGCTTGCTAGCACAAGAGGTTGACGTGTTACCAGGGTACCACCCATTAGTTGATTCGTTTTTTGGTGCAAGAAGGAAGATCATCATCAACACATTTGATTTCTGAAGCTTAGGAGACTGGTATAACCTTTTCTCCTTTTCTCTTTGTTGCATTTCTTTACATAGAGTAAGATCCATGTTTGGGATTTCATGTTTTATGCCTTGCATGTTTGTTTTATGGGCTTATAAGTTGTTTCTTGCTTCCGTTGCGTGCCCTGGAAATCCCAACATTTTAATGACTTGATAATCAATAATAGCAAAACACATTGATGCCACAATATGTTCAATATCAAATAGGTAAGCAATCATGATGACATAACATTTTTAAGAAAACTATTAAGGTATCTGCAGGATACAACTAGCCGAATGAAGTGATGAGGATCACTTCAACAAAACACCAAAGATTGTCACTTGGTGGATGCCCCTAAGGAGTACTAAGAAAGATATTATAAGTTATCAAAGCAGTTTAATCTCTAGACAATAAAAACAAGTTCAATTCGGGTCCTAAAAAACCCTAATCAAACCCCAAACATCATTAGGAACAACCCCATACATAAATAGGGTCTAAAGTGGTTAAAACAAGCTTTTTGGGGTGTTTAGAAGACCTCGCGCCACGAGACAATGGGTCTCCTTCCGAGAGAAACTCACTAGAAAATTAATGTTGCAGAGGAAGGGTCCTCGCGCTGCAAACCCTATGCTTCGCGCC
The DNA here is from genome assembly GCA_947179395.2 of Pulicaria dysenterica. Taxonomy (NCBI): domain Eukaryota; kingdom Viridiplantae; phylum Streptophyta; class Magnoliopsida; order Asterales; family Asteraceae; genus Pulicaria; species Pulicaria dysenterica. The sequence continues at coordinate 28,453,537 of OX359293.1, forward strand.
GCGGGCTAGGTCTGAACAACAACCTGTTGTTCTTTTAAGTACAGAATTTAACAATTCTTTCATTATCAACTCATATACTTCAAGTGTGATCATTATTAACCATTATAAATGATATTTTCATCCACCCCTAACTTACATTTGATGACTTGAAACTTGAATACTAATAAATTCTCAAAGAATTAACCAAAACTCTTTTCGCAAAGGGTGTTTAACCAATCTTTTTGATAAACCTTTTAAGTTCATTACTTTGAAGCCTCTTTAAGTTATAATATCAATTCCAGTACTTGTTAACTCTAAATTTGTAACAATAACATCAAAATTACTTCATATTGTCAATAATTGACCCATCTAGTATACTTAAATAAGCATATCTTTATACGATCATACGTGCAACAAAATTTGTGTTCTTCTTTTCATAAAGCACTTATAGACCAATCTAATAACACATACATTATCATCTTTACTCCATACCAAGCCTTGTATTATCAATTACATACAATATAATCCTTATTCTCTAAATTTCTAACATTCACAACTGAAAGATCAAGATATTAACAATATTAATGACTTTAACCTTCTTGATTACTCATTTCATATCATACTACAGCTCTAAACTCGTTTCTCATCAAAACCCAAATAGGTTAAAACCCTAAGTTCTCAATACTTATTACTCCATAAGATTAGGGTTGGAACTTACTTCATTCAAACTTGATCTATTCAATCATGGACTTAGATCCAAAACAGCTGCAGTTAGCAATTTAATCTCCAATATCTTCAACTTTTGATCATAACTTCAACATGCAAACATATTTTCTTAAAGACACCTCACTTTCCTAAATTTTCTTCTCCTGCCCTGGCTTTCTCCCTTTTTCATGATTTCTCCTGCAGAGAAATGAGGTATTTGACTTATTAATTGAGTCAATTACATAAGTTTTCCTCTTTGGCAACTTTGGTCCCTCTATTTCTAGAATATTTTCATTTCTTAAATTAACACTAATAAAATTTACTTATTTATTTATTTAACTACAAGTGACTACACAAAATATAAAAACACATAATACTCCTTTTAATATATAAGTTATAGAATTTCGAATATTACACAATGAGTCGGGTATCTTTATGATAGCCTGCTTAGTTATTTCTTTTTAATCATGGGTACTCGAAACCGGATGTGGTCATCACATATGCAATCACTTATAGGGATTCAAGAGGAGTAGAAAACTAAGGAAGGGGGACATGGACGTATGGGTAGGCAAAGGCTCAATTGTTGGTGCTGAAGGTGTAGCGACATATAGTCTCAGGCTACCTTCAAGATTAAACATTGAACTAGAAAATTATTTTTACGTTCCTCGATTAATCAAGAATGTAATCTCATAAGATTTATTAATAGACAATGGTTTTACCTATCAGTCGGTGGGAAATACAATTTTGTGCTTTAAGAATAATTTATTTTATTTTAAAGCAAGTTCACAAAATGGTCAAAATACATTAAATATACAAGGTGACAAGGAAATCTATCATATAAGAGGACAAAGGATACTTTGTACCAGACTAATCTATGGCATTGTCGGCTCGGACATATTAATATGAAATGCATACAACAACTCTATCGTGATGGAGTTCTAGGGTCGTTTGATCTTGAATCAATTGACAATTGCTAAGTTTGAATGAAAGGTCAAAGGAGCTGCTAGGGATAATGCATACAGATGTGTGTGGTCCTTTCAGTCAGGAAGCCTAAGGTGGATACCGGTACTTCATTACCTCTACTGATGACTTCAGTAGGTATGGTTATGTGTATCTTAAAAGACATAACTCAGAAAGTTTTGATTTCTTCAAACAGTTTCAGAATGAAGTACAGAACCAGCTAGACAAGAAGATAAATCTGCTTCGGTCTGATCGGGGTGGTGAATATCTGAGTCAGGAATTTGATGATCATCTAAATGAGTGTAGAAATATGTCACAACTCACACCTCCGTATACGCCATAGAGGAATGGTGTGTAAGAAAGGAGGAATAGAACCTTGCTTGACATAGTTCGGTCTATGATGAATCAAACCATGTTAACAATGTCGTTCGGGGGACACGCACTCGAGATGGTTGCTTTCATGCTGAACCGAGTTCCGACAAAATCCGTGGAGTATGGAAAGACATCGTTCGATTATGGACGGGAAAAAACCCAAGTTGTCTTTCATGAAGATTTGGGGTTGCGATGCATTCGTTAAACGATCATTCTCGGAGAAACTCAAACCCAATCATATAAATGTATCTTCGTGGGTTATCCTAGATAACATGAGCATACTATTTCTATAATCCCGATGAGAACAAAGAGTTTTTCGCTCAGTCAGGGAGTTTTCTGGAGGATAAGTTTCTAAGTTCAGAAACGACCAGAAAAGCAATAGATCTTCAAGAAATTGAAGAAGAAGAAGATATACCTCCGCCCTTTGTGGAACCAGTAATTCAAAAAAGAGTTGTTGAATCCCAACCCGAGTCTGTGGTTGAGGTGGAAGTGGAAACACATGAATTTCGCAGGTCTAGTAGGATTCGGACTGGGCCAGATAGTAAATTGGATTTCTAATTTTCAAGAAGAAGAGGATTTTCATGAACCTACATCCTACATGGACGCCGTGTTAGAAAGTGAGTCTGACAAGTGGCTTGATGCCATGAAGGCAGAGATGCAATCCATGTATGACAACCAAGTTTTGGAGTTAGTAGTCTTGCCACAACACAGTAAAGCTATTAGCTGCAAGTTGGTCTTCAAGAGGAAGACGGAGATGGATGGAAAAGTGCTAATATTTAAGCAAGGCTTGTTCCGAAAGGTTTCACTCAAACTCATGGTATGGATTATTTTATCTCTGATCTAAGAGTTGTTAATTGTATCTCTAGACCGATTAATATTTTACGTGATAATATCGGAGCTTTAGTGCAAACAAAAGAACTGAGAAATCACCAGCGGACCAGGTAGGTACTTAGAAAGCATCACATTATCCGAGAGATTATCGGAAGGGGAGATGTGAGGATATGCAAGATACTGACAGATGGCAATGTAGCTGATCCGTTGACTAAGGCGCTTACTAGAGATAAGCATGAGAGGCATCCTAGTTCTATTGGAATGCAGTACATTGGACATAGCAGCGAGTTTCAGTAAATAATCAAATGTATGGATTGAATTTAAAATTTATGATTATGTATTTAATATTTATGCGTATTGGAAATAGGAGGTTTATTATAATCGTTTTAATATTCTCCATTTGTAGCATATTTATTTACCCATGATATATAAGACTTGTTATATCAAAATATCTCCATAGTTACTTGATGCGGTGGGAGCACATCAGGGGGTGATACTAACTCTATTATAAATACTTGATGGTGTATTCGTGTAGAGAATAACAACACAAGTTTTGTGACCAAGTATTTAAATACTTTTGTCAGAGGTACAAATATTATAGGTGATCCGCATTAGGAAAATTTCATGGAGCCTTTGACATGAGTTAGTTGATTGGTTGTCATTAGACCTGGGATGTTTGGGTTGGGGCACGAGGACTTCTGTAGTTTTGAACGTTACGCTGTAACAGGGTAACTATAACGGGTGTATGTGGGTGTAGCGGAAGACGTGTGCTATTCCAAGACCCCTTGATGATTGAGACTAAGTGAAATGTGTGGCCGTGCTCGGACATTGTTGGTGCATATTTTATGAATCCCTAGTTCGTATCAATAAAGTATATTCATGTGGTGTTAATTAAATGTGTTTTGATTAATGGTTTGCATGTTTATACATTCTTAGTGTGTCTATGCGGTTATCTTAAGCTTACAAGTCCTTGATCATGTGTTGATGTATGATTGAAAGTTTAAGACTGTGTGAAAAAATTCACCATGGGTGTGATAAGTTCACCACGTGCGTGATGAGCTCACTACGTGCGTAGTGAAGCCCACTTCGCACGAGGTGACTATGTCAGTTACCGTGAGATAAATAATATTAAAATATTCAGGGTCGTACGAATTCGACTAACTTCGTACGAAGTGCTCTGCACTACGTACGAAGTGAATAAATTATTCTATAAATACATCTTGATTCATGTCATTCGTAAGGGAACTACGGATATTAAGCCTATATTGGACGAAACTTGACCCTTTGCGACCGTAAGCCTTCGATAACGTAATCTTGCCCTTGAAACTCGCAAACTTAGTGTTAAAACCGAATTCCAAGGCAGCCTAGGCATCTCTGTGTGAGTACTGTGTGTTTGTCTTCTACCTTTCTGTGTGAGTCTCTGTGTGCCGGACACCTAAGCAGATCTTAGAATCCTTAGGAGGTTTGGGAAATAGAATTCCGTGCTATTTCTCATCCTAGATCAGTCCTAGCATTAGGGTGTTTTAGTTTAGTTTAGAACCCCGTCACCCAGCCGGTCCTACAAAGTGGTATTAGAGCCTTGTGCTTTGATTAACACTTTTCCTTAGGATTTGTCGATCTAGGTGTCCCCTTAGGCCTGTGTGTGCCCTCTTTTGTCGGTTTTAATCGGTCAATAGGTCAAAATTAGGGTCTTTTGCGTTTAAAAGGTCAAAATTTTAGCGTTTAGTTTCTTGAATTCCGTCCGTGCGAAGTGGACTTCCACTCCGTGCGTAGTGGGCCCAGTTCGCACGAACTGTTTGTGTGTGTTCTAGATCCTTCGATTACTATCTGTGTGCCTCGTGCGTGCGTAGTGATTGTTCGCCAATCCGTACGTGGTGTGTCCTCACTGCGTGCGTGGTGCTCGCAGTCCGCACGAAGTTCTTGTGGTGCGTGTGTAGTTGCTGTGTGTGCGTCTAGAATCTTCGTTTTCTTCTCCGTGCGTAGTGGTTCTCTAGTACGTGCGTGGTGAAGCCAGTTCGCACGTGCTGGACTGTGTGGTCTCTCAAAATCATTTTTTACTCTGTGTGCTTGCTGCCTTGGTTCTTAAAGTCAATCTAAATGGCCTCTAAACAAACCACTGCCTTAAACAACCTTTTACTAGAAACATAAATGGGCAGTATAAACAAAGTGCCGAAATTGCTAACCATGGAGGACTATCCTATGTGGAAGCCCAGGTTCGAAATCTTTCTAGATGGGGTTGACTGTCGATTGCGGCGAGCCATAAACGTTGAGTATATGGTTCCGAAAAGGGAGGGAAACATTGAAACCCCTTACGACAAGATGACTGTCGAACGGCAGACCAATTACAATGCCGAAAAGAAGGCATATGCTCAACTAATTCAGGCGATTCCTAACGAGATTTTCCACCAGTTTAGGAGGTATCGAACTTCCTACAGTCTATGGAGAGCCCTTGAGAAGAGGAACGAGGGAAACGCTGCTCTGAAGGAACTTAAAGCAAGTCAATTAAGGAAGGAATTAGACCATTTCATGGCTACGAGAGATGAGAAAATTCCTTCTCTCATTACAAGATATAATCATCTTCTCAGTGAACTGGACAGTCTGGGTGTTACTGTTCCAGAGAAGCAGCAGGTGGAAATTTTGGCAAAAGCCTTGCCCAAGAGCTGGCGGCCATATATTATGATATTGAAGAATAGTGGTGGTTTTGACAGGTTGGATCTAAATGATTTCACCACCAAGTTGAAAGAGCAAGAGCAGGAGGAACAAAATTTGGATTCCATGTCCAGTTATCAACAAAATCCTTCTCTCTACTACTCTGGGACACCTGTATCGTCATCCACTTCTTCAAATGCCCCCTTAGAATCTGCCTATGTGAGTAATGTGAATGATTCTGGCAGATCTACACCTGAAGACTCGTCTTCTGGGCCATCCTATACTGTGTCTACTTCTGGATTCAATGCCGAGCATTTCAAGTATGGGAGTGCAGATGAAGTTAAAACACATATGAGCATGCTAAGTGTACTAGTCTCCTCTTATGATGATCTACTGAAGGGGAAGATTGGTAATGCTCATCTGACACAAGAGGATTATGACCAGATTGATGACGATGAGATGGATAGACAAGATATCCTTTGGTCATATGCTAACTTAGTCAGAAGGGCGAGGGCATATGAGAAAAGAACAGGGAAGTCAATATCAGCAACAAAGGATACCAAACTTGGTTTTGATAAATATGCGGTAACATGCTATAATTGCGGTGAAAAAGGTCATTTCGTGAGAGAATGTGATAAGCAAAAGAGTATGGGACCAAGGTATCCGTTCAAAACCAGTCCTGGCAGCAGATCATCTTCCTCTACAACCATAAAGTCTGAATCAACTCCAACACCGGCTAAGGCAATGGCAGTTGTTCAAAAGGACGAGGGAATTGACTGGTCAGTACAATTTGGGAATGATGGTGCTGATATTAATGTGGCAAATGTTCATGTGTTGAACGAAGATTCTCACAAACTCGCAAATTATTCTATAAATACATCTTGATTCGTGTCATTCGTAAGGGAACTACGGATATTAAGCCTATATCGGACGAAACTTGACCCTTTGCGACCGTAAGCCTTCGATAACGTAATCTTCCCCTTGAAACTCGCAAACTTAGTGTTAAAACCGAATTCCAAGGCAGCCTAGGCATCTCTGTGTGAGTACTGTGTGTTTGTCTTCTACCTTTCTGTGTGAGTCTCTGTGTGCCGGACACCTAAGCAGATCTTAGAATCCTTAGGAGGTTTGGGAAATAGAATTCCGCGCTATTTCTCATCCTAGATCAGTCCTAGCATTAGGGTGTTTTAGTTTAGTTTAGAACCCCGTCACCCAGCCGGTCCTACAGACATAATGATGGATATCATTCGGTAAATCCGTTACTGTACGAGATCACGAGTTAAGAAACATAATCTAGATTTTCAGAACAGATCACGTGCTCCTTGTCTGAAATCCACATTAGGGAATATCGAGATGCAAAAGGAAAAGCCGGGTAATCTAAGAGGATGATTACAAAATCTCTAGAAATAAGAGAACTTATAGTCGTAGTTAACCTAAGTGTCGGGCTAGGGACCTCCTTGGGCTTATGATGAACAAGGGAGTGTAACTATCATGCACAAGTGTGAGTCTCATAGAATATGTGGAGGGATAGTGTACACGTGTCATCATATCCATGCGCTATGAGTCACTAAAGAGTCACATAGCTGCACACCAAATCTTGAACCATGAAAATAATGCCTTGTGTGTACAATGATGATTAATAGTGAATTAAATATCCAGTGGATAAATAATAATTGGATATTTATTATTTGAGGGATTAAATATGAGTTAAATATTTAATTAATATGTTTGGTTAAAGCATTATCAATTAATAGTCAATTAATTAATATTAATCAAACTTCACGGTTGGTTTTGACAATAGATCAAAGTTATTGATCTTGGACCGGGCACAAGGGCTCAAGGGCTTAAGGGCTTAAGGGCCTTAATCCACTTAAAAATTATTTAAGGAATTAACCCTTAGAAAATATGTTAATTATCACAACAATTAACTTAAAGCCTAAAAAGCAAAACCCTAAACTCTCTTTCCCTCTTGTCTTTGTCGGCGGCCGAAGAAAGCTACACCACCACGGACTGAGACACCCCCTGCAGCGGTGCTTCTTTTCTCGGGTAGCCTCGTGGAGGACAAATCTAGCGGAAGCTTTTCGGTTTACACACACGGGATACGACATTTGTTGCGGGTATTATTTTGGCGGTATAGCATCCGGGTTTGCGGGTGTAGTAGCTGTGTATCCCCTATAGCAGTCCAAGGGTATAATTCCTATCTTTTATACACTATAATATATATATATTTTATAGTTAGGGGCGGGATTCTGTTATGGTTAGCGGCGCTAACTCCTTATAGTTATTGGCGCTAACCTCTTCTGGCAGAATGCATGTTTTGCTTAAAAATCAATTTTGTTCGAATTTTTGGCTCGCTTGTACTTTCTGGAAATTTTCCAGAATTTGGGTTTTGAGATGTTTAAGTTTCCTTATGTCTTGGTTGGTGTATTTATGTGTGGATTAACACTTTGGCATGAAAATGGTTAATTGCATATACTTAAATTAGGTATATATATATATATATATATATATATACGGAATTTTGACTTGTTTAAGGTTCCTAATGCATACGTACATATGATTATTTATGCCTTGAGTGTTTTGATAATCTTAACCAAGACATATAAGATTTACATAGTTTTTGTGTGGCACACCATGTGTATATTTGTGTTTATGTGGTTGTATGAAATCCAGTAACAATATGAGCCATTAGACCTATGTGATGTGTTTGGTTGTTTAAAATTAATTTATTCATTCATTTGGTGGTTTGTACCACAATGGTTTGTAATAATTCATTTAATTTATTCGGTTTGTATATTTAACGGCTTTCATGCCGATTTCCTATTCTTTGTAATTGTTAGTATTAGCTTAGAATAGATATCGTGGCTTGCATGTCATTTCCTTTTAAATTTGTAAATTGTAAAAGGAGAACCAAAGCCACCAACAAGGACCTTGGAGGGTGTCTTGGCAAACTTGGATCCAGAGGTCGGTAGGAGACGCGATGGATCAAGTGGGAGGAGCACAAATCAATTCATTCGGAATTGTCCTTAGATGACTTAGTCTTGCCCGTTGGCTCACGGGCAAGGCGCATGGGATTGGCTCGTTACCGAATATTTATATTACATGCGTGGTTGGTTTTATTTTGTACATTATCTTCCGTGGTTGTTTAGTATCTTCGCATGCTAGAAAATTTTTCAAAAGAATAAAACCAAAGAGTTTTTTTAAATTGGTTTACAAACTCCGCGTGCCACATAGACAACAATTGGTTAAAAACCGTTTAAGTGGAAAAACTAAATCCCGTTTTTCAAAAGTAAATCTCACACCACCCGTAAGATGAGACCACCCGAATCTCGTGAAACAAGATCGGTCGTCGAGCTTTAGCCGAGATCGGTTTTGCGTAAATGTGTGGAAGGTGCATGTGGCAACTCGCAAGGTCAGATGTCGAGCTCTAGCCAAGCTGGCCATTGGGCTAGAGTACCACCGTGTATCTTGACGGACGATTTACAATTCCAAGATTTAATACACCTTGGTAGTTGTCGTGCCCATACCGAGCTACCAAAGTGGATTAATGAGGAATGGTTTGGAGGGATCAAACATGCCAAATGGGTGCTATGAGTACCTAGGATCCTACAAGTGTCTAAGAGTTGTAATAACGGATTATAATCGGTAAAATGTTTACCGGCCTAAAATAGGTCCATGAAGTGAACCGCGGTAAACCAGTCATGAATTGGGGTATTTTGAGGTTCTTAGCCTTTGTTAATATAATTTATTTCATACGCCATGAGATGGCCAAATTCGAACTTTCCAAGAATGGACGGAGTGACATCTTGGTGGTGTTGGTGTTGCTAGTAGATGCCACCTACAAGCAAAGTACGAATTTGGCTCGTTACCGAATATTTAAATACATTATAACTAACCAAATTCGTACTTTGCTTGTAGGTGGCATCTACTAGCAACACCAACACCACCAAGATGTCACTCCTTTCATTCTTAGAAAAGAAGAAACTCACCGGGCCGAACCTCGTGGATTGGCATAGGACTTTGAGAATTGTCCTACGCCATGAGATGAAGCTTGAGGTCCTTGAGTCACCTCTTTCGGAAGTGCCTGCTACCAACTTGGCGAGGACCGTCCGAGAGGCGTAAGAGAAACTCCTCAAGGACACTAATGATGTAACTTGCCTTATGCTTACGACCATGAGTCCCGAATATCAAAGGCAATTCGAGAAAGTGAGTGCGTACGAGATGATATCTCAGTTGAAGGATATGTTCCAATAGCGGGCAAGGCAAGAACTCTATGAGTGCGTCAAGGCGTTTATCGGTTGCCTGATGCTGGAAGGCGGCAATGTGAGCTCACACATCCTTAAGATTATGGGATACGTGGACCAGCTCGAGGAGTTGGGCTTTCCTATGGGGAAGGAGTTGGCAGTTGATATCATCCTCCAATCCTTGCCTCCGTCATATGGGCCGTTCATTGTGAACTTCCATATGCATAGTTTGGACAAGTCCATTATGGAGCTACATGGCATGCTCAAGACTGCCGAGGGCGAGCTTGCCAAATCAAAGCCCTCCACCTCCACTGTTGTCCTTACCATCAATGAGGGTGGCAAGAAGTGGAAGTAGCCCGCTTCGGGTTCCAAGGGGAAGGCCAAGGCCAATGGGCCGAAGCCCAAACCTAACCTGACTCCGGAGCCGAAGGTGAAGCAAGTGGCTGCCGCTGCCACCTCACCGGAAGAGGCAACCTACTTCTTTTGCGGGGAGAAGGGACACTACCGGCGTAGTTTCCCCAAGTATATGGAGGAGCTAAAAAAGCGTCGAGCTAAAGGTGCCACTGCCTCCGGTACGTACATGATTGAACTCCATAAAACTTCTACTTCTAACACCTGGGTTTTAGACAGCGGGTGTGGTACTCACGTTTGTAATAATGTGCAGGTACTAAGAAGAAGTAGGGACCTGGTTGATGGAGAGCTGGATCTCATCATGGGAAACAAGGCGGTTGTTCCGGTTGAGAAGATTGGGAGTGTTGAGCTTGCCTTTCCATCCGGCATGTCTATTGTTTTAGATAATGTATCTTATTCGCCCTGCGTGGTAAGAAACATTTTATCTTTATACGCTTTGTACGACATTGAATTTGATTTAGAATTTGAGAATGATGGCATTTTATGTTACAAAGATCATGTCTTTTATTTTAAAGAATTTCCATGTGATGACATATATGAGACAAGCGTCAGCGGATGAGATCTTGGAATCATTTGACCACGGGTCTAATGAAGTATGTGTGTCTTGTATATTGGGCAAGATGACCAAAGCACCCTACACCGGTGTGTGTGAATGGGCGCAAGAATTGTTGGATATCGTTCACACTGATGTGTGTGGTCCATTCAAGCATGCGACAAGATATCGTTCCCGCTACTTCGTTACCTTTATTGATGATTATAGTCGATACAAGTATGTCTACTTGGTGAGACAAAAGTCGGGTACCTTTGAGGTATTTAAGACTTGTCAAAACAAGGTAGAAAATTAACTAGGGAAAAAAATTAAGATGCTACGATCTGATAGAGGCGGTTAGTATCATAGTTATGAGTCCCGTAACCATCTAAGGGATTGTGGGATTGTCTCGCAATTAACCCCTCCTAGGACGCTACAATTAAATCGTGTCACCGAGAGGAGGAACCGAACATTGCTAGATATGGTTCGGTCAATGATGGTTCGTACGGACGTTCCCGTTACGTTTTGGGGATATGAGATTCTAACAGCCGGTAGAATCTTTATCCTTATACCAACAAAGAAGGTTAAGAAAACACCGTATGAGATGTGGCATGGAAAGGTTCCATCCATCTCATATATAAAGTCTGGGTTGTCCTGCTTACGTGAGGCGTGAGGTTGCGGACAAATTGGAGCCTAAGGCCGAAAGGTTCTTTTTCATTGGTTATCCTGCTAGGTCTATGAGGTATTTGTTTTACAAACTTTCGGAGAACAAGGTGTTTATTGCTCGAATGGCAGTGTTCCTAGAGACGGAACTGTTCTCCAAAGACGCTAGTGGAAGCAAGGTCGATCTTGAAGAAATTCAAGAACCTACCAATGTAGAACCTGATGTTGGCACTAGCTCACAACCTTCAATAGTTGAATCTCAGCATGATGATGCTGGAGATGATGTAAACCCATTGCCTCTTAGAAGATCTGGTGGAAGTCGGCATAAGTCAGAGAGATATGGTTTTCACATGTCTGAGGGAACCGACATGTTAGTAGATTCTGATGAACCTACCAAATACCAGGAAGTGTAGTGGGCCCTGAGTTTGCCAAGTGGAGAGAAGCCATGGAATCTAAGATTCAATCTATGTCGGATAATCAAGTCTGGGGCTTGGTTGATCATGTCGTCGGCTATAAATGTGTCTTCAAGAAGAAGATCGGCGTGGATGTCGAGGTAGAGACCTTCAAAGCCTGACTGGTGGCTAAGGGTTTCACTCAAACTCATGGTGTAGACTATGAGCAAACCTTTTCCCCCGTGGCTATGTTGAAGTCTAGCCGGATACTCATGGCCATTGCCATATTTCATGATTATGAGATCTGGCAGATGGACGTCAAAACCGTGTTCCTTAATGGAACACTTTCAGAGGAGGTGTATATGACAAAACCTGAGGGTTTTGTACATCCAGAATATCCGGATAAAGTCTTCAAACTCAAGAAGTCCATTTATGGGCTTAAGCAAGCTTCTCGGAGATGGAACCTGTGCTTCGACGAGAAAGTCAAAGATTTTGGCTTCTTTTAGAGCAAGGATGAGCCATGCGTTTACATTAAAGCTAGCGGGAGTGTAGTTGTATTCCTAGTTCTTTATGTAGATGATATTCTACTAATTGGGAATGACGTCCCAACTTTGCAAGATGTGAAAGTCTGGCTAGGGAGTTGTTTCTCAATGAAAGATCTAGGGGATGCAGCTTATATCCTTGGGATTAAGATCCATAGAGATAGATCCCGCAGGTTGATTGGATTAAACCAGAGTACGTAAATTGAAAAAGTCCTAATAAGGTTTAGCATAGAGGACTCCAAGAAGGGGTTCATACCTATGTCACATGGTTTAGTGTTGAGCAAGGCTCAGAGCCCGAGTTCCCCTGAGGAACGGGAAGTAATGAGGCAAGTCCCGTATGTTTCGGCAATAGGCTTGATCATGTACACCATGTTATGTACCAGGCCTGATGTATCTTGTGCATTGAGTATGACAAGTAGATATCAAGCCAACCCTGGCGAGGCACATTGGACGCAGTGAAGAACATTCTCAAGTATCTTCAGAGGACTAAGGAGATGTTCTTAGTATATGGAGGTGTGGAAGAGCTTAGGGTAACTGTTTACTCTATTGCTAGCTTCCAAATGGACAGGGATGACTGCCGATCTCAATCGTGGTTCGTGTTCCTGTTGAATTGGTGCTATCTTGTGGAGGAGTTCAAAGCAAGACACTGTGGCCGATTCGACGACTGAGTCTGAGTACATTGCGGCCAGTGAAGCTGCGAAGGAGACTGTTTGGATGAGGAAGTTCATCCAAGATCTGGGAGTGGTTCCTAGTATTTCCGACCCTGTTGAGATTTTCTATGACAACGAGGGTGCGGCGAAGGAACCAAGGTCTCACCGACGCACGAGGCATATTCCACAGAAATATCATTATATCTGGGATGTGGTCGAGAGTGGAGACATTGTTATCAGCAGAGTACACACGGATAGCAATGTGGCGGATCCGTTGACTAAACCTTTATCACAGGCAAAGCACGATGCTCACACACGTGCTATTGGGATTAGATTTCTAGTGATTTGGTTTGATTATGTACATTTGGTTAGTATATTTGATGTATTTACCTTTTTGGGAACATTGAGCAGTATTGTATTTATTGTATTTAGCGATTATTAAATGGAGATTTAGTAATACGCAAGTTGCGGGTATTTCTTTAAATCTTTAGTGTGTTCCAACTTAGCATGTTTTATTCTTCTCTGAATGTGTTAGCATGCAAAATGTCCACAGTCGGTCATTCTTCTCGGGAAGGAAGTATAAACTAAGAATGAGGGAAGTGATTGGTCATGTGTCCAATAGGAATTGGGACACGCGGACGCAATACTTCGTCTGTACTTGAAAGGGTTTCAAGTGACTGGATGACCCACACCTGAGTTCAGTTTGTGGTACTTGTCATGAGTGAATCAGGATGATAATATCAATTCATCCTTATACTGGAGATGCATGTATCTGCACCACTTTGGTCTGCTTTGTTCTAGTTGCTTTCAAACGCAGTCCGTAATTGGCTGTTATAAAGGGAGTAACTGTGCAGAGTATGACCACTGTGATAGGCAATGTAGTCAAAGGAATTTGTTCCTATGTTTAGAGAGATATCCATGGGCCCCTCGATGATTGGTCGCTGACACCAAAATGCATGGCCGTGCTCAAGTGTGCAATGATTATAGCATCTGATTGCAACTTGTATATTTTGGTCACCACCAGTCTAGATGGAGAAACAGAATCGTTAATGAATGTAGAATGACTTAGTACCATGTCTCGTGTTCAGTTGGATATTGCGAACAAAAGGATGTTTGATCCCTTATCTATAGGACCATTTCACACGGGCTGTAGTTTGGTTTTTATGCTAAAGTCAAAACCCATACTGACTTGGGGGCAAAGATATCTTACTAGAGGCCGCTCTTTGTCTGTGATGCAGTAGGTACGGTGAGTCATGTGCAAGTGGGAGTCTGTTGGAGTATGCCCACTGAGACACGTACGTCAATTGATCACTTCCGATGATGTATGGGCCTATCGGGTCACACGCCGGGGGCTGATCTTGACAACGACCCAAAATGCAGGGTTTGAAAGAATAAATAATGATAGTTGGCATTCTGGACAGGGTTAGCGGCGCTAACCATGTCGTCGCTAACTCTGCCCCTATAGCGGCGCTAACCTTAAGTGGTTAGTGGCGCTAACCCACCTGACAGAAAGCAACTTTATTCTTTTCACCTCCTCTTTCCACCAATGCATGGCTTAGTCATCATTGAACATTTGGCCGGCCTTGGGGAGTTCTGGGGTTGCTTTTGGGTTTATAAAACTCCCTTCATTCTCTCATTGGAGCTCTCTTGGCTAAGTACAAAAATACACACATAAGAAAACTTCAGGAGTGTTGTTCTTGTGAGCTTGAGAGAAAATACAAGGAAGAGTTTCTGGTGGTTTGGGTCAATTGTTCCAGTAACACTTTCAAGTTTGAAGAGTGTTTGGGGTGCTAGTACACCAAGGTCACATTCATCTCGGGGAAGACTTTGGTAGTTGAAAGAAGGCGATTTCTTTCTTGCACTAGTGATATACTCAACCTCCAGAGACATCAAGGGTATAATCCTTTTCTCTCTTTTGTTTCTTAGTTGCAAAATGTAGTTGTAGACTTTTGTACTTCATTTGGGGTTCACCATGTGGTTCTTTGTCTTGCTTTAAAATTCATTTTTTACCATGTATGCTTCCGTTATGCTAAACCACGAACCATAACATCATGTTCCCATATTTGATCCATTTGTGATCCATGGGATTGGGATTTAGTTTTATTTCGATGTGCATGTTGTGCCCAGTAAATCCGAACAATGAGGAACCTTCAACTTCTAGGTCTGAACCCAGAAGAAAAGGAAAAGCAATAATGACCTCAGAGGAAGTTGAAGAGGAAGAAAGAAAAGAGAAGGAGAATAAGAGAATAGATGTTAAAAATAGAAGAATAAAAGAGCTTGCTTCTGTGTTATGATTTTCTACGGAAGAAGTTTGGCAAGCCAATGCTAGAGAAGGAGATTTTTATACTCCTCAGCCTCAGGAACTTGCATCTGCACTAGGGTGCTAGTGGAAGAGGTTCTTCAAGCAATGGTTGAAGAAGAAGACCTCCAAACTCCTCAAGCTCCTACTACAACAGTGCATGTAGCTCCTCCTCCTCCTTTCAAGGAAAGTACCAAGAAGGGAGAATCTCACAAAGAAGACATTCAATCCCTTCTAGACCTTGACTGCCCCATATCTTCCAATCTGTCATGCTTCATTACAAAAGAAGTGTAGAGGATTCAAAGCTCTCTAACAGAAAGAAAGAATTCAAATGCAATCTCTAGGGTCACTGCACACAAAGGTAGCAATGATCCTTACATCAAGATCACAAGGAAAATGAATCAAGAACCCTTGAAGATGCTCACTTCAATCTGTGTAAATTCTTCTCTTTTTCTGAAATGATTGAAATCCTTTACCATATGATTAGTTTGCACAGCATGTCAGAGTGGTGTATGATCTCTTCAAGAAAAGCTCCAAATCATTTGTACCATTCACTCAAAGAGAGCCTGCAATAGATCATCCCTACTTCACATATTTTGGAATCTGAACACAACACTTCTTCCCAATACCTCTATCAAAATGTATACGTTCATCTTTGAACCTGAAAAAGGTATTTTCTTTATGAACAAAGTTGGTGAGTGGAGGTTCTTTAGGTTGCCATAACTGCATAACGCCAAGAAAGAGTTCATACAATAGGCTTGAATTTTAGTGATCAATTTAAACAACTGATGCAAGCAAGAGCTAATGTGCTGATTGCTGCAAATCTAACTATCAGATGAGTTGAAGTCAAGGAAGAACTTTAGTGGAAAGAAACTTCATAACTATATTAGCCTTAAAATTTCAATTTCAATTACAAACTCTTGTGTATTGTTTTATTCTCTAATCAAGCTTGAACTTTGATCATGGACTATTTAGCTAATAGCTAGTATAGATGATTCTTAGTAGATAGCTCACCTAGTGTATGTTAGAATATGCCCATTGATGCATACACGCCGTTTGAATCACTGCCGATGATGTATGGGCCTATTGGGTCATACACCGGGGTCTAACCTGAAAGAAACTAAAGTATAGGGACCAAAAATGACAAAAGATTAAAGTTGACATCGCAGGCCGCATTAGTGCCGCTAACCTTAAGGTGTTAGCGCCGCTAAACCTTAAGGGTTAGAGTCACTACGGCTGCATGTACTTTGTGTCATGTCACTTGGCAGGCCGCGATAGCGCTTCTAACATTAAGGGGTTAGCGCCGCTACAGCTACATGTGTTTTTTGTCAAATCACCTCTTGGCTTGGCCAATGCATGTGTAAGTTATGATTATGTTTTTGGCCTACCTTTGGGAGATGAAGTGGTATCTGGAGGTTTATAAAAGAGATACTATTGCTCTCATTTGTTACTCTTAGCCAAATTCACACAAAAACACTCTTAAGTGCTTCAATAGACTTAGAGAGAGTTTTCATAAGAGAGGTTCCAGAAAAGTTGTCCTTTGTTGTTGTTTCATGAGTGGTGTTCAAGAGAAGTACCACTAGAGGCGAGCTAGCACTTGTGGTTTACGTGTTCCCGGAGTATAAACCTTTAGGAGGTTCAGTTTTGTATAGAAAGATCACCATCACAACTTTTCACTCGTTTTCTGGAGCTAAGGAGGCTGGTATAATCTCCAATCTCTCTTCTATATGTTGCATTCCTCTTACATAGAGCATGATCCATTAGTGGGGTTTCATTTTGTGCTTTGTTTGCTTGTACCTTGTGCTTTTCATGTTATACCTTGCTTCCGTTACGTTCCCAAGAAACCCAAACAGTGGTATTAGAGCCACCTCTATGTAAGATTTGCACATGGTGCCCTGAACAACCCGAAATCAAAATGTTTGTTTTCTGACGAACCACTTTAGCGGCGCTAAACCTTTTGTAGCGGCGCTAACTTTTAAAGTTAGAGGCGCTACAGGCGCTGGATATATTTGGTTTTTAAAATAAAAACAGTTTTGAGTTTCGGATGTTTTGCATTATATTCACATTCTGGAAATTTGTTCCAGATTATTATTTGGTATTTTAGTTACCATTTAGCATATTTGGTTGTATGTGGATTTGTATATATAGATTGGCAACCTTGCCTTGGCCTTGTGGTTAATTGTGTGTTTGGATGCCATGTAGTTGTATTATTATTCATTTGATTAATTTGTAATAATAATGTGGCTTGCATGCCATTTCATTCATCCATGTATTTGTAATAGATAGATAGGAATATTGTGGCTTGCATGCGATTTTTTATTCTATTGTATGTATTGTTGGAGTTCATGAACAACACAGAAAGGCAATGGAAGCAAATAAATTGGATTTACAACAAAGAAATCTAGGAACTCCATAATGGTATAAGCTTGAAAAACCAACACAAGGAAGAGGTGTTATACCTTTCTCCTAAGCTCCCAGCTTCTGTAAAGGTGGTGTGTTGATGGGATGAACTAACTCTTGAAGAAATAGCCCTCAAGATCTTCCACCAAAGTGATACAACAAAAGAACTTCTACCTTATGCTAGCAAGAAAGATTAAATCTCACACTACTTAGTTGAGATCTTAATCCAGCCCTTGACTCCAGGAAACACATACAAGATCTCACAAGAACTCTCTTTGAAGCTCAATATGTGTATGTATGAAGTGAAAATGGCAAAAGGTTCTAAGGCTACAAAAGCTTAAGCCTTATATAGACCTAACAAACCGATTCTGGAGAAATCCAACCGGCCATAGCTTGAATCCCCATTGGACCACCAGTAACAAGCCAATAGAATTCAAGTGCCACTTAGTTATCCGAGCTTCACGACCTCTCACGGGCTCTTACGGCCTGTGAAGCTTAAAAGATTCACGGCCCGTGCCGTGTTTCTTCAAGTCGTAAGGGTATCCGTGGCGCATTTTATCCTTCACGATCACTTCACGGCCCGTGAAGGACTGTGAAGCCACTCTGGTCCACGAGCCATAATGCTCGTGTAAGGACTCGTGGGGACACCTTGCTTTACGACCCGTGGAGCATCCTTCACGGTCGTGAAGCCTAGGTCAACTTGAATTTGACCGTTTTGACCAGCTATTTCCACTAAGGGCTATTTGGGTAGAAGTTAGGTGTTTGACCCAATAGGCCAACACATCATCAGCAGTGATACGGCATACGTGTGTCAGTGGGCATTCTCCAACAAACTCCCACTTGCACATGACACACCATACCCATGAGTATCACAGACAGAGAGCGGCCTCTACCAAGACATCTCTGCTCCCAAGTCTATACGGGGTATGTCATCCCTGACAAGTACCAAATCACAACCTAACAGGTTTGAGATGGTCCTATAGATAAGTGATCAATCATCCCTTTGTTCACGATATCCATGTGAAGGTAAGACATGGTACTAAGTCATTCTCAGTCCTTCACGATTATGTTTCTCGATCGAGATTGGTGGTGACTAAAATATACAAGTTGCAATCGATTACTCAAATCATTGCACACTCGAGCATGGCCATGCATGTTGGTGTCACCTCCCAATCATCGGGGGGCCCAGGGATATCTCCCTAAACAGAGGAACAAATTCCTTTGACTACATTGTCCACCACATTGACCATACTTTGCCCAACTGCTCCCTTTATAACAGACATTTACGGACTGCGTTTAAGAACAATTAGAACAAAGCAAACCAAAGTGATGCAGACACATGCATCTCCAGTCTGAGGATGAAATGATATTATCATCCTGATCTACTCATGACTAGTACCACAAAGTGGAGTCAGGTGTGGGTCGTCCAGTCACTTGAAACCCTTCTCAAGTAAAGGCGAAGTATTGCGTCCCCGTGTCCCAATCCCTATTGGACACATGACCAATCACTTCCCTCAGTCATCGTTCAGACTTCCTTCCTATAAAGAATGACTGACTATGGACATTTAGAATGTAAAACATTCAGGGAAGTATAAAACATGCTAAGTTGGAACACAGTAAAGATTTAAAGTAATACCCGCAACTTGCGCGTTATCAAATCTCTATTTAATAATCGATAAGTACAATAAATACAATACAGCTTAATGTTCCCAAGAAGGTAAATACATCAAATATAATAACCAAACAATACAAGATACAAACTCAAACCAAATCGCTAGCGAATCTAATACCAATAGCACGGGTGTGGGCATCGTGCTTAGCTTGCGATAACGGTTTAGTAAACGGATCCGCCACATTGCTATCTGTGTGTACTCTACTGATGACAATATCTCCACTCTCGACCACGTCACGGATATAATGATATTTCCACGGAATGTGCCTCGTGCGTCGGTGAGATCTTTGTTCCTTTTCCAATGCTACCGCACCTTTGTTGTCACAGAAAATCTCAACAGGGTCAGCAATGCTAGGAACCACTCCCAGATCAAGGATGAACTTCCTCATCCATACAGCCTCCTTTGCAGCTTCACTTGCCGCAATGTACTTAGACTCGGTCATGGAATCAGCCACCGTGTCTTGTTTGGAGCTTCTCCAGGAGATAGGACCACCGTTTAACAGGAACACGAACCCCGATTGAGATTTGCAGTCATCCCTGTCGGTTTGGAAGCTGGCGTCAGAGTAACAAGTTACCCTCAGCCCCTCTTCCCCACCATATACTAAGAACATCTCCTTAGTCCTCCAAAGATACTTAAGAATGTTCTTCACCACTGTCTAGTGTGCCTCACCAGGGTTGGCTTGATATCTATTTGTAATACTTAATGCACAAGAGACATCAGGCCTAGTACACAACATGGCGTACATGATCGAGCCTATTGCCGAAGCATAAGGTACTCGCCTCATTACTTCCCGTTCCTCAGGGGAACTCGGGCATTGAGTCTTACTCAATACCAAACCATGTGACATAGGTATGAACCCCTTCTTGGAGTCCTCCAACCTAAACCTCTTTAGGACCTTGTCAATGTACGTGCTTTGGCTCAAACCAATTAACGTGCGGGATCTATCTCTATAGATTTTAATCCCAAGAATATAAGCTGCATCTCCCAAATCCTTCATTGAGAAACAATTTCTTAGCCAGGTTTTTACACCTTGCAGAGTTGGGACGTCGTTCCCAATTAGCATAATATCATCCACATAAAGGACCAGGAATACAACTATGCTCCCACTAGCCCAAATGTATACGCATGGCTCAACCTTGCTTTTAGAGAAGCCAAACTCTTTGACCTTCTCATCAAAGCACAGGTTCCAGCTCCGAGAGGCTTGCTTAAATCCATAGATGGATTTCTTAAGCTTGCAGACTTTATCCGGGAACTCAGGATGTATAAAACCCTCAGGTTGTGTCATATACATTTCCTCTGATAATGTTCCATTAAGGAACGCGGTTTTGACGTCCATCTGGCATATTTCATAATCATAAAATGCGGCAATGGCCATGAGTATCCGAATAGACTTCAACATAGCCACCGGGGAAAAGGTTTCCTCATAGTCAACACCATGAGTTTGCGTGAAACCTTTAGCCACCAGTCGGGCTTTGAATGTGTCTACCTCGCCATCTACACCAATCATCTTCTTGAAGACCTATTTTCACCCGACGGGTCTACACCCCGGCACAGGATCTACCAAGTCCCAAACCTGGTTATCGGCCATAGATTTAATCTCGGATTCCATTGCCTCTTTCCACTTGGCGGACTCAGGGCCCACCACCGCATCCTGGTATTTGGTAGGTTCATCAGAAACATCTACCATGTCGGTGCCCTCAGATATGTGAAAACCATATCTCTCTGGCTCATGCCGACTTCTACCAGATGTTCTTAGAGGTAATGGATCTACATCATTATCTCCAGCATCATCTTGCTGAGACTCAACCGTTGCCGGTTGTGAGCTAGTTCCAACATCAGGTTCTACATTGGTAGGCTCTCGAATATCTTCAAGATCAACCTTGCTCCCACTAGCGTTCATGGATATCAGCTCCCTCTCAAGGAAGACCGCCCTTCGTGCAACAAACACCTTGTTCTCCGAAGGTTTGTAAAACAAATATCCCATAGACCTAGCATGATAACCAATGAAGAAACACCTTTCGGCCCTGGGCTCCAACTTGTCCTCCACCTCGCGTCTCACGTAGGCAAGACATCCCCAGACCTTTAAATATGAGATGGATTGAACCTTTCCATGCCACATCTCATACAGTGTTCTCTTAACCTTCTTTGTTGGTACGAGGTTAAAGATTCTACCAGCCGTCTCAATAGCGTAACCCCAAAATGTAATGGGAACCTCCGTGTGACACATCATAGACCGAACCATATCCAATAATGTTCGGTTCCTCCTCTCAGCGACACCATTTAATTGAGGCGTCCCAGGAGGGGTTAATTGCGAGACAATCCTACAATCTCTAAGATGGTCTCGGAATTCGGAACTAAGATACTCTCCACCTCTATCGGATCTAAGCATCTTAATCCTTTTCCCAAGTTGATTTTCCACTTCGCTTTTATAAGTCTTGAACACCTCAAAGGTATCAGACTTTTGTCTCACCAAGTAGACATACCCATATCGACTATAATCATCAATAAACGTAACGAAGTAGCGGGAGTGTTCTCTAGTGGCATGCTTGAACGGACCACACACATCAGTGTGAACGCTATCCAACAAGTTTTTTGCCCTCTCACATTCACCGGTGAAGGTGCTTTGGTCATCTTGCCTAATACACAAGATTCGCATACTTCATTAGACCCGTGGTCAAATGATTCCAAGATCCCATCCGATTAGAGCTTGGCGATGCGTTTCTTGTTTATATGGCCTAACAGATCATGCCAAAGAGACAATTTACCCAAAACACTTTTGGATCCTATATCAACATTCATGATTGATCTATTGTTTCTTAAGCTTACGCTTGTTTCATATATGCCATGACATGGGAATGCTTTGAAACATAAGGAACCATTCTTATAACATAAAATATAACCATTCATGAATTCAAAATCATAACCATCGTCGTACAAAGCATATAAGGAAATAATGTTTCTTGCCACGCAGGGCGAATAACATACATTCAATAGAACAATAGATAAGTCGTACAACAGGGACAACCGACTTGTTTCCCATAATGAGATCCAGCTCTCCATCAACCAAGTGCCTACTTCTTGTTAGTACCTGCACATTATTGCAAACGTGAGTACCACACCCGCTGTCTAAAACCCAGGCGTTTAAAGTAGAAGTGTTATGGAGTTCAATCATGTACATACCGGAGGCAGCGGCACCTTTAGATCTCAACTTCTTGTGCTCCTCCGTGTACTTGGGGCAACTACGCTGGTAGTGACCCTTTTCTGTTGTAGTATGCCCACTGCCACATATACGCCAAATAATCGCTGCTGATGATGTATGGGCCTATCGGGTCACACGCCGGGGGTTGACCTTGACACAACCTAAAAGATGAGGGTGAGAAAGGATAAATAATGATAGTTTGTTTCCTGGCAGGGGTTAGCGGCGCCAACCCATATGTTGCTAACTCAGCCGCGTTAGCGGCGCTAACCTTTGGAGGTTAGCGGCGCTAACCGTGGGCGGTTAGCGGCGCTAACCCTGCCTGACAGAAACAACTTTATTCTTTTCACCTCTAAACTCCACCACTGCATGTAATTTGTCATCATGAGCTTGGGGCCGACTTGGGAGACCTGGAGTCATGGGTTGGCTTATAAAATTATGCATAATACTCCTTTCCTTTCTCTTGGTTATTTTTAGTGAGAGAAAAAACCACATAGAACTAAGAGTGAGTTTCTAAGTGTCAAGAGAGAAAGAAAGTACCCTGGAGTTTGGTTGTATTCCAAAAAAGGATCTTCATCAAGGAAGGATTCTTGGAGTGCTTGTACACCTGGGTCACCTTGTTTCTCGGTGTGGACTTCAATTGTGCAAGAAGTAGCTCAAGTAGGATTTCGAGTTTTGAGCTAGCCCCACACAACCGACTAGAGACATCTTGGGTATAAATCTTCTCCTTTCTCTTCTGTTTTTGTTGCATTACCTTGTTGTAGAGCTAGATCCATTGATGAGGTTCACTTTATGGTTGATTTTTTGCTTTGAAAATTGTTATTTGTACTTGCATGCTTCTGTTGTGCACAACCACGAACCCCAACAGTGGTATCAGAGCCAACTCTACACTGGTTTTGCACTAGATGGCCTGGAAAATCCGAAAAATGTGATTTTTGGTTCTGTCCAGGGTTTAGCGGCGCTAACTTTTCCATGTTAGCGGCGCTAAACCTTCCGTAGCGGCCGCTAAGCCGTCTCGCGATAGCGGTGCTAACCTGGAGTTAACGGCGCTAACTTTTATAGTTAGCGGCGCTAACCCTTCTGGCTGAATGCAAGTTTTGTTTTTAAAATCAATTTTGTTGGATTTTTAGGCTTGATGTACTTTCTGGAATTATTCCAGAATTTGGGATGTGATTAGTTCTAAGTTGCCTTATGTCTTGGTTGATGTATTTATATGTGGATTAACATTTAGGCATGAAAATGGTTAATTACATATACTTACATTGTGTACATATGACTATGGAATTTTGACTTGTTTAAGGTTCCTAATGCATATGTACATAGGATTATTTGTGCCTTGAGTGATTAGATAATCTTAACCAAGACATATAAGATTACATGGTTTTGTGTGTCACACCATGTGTAGTTTTAAATTTCTTGTATGTGGTTGTGATATTAGAATCCGGTAACAATATGAGCCATAAGACCTATGTGATGTGTTTGGTTGTTTAAATTAATGTATTAATTCATTTGGTGGTTTGTACTACAATGGTTTTTAATAACTAACTTATTTATTCGGTTTGTATATTTAACGGCTTGCATGCCGAAATTCTATTCTTTGTAATTTGTAGTATTAGCTTAGAATAGTAAATTGTGGCTTGAATGCCATTTCCTTTTAAATTTGTAAATTGTAAAAGGAGGACCGAAGCAACCAACAAGGACCTTGGAGGGTGTCTTGGCATACTTGGATCCGGAGGTCGGCGTGGAGATGCAATCGATAAAGTGGGAGGAGCACACATCAAGTCATTTGGTCTAGTCCTTAGATGACTTAGTCTTTCCCGTTGGCTCACGGGCAAGACGCATAGGATTGGCTCGTTACCGGATATGTATTACATGCGTGGTTGATTTTATTTTATACTTTTTCTTGCATGGATGTTTAGGATCATCGCATGCTAGAAAATTTTTCAAAATAATAAAATCAAAGAGTTTTAAATCATTTTACAAACTCAGCGCGCCACATAGACAAGAATTGGTTAAAAGTGTTTTAACCGGAGAAACAAAAACCTATTTTTCAAACGTAAATCTCACACCACCCGTAAGATGACACCGCCCAAATCTAGTGAAACAAAATTGGTAGTCGAGCCCTAGCCGAGACCGATTTTGCGTAACTGTGTGGAAGGCTCGTGTGGCAACTCGCAAGGTCGGTTGTCGAGCTTTAGCCGAGCCGGCCATTGGGCTAGAGTACCACCGTGTATCTGTTAGAATATGCCCACCGATGCACGTACACCATTTGGAATCACTACCGATGATGTATGGGCCTATTGGGTCATACACCGGGGTCAAATCTGACAGCAACTTAAGTAAAGGGATCAAAAATAACAAAAGAGAAAAGTTGACTTCGCAGGCCGCGTTAGCGCCGCTAACTATTAGGTATTAGCGCCGCTAAGTCCTAGAGGTTAGCGCCGCTACGGCTGCATGGGCTTTGTGTCATGTCAGCTGACAAGCCGCGTTAGCACCGCTAACTTTTATAAGTTAGCGCCGCTAAGTCTTGGATAGCGCCGCTAAGTCCAAACGGCACCTTTTTGTCAAATCACCTCTCAACTAGACCAATGCATGTATGTTACTTTCTGCGACTTGGGCCGGCTTGGGGATAACCTAGAGTCGTTTTGAAGTCTTTATAAGGCTATACTCCAGCCTCATTTGGTCCTCTTGGCTCTACATGCACTTGTAATTCTCTAAAAGGGTTCTTTGATTTAGAGAGAGTTCTAGAGAGAGTTTGATCCAGAATTTGATCCAAGCTTCGTGAGTTGTTGTTCCATAAGTGATTTTCTAGTTAGAAGAATCACCAAGGCTTGCTAGCTCAAGAGATTTGGCGTGTTGCCGGGGTATCCACTCAATAGCCGATTCGTTCAAGCCACAAGGAACAAGTTCATCATCTTCATCAAATTTCTGGAGCTAAGGAGCTGGTATAACCTCCTTTACTCTCTGTCTTTGTTGCATTTCGTTTCATAGAGAATGATCCATGTTAGGGGTTTTTACGTTTTATGCTTTACATGCTTGTACCTTGGGCTTTTTGTGTTGTACCTTGCTTCCGCTGCGCGCCCTGAAAACCCCAACAGTGGTATCAGAGCCACCTCTATGATTGTTATACACATGGTGGCTTTGAAAACACGAAATCGAAATTGTTTGTTTCTGTCGAACTGAGTTAGCGGCGCTAACTTTCAGTTAGCGGCGCTAACTATTTTAAGATAGCGGCGCTATCGTCGCTGGTCAGTTTTTTTTGTTCATGTTTAAAAACAGATTTTGGTCTCGGGTTTTAGCCATGTTTTAAGGCTTCTGGATTTTTTAATCTTGTTATTTTGATGTATTATTCCAGTAGCATATATTAGTTTGGTTGTATGTGAATATTCATGTTGGTAACCTTGCCTAGACCCTTTGGTTGTTTTGTGTGTTTGGATGCAAATTTGGTTGTATTATTATTCTTATGATAAATTTGTAATAATAATGTGGCTTGCATGCCATTTCATTCATCCATGTAATTGTAATAGATAAATAGGTATTTTATGGCTTGTATGCCATTTTATTCTATTGTATGTATTTTATGATGGATGATGAACACACAAGATGGGTCAAAGGAGATGGAGCTAGGAGCCCATGAAGCCCACGATGGAGTCCAATGGAGATGGCGGGATTAGTGGGAGCTCGCATCGAAGATTTTGTCCCTAGAATTGACCAAGTTCTTCCCGTTCGGCTCATGGGAAGAACGCATAGGTTTTTATGGCAAGGGTTACTAATTTTAATATTTTATGCGTGTGATGTGATTTTGTATGCATGGATTGTGTAGGATTCGCATACTAGATAATTTTTTCAAAAATTAACAAAATCAAAAGAGATTTGATAAAAATGGTTTACAACTCTCTCGCGCGCTCACATACAAGATTAACCCACCTAGTGAAAATAGGCTTTTGTCACTTGCATGTTAATCTAAAACCAAACCGGAAACAAAAGCCTGTCTTTCCACGAAACGTAAATAATGCACCATCCGTAAGATGATACCACCCGAATCTAGTCTTATGGGTTTTGGTTGTCGAGCTTAGCACGAGCTAACTCCCATAAAACTGTGTGGAAGGTGAGTGTGGAAACTCACAATTTTGGTTGTCGAGCTTAGCACGAGCCAACTTTGGTGAATTTGTCACCGTATGTCTTGACGGACTATTTGCAATTTTGGATTTGAAATCTTGGTTAGTTGTCGAGCTTAGCACGAGCTAACCAAAATTTCAAGATTCAAAATTGGTGCAAGAAGGGATCAAACATGCCAAACGACCATTGGATGTCGTAGGATCCCGCAAGGCGCTAAGGATTGCAATAGAGATTGCAATTGGCAAAATGGTTGCCGACCTAAATAATTTTATCATGTGATCCGCGGTAACCCCGTCACATGGTGGGATGAAATACGGTTCTTAGCCTTGTTAAAGTTAATTCTTTATGGGTAAATTAATTTAACAAGATAATACATATTCAAACAAACTAACGTAAGTCTACTTTGCAATTTTAGATGGCATCAACAAGCGCAAACACCACCACCACCAACGTTTCTCTACGAGTTTTCCTTGAAAAGGAGAAACTCGATGGTAGCAACTTCATGGATTGGTATAGGCAGCTCAAGCTAGTCCTACGCTATGAAGGGAAGATGCACACCATAGAGGAACCCTTACCCGAGGCACCTCCGAGCGGTGCAACGAGAGAAATCCGTGAGGCGTACGAGAAACGCCTCAAGGAGACTGAGGAGATCACATGCCTCATGTTGAGCACCATGAGTACCGATTTGCAAAAGCAAATGGACCACTTGGGTGCTCACGACTTGATCGTGCAGCTGCGGGATATGTTCCAGCAGCAAGCGAGGCAAGAGAGGTATGAATGCTTCAAGTCGGTTCTCGCTTGCAAGCTTCAAGATGGAGGGAACGTGAGCGCTCATGTTTTGCGAATGAAAGCAAACATTGAGCGCATGGAGAAGCTAGGGTTTACCATCGGGAGGGAGATGGCGGTCGATTTGATCCTCCAATCCCTGCCCAGTGCATATGACCAATTCACTATGAGTTATCATATGCATAGCATGGATAAATCCTTGATGGAGTTGCATAGTATGCTCAAGACTGCCGAAGCGAGCATGACCAAGAGCAAGCCATCCTCCTCCTCCACTCCCGTTCTTGCCATCCGGGAAGGCCGCATAACCAAAAGGAAGGCCGCCCCTTCCAAGAAAAGGAAGGGTAAGGGAAAGGTTGGTGCAACCAAGCCTGCCCCGGCCTCCGAGGGTAAGGGTAAGGGGAAGACTCCCCAAGCCAAGACTCCGGAGGATGCGGAGTGCTTCTTTTGTGGGGGCAAGGGCCACTACCGCCGAAGCTGCCCCAAGTACTTGGAGGGACTCAATAAGCTCAAGGCAATGAGCATATCGGGCCCGGAAACTTCAGGTACGTTTATGATAGAACTTCACCATACTTCTACTTCTAGAGGCTGGGTTTTAGATACTGGCTGTGGCACTCACATATGTAATATGGTGCAGGTGCTAAGGGCAAGTAGGAGCTTGGAGAATGGAGAGCTAGATCTTGTCATGGGGAACTCGGAGGTTGTCCCGGTGGAAGCTCAAGGAAGTTTAGAGCTTTCATTCAAGACTGGCTATTCTATTACTTTATTTGATGTATGCTATTCGCCCTGCGTGGCAAGAAACATTATTTCACTTCATAAATTGTATGACGATGGTTACAATTTTCGTTTTGATTATGGTACTATTATATGCTTTAAAGATAACATTGTTTATTTTAAAGCTTTACCATGTCATGGCATTTATGAAACAACTGCATACATTAATTCAACAAAGTCTATCATGAACATTGATTCTAGTTCCAAAGATGGTTTGGATAAGTATTCCTTATGGCATGGTTGTCTTGGCCACATAAACAAGACTCGCATCACCAAGCTTCAAGTGGATGGAATCTTGGAGACATTTGACCAAGGGTCGAATGATGTATGTGATTCTTGTTTACTAGGGAAGATGACAAAGGCACCCTTCACGGGGACAAATGAGAGAGGTAAAGACCTCTTGGACATCATCCATACGGATGTATGTGGGCCTTTTAAACATGTTACAAAGAATAACTCGAGATACTTCGTAACCTTTATAGATGACTATAGTAGGTATAGATATGTCTATCTTGTCAAGCACAAGAATGAAACTTTTGAAGTGTTCAAGACATTCCAAAACGAGGTTGAGAATCAATTGGGCAAAACAATAAAGATACTCCGGTCTGATAGAGGTGGAGAGTATCTAAGTACCGAGTTTATCGATCATCTTAAGAATTGTGGAATTATTTCGCAATTAACACCTCCAAGGACTCCACAATTGAATGGAGTCGCTGAGAGGAGGAACCGGACTTTACTAGATATGGTAAGGTCCATGATGAGTCGAACTGAGGTACCTATTAGTTTCTGGGGATATGCCCTAGAAACGGCGGTAAGGATCCTTAACCTTGCACCAACCAAGAAAGTATCGAAAACACCTTATGAAATGTGGCATAATAAGAAGCCGACACTTTCATATCTACGAGTTTGGGGTTGTCAAGCTTACGTGAGACGTGAGACTGAGGACAAACTTGAACCTCGATCGGAAAGGTGTTACTTTATCGGATATCCTTCTGCCGGTGTTGGATATATATTTTATAAACCTTCTGAGAACAAAGTTTTTGTTGCTCGAAGGGCATTCTTCTTAGAAAGAGAATTGCTATCCAAACAAAGAGGCAACAAGGAAATCGATCTTGAGGAAGTTCAAGGATCAACCGATAAAGAACTTGAGGTTGGCACTAGCTCTCAACCTAGGACGGTTGAAACTGAGCAAGAAAATGCTGCAATACCTGACACTACTTCATCTCTTACTCCAAGGCGTTCCAGTAGAACTCGTTTCGAGCCAGAGAGATATGGTTTCTACATATCTGAGGGCAGCGAGTTAGTAGTGGACTCTGATGAGCCCTCTAACTATAAGGAAGCCATGGCGGGCCCTGAGTCTGCACATTGGAAGAAAGCGATGGAAAGTGAGATGCAATCCATGTCGGATAACCAAGTTTGGGAACTGGTTGATCCTACACCCGGGGTTAGACCCGTAGGGTGTAAATGGGTCTTCAAGAAGAAGACCGGCATGGACGGAACCTTGGATACTTTCAAAGCTCGACTTGTGGCAAAGGGTTTCACTCAAACACCCGGTGTTGATTATGATGAAACCTTCTCCCCAGTGGCTATGTTGAAATCAATCCGGATACTTCTGGCCATTGCCGCATTTTATGACTATGAAATATGGCAAATGGATGTTAAAACCGCCTTCCTTAACGGGAAGCTTTCCGAAGAGGTGTATATGACACAACCTGATGGTTTTGAACATCCAGAATATCCGGACAAGGTTTGTAAGCTAAAGAAGTCCATTTATGGACTTAAGCAAGCATCTCGCAGTTGGAATCTGTGCTTTGATGAGAAAATCAAGGAATTTGGATTTTCGAAAAGCAAAGATGAACCATGTGTATATGTCAGGGCTAGTGGGAGCACTATTGTCTTCTTAGTCCTATATGTGGATGACATATTACTCATTGGAAACCATGTTCCGAGCCTTAAGAGTGTAAAAGCTTGGCTCAGGAATTGTTTCTCAATGAAGGACTTAGGCGATGCGAGCTATATTCTGGGAATCAAGATCTATAGAGATAGATCAAGAAAGCTACTTGGGCTTTCTCAAAGTGCATACATAGATAAGGTCGTGAGACGCTTTAAAATGGAGGAATCCAAGAATGGAAACCTCCCTATGGCGCAAGGCTTGATGTTGAGCAAGACTCAATGTCCTACCTCCCAAGAGGAGATAGAAGTAATGAAGCGAGTACCATATGCTTCGGCTGTGGGATCGATCATGTACGCCATGTTATGCACTCGTCCTGATGTGTCATGTGCTTTGAGCATGACTAGTAGATATCAGGCTAATCCCGGGGAACCTCATTGGAAAGCTGTAAAGAACATTCTTAAGTACCTTAGACGTACAAAAGAAATGTTCTTGGTATATGGTGGGGAAGAAGAGCTAAGAGTAAAGGGTTACTCGGACGCTAGTTTCCAAACGGATAGGGATGACTGCCGATCTCAATCGGGGTTTGTATTCCTTTTAAATGGTGGTGATGTGAGCTGGAGGAGCTCCAAGCAAGACACGGTGGCTGATTCGACTAATGAGTCGGAATACATTGCGGCAAGTGAACTTGCAAAAGAGGCCGTGTGGATGAAGAAATTCATCCAAGATCTACAAGTGGTTCCAAGCATCACTGACCCTATTGAGATATTTTGTGACAATGAGAGTGCAGTGGCCTTGGCGAAGGAACCAAGAGCTCACAAGAGAACAAGACACATTTTGCGCAAATACCACTTCATACGAGAAGTAGTTGAGAGTGGTGAAATCATCATAAGCAGAGTAGCAACGGATGAGAACCTTGCGGATCCGTTCACGAAACCATTATCGCAAGCAGCTCATGATTCTCACACTAATGCTACAGGTGTAAGATTTGCTAGCGACTTGGTTTGAGTTTGTATATTTAGTTTGTTTGATATGTAAACTTTATTTTATATTTTGGGAACGATATAGACAGTATTGTAACTTATGCTTGTTTCGATATATAATAGAGATTATATATGCGTATGATACGGTTACATTCATAAGACTCTACTGTGTTCCATCTTAGCATGTTTAATCACTTCCGGAAATATTTTATATTTCAAACTTTCCACGGTCGGTCAATCTTGTGGAAGGAAGATTGAAACAAGACCGAGATAAGCATGTGACCTTGAATTCAAGATGGTCGAATTAAGGAGCAATGCCTATCTATACTTGAAAAGAGTTTCAAGTGATTGGAAGACCCGTACCCAAGTATACTCCATGGATTATAGTCACGAGTAACTTGGGATGATAATATCTTACGTCCTTAGACCTGAGATGTATGAACCGCTATATCATATTTCTTTCTTACTTTAGTCTTTTTCAAAAGCAGTTCGTAACTGGCTGTGATAAAGGAAACGGCTAAGTAAGTTAAGGGGTATGGTTTAGGGTTATGCAGTCAAAAGGGATTTGTTCCTCTGATAAGAGAGATATCATTGGGCCCCTCGATGATTGGGAGCTGACACCAAAATTTTGCATGGCCATGCGCAAAGAATATTGATTTAGAATCAGATATGTCCTTAACTTTTGGTCACCACCAATCAAGATCGAGAAACACAATCGTGGACGATCTGGAGATTGACACTCAATCCATGTCTCGTGTTCACATTGATATCGTGAACAAAAGGATGTTTAAGATCACTTATCTATAGGACCTTTCTTTATGAACAGGTTTCATTCGGATAACGAAACCCATACTGACTTGGGGGCAATGATGCTTTTGCTAGAGGCCGCTCGTTGTCTGTGGTTTATTAGAAATGGTACATCGTGTGCAAGTGGGAGTTTGTTAGAATATGCCCACCGATGCACGTACACCATTTGGAATCACTACCGATGATGTATGGGCCTATTGGGTCATACACCGGGGTCAAATCTGACAGCAACTTAAGTAAAGGGATCAAAAATAACAAAAGAGAAAAGTTGACTTCGCAGGCCGCGTTAGCGCCGCTAACTATTAGGTATTAGCGCCGCTAAGTCCTAGAGGTTAGCGCCGCTACGGCTGCATGGGCTTTGTGTCATGTCAGCTGACAAGCCGCGTTAGCGCCGCTAACTTTTATAAGTTAGCGCCGCTAAGTCTTGGATAGCGCCGCTAAGTCCAAACGGCACCTTTTTGTCAAATCACCTCTCAACTAGACCAATGCATGTATGTTACTTTCTGCGACTTGGGCCGGCTTGGGGATAACCTAGAGTCGTTTTGAAGTCTTTATAAGGCTATACTCCAGCCTCATTTGGTCCTCTTGGCTCTACATGCACTTGTAATTCTCTAAAAGGGTTCTTTGATTTAGAGAGAGTTCTAGAGAGAGTTTGATCCAGAATTTGATCCAAGCTTCGTGAGTTGTTGTTCCATAAGTGATTTTCTAGTTAGAAGAATCACCAAGGCTTGCTAGCTCAAGAGATTTGGCGTGTTGCCGGGGTATCCACTCAATAGCCGATTCGTTCAAGCCACAAGGAACAAGTTCATCATCTTCATCAAATTTCTGGAGCTAAGGAGCTGGTATAACCTCCTTTACTCTCTGTCTTTGTTGCATTTCGTTTCATAGAGAATGATCCATGTTAGGGGTTTTTACGTTTTATGCTTTACATGCTTGTACCTTGGGCTTTTTGTGTTGTACCTTGCTTCCGCTGCGCGCCCTGAAAACCCCAACAGTATCTTGACGGACGATTTACAAATTCCAAGACTTAAACGCAATGGTAGTTGTCGAGCTTTAGTCGAGCTATCAAAGTGTATTAATGAGGAATTGGTGTGGAAGGGTCAAACATGCCATATGGGTGCTAAGAGTACCTAGGATCCCGCAAGTGTCTAAGAGTTGTGATCACGGATTACAATTGGTAAAGTGTTTACCGGCCTAAAATAGCTCTATGAAGTGATCCGCGGAAAACCCGTCATGGATTAGGGTATTTTGAGGTTCTTAGCCCTTGTTATTCAAATTTGTTTTTATAACAAGTGGGTAATTAATTTAACAAGGATTTAATACGTCATAACTAACCAATTTCCAACTTTGCTTGTAGATGGCATCTACTAGCAACACCAACACCATGAACATGTCACTCCGTCCATTTCTGGAAAAGGAGAAACTCACGGGGCCAAACTTCATTGATTGGCATAGGACTTTGAGAATTGTCCTACGTCAAGAGATGAAGCTAGAGGTCCTTGAGTCCCCTCTTCCGGAGGCGCCAGCAATCATTGCGCGAAGAGCCGTGAAGGACGCGCATGATGCTAACGACCATGAGTCCCGAACTGTAAAAGCAATTCGAGAAAGTGAGTGTGTTTGAGATTATTTCTCAGCTTAAGGACATGTTCCAATTGCAAGCAAGGCAAGAGCTTTATGAGTGTGTAAAGGCTTTTGTCGGTTGTAAGATGCCGGAGGGCGGCAATGTCAGCTCCCACGTTCTTAAGATGAAAGGGTATGTGGATCAGCTTGAGGAGTTGGGCCTTCCCACGTCCTCCAATCTTTGCCTCCGTCATATGGACCGTTCATTATTAACTTCCATATGCATAGTATGGAGAAAACCATTATGGAATTGCATGGCATGCTCAAGACTACTGAGTCCGAGGTGGCCAAGGCAAAGCCCTCCACCTCCACTGCCGTACAAGCCATCAACGAGGGTGGCAAGAAGCGGAAGCAACCCACTTCGAGTACGAAGGGGAAGGGGAAGGGAAAGGGGAAGGCCAAGGCCCAAGGGCCAAAGCCCAAACCTAACCCAACCCCGGAGCCGAAGGGGAAGCAAGTGGCTCCCGCTGCCACCACTCCGGAAGAGGCAACCTGCTACTTCTGCGGGGACAAGGGTCACTACCGGCGTAGTTGCCCCAAGTATACGGAGGAGCTAAAAAAGCTACGAGCTAAAGGTGCCGCTGCCTCCGGTACGTACATGATTGAACTCCATAACACTTCTACTTCTAACGCCTGGGTTTTAGACAGCGGGTGTGGTACTCACATTTGTAATAATGTGCAGGTACTAAGAAGAAGTTGGAACTTGGTTGATGGAGAGCTGGATCTCATCATGGGAAACAAAGCGGTTGTCCCGGTTGAGAAGATTGGGAGTGTGGAGCTCGCCTTTCCTTCCGGCTTATCTATTGTTTTATTAAATGTATATTTTGCGCCCTGCGTGGTAAGAAACATTATTTCTTTGTATGCCTTGTATGACGATGGATTTAACTTTAAATTTGAGAATGGTAGCATTGAATGTTACAAAGATCATGTCTTTTTTTTAAAGCATTTCCATGTCATGACATATATTAGACAAGCATAAGCTTGCAAAACAATAGATCAATCATGAATGTTGATTCGGGATCCAAAAGTATTTTGGATAAATTATCTCTATGGCATGGTCGGTTAGGCCACATAAACAAGAAACGCATCGCCAAGCTCTAAGCGGATGGGATCTTGGAATCATTTGACCACGGGTCTAATGAAGTATGCGAATCTTGTGTATTGGGCAAGATGACCAAAGCACCCTTCACCGGTGTTTGTGAGAGGGCGCAAGACTTGTTGGATATCGTTCACACGGATGTGTGTGGTCCGTTCAAGCATCCCACAAGAGATCATTCCCGCTACTTCATTACCTTTATTGATGATTATAGTCGATACGGGTATGTCTACTTGGTGAGACAAAAGTCGGATACCTTTGAGGTGTTCAAGACTTATCAAAACGAGGTGTAAAATCAACTAGGGAAAAGGATTAAGATGCTACGATCTGATAGAGGTGGTGAGTATCTTAGTTCCGAGTTCCGTGAACATCTAAGAGATTGTGTGATTATCTCGCAATTAACCCCTTCTAGGACGCCACAATTAACATATGCGAGGGCACCGACATGGTAGTGGTCTCTGATGAGCCTACCAAATACCGGGACGCTGTGGTGGGCCCTGAGTCCGCCAAGTGGCTAGAAGCAATGGAATCCGAGATTAAATCCATGTCGGATAATCAAGTCTGGGACTTGGTTGATCCCGTGCCGGGGTGTAACCCCGTAGGGTGCAAGTGGGTCTTCAAGAAGAAGATCGGCATGGATGGCGAGGTAGACACCTTCAAGGCACGACTGGTGGCTAAAGGTTTCACTCAAACTCATGGTGTAGACTATGAGGAAACTTTTTCCCCGGTGGCTATGATGAAGTCTATCTGGATACTATTGGCTATTGCCGCATTTCATGATTATGATATTTGGAAAATGGACGTCAAAACTGTTGGGGTTCGTGGTACACAGCAACGGAAGCATGCAAGGTCAAAATCGAATTTTTCAAGCAAAAACAAGACCACAATAGGAACCCCATCAATGGATCTAACTCTACAACTAAGTTAAGCAACTAAACAGAAAGGAAAGAGGAGATTATACCCTTGATGTCTCTGATGGTTGTGTGTAGCTAGCTTCAAGCCTTGATCTCTCCTTGAACTTCTTCTTCGGCTATCTAAGTCCACACCGAGACACTTGGCAACCTTGGTGTACTAGCACCCCTTAGCCTAATCCCCAAGATGAAGAAGCTACTGGAACAACAACCCACGAAACCACCAGTGAATCTAGCTCTCTCTCTCCCTTGTTTGAACTTAGCAACTCTCAATATAGTTCTAAGTGTATTTTTGTAGCAAAAATGGTCAAGAAGAGAAATGAGAGATTCATGCATGTTTTATAAGCCAAGCCACGACCCCAGGTCTCCCCAAGTCGGCCCAAGGCTAATCATCACAAACACATGCATTGGTGGAGGCTAGAGGTGAAAAGATAAAGTTGTTTCTGTCAGGCAGGGTTAGCGCCGCTAGCCGCCCATAGTTAGCGCCGCTAACCGCCCATGGTTAGCGCCGCTAACGCGGCTGATTTAGCGACGCCAGAGTTAGCGCCGCTAACCCCTGCGGGAAACCAACTATCATTATTTATCCTTTCTCACCCTCATCTTTTAGGTTGTGTCAAGGTCAACCCCCGGCGTGTGACCCGATAGGCCCATACATCATCGGTAGTGATCATTTGGCGTACGTGTGTTCGTGGGCATACTCCAACAGACTCCCACTTGCACATGACTCTACGTACCCAATGCATCACAGACAAAGAGCGGCCTCTAGTAAGACATCTCTGCCCCCAAGTCTGTATGGGTTTTGTCTTCTGCACAAAAACCAATCTGCAACCCATGTGAAAAGGTCCTATCGATAAGTGATCAATCATCCTTTTGTTCGCGATATCCTATGTGAACACGAGACATGGTACAAAGTCATTCTCCGTTCGTTCACGATTATGTTTCTCGATCTAGACTGGTGGTGACCAAAATATACAAGTTGCAATCAATCATAAATTATTGCAAGCTTTGAGCATGGCCATGCATTTTGGTGTCAGCGACCAATCATCGAGGGGCCCAAGGATATCTCTCTAAACAGAGGAACAAATTCCTTTGACTTACACTGCCCACCACAGTGATCATACTCTGCCCAACTACTCCCTTTATAACAGCCAGTTACGGACTGCGTTTGAAAGCAATTAGAACAAAGCAAACCAAAGTGATGCAGCCACGTGCATCTCCAGTCTTAGGATGAACTGATATTATCATCCTGATTTACTCATGACATGTACCATAAAGTAAAATCAGGTGTGGGTCGTCCAGTCACTTGAAACACTTTCAAGTACAGGCGAAGAATTGCGTCCCCGTGCCCCAATCCCCATTGGACACATGACCAATTTCTTCCCTCAGTCTTAGTTCATACTTCCTTCCCGAGAAGAATGACCGACTGTGGACATTTAGAATGCTTGCGCATTCAGGGAAGAGCAAAACATGCTAAGTTGGAACACAGTAAAGATTTAAAGAAATACCCGCAACTTGCGTATTACCAAATCCCATTTAATAATCGATAAGTACAATAAATACAATACTGCTTCATGTTCCCTAAAGGGTAAATACAACAAATATACTAACCAAATACAAAGGCATGATCAAACCAAATCACTAGCAAATCTAATCCCAATAGCTCGAGTATGAGCGTCATGCTTTGCTTGTGATAAAGGTTTGGTGAACGGATCCGCCACATTGCTATCCGTGTGTACTCTGCTGATAACAATGTCTCCACATTCGACCACATCCCGGATGTAATGATACTTCCGCGGAATATGTCTCGTGCGTCGGTGAGACCTTGGTTCCTTGGCAAGAGCAACCGCACCCTCGTTGTCACAGAACACCTTAACAGGGTCGGCAATGCTAGGAACCACTCCCAGATCTTGGATGAATTTCTTCATCCATACAGCCTCCTTCACAGCTTCACTGGCCGCAATATACTCCGACTCGGTAGTAGAATCGGCCACAGTGTCTTGCTTGGAGCTTCTCCAGGAAATAGCACCACCATTGAGTAGGAACACAGACCCCGATTGAGATCGGCAGTCGTCCCGATCGGTTTGGAAGCTAGCATCTGAGTAACCAGTCACCCGTAGCTCTTCCGCACCTCCATACACCAAGAACATCTCCTTAGTCCTCCGAAGATACTTGAGAATGTTCTTTACTGCCGTCCAATGAGCTTCACCAGGATTGGCTTGATATCTACTTGTCATACTCAATGCACAAGATATATCAGGCCTAGTACATAACATGGCGTACATGATCGAGCCAATTGCCGAAGCATATGGAACTCGACTCATTACTTCCCGTTCCTCAGGGGAACTCGGGCTTTGAGCCTTGCTCAACACTAAAGCATGCGACATAGGTATGAACCCCTTCTTGGAATCCTCCATTCTAAATCTCTTTAGGACCTTGTCTATGTACGTACTCTGGCTCAATCCGATCAACCTGCGGGATCTATCTCTATAGATCTTGATCCCTAGAATGTAAGCTGCATCCCCAAGATCCTTCATTGAGAAACAACTCCCTAGCCAGGCTTTTACCCCTTGCAAAGTTGGGACGTCGTTCCCAATTAGTAGAATATCATCTACATAAAGAACTAGGAATACAACTATGCTCCCACTAGCTCTAATGTATACGCATGGCTCATCCTTGCTTTTAGAGAAGCCAAACTCTTTGACCTTCTCGTCGAAGCATAGGTTCCAGCTCCGAGAGGCTTGCTTAAGCCAATAAATGGACTTCTTAAGCTTACAGACTTTATCCGGAAACTCAGGAT
Source organism: Pulicaria dysenterica (assembly GCA_947179395.2). Classification (NCBI taxonomy): domain Eukaryota; kingdom Viridiplantae; phylum Streptophyta; class Magnoliopsida; order Asterales; family Asteraceae; genus Pulicaria; species Pulicaria dysenterica. The sequence goes on from OX359293.1 coordinate 28,491,810, forward strand.
GTACAAAACCCTCAGGCTGTGTCATATACACATCCTCTGCTAGTGTTCCATTAAGGAACGCGGTTTTGACGTCCATTTGCCAAATCTCATAATCATGAAATGCGGCAATGGCCAAAAGTATCCGGATAGACTTCATCATAGCCACCGGTGAAAAGGTTTCCTCATAGTCTATACCATGAGTTTGAGTGAAACCCTTAGCCACCAGTCGGGCCTTGAAGGTGTCTACCTCGCCATCCATGCCGATCTTCTTCTTGAAGACCCACTTGCACCCTACGGGTTTGCATCCCGGCACGGGATCAACCAAGTCCCAGACTTGATTATCCGACATGGACTGAATCTCGGATTCCATTGCCTCTAGCCACTTGGCGGACTCAGGGCCCACCACAGCGTCCTGGTATTTGGTAGGCTCATCAGAGGCCACTACCATGTCGGTGCCCTCAGATATGTGAAAACCATATCTCTTTGGCTCATGCCGACTTCTACCAGATCTTCTAATAGGCAACGGGTTTACATCATCTCCAGCTTCATCATGCTGAGATTCAACCCTCTCAGGTTGTGAGCTAGTCCCAACATCAGGTTCTACATTGGCAGTCTCTTGAATTTCTTCAAGATCAACCTTTCTCCCACTAGCATCTTTGGATAACAGTTCCCTCTCAAGGAACATTGCCCTTCGAGCAACAAACACCTTGTTCTCAGAAGGTTTGTAAAATAAATATCCCATAGACCCAGCAGGATGACCAATGAAAAAGCACCTTTCGGCCCTGGGCTCCAACTTGTCCTCAACCTCACGTCTTACGTAGGCAGGACAACCCCAGACCTTTAAATATGAAATGGATGGAACTTTTCCATGCCACATCTCATACGGTGTTCTCTTAACCTTCTTTGTTGGTACGAGGTTAAGGATTCTACCGGCCGTCTCAAGCGCATATCCCCAAAACGTAACGGGAACGTCCGTATGAACCATCATAGACCGAACCATATCCAACAATGTTCGGTTCCTCCTCTCAGCGACACCATTTAATTGTGGCGTCCTAGGAGGGGTTAATTGCGAGATAATCCCACAATCCCTTAGATGTTCACGGAACTCGGAACTAAGATACTCACCCCCTCTATCAGATCGTAGCATCTTAATCCTTTTCCCTAGTTGATTTTCTACCTCGTTTTGATAAGTCTTAAATACCTCAAAGGTATCCGACTTTTGTCTCAACAAGTAGACATACCCGTATCGACTATAATCATCAATAAAGGTAACGAAGTAGCGGGAATGATCTCTTGTGGCATGCTTGAACGGACCACACACATCCGTGTGAACGATATCCAACAAGTCTTGCGCCCTCTCACAAACACCGGTGAAGGGTGCTTTGGTCATCTTGCCCAATATACAAGATTCGCATACGTCATTAAACCCGTGGTCAAATGATTCCAAGATCCCATCCACTTGGAGCATGGCGATGCGTTTCTTGTTTATGTGGCCTAACCGACCATGCCATAGAGACAATTTATCCAAAACGTTTTTGGAACCCGAATCAACATTCATGATTGATCTAGTGCTTTGCAAGCTTACGCTTGTTTCATAAATGCCATGACATGGAAATGCTTTGAAATAAAAGACATCATCTTTGTAACATAAAATGCTACCATTCTCAAATTTAAAAGTGAATCCATCGTCATACAAGGCATACAATGAAATAATGTTTCTTGCCACGCAGGGCGCAAAAGATACATTTAACAAAACAATAGATAAGCCGGAAGGAAAGGCGAGCTCCACACTCCCAATCTTCTCAACTGGGACAACCGCCTTGTTTCCCATGATGAGATCCAGCTCTCCATCAACCAAGTCCCTACTTCTTCTTAGTACCTGCACATTATTACAAACGTGAGTACCACACCCGCTGTCTAAAACCCAGGCGTTAGAAGTAGAAGTGTTATGGAGTTCAATCATGTACGTACCGGAGGCAGCGGCACCTTTAGAGCGAAGCTTCTTGAGCTCCTCCGTGTACTTGGGGCAACTACGCCGGTAGTGACCCTTCTCCCCGCAGAAGTAGCAGGTTGCCTCTTCCGGTGAGGTAGCAGCGGGATCCACTTGCTTTCCCTTCGGCTCAGGGGTTGAGGTAGGTTTGGGCTTCGGTCCTTGGACCTTAGCCTTCTTCTTCCCCTTGCCCTTCTTGCCCGAAGCGGGATGCTTCCGCTTGTTACCACCCTCGTTGATGGTGAGGACGGCAGTGGAGGTGGTGGGCTTTGTCTTGGCAAGCTCGCCCTCGGCGGTCTTTAGCATGCCATGCAATTCCATAATGGACTTGTCCATACTATGCATGTGGAAGTTCACAATGAACGGACCATATGCAGGAGGCAAGGATTGGAGGATGATATCAACCGCCAACTCCTTCCCCATGGGAAAGCCCAACTCCTCGAGCTGATCCACGTACCCTTTCATCTTAAGTACGTGGGAGCTCACATTGCCGCCCTCCTGCATCCGGCAACCGATGAAGGCCTTGACGCACTCATAGAGTTCTTGCCTAGCTCGCTGTTGGAACATGTCCTTCAGCTGAGAAATCATCTCAAACGCACTCACTTTCTCGAATTGCCTTTGCAATTCGGGACTCATGGTCGTTAGCATAAGGCAAGTCACGTCATTTGTGTCCTTGAGGCGTTTTTCATACGCCTCGCGGACGGCCGTCGCCGCGTTGGTAGCAGGAGCATCCGGAAGAGGTGACTCAAGGACCTCTAGCTTCATTTCATGACGTAGGACAATTCTCAAAGTCCTATGCCAATCCATAAAGTTTGGCCCCGTGAGTTTCTCCTTCTCCAAAAATGGACGGAGTGACATGTTGGTGGTGTTGGTGTTGCTAGTAGATGCCATCTACAAGCAAAGTACGAAATGGTTAGTTATTGTTGTATTAAATCCTTGTTAAGATAATTACCCTCTTGTTATAAAAACGAATTATATTAACAAGGGCTAAGAACCTCAAAATACCCTAATCCATGACGGGTTTTCCGCGGATCACTTCATAGAGCTATTTTAGGCCGGTAAACTATTTACCAATTGCAATCCGTGATCACAACTCTTAGGCACTTGCGGGATCCTAGGTACTCTTAGCACCCATTTGGCATGTTTGATCCCTCCACACCAATTCCTCATTAACCCACTTTGATAGCTCGGCTAGAGCTCGACAACTACCAATGCGTTTTATGTCTTGGAATTGTAAATCGTCCGTCAAGATACACGGTGGTACTCTAGCCCAATGGCCGGCTCGGCTAGAGCTCGACAACCGACCTTGCGAGTTGCCACACGCGCCTTCCACACAGTTACGCAAAACCGATCTCGGCTAGAGCTCGACAAACCGATCTTGTTTCACTAGAATCGGGCGGTGTCATCTTACGGGTGGTGTGAGATTTACTTTTGAAAAACAGGTTTTAGTTTTTCCGGTTAAAACACTTTTAACCAATTCTTGTCTATGTGGCGCGCGGAGTTTGTAAATCAATTTAAAACTCTTTGATTTTATTATTTTGAAAAATTTTCTAGCAAGCGAAGAACCTAAACATCCATGCAAGAAAATACATAAAATAAAATCAACCACGCATGTAATATAATCCGGTAACGAGCCAAATCCTATGCGTCTTACCCGTGAGCCAACGGGCAAGACTAAGTCATCTAAGGACTAGACCGAACGACCCGATGTGTGCTCCTCCCACTTGATCCATTGCGTCTTATACCGACCTCCGGATCCAAGTACGCCAAGACACCCTTCACACGGTTCTTGTTGGTTGTTTCGGTTCACCTTTTACAATTTACAAATTTAAAAGGAAATGGCATGCAAGCCACAATTTCTATTCTAATCTAATTCTACAAATTACAAAGAATACGAAATCGGCATGCAAGCCGTTAAAATTACAAACCGAATAAATAGATTAATTATTACATGCCATTGTGGTACAAACCACCAAATGAATTAATACATTAATCTAAATCAACCAAACACATCACATAGGTTATATGGCTCAAAGACGTTACCGGATACGTATACTACAACCACATACAAGAAATCACACATCAACACATGGTGTGCCACACAAAACCATGTAAATCTAATATGTCTTGGTTAAGATTATCTAATCACTCAAGGCACTCATAATCCTATGTACATATGCATTCGGAACCTCAAACAAGTCAAAATTCCATAGTCATATATACACAATGTAAGTATATGCAATTAATCATTTTCATGCCTAAATGTTAATCCACATATAAATACATCAACCAAGACATAAGGCAACTTTAATCTGATCACAACTCAAATCTGGAACAATTCCAGCAAGTACAAATAGCCCAAAAATCCAACAAAATTGATTTAAGGCAAAAACCATGCATTCTGCCAGTAAGGGGTTAGCGCCGCTAACTATAAAGAGTTAGCGCCGCTAACACAGTTTAGCGCGGCTATCGCGAGACGACATTAAAACAAGTCAGTTTACCAAAGAGGACTGTTGACTCCGACTTTAGCGCCGTTAACTAAGGTTTAGCGCCGCTAACATAGAAAAGTTAGCGCCGCTAAACACTAGACAGAACCAAAAATCACATTTTTCGGATTTTCTTGGCCATCTAGTGCAAAACCAGTGTAGAGCTGGCTCTGATACCACTGTTGGGGTTCGTGGTACACAGCAACGGAAGCATGCAAGGTCAAAATCGAATTTTTCAAGCAAAAACAAGACCACAATAGGAACCCCATGAATGGATCTAACTCTACAACTAAGTTAAGCAACTAAACAGAAAGGAAAGAGGAGATTATACCCTTGATGTCTCTGATGGTTGTGTGTAGCTAGCTTCAAGCCTTGATCTCTCCTTGAACTTCTTCTTCGGCTATCTAAGTCCACACCGAGACACTTGGCAACCTTGGTGTACTAGCACCCCTTAGCCTAATCCCCAAGATGAAGAAGCTACTGGAACAACAACCCACGAAACCACCAGTGAATCTAGCTCTCTCTCTCCCTTGTTTGAACTTAGCAACTCTCAATATAGTTCTAAGTGTATTTTTGTAGCAAAAATGGTCAAGAAGAGAAATGAGAGATTCATGCATGTTTTATAAGCCAAGCCACGACCCCAGGTCTCCCCAAGTCGGCCCAAGGCTAATCATCACAAACACATGCATTGGTGGAGGCTAGAGGTGAAAAGATAAAGTTGTTTCTGTCAGGCAGGGTTAGCGCCGCTAGCCGCCCATAGTTAGCGCCGCTAACCGCCCATGGTTAGCGCCGCTAACGCGGCTAATTTAGCGACGCCAGAGTTAGCGCCGCTAACCCCTGCGGGAAACCAACTATCATTATTTATCCTTTCTCACCCTCATCTTTTAGGTTGTGTCAAGGTCAACCCCCGGCGTGTGACCCGATAGGCCCATACATCATCGGTAGTGATCATTTGGCGTACGTGTGTTCGTGGGCATACTCCAACAAAAACCGCATTCCTTAATGTAACACTTTCAGAGGATGTGTATATGACACAGTTTGAGGGTTTTGTACATCCAGAGTTTCCGGATAAAGTCTGCAGGCTTAAGAAGTCCATTTATGGGCTTAGGCAAGCCTCTCGGAGCTGGAACCTATGCTTCGACGAGAAGGTCAAAGAGTTTGGCTTCTCTTAGAGCAAGGATGAGCCATGCGTTTACATTAGAGCTAGTAGGAGCGTAGTTGTATTCCTAGTTCTTTATGTAGATGATATTCCACTAATTGGGAACGACGTCAGAACTTTGCAAGGGGTAAAATCCTGGCTAGGGAGTTGTTTCGCAATGAAAGATCTTGGGGATGCAGCTTACATTCTGGGGATTAAAATCTATAGAGATAGATCCCGCGAGTTGATCGGATTGAGCCAGAGTACGTACATTCACAAGGTCCTAAAGAGATTTAGAATGGAGGACTCCAAGAAGGGGTTCATACCTATGTCACATGGTTTAGTTTTAAGCAAGGCTCAAAGCCCGAGTTCCCCTGAGGAATGGGAAGTAATGAGGCGAGGTCCATATGCTTCGGCAATTGGCTCGGTCATGTACTCCATGTTATGTACTAGGCCTGATATATCTTGTGCATTGAGTATGACAAGTAGATATCAATCCAACCCTGGTGAGGCACATTGGACGGCAGTAAAGAACATTCTCAAGTATCTTCGGAGGACAAAGGAGATGTTCCTGGTGTATGGAGGTGCGGAGGAGCTACGGGTGACTGGTTACTCCGATGCTAGCTTCTAAACCGATCGGGATGACTGCCGATCTCAATCGGGGTTTGTGTTCCTGCTCAATGGTGGTTCTATTTCCTGGAGAAGCGCCAAGCAAGACACTGTGGCCGATTCTACTACCGAGTCGGAGTATATTGCGTCCAGTGAAGCTGCGAAGGAGGCTGTGTGGATGAGGAAGATCATCCAAGATCTGGGAGTGGTTCCTAGCATTGCCGACCCTGTTGAGGTGTTTTGTGACAATGAGGGTGCGGTTTCTCTAGCAAAGGAACCAAGGTCTCACCGACGCACGAGGCATATTCCGCGGAAGTATCATTACATCCGGGACGTGGTCGAAAGTGGAGACATTGTCATCAGCAGAGTACACACGGATAGCAATGTGGCGGATCCATTCACCAAACCTTTATCGCAAGCAAAGCACGATGCTCATATACGTGCTATTAGGATTAGATTTGCTAGTGATTTGGTTTGATTATGTATTTGGTTAGTATATTTGATGTATTTACCCTTTTGGGAACATGAAGCAGTATTGTATTTATCGATTACTAAATGAGATTTAGTAATACGCCAGTTGCGGGTTTTTCTTTAAATCTTTACTCTGTTCCAACTTAGCTTGTTTTGCTTTTCCCTGAATGTGTAAACATTCTAAATGTCCGCAGTTGGTCATTCTTCTCGGGAAGGAAGTATGAACTAAGACTGAGGGAAGTAATTGGTCATGTGTCCAATGGGGATTGGGGCACGGGGACGCAATTCTTCGCCTGTACTTGAAAGTGTTTCGAGTAACTGGACGACCCACACCTAATTTTACTTTATGGTACATGTCATGAGTAAATCAGGATGATAATATCATTTTATCCTCAAACTGGAGATGCATGTGGCAGCATCACTTTGGTTTGCTTTATTCTAATTGCTTTCAAACGCCGTCCGTAACTGGCTGTTATAAAGGGAGTAGTTGGGCAGAGTATGATCACTGTGGTGGGCAGTGTAAGTCAAAGGAATTTGTTCCTCTGTGTAGAGAGATATCCTTGGGCCCCTCGATGATTGGTCGCTAACACCAAAATGCATGGCCATGCTCAAAGCTTGCAATGATTTATGATCGATTGTAACTTGTATATTTTGGTCACCACCAGTCTAGATCGAGAAACATAATTGTGAACGAACGGAGAATGACTTAGTACCATGTCTCGTGTTCACTTGGATATCGCGAACAAAAGGAAGATTGATCACTTATCAATAGGACCATTTCACACGGGGTTGCAGTTTGGTTTTTGCGCTGGAGACAAAACCCATACTGACTTGGGGGCAGAGATGTCTTACTAGAGGCCGCTCTCTGTTTGTGATGTATTGGGTACGGTGAGTCGTGTGCAAGGGGGAGTCTGTTGGAGTATGCCCACTGACACATGTACGCCAAATGATCGATGCCGATGATGTATGGGCCTATCGGGTCACACGCCGGGGGTTGACCTTGACACAACCTAAAAGATGAGGGTGAGAAAGGATAAATAATGATAGTTGGTTTCCTTGCAGGGGTTAGCGTCGCTAACTCAGCCGCGTTAGCGGCACTAACCATGGGCGGCTAGCGGTGCTAACCCTGCCTGACAGAAACAACTTTATTCTTTTCACCTCTAAACTCCACCAATGCATGTAATTTGTCATCATGAGCTTGGGGCCGACTTGGGAGACCTGGAGTCATGGGTTGGCTTATAAAACGATGCATAATACTCCTTTCCTTTCTCTTGGTTATTTTTAGTGAGAGAAAAAAACACTTAGAACTAAGAGTGAGTTGCTAAGTGTCAAGAGAGAAAGAAAGTACCCTGGAGTTTGGTTGTATTCCAAAAAAGGATCTTCATCAAGGAAGGATTCTTGGAGTGCTAGTACACTTGGGTCACCTTGTTTCTCGGTGTGGACTTCGATTGTGCAAGATGGAGCTCAAGGAGGATTTCGAGTTTGGAGCTAGCCCCACACAACCGACCAGAGATCTAGGGTATAAATCTTCTCCTTTCTCTTCTGTTTTTGTTGCATTACCTTGTTGTAGAGCTAGATCCATTATGGGGTTCACTCTATGGTTGATTTTTTGCTTTGAAAATTGTTATTTGTACTTGCGTTCTTCCGTTGTGCTCAATCACGAACCCCAACATTTTCCCCGCAGAAGTAGCAGGTTGCCTCTTCCGGAGAGGTGACAACGGTAGTTACTTGTTTCCACTTCGCCTCAGGGTTGTGTTAGGTTTAGGCTTTGGTGTTGCCACCTTTTCCTTCCCCTTCCCCTTTGAAGCCGAAGCGGGTTGCTTCCGCTTCTTGCCACCCTCTTTGATCATAAGGACGGCGGTGGAGGAAGATGGCTTCGTCTTGGCCATGTTAGACTCGGCAGTTTTCAACATGCCATGAAGCTCCATTATGGTCTTATCCATATTGTGCATATGGAAGTTCACAATGAAGGGCCCGTAAGATGGAGGCAAAGATTGGAGGATTATTTCAACCGCCAACTCTTTCCACATAGGGAACCCCAACTTCTCCAATTGATCCACATAGCCCTTCATACGAAGGACATGTGAACTCACGTTGCCGCCCTCCTGCATCCGGCAACTAACGAAGGTTTTGACGCATTCGTATAACTCTTGTCTCACTTACATCTGGAACATGTCCTTTAGCTACGTTGTCATGTCATACGCACTCATAGTATCGAATTTTCTTTGCAACTCGGGACTCATGGTCGTAAGCATGAGGCAGGTTACGTCATTAGTGTCCTTGACGCGCTTATCATAAGTGTCCTTGACAGCCCTCGTTGCATTGGCAGTAGGTGGGTCCGGAAGAGGAGTCTCCAAGACCTCAAGCTTCATTTCATGGTGCAGGACAAATCTCAAAGTCCTAAACCAATCCATGAAGTTAGGTCCTTGAAGTTTCTCCTTTTCAAGGAAAGGACGTAGCGACATGTGTGCGGTGTTGGTGTTGGTGTTGGTGCTAGTAGATGCCATGTACAAGCATAATATGAATTTTGGTTAGTTTGACGTACTAAATCCTTGTTAAATAATTACCCACTTGTTTATGAAACAAATTATGTTAACAAGGGCCAAGAACCTCAAAGTACCCCAATCCATGACGGGTTTTCCGTGGATCACTTCATGAAGCTACTTAGGCCGGTAAACACTTTACCGATTGCAATCAGTGATTGCCATTCTTAGACACTTACGGGATCCTAGGTACTCATAGTACCCATTTGGCATGTTTGATCCCTCCACACCATTTCTCATTAATCCACCATGATAGCTCGGTATGGGCACGACAACTAACAAGGCGTTTTAAATCTTGGAATTGTAAATCGACCATCAAGATACACGGTGGTACTCTAGTCCAATGGCCGGCTCGGCTAAAGCTCGACATTCCGACCTTGCGAGTTGCCACACGCACCTTCCACAGAGTTACGCAAAACCGATCTCGGCTAAAGCTCGACGACCGATCTTGTTTCACTAGATTCGGGTGGTGTCATCTTATGGTTGGTGTGTGATTTACTTTTCAGAAAAACGGGATTTTGATTTCTACGGTTAAAACAAATTTTAACCAATTCTTGTTGTGGCGCGCGAGAGTTTGTAAACCAATTCAAAACTCTTGGTTTTAATATATTTTGAAAACTTTTCAAGCTTGCGAAGAAACTAAACAACCAAGCAAGAAAAACTAAATAAACTAAACAACCACGCATGTAAATATATCCGGTAACGAGCCAACCCTATGTGTCTTGCCCGTGAGCCAACGAACTAGACTAAGTCATCTTAGGACAAACTCCGAATGACTTGATACGTGCTCCTCCCACTTGATCCATTGCGCCTCCTACCGACCTCCGGATCCAAGATTGAGCAAAGACACCTCCTCCCGGTTCTTCTTTGATTGTCTTCGGTTCTCCTTTTACAATTTACTAATTTAAAAGGAAATGGCATGTAAGTCACGATATCTATTCTAAGCTAATACTAACAATTACAAAGAATAGGAAATCGGCATGCAAGCCATCAAATATAACAAACCGAATGAATTAATTAATTATTACAAACCAAGTGTGGTACAAACCACCAAATGAATGAATAAATAATTACAACCAACCAAAGCACGTCACATAGGTCTTAAGGCTCAACGTTACCGGATTTACAAACAACCACAACAATCAACACAAAACAACACGGTGTGCCACACCAAACCGTGTAAAATATCCTAACTAGATTTATTCCAAAACTACCTAAAACACTCAAGGGACGAATGAATAAATCTTGTACGTATGTATTAGGAATTCCAAACACTTTGAAAATCCATATTCATACATACACAACACAAGTATATGCACGTTCGCATTATCATGCCAAAACCGCCCGATACATATAAACATGCGAGTAAGGATATTATGGGGTTTTCTAAATGGTCAAAAAGACCAATCAAAACTGCTGAAAAAAAAACAGAAAATGGCCAAATCATTTTTATAAAGTTTTTCTTTTAAAACGGGTCAAAAAACAATTTCCAGACGTCCTTCACACCACTGACCTTCACGGCTTCTCATGGCCCGTGAATCCAGTGCGTCTCACGACTCGTGAAAATTTAAAAAATACCCTTCCAGGACCTCAACCCCACATTGAAGTCGTGGAGGATTCACGACTGTGAAGAAAAACCTTCACGCTCGTGAACCTGGAGTTTCATGACCATGAAGAAAAACCTTCACGCCCGTGAACATGGAGTTTCACGATTGTGAAGAAGAAGCTTTACGCCCGCGAAGACCATTTGGACAAGGCACCAAGATGGTGCATGCAAGGCACCAAGATGGCTCTGATACCACTGTTGGAGTTCATGAAGAACACAGAAACGCAACGGAAGCAAATAAATCGGATTTAAAACAAAGAAATCTATGAACTCCATAATGGTATAAGTTTGAAAAACTTGCATGCAACAAAAATCAACACAATGAAGAGGTGTTATACCTTTCTCCTAAGCTCCTAGCTTCTGGAAAGGTGGTGTGATGATAGGATGAACTAACTCTTGAAGAAATAGCCCTCAAGATTTTCCACCGAAGTGATACACCAAAAGAAATTCTACCTTGTGCTAGCAAGAAAGATTAAATCTCACACTACTTAGTTGAGATCTTAATCCAGCCCTTTACTCTAGGAAACATACACAGACCTCACAATAACTCTCTTTGAAGCTCAATATGTGTATGTATGAAGTTTAAATGGCAAAAGGTTCTAAGGCTACAAAAGCTTAAGCCTTATATAGACCTCACAAACTGATTCTGGAACAATCCAGCCGGCCATAGCTTGAATCCCCATTGGACCACCAGTAACAAGCCAATAGAATTCAAGTGCCACTTAGTTTTCCGAGCTTCACCACCTCTCATGGGCTCTTACGGCCCGTGAAGCTTAAAAGCTTTACGGCCCGTGCCGTGTTTCTTCAAGTCTTAAGGGTATCCGTGGCGCATTTTATCCTTCCCGATCCCTTCACGGCCCGTGAAGGAACGTGAAGCCACTCTAGTCCACAAGCCATAATGCTCATGTAAGGACTCGTGGGGACACCTTGCTTCACGACCCGTGGATCATCCTCCACGGTCATGAAGCCTAGGTCAACTTGAATTTGACCGTTTTGACCAGCTATTTTCACTAAGGGCTATTTTGGTAGAAGTTAGGTGTATGACCCAATAGGCCCGCACATCATCAGCAGTGATACGGCTTACGTGTGTCAGTGGGCATCTCCAACATGTATTATAATTAATGGTGGATTAAGACACACAAGAAGGGGTCAACGAAGATAGAGCATGGTGTCCATGAAGCCAATGAAATCCAATGGAGATGGCGGCTTTAGTGGAAGCTCGCATTGGAATCTTTGTCCCTAGAATTGACCATGTTCTTCCCGTACGGCTCACGGGAAGAACGCATAGGGTTTTATGGCAAGGGTTACCAATTATAGTATATTATGTGTGTGATGTGATTTTTTTATGTTGCTTAGGATTCGCATGCTAGATAATTTTTCGAAAATTAATAAAATCACAAGAGATTTGCTAAATATGGTTTACAATTCTCTCGCGCGCTCACATACAAGATTAACTCACCTTGTGAAATTAGGATTTGTCACTAATAAGTTAATCTAAAACCAAACCCGAGACAAAAGCCCGTCTTTCCATAAATCGTAAATCATGCACCATCCGTAAGTCGATACCACCCTAATATAGTATTATGAGTTTTGGTTGACGAGCTTAGCACGAGCCAACTATCATAAAACTGTGTGAAAGGTGAGGGTGGCAAGATTCAGAATTTTGGTTGTCGAGCTTAGCACGAGCCAATTTTGGTGAATTTGTCATCGTATGTCTTGACGGACGATTTACAATTTTAAGTTTGAAATTTTGATTAATTGTCGAGCTTAGAACGAGTTAATCAAAATTTCAAAGCTTAAGATTGGTGCAATAAGGGATCAAACATGCCAAATGACCCTTGATTGTCGTAGGATCCCGCAAGGTGCTAAGGATTGCAATAGAGATTGCAATTGGCAAAATGGTTGCCGACCTAAATAATGTTATCATGTGATCCGCGGTAACCTCGTCACATGGTAGGATGAAATACGGTTCTTAGCCTTGTTAAGATGATTCTTTTTGGGTAAATTGTTTTAACAAGATAAAATATCAAACTAACTAAAATCTACTTTGCAGTTTTAGATGGCATCAACAAGCACAAACAACACCACCACGAACGTTTCTCTACGAGTTTTCCTTGAGAAGGAGAAACTCGACGGTAGCAATTTCATTGATTGGCATAGGCAGCTAAGGTTCATCCTACGCTATGAAGGAAATATGCACACCATTGAGGAACCCCTACCCGGGGCACCTGTGAGCAATGCATCAAGGGCGGTCGAAGAGGCGCATGATAAACGCGTCAAAGAGACCGAGGAAGTTGCGTGCCTTATGTTGAGCACCATGAGCTCCAATAAAGAAAATGGAGCACTTAGGTGCTTACGACTTGATCATGCAGCTGACGGACATGTTCTAACAGCAGGCGAGGCAAGAAAAGTATGAATGCTTCAAGTCCGTCCTTGCGTGCAAGCTCCAAGAAGGCGGGAATGTAAGCGCTCATGTCTTGCGCATGAAGGCAAACATTGAGCATGTGGAGAAGCTAGGTTTTACCCTAGGGAGGGAGATAGCGGTCGACTTGATCCTTCAATCTTTGCCAAGTGCATATGATCAATTCGCTATGAGTTATCATATGTACGGCATGGATAAAACCCTTATAGAGTTGCATGGCATGCTCAAGACTGCCGAAGCGAGCATGAACAAGAACAAGCCATCTTCTTCTAACCCCATATTGGCTATCTGGGAGGGCCACATCGTGAAGAAGAAGAAGAAGGGCAACTCTTCCAAAGGGAAGGGTAAGGGGAAGGTTGGCGAGTCCAAGCCCAACCCTACCTCCGACGGCAAGGGGGAAGGGAAAATTCCATAAACAAAAATCATGGAGGATGCCCAATGCTTCTTTTGCGGGGGCAAGGGGCACTACCGCCGAAGCTGCCTAAAGTACCTTGAGGGACTCAATAAGCTCGCGATGAGCATATCGGGATCCGGCTATGGCACTCACATATGTATGGTGTAGGTGCTAAGGACAAGTAGAAGCTTGGAGCGGTGGGAGCTGGATCTTGTAATGGGAAATTCAGAGATTGTCCCAGTAGAAGCAAAGGGTGACTTGGAGCTTTCATTCAAGACCGGCCTTTTTATTTTAGTGAAAATTGTACAAGTTCTCTTTGAGGCAAATGGTACATTTATTGATGGTACAATTACTTGATTTAAATATGATGTTGTTTATTTTAAAGCATTACCGTGACATGGCATAAATGAGGCAAATGCATACACTGAATCCATAAAAATCTATCATGAATATTGATTCTAATTTCAAAAATGGTTTGCACAAGTTCTCTTTGTGGCATAGTCGTCTTGGTCAGCTCCAAGTGGATGGGATCTTGGAATCATTTGACCACGGGTCAAGTGATGTATACGAATCTTGCTTATTAGGCAAGATGACAAGAGCACCCTTCATGGGAACAAGTGAGAGGGGAAAGGACCTTTTGAATATTATACATACTGATGTATGTGGACCTTTCAAGCATGTCACAAGGAATAATTCAAGATACTTCGTAACCTTTATAGATGATTATAGTAGGTATGGGTATGTCTACCTTGTTAAACACAAGCATGAAACCTTTGACATGTTCAAGACATTCCAAAACGAAATGCATAATCAATTGGGAAAATCAATTAAGATACCCCGGTCTGATAGAGGTGAAGAGTATCTAAGTACCGAGTTTACGGATCATCTAAGGAATTGTGGAATTATTTCACAATTAACACCTCCAAGGACTCCACAATTAAATGGGGTCGCCGAGAGGAGGATCTGGATATTGCTTGACATGGTAAGGTATATGATGAGTCGGACTGAGGTACCTATTAGTTTCTGGGGATACGCTCTAGAAACGGCGTTAAGAGTCCTTAACCTCTTACCAACCAAGAAAGTTGTAAAAACACCTTATGAAATGTGGCATAATAAGAAGCCAACACATTCATACCTACGAGTTTGGGGTTGTTAAGCCTACGTGAGACGTGAGGCCGAAGACAAATTTAAACCCCACTCGGAGATGTGTTACTTTATCGGATATCCTCCGGCCGATGTTGGATATTTATTCTATAAACCTTCTGAGAACAAAGTATTTGTTGCTCGAATGGCATTTTTCCTTAAAATAGAAATGCTATCCAATCAAAATGGCAGTAAGGAAATTGACCTTGAGGAAGATCAAGGGTTAACCGATAAAGAACTTGAGGTTGGCACTAGCACTCAACCCGAGACGGTTGTAACTGAGCAAGAAAATGCTGCAGTACCTGACACTCTTTCATTGCCTACTCCAAGGCGTTCTAGTACAACTCGTCATGAGCAAGAGAAATATGGATTCCACATACCTGAGGGCAGTGAGTTAGTGGTGGACCATGACGAGCCCACTAACTACAAGGAAGCCATGGCAGGCCCTGAGTCTGCAAAGTGGAGAGAAGCAATGAAAAGCGATATGCATTCCATGTCGGATAACCAGGTTTGGGAACTGGTTGATCCCACACCAGGAGTTAAACCCGTAGGGTTTAAATGGGTGTTCAAGATCAAGACCGGCATGGATGGAACCTTGGATACCTTTAAAGCCCAATTGGTGGCTAAGGGTTTCACTCAGACGCCTGGAATAGACTATGATGAAACCTTTTCTCCAGTGGCAATTTTGATATCAATCCGGATACTCTTAGCTATTGCTGCATTTCATGATTATGAAATATTACAAATGGATGTTAAAACCGCCTTCCTTAACGGGAAGCTTTCCGAAGAGGTGTATATGACACAAGCTGATGGTTTTATACATCTAGAGTATCCAAACAAGGTCTGCAAACTAAAGAAGTCCATTTATGAACTCAAACAAGCATCTCGAAGCTGTAATCTGTGCTTTGATGAGAAAATCAAGGAATTTGGATTTTTTAAAAACAAAGATGAGCCATGTGTATATGTCAGGGCTAGTGGGAACACTATTGTCTTCTTAATCCTCTATGTAGATTATTCTACTCATTGGAAATCACATCCTGAGCCTAAGGAGTGTTAAAGCTTGGCTAGGAAGTTGTTTTCAATGAAGGATCTAGGGGAGGCGAGCTGCATTCTAGGAATCAAGATCTATAGAGATAGATCTAGAAAGCTACTTGGACTTTCTAAAAGTGCATACATAGAGTCATTAGACGCTTTAAGATTGAGGAATCCAAGAAAGGAAACCTCCATATGTTGCATGGTTTGACTTTGAGAAAGACTCAATGTCCTACCTCCCAAGAGGAGATATAAGTAATGAAGCGAGTACCATATGTATCGGTTGTGGGATCGATCATGTACGCCATGCTATGCACACGTCCTGATGTATCATGTGCTTTAAGTATGACTAGTAGATATCAAGCGAACCCCGGGGAACCTCATTCGAGAGCTGTAAAGAACAATCTCAAATACCTAAGGCATACGAAAGAGATATTCTTGGTATATGGTGGGGAAGAAGAGCTGAGAGTAAAGGGTTACTCGGATGCTATCTTCCAAATAGACATGGATGACTGCCGATCACAATCAGGATTTGTATTCCTGTTAAACGGTGGTGCTGTCAGCTGGAGGAGCTCGAAGCAAGACACGGTGGCTGATTCGACTACTGAGTCGGAATACATAGCGGCAACTGAAGCTGCTAAGGAAGCTGTGTGGATGAAGAAATTCATCCAGGACCTAGGAGTGGTTCCAACCATCGCGGACCCTATTGAGATATTCTGTGACAATGAGGGTGTGGTGGCTTTGGCAAAGGAACTGAGAGCTCACAAGAGGACAAGACACATATTGCGCAAATACCACTTTATACGAGATGTAATTGAAAGTGGTGAAATCGTCATCAGTAGAGTAGCATCAGATGGAAACCTAGCGGATCCGTTCACTAAGCCGTTACCGCAAGCAGCTCATGAATCTCACACTGGAGCAATAGGTGTAAGATTTGCTAGCGATTTAGCTTGAGATGTGTATTTAGTTTGTTTGATATGTAAATTTTATTTTGGGAAATTTAAGACAGTATTGTAACTTATGCTTGTTTCGATATATAATAGAGATTATATGTGCGTGTGATACGGTTACATTCATGAGACTTTACTGTGTTCTATCTTAATATGTTTAATTACTTCCAGAAATATTTTGCTATATTTCAAACTTTCCACAGTTGGTCAATCTTATGGAAGAAAGATTGAATTAAGGCTGAGGTAAGCATGTGACCTTGAATTAAAAAATGGTTGAATTAAGGTGCAATGCTTACCTGTACTTGAAAAGAGTTTTTAGTGACTGGAAGACCCACACTAAAGTATACTTCATGGATTATAGTCACGAGTAACTTGTGATGATAATATCTAACGTCCTTAGACCTGACATGTATGAATCGCTATATCATAATTCTTCCTTACTTTAGCCTTTTTCAAAAGCAGTTCGTGACTGGCTGTGATAAAGGAAATATCTATGTAAGACAAGAGGTATGGTATAGGGTTATGCAGTCAACGGAATTTGTTTCTCTGATATAAGAGATAACCTGGGCTCCTTGATGATTGGGAGCTGACACCAAAATTATGCATGGCCATGCACAAGGAATAGTGATTGAGAATCAGATATGTCCTTAACTTTTGGTCACCACTAATCAAGATCGAGAAACATAATCGTGAACGATCTGGAAATTGACATTTAATTCATGTCTCGTGTTCACAAGGATATCGGGAACAAAAGGATGTTTAAGATCACTTATCTATAGGACCATTTCCTACGAATTGGTTTTGTTTTTTATAACGAAACTCATACTGACTTGGGGGCAGAGATGTTTTGCTAGAGGCTGCTCTCTATTTGTGATTTGACAATACGGTGCATCATGTGCAAGTGGGAGTTAGTTAGAATATGCCCACTGATGCGTACACGCCATTTGAATCACTGCCAATGATGTATAGGCCTATTGGGTCACACACCGGGGTCTAACATGACAGCAACTAAAGTACAGGGACCAAAAATGACAAAAGAAAAAAGTTGACATCGCAGGCCACGTTAGCGCCACTAACCTTTAGGTGGTAGCGCCGCTAAACCTTAAGGGTTAGAGCCGCTACAGCTGTATGTTCTTTGTGTCATCTCACTTGGCAGGCCGCGATAGTGCCGCTAACATTAAGGGGTTAGCGCCGCTGTCCCTTAAGGGTTAGCGCCGCTACGGCTGCATGTGTTTTTTGTCAAATCATCTTTAGGCTTGCCCAATGCATGTGTAAGCTATGATTATGTTTTTGGCCGGCCTTTGGAGATGATGTGGTATCTGGAGGTTTATAAAACATGGTACTATTGCTCTCATTTGATACTCTTGGCTAACATTCACACAAAAACACTCTTAAGTGCTTCAATAGACTTAGAGAGAGTTTTCATAAGAGAGGTTCCAGAAAAGTTGTCCTTGTTGCTGTTCCACGAGTGGTGTTCAAGAGAAGTACCACTACAGGCAAGCTAGCACTTGTGGTTGACATGTTCCCGGAGTATAAACCATTAGGAGGTTCGGTTTTGTACAAGGAGGATCACCATCACTACTTTTTACTCGTTTTTTGGAGCTAAGGAGGCTGGTATAATCTCCAATATGTGTTCTATATGTTGCATTTCTTTTACATAGAGCATGATCCATTAGTGGGGTTTCATTTTGTGCTTTGTTTGCTTGTACCTTGGGCTTTTCATGTTGTACCTTGCTTCCGTTGCGTGCCCATGAAACCCCAACAGTGCAAATATAGTGAATCAAAAATCCTAAGAATAGAAAAAAGATAGATAAGATACCAAAAAACAGAAATATGGTACAACAAACTAAAAGATTCCCAAAAACAGAATTAAAAGGGAACATGTCAAAAGAGTTTCCTAAAATAGATTGCTAGGTAACCAAATTGTACTTCAAAGTTTCATATTTCACCTGTTCGAAGTCAGATTGATTCTTTAAATTAAGATAAGGTTTTGTCATCATTAATTAGGGGGAGAATGTTCGGGAGATAGTAATATCAAACCACAATCTAACCTGTCTATTAAATAAATAGAATTTGATGTTAACAAAACCATACATTCAGTTTTGGAGTAAGAATGTTAAAAAACATGTATTGTTCATCAAATGACTTAAAGAATTCACTAAGTATGAATAATCAGCTGAACACTAAGTATCAAACAAAGGAACAGTTTCAGAAGATTAGCCAAGAAGAAAAGTCACGTATAAAAGTATCAACTGAGCAACTACAAGCATCAGATGATGATTTACCATAATCGGATGAGGAACAAATTTGATCACTTGAGTAGTTAAGTGATCAGCTGAGCCTAAACCTTTGATCAGCTAAGGCCTTTTTTCTATTAGTTAAGAAATTCAATTTTACTAAGTCTTTATAAGATGATTACTTTGAATAATCATTTGAACATTCTTGGTCAATTGATCATCTAGGTTAATTCACTTCTACTCTCTCATTATCTTATGTTTGATCGGCTGAGCATCTCATAATCAGCTGAGCATACATCAGTAGCTGAGTCTTTCAATTTTCCTTTGGCTGAGGAAAAGTACATTTGCACTTCAGTGTTTTCTATCTGCTTAGTCAAGAATAGTTATAACATTTAGCTGTATTTCTTGTATTTATTCTTTAGTCAAAGGCAGAACATGTGTTGTTTTATTATGCCTTTAGATCTGTCTTTGTAAAAGTCTTAGCACCTTTTATATATGTAAAGAGACAAAATGGATTGATCATGACCCTCTGGAAATGGTCATTGTTACTTTATAAGAAGAAGATCTCGAAGATTTGTTTCAACAACTAACTATTGCTGGGAACTCCATACTTGGTAAAGTCAAATTTGAAGAAAGCATGATGATGTTTAAAGTACAAGCATGGAAAGAGAAACTGATACTTTTTAGGCAAAAGGGAGTGGTTTAATAATATAATAATAGATAATATGATATACTTTAGCAGAATATTACATTCATTTTAGTGCATATGCTTTTCACCCACTAACTTTATCTATTATAATATTATTATCCTAAGCAACTTTTGTCACCTACCTCCTCTCTACCAACAGGACACCATCTACTTATATATACTGAAGCATGGAAACATGCTAAGCACAATTCAATCTCATAAGTTCAGAACTAGACAAGAACTTCATTGTTTAGCTTTAGAAGCAAGTTCGAAGCTGTTAAGCAATAACAAACTTTTAGAGTTAATACTTTTAATGTAGTGAAAACTTGTTCATGTGTTGAACATCCTAAACATTAGTTGGTAAGGATTAGCTTTGTCTATGTGTTAGACTATTTGTTGCCAACTTTATTGAATTTGAATTTACACATCCAGTTCATGAAAATCTTGATTAACATCAATAAGAATTATATAAAGCATAACTATGTGTCTAAAAATTGTTAAAAGCTAAAAAAATTATTTAACACCCCCCTTATACAAACATTTGTTGTTGTAGTATCCAACTGGGCACAACAGAGGATGTATAGGCCTATTAGGTCATACACTGGGGATCAATCTCAAGTACAACAAAAGTGGAAGGGATGAAAAGGGTTAATATGGAAAAAGTGTAAATCTGGTGAGTCCAGGAAAGTTCAAGGTGTGAACTTGTGTCAGACCTACATGCAGCTTTTGCTTCTAGCCTTCACTCTCCACCAACGCGTGTTAAGCTCAGTGATGAATATTGGCCGGCATTGGGGTAAACTATGTGTAGGGTTTGTTGGTCCTAGATGGAGACTACAACAGCAAATTTTTGTAGAAAGAGAGGTTGAATACAAACTTTAGCTTTTAAAATTTAGAGACACGCGATTATACTTTATTTAATTCTTATTGATTTGAATCAAGAATTACATGAACTGGATACGGAAAATCCAAGTTCAATAAAGGTGGCAACAAAGAGTCTGACACATAGACAAGCTAATCGTAACCAACTAATGTTTAGGATGTTCAACACATGAACAAGTTTGTTATGCACGAAGTAATGCTAACTATAAAAGTTTATTCTATGCTTAATAGCTTTTGAACTTGTTTCTAAAAACAAACAATGAAGTGTAGTTCTAAATAGATGAGATTTCAGCGTACTTAGCATGTTGAGCATGCATCAGTATATATAGAGCAGAGACATCCATTTGGTGCAAATGAGAAAGGAGACTAAAGTACATGGGATATAATATTATATTAGATAAAGATAGTGGGTGAAAAACAAAATTACTATTTACAAGCAATGTATAAAGTGAATGTACTTTCCTACAAAAGTGCATCCCACTAAAAACGTAATTTGGAAGTTTAAGTTTCTCCTTCCATGCTTGCACTTTAAAAAACACCATGCTTTCTTCAGATTTGACTTTAACAAGTATAGAGTTGCCATTCATACATAGTTGTTGGAACAAATCTTCCAGATCTTTTTCTTCTAAAGTATCTTTCACCTTTTCTGAGAATAAGATCAATCCCTTTTGTCTCTTTGCAGATTCAAAATGTGATAAGAGTTTTACAAAGATAGATCTAAAAGACATAATAGAACAACACATATTCTGATTTTGACTTAAGAATAAATACAAGGTTACAGTAGACAGACGTTACACTTTTTCACCTAAGTAGATGAAATACACTAAAGTGCAAACTTACTTTTGCTCGGCTAACGGAATGGGAAAGCCTCAGCTAATGATGTTTACTCAGCTGATCAAATAAAGGAAATTGAGAAGATAGAATCTAATCAACCTAGATGTTCAGTTGACCAAGAATGTTAAGCTGATCATTGATAGTGATAAGCTTATAGAAATTGACTAAGTAATGTAAGAGACTTTGTTGATGAAATAAATACCTTAGCTGATAGATTTTGTAGGCTCATCTGATCACTTTCACTGCTCAGCTGATCGAAATTGTTCCTCAGCTGATGATAATAATTCTTGAGGCTTGAGAAACACTTAGCTGATACTTCTAAACTTGTTTTTTCTTCTCGGATGATCATCTAAAGTTGGTCCTTTGGCTGATACTTAGTGTTCAGCTA
The DNA here is from genome assembly GCA_947179395.2 of Pulicaria dysenterica. NCBI lineage: Eukaryota > Viridiplantae > Streptophyta > Magnoliopsida > Asterales > Asteraceae > Pulicaria > Pulicaria dysenterica. The sequence continues at coordinate 28,513,599 of OX359293.1, forward strand.
ATCCTTTGTACTTATAGAATTCTTCAAGTCTTTTAAAATCCAACACATGAATTTCAATATTTTAAGTCCAAAACTGAATATATGGTTTTGTTAACATGCAATTCTATTAATTACAATAGACAGGTTTGATTTATGGATTAAAGTGATTATCTCCCCAACAATCTCCCCCTATTTGATGATGACAAAACGTTATTTAAATTTAAGACTCAGTTTTACTTCGAATAGGTTAAAGTGAAACTTTTAAGTTCATTTTTAGTTACCTAGCTATATGTTTTTGGTAACTCTTTTAATGTGTTCTCCTTTTGTTCTATTTTTGAGAATATTTTCTATGTTGTACCATTTTCCTACTTTTGAGGTGTCTTTTTCTATCCTCTATCTGTTTTTAGGGTTTTTTAAAATTTTCTACATTTACACTAGGTGAGCTATCTACTAAGAATCATCTATACTAGCTATCCGCTAAGTAGGCCATTATCAAAGTTCAGGCTTGATTAGAAAATAAGAAAGATACAAGAGTTTGTACATAGAAGATTGAAAATGAACTCTTTTCTATCAGAGCTAGTCTATGTTACAGAACTAATCTATTTGAAAATAAAAGATTACATAGCTAAACTATTTATAAAGTAAGCTACTACCACCAAGGTGTTGGGGTTTCGTGAACGTGCAACGGAAGCAAGGTACAAGATAATATGAACTAAGGTACAACTCAATGAAGCATACAAACAAAGGAAACCCCAAAAAGTGGACCAAACTCCATAACTATGAAAAGCAACATGTAAAACAGGAGATGAAAGTTATACCCTTGTAGAACTTCAGAAGTGGTAGAAAATGATGGTGATGACTATAGAAGCAAAAGAGCTCCTTCTCTACTGGAGTCCACCCGAGATAACGTCAACCTCCTTATACTACAAAGCCAATAGTGATCTTCAATGCTTGAAATCACTTCTGGAACAACAACCACATGCTCTCCTTGCTCTCCTCTTCTAAATTTACACCAAAACTCTCAAACTCACTTCGCCAATGGAAGAGTATTTTGATGTGTATGTTTGTGTAGCAAGAGAGAGCATTTCAAATGTGTTCGTCTATCCAAAATGAAGTCTCCATACCTTTTCAAAACCTCTAGGCCGGCCAAAGAGCTTCCATGCAATCATTGGTGGAGATTGGAGGTGCATGCAAAAGTTGCATGCATTCTGACAAGGGTTATTGCCGCTAACTCTTAAAGTTAGCGCCGCTATCGGGCTCTAGTTAGAGCCGCTAACCTTTAGGAGATAGAGACGCTAACTTTTAAAGTTAGAGCCGCTAACTCCATCAGCATGCGAACGTACTTGCAATTTGACAAAATCAGTCCCTCTACTTAGGTTGTTGTCGAGATTGATTCCCGGTGTGTGACCCAATAGGCCCATACATCATCGGTAGTGATTTCTATGGCGTACGTGCGTTAGTGGGCATATTCTAACAAACTCCCACTTGCACATGACACACCGTACCTAAGAAATCACAGACAAAGAGCGGCTTCTAGTAAAGCATCTTTGCCCCCAAGTCAGTATGGGTTTTGTAATCCTGAACAAAACCAAATCCAAAATAATAATAGGATGGCCTAAAAGATAAGTGATCAAACATCCTTTTGTTCACGATATCCTTGTTACACGAGACATGGATTAAAATGTCAATCTCCAGATCGTTCACGATTATATTTCTCGATCTCGATTGGTGGTGACCAAAAGGGTGAGATATATCTGATCTACAACAATATATCGCTGTGCATGGCCATGCAATTTTTGGTGTCAGCTCCCAATCATCAAGGGGCCAATGGATATCTCTCTATACAGAGGAAAAAATTCCTTTCACTACATAGTTCCTCCACACGTCTCATACTTTATTTGAAAACATCCTTTTTAGCAGCCAATTACGAACCACGTTTGAAAGCAATCAAAATAAAGCAGATTCGTGCTTTGGATACCCATGTATCTCCAGTCTAAGGACGAAATGATATTATCATCCCGAGTCACTTGTGACCATGATCCATGAAGTGAACTCAGGTACGGGTATTCCAGTCACTTGAAACTCTTTTCAAGCACTGCTTAGTGTTGCGTTTCATTCTTTTAATCCTTGATTAATGCACAACCAACACCTAACCTCGAAGCCTTAATTCAAACTTCCTTCCCATGAAGTATGACTGACTGTGGAACTTTAGAATGTATAAACATCCGGGGAAGTGGTTAAACATGCTAAGAAGGAACACAGTAATGACAAAAGAAGGTAACCGCGTCTTGCGTATATATAGTCCCTACTATATAACGATACAATCATCAGTAGCAATACTGATTTTAGTTCCCAAGGTTAATAATAAAATCAAACACATACTAAAAATATGTTTAAGCCAAGTCATTAGCATGAATGATGCTAATATACCTAGTATGACATTCATCACTAGTATAAGACAACAGCTTAATGATGAGATCATCAACGCAATATCCATTTGTACTCTTTTATCTCGTTTGTTAAACCATTTTCAAAGTGTTTATTAAAGAGATCATACATGTGTTAATTAGAGTCGTCACACCCTCAATGTCACCGAAGTTCCCAATAGGGTTAATGACACAAAGACTTTGTAGTCTTTTGTATTTTCTTATTAAACCACTTTCATAGTGTTTATTTAAGAGATTACACATATGTCTATTAGAGTCGTCATACCCTCAATGTTACCAAAGTTCATAATAGGGTCAATTACACTGAAAACAATTTAGATGTCCAGCTATAGATTAACACCACTAAACTAAAGGATCATAAACTTCGATTAAAATCGACAATTATCCTATTGTAGATTGGGATGGGATGGTGTTTCTGATGTGGAAGGTTTGAGTGACTCAACTTTTTAGGTAAGGTGTGAAAGTTGAGTTTCTCTTTTTGTTTGGAAAGTGGTGAAGGAAGTGTGGAGGTCAAGAAGGTTATGAGAGATGGAAAAATGGTTTATAGGAGTTGAGAACTTGGATTAGTGGGAGTGGATAATGTTTAGGGATGGAAAATAGTAGGTAGGGGTGCAATGATAGGTATGGTTTGGGGTCCATCACTTGAACTTTGGTGAAGAAGTCCAAGATCAATGGGAATCGAAGTGGAACCGTGTATCAGTGGTTGGTTTATACCACTAACATTTACAGGTTGTGAGGTAGAGTGTGTAAGAAATGATTAAAAAACATGTGTATGTAACATCTGACTCAATGGGCGTATAGACATACTATGACCTGGGATGGAGGTCTATCTTTAAATGGTGTCACTCTTTTGGGATGGTGACCCAGATAGCGGCATTCCCATTGTTACATATGCATCTTGTTGAGAGGATACATCCACTATCTCTTGGCTTAAGTTAACTTTTGTTTTCTCTCCCTCAACATGAGAGGGAACTTGTTAAGTTGAGGTCTGAGGTGTGGTCCTCACTACCTCTAAGACATGTGTAGTATGTACATGCTCAACGGACCATATATATATGTGGGTTACGGAAGAAGTATAACTGGAAACCATTAGAGGTTTACTAGAGCTTGGATGTTGTGGGGGTGGGACACCAAGTGGTGAGGATATGTTGTCACTGGTTGTGTGTACCAAGTAAGTATCCTTAAAGGATGTTGAGATTATACCTGAGGGGTGTATTTGTCTACTGAGATCGATCAATTGTACCAGTTTATCAGAGACCACCTCCTCCACTGTTGTGCCAGCCTCCTTCTCAGTAGCAGAAATGCTAGTCCGAGATGAATACAAACTTTAGCTATTTAAAAACAAAGAACACACACATGTACTTTATATAATTCTTATTGATTTTAATAAAGAATTACATGAACTAGATGTGGAAAATCTATGTTCAACAAAGGTTGCAATAGATTTGTCTAACACATAGACTAGCTAAACTAAAACAACTAATGTCTAAGATGTTCAACACATGAACAAGTTTGATTACACGGAGAAATATTTTGCTAACTCTTCTTCAAACTCTACTGATGAGATTTCAGTGTTCAACCAACGTGTCTTTGCATGTATCCATGCAAGAATATATATAAGCAAATGGTATCAGGTCGATGGAGTGGAGAAGGAGACAAAGGTACTTAATTTAATAATATTATAATAGATAAAGTTAGTGGGTGAAAAGTAAACTTGCTTTACACATTTTGTGTATAAAGCAAATGTCCCTATCAGTGATTAAACATCCCACTATCCATTATTATATTATTAAAGTACTACTTTTTAGTCTTGGAAGTGTAAACTTATGTTTCCATACTTGTACTTTATACAACACCATGCTTTCTGAAGAATTAACTTTACCAAGTATGGAGTTACTAGCCTTACTTAGTTGTTGAAATATATCTTCGAGATCTTCTCTTCTAAAGTATCTATCACCTTTTCCAAAGGGTCAATATCAATCCTTTTTGTATCTTTGTAGATCCAAAAAGTGCTTAATACTTTTACAAAGATAGATCTGAAGGCATAATAGAACAACACATATTTTGCCTTGGACTTGATAAATATTACAATGGAAAACTATTATATGAGTTAAAGTACATTGAGTTAGCTAATAGACATTGAACTGGAAACGTAATTTTGCTCAGCTAAGGATAAAGGTGAAAGACTCAGCTACTAATATATGCTTAGCTGATCATAAATGCTCAGCTGATAAAACATACTACAGTAAAAGCGTATAAGCTAATCAACCTTTATGATCAGTAGATCCAGTTAGCTCAGCTGATCATTCAGAGTGATAAGCTTACGAGAGAAAAGACTTAGACAATTGAATAGCTTTTTTGATAGATGGTTGGCATTAGCTGAACAGATTTGTAGACTCAGCTGATACTTTGACTGCTCAGTTGATCTTGAGATAACCCTCAACTGATGGTGTTAAACCCGCAGCTGATGCTTGTAGGGGCTCAGCTGATGCTTTCTAGACTTGTCTTTTCTCCTCAGCTGATCTTTCTGAAGTTGGTCCTTAGGCTGATACTCAGTGTTCAGCTGATGCTTTTGTTCCTCAGCTGATGTTTCTTACTTAGAAATTTCTTTAAGTCTATCTTGAAAAACAACACATGTTTTTCACTTATCTAAGTACAAAACTTAATTTTTGATTTTGTTAGCATCAAATCCTATTTTAATTAATAGATAGGTTTGATTATGGTTTGATATTGATATCTCCCCAACAATCTCCCCCTTATTTGATGATGACAAAACCTTATCATGTTTAAGAAGAATCAGTTTGACTAGGATTTGTAAATATACAACTTTTAAGTTCCATTTGGTTACCTAGCTATCTATTTTTGGTAACTCTTTAAATATGTTCCCTTGATATTCTGTTTTTGGGAATCTTTTGATTTATAAAGTACCATTGTTCTGTTTTTCTGGTATCTTTTCTATCCTTTTTTTATTTTTATCATTTTTGAATTTCTATATTTACACTAGGTAAGCTATATGCTAAGAATCATCTTTACTATCAATTTAGCCAAGTAGTCCATGATCAAAGTTTCAAGCTATACTACATAAACAGGAAACATAAGAGTTTGTACAGAGATTAACTACTAACTACAGGAATAGTTAACTAATATTGTGTTAGATTATGTGCAGAGATAGATAACACGTGTCATCGTGTCCAATGTTATGGGACACTAAAGGATCACACTGCTACACACCCAATTAGAACTGACTGGATTTTACCATGCTATGTGTAAGAATAATTAATTAGTTAATTAATTATTGAGAAAGAAAAATAATAATAGTTATTTATTATTTAAAGGAGAAGTTAATATTTAGTTTAAATATGAACATAACCAATTAATTAATAGTTATTAATTAATTAGAAAGGTTAATGGTGTTTTCAGTAATTATCCAATAGTTTAATTAAAGCTGGGCTTTAATTAAACGGGCTTGAGCTTTAATAAGGTTAATTATATAAATACCTTATTAATCCTTAGAATCACATAAGAGATAATTACAAGTTAGAAAACAACCCTAATCTCCTCTCTCTCTCTCTCTCTCTCTCTCTCTCTCTAATCGATGCAAAGGCCGAGGACACCCCTAGGGACACATACGGGCATCGTTTGATCATCACTGAAATCCTTAGGCGGTCTAGCAGCCTGTTCGTGGTGGTGCAGTAGCGGTGTTCTACCTTTAGCTATCTAGATTAAGGATTAAAGATTACTGCTGAAAGGTATAATTTTTATCCCCTACTAGTTTTTAGTTTCTATACGAGTTAGATGAGATCACTGGAGGGGGTTTTGTTTTATTCCGCTGTGCATGTTTATCTGATATATTTTTATACCCTACAAAACCCTTCAGTGGTATCAGAGCCACTTCTAACCTCGTAGGGAACTAGGTTGGGTTTCTTCTTATTATGATGAAAAAGGGTTTGTTTTTATCAAGAAAAGTTTTTTAATTATCCAGGATAATAAAAATCAAGTTTTGATTTTTATTGGATAAATTATCTTGTTTTGATAAAAGGATTCATTAGATTTAATTTTTAATTAAATCTGTTTTTTATTTTATTGTTGTTATTTGCGAGAATCAGCAAAACCGAACCACCACCCTCATCCGCGGTAGCCTCAGGTGGTGGGTGCGGTAAGTCGGCAGCGTCCCAGTCATAGGCGGTTGCTGGCCGACAGCGGTCCAAGGTGGGGGCGGTAGTCTTTGACGGAAGCCAGCAGCGGCGGAAATTGACGGCGTGGTGGTGCTCAGCGGCTAGCATCAAAGGCAGCGGCGTGGTGGGCTACGGCCCAGGACGCACAGCCCAAGGCCGGCTTAGCCGCATCTCGGGTCCGAAGGGCTACGGCCTAGTTTTTTTTTCGGCCCAGGTATCTTTTTGTCATGACCCAATTTAAATATTTGGCCCAGCTCTCGGTTCAGGTATTTGTGGTTCATATAAAAATTAAAATACAATTGTTAATTCTAAATTTAGTTTTAGACATTATTTTAATTTTTTGACTAAATTATCAAGTATAAAACTTAAAATATATATATTTATTGCATATAACAGAAAAAAAATATATGGGATTTTAACAGGTAGTTAAAATCAGTATTTTTCATCAAGATGAATAATTAGAAATCAGTTGCTTTTAATTCATGTATTAGTTTATACATGTTTTGGATGCCACAGCCAAGCCCTAGATCTTGTGGATTGTTTTTATTTATTGCACTTGTGGTTGTGATTGGTTTTTCTATTCTTTGGTGTGGGGAGGCATGCGTGCCACTTACAACCCCTATTCTGTTTTGTAAAAGTATTAGATTAGCGGGCCTGCGTACCTTTGAATATCTTGTAATTTTTGTTTTCTAGTTTTTAGAATAGTATAGAAATAGAATAGATTTAAAGTTGATACAAAGAAGCAAGGAGCAAGGAGCAAGGAACAGGATTGGATGCTGGAGCCAGTGGGAGCTTCAGAATGTCCTGCCATGTGTGTTGCTTTTCCATTTAGGTTCTGGACCGTCGGGTTTTTCGTGTAGCTCACAAAACCGACATTAGTTAAGGGAAAGGCTAAGGCATAGTTTGTTTGTGGTTGTTTTATTTTCTTTACATATTATAAATATATATATATATATATATATATATATATATATATGTGTGTGTGTGTGTGTGTGGTTGTGATTCTCACGATGAAATAAAATAAGGGTTTTAATAATAGTTAATAATTAAACAGTCGTTTTAAAGAAAACTAGCAAAAACTTTTTTTCTCGTCAAAAAAAAACTTTTGAAATCCTTTTTAGAAAAATCTTAGATCAGTGTGCTACCCACCTAATGGTACACCTTTCCTGTTAAACGGTACTCGGGTGTCGGAAGTGACCAAACCTTGGGCATTCGGGTTCAAACCATTGCGAGGGAGGGTGAAAGACCCTGCGATAATCGGGAGTCCCGGCCAGAGTTCACATTGTCTTAGGTGGTGCGATCTATTTTGGTGATAATCGAGAGTCCCGGCCCAAAATGCACTAGAGGGACTAAAACATGCACGGTTCTTGAAGCCGATGTCCCGCGGATCTAGGAGTCGTGTCCAGTTTGGATATAATTGGTATAGGTTTACCTACCATAAATAGCAATGTCCCGGTGGGAAGTGCCAAAAACTTGCATCGGGAAATGTGAAATATGGATGCTAGTCTAATAATTTATTTTTAAAAGGTAATAATTATTAGAAGATATAATCATATTACTGAATCGGTTTTATCTTTTTCTTTTTCTGTAGATGTATGTTTTATCTGTTATTCCATTTTATTTACCAAAGGAATCTCTAAGCCTCATCATTGGCAAGTGGAAGCTTTCAGGTCCAAACTTTGCTATTTGGAAGATGCATCTAAAGAATGTTTTGGATACACAGGGAAAGCTTCACATCATAGAGACATTGCCTCCAGAACGACCAGGGGTAGATGCCCAGGATAGTGAGTATGATGCTTACTATCGGTATCTGGCTGACGAATCTAACATTATGTCAATTCTCGTTCTCACAGCTTCATCCGAGTTTACGGATGATCTCCGGGAGAAGTTATCTTATGAGGCCGTTCAGGGACTAAAGCGTAAGTTCATGTACAGTGAACGGATATGTTGTATTTTGCTGATGAAGGAGATTCTTTTAGCGAAAATGAAAGAAAACCAGCCAATTAGGGATCATCTCATTAACATGAGAAGGCTGGATTGCATTGAAAGTTTTGGATCAAAATCAAAACCACATGAACTAGTTATGCTCTTGTTTGGTTCCTTGTCGGACTATTACCAGAGAATGGTAATGTACGTCCTCGGTGATTTTGAGATGACTGTCGCAGGGTTGCACGAGATCCTTATGTGCATCAGCGATTAGTTGAATCCAAAGAAGCTAGAGTCAACAGTTGTGGACCCTATGTAGGAAGATGACTAGTTGGAAGAGCTTGGAAAAATTTGTTGCCCAGACTGTGGCAGCAAGGATTCATCCGAGCACTCACTCGACATAGATCAGCCGGACATTGGTTCGCCCAATGACTTGGGTATCTTTATAATATATTGTCTTATTACTTCTTATGAATCATGGGTATCGGATACCAGATGTGGTCATCACATATGCAATCATTTGCAGGGATTAAAGAAAAGTAGGAAGCTAAGACAAGGAGATATGGACCTGCGGGTAGGCGAAGGCTCCATGGTTGGTGCTGAAGCTGTAGGAACATATTGTCTTAGTTTGCCTTCGGGCATGGTCTTAGAACTAGAACCTTGCTATCGTGGGATGCTTTCATTAATAAGAAGATGATTACAATGACTATCAAGTAAGCAACACTTAATATGTAAACACCTAATATAAATCAAATCTCCCAATCTCTCAAACTAATTGATCAAACTTGCTATCTATAATCAAATAATGATTATAGACACAGACTAACTCTCTAAACAATATCTATTCACAGATTGAATACTTACCAACTTCACAACAGACGTGAAGATCAAACACACGAACTATGTTGGAAATCTGTGAATTCTTGATCACGTTGAACATACAAACAATGTATCAAGATACGTAACACATATGATGGTGAGGTTAGGTTTTTTTTTTAACTTATCAAGATGTTAGTATTTATAATCATGTTCCTACGGATCCTAACAAACTAGAACTTACCCTAATCTGCTAACAAACTAACGGATAACCCGGAATCTTGAATCTTGAATCTTCTATCTTGAGTATTCAATGTCCAATCTTGACTCTAAAATCTTCTTATCCGCACCATAGATATAGAGAATTACAGAATTTGAAACATATTTAAATTCTCTTAAACTGATTTCATTTGTCAGACTGAGTTACTCAGCTTGAAACTCATCAAGCTGAGTTCTTCAAGAACAAATTCAAAATCAAACATGTACTAACATGTATAATGACTAACTCATCCTTAGAAGTCATAAGAGTTGGCTAGAACTTACTTAGCAACTTTGTTGAGCTGACTCAGCCTATAGGCTGAGTCACTCAGCTTGAAACACCTCAAGCTGAATACTCAACCTATACTCTAGGTGACACACACAACTTATCAAACATACTGATAAACTAACTAAGATATAGTCTAGGCTGATCAACTATATGCTCAGCTTATACTCAGATTATGCTCAGTCTGATCAAGCTTCATAATTCTCTTTAAGTTGTATTTAGAACATATCTTACAAACTTAACTTTGTCTCATCAATTCTTAACTGATAAGATCATTTGACCAACACAACATCCCGTTAAGACAAGCGGTTTTGACATCCATTTGCCATATCTCATAGTCAAAATATGCTGATATGGCCATAATAATTCTAATTGTCTTAAGCATTGTCACTGGCGAAAAAGTTTCATCATAGTCAACACCATGAATTGGCATGAAACCTTTTGCCAATAGCCTAGCTTTAAAGGTATGAACCTTTCCACCCATGTCAGTCTTCTTCTTGAAGACCCATTTGCACCCAACAGCTTTGCTGTGTTGAGGCAAATCCACTAACTCCTAAACTTGGTTGTGATACATGGATTGCATCTCTGCCTTCATGGATTCTAGCCATTTTTCAGATTCTAAACCCGAAGCAGCATCTTGGTAGGTAGTGGGTTCTGAAAGATCCCCTTCGTCCTGAGCAACTAGGAATCCTAGAAACCTATCTGGCTCATGACGAGACCTACTAGACCTCCGAAGATCTTGTGTTTGCACTTCTTCCTCAACCACAGACTCAGGTTGGGATTCAACAATTCTTTATTGATTTACAGGTTTGATCATCGGTGGTGGTGTTACCTCTTCTTCTTCAATCTCTTGAAGCTCTATTTCCTTTCTTGGCATTTCTGAATTTAGAAATTTCTCTTCCAAAAATAACCCTTTACGAGTGTGTTGTAGAAATAGTATCCCATGGATTCTTTGGGATAGCCCCCGAAGATACACTTATCTGATTTGGGATTGAGTTTATATGTGAATGTTCACTTAACATACACCTTACATCCCCAAATCTTGAGAAAAGATATTTTGGGCTTTTTCCCCGTCCATATCTCGAACGGTGTCTTTTTTAATGATTTTGTCGGAACGCGGTTCAGCATGAACACCGTTGTCTCAAGTACGTGCCCCCAAAACAATAATGGTAATAAACTTTGACTCATCATTGATCGTACCATGTCAAGCAATGTACGATTTCTCCTTTCTGATACACCATTCATCTGAGGTGTATACCACATTCCTTCAAATGATCGTCGAATTTTTGACACAGATATTCGTCACCTCGGTCAGACCGAAGCAACTTTATCTTCTTGTCAAGCTGATTTTGTACATCATTCTGAAACTTTTTGAACTTGTCAAACCTTTCAGACTTTTAGTCTCATAAGATAGACATAACCAAATCTACTGAAATCGTCAGTAAAGGTGATGAAGTACGGGTATCCTCCTCTAGCCTCTGGAGTAAAGGGTCCACACACTTCTGTGTGTATTATCCCTAGTAGCTCACTTGCCCTTTCATTCTCACTGTTGAAAGGTTGCTTTGTCATTTTACCGGACAAAGAAGATTCACAAATATCATATGACTTTAAGTCAAATGGTTCTAGAATTCCGTCATCTCGGAGTTTCTCTATGCGTTTCTCATTTATGTGTCCTAAACGACAATGCCGGAGGTAAGTCTGATTCAAGTTACTCTTGGATCTTTTACTTATATGATATATGTCTTTGTCATTGTTATCTAGATTTAGCGTATATAGACCATTTTGAGGAATAGCTTTAAAATAGAAAACATCAATTTTGAAACAAGAAAATAATTTTACTATTCAATACATAATTAAAACCATAGTCTATAAGCAAATCAAGCAAGATAACATTCTTGATAAGTTTAGGAACATAATAACAAGGGTCTAGTTCTAAGACCATGCCCGAAGGAAAACTAAGACAATATGTCCCTACGGCTTCAGCACCAACCATGGAGCCTTCGCCTACTCGCAGGTCCATATCTCCTTGTCTTAGCTTCCTACTTCTCTTGAATCCCTGCAAGTGATTGCAAATGTGATGACCACATCTGGTATCCAATACCCATGATTCATAAGAAGTAATAAGACAATATATCATAAAGATACTTGAGTCATTGGGCGAACCAATGTCTAGCTGATCTATGTCGAGTGAGTGCTCGCATGATTCCTTGCTGCCACAGTCTGGGCAAAAAATATCTCCAAGCTCTTCCAACCAGTCATCCTCTTGCATAGGGTCCACTACTGTTGACTCTAGCTTCTTTGGATCTAGATCATCGCTAATGCACATGAGAATCTCGTGCAAGCTTGCGACAATCATCTCAAAATCTCCAAGGACGTACATTACCCTAGTCTGATAATAGTCCGACAAGGAACCGAACAAAAGCATAACTAGCTCATGTGGCTTTGATTTTGGTCCAAAGGTATCATAGCAATCAAGAAGTCTTCTCACATTTATGAGATGATCGCTAACTGGTTGGTTTTCTTTCATCTTCAGCGAAAGAATTTCTTTCATTAGCAAGATACGACATACCCATTCACTATACTTGAACCTATCCTCAAATGCATGAACAACCTCAAAAGATGACTTCTCTCGGAGATCATCCATAAACTCGGATGAAGCTGAGAGAACGACAATCGACATAACATCAGATTCATCAGCCAGATACTGATAGTAAGCATCAAAGTCACTATCATGGGCATCTTCTCCTGCTCGTCCTAGAGGTAATGTCTCTATGAAGTATAGCTTTCCCTGTGCATCTAATATATTCTTAAGATGCTATGAAAAGCAAAGTTATTTCATGTTTCAAAAATGATGTTTTATATTTTAAATCTATTACACAAAATGGTCTATATACGCTAAATCTAGATAACGATAATATAGACATATATCATATAAGTAAAAGATCCAAGAGTAACTTGAATCAGACTTATCTCTGGCATTGTCGTTTAGGACATATAAACGAGAAACACATAGAGAAGCTCCAAGATGACGGAATTCTAGAACCATTTGACCTAGAGTCATATGATATTTGCGAATCTTGTTTGTCTGGTAAAATGACAAAGCAGCCTTTCAACAGTGAGAATGAAAGGGCTAGTGAGTTACTGGGAATAATACACACAGATGTGTGTGGACCCTTTACTCCAGAGGCTAGAGAAGGATACCGGTACTTCATTACCTTTAGTGACGACTTCAGTAGGTTCGGTTATGTCTATCTCATGAGACTTTAATCTGAATGTTTTGACAAGTTCAAACAGTTTCAGAATGAAGTACAGAATCAGCTGGACAAGAAGATAAAGCTGCTTCGGTCTGATGGAGGTGGTGAATATCTGAGTCAGGAATTCGACGATCATTTGAAGGAATTGTTAGAGTCTGCCCACTGACACAAGTACATAGGTGTTACTGCTGATGAAGTGCGAGCCTATTGGGTCACACACCAATGATTGATCCCGACAGCATACTGATAAAGAGAGAAGGTCCAAAAATCAAATTGTTTAATTTTGGGGCTTCACGGCCGTGAGGTATGCTCCATGGGTCGTGAAGCCCACTGCCCTCACGTTTGACTCGTGACGCGGCACGGGCCGTGAAGGACTATGGCCGGTCGTGGCGCATTTTTCTTCACGGGCTCTTCACGGGCCGTGAGAGGCCATGAAGGTCTGTCTGCATGAAAATCTCTTATTTCATTGGGCCATTTCGTGGTCCAATGGGAGAGGGGCTTGGTCTCCGGCCAAAAGGGTGTTTTTGGGTCTGGATAAAAAAAAGAGTATGCATGAGGTCTTAATTTACTCTTTCTCTCTAGATGTTCTCTCTTGGCACCTACATGTAAGAGATGGTCATATACACTAAGGTTGTTAGTTCTTGAGTGGTATGTGAGCATTCTTGGTGCAAGAGGAGACTACTTCAAGGGCTGTTCCAGAAGGTGGAGTCGTGTAGGACGTTCACCGGAAGGAGTACTAGCATACGGGGATTGAACCAACTTGGTGTGGACTAGCAATAGAGGAGGATTCACTTGAGTTCTCGTACATCCCGTTTTGTCACTAGCTTCAGCTGGTTTTGAGCCATGGTAAGGAGGTATATTTCTACTCTCCTTGTTTCTTTTAAGTTGCATTTTGTTTTGTAGAACGATCATCACTTTGGAACACGATACGGACCCGTTTTTGTACGGTTTTTAAACTTTTGTTTTGTGCTTCCGCTGCCTTGTGCTCCATACCGTGTTCCAATAGTGGTATCAGAGCAATATCAACAAACAAAGTGCACTTTTTTAGCTTGAAAACCGAAAATGGACATTCTGTCCAGAATGTCTTCACGGGTCGTGAAGGCTTGTTCTTCACGATCGTGAAGTCTTACGACCAGTCTCGTGAAGGTTTTTTATTCACGGTCGTGAAGGCTCACGTCCAGTCTCGTGAAGATTTTTCTTCACGGTCGTGAAGGCTCATGACCAGTTACATGGGGTGTTGGTGGTGAAGGTTTTTCACTGTGTGAGAGTCGTGGAGCTCATGGGCTTCACGGGCCGTGAGAGGTCGTGAAGGCTCCTGGGCCGTGAAGGATGTCGTGAACAGTGTTTTTGTCCTTTTTGAAAAATAAAATAATTTTTCGGTTTTAGCCTCCTCTCGATTCTGTTTTTCCAGAATCCGTCCAAAGTTCTTTGGACTTGAAAAGCCCCATAATATCCTAACTCGCATATTTATATGTATCGGGCGGTTTTGGTATGATAACGCGTACGTGCATATACTTGTGTTGTGTATGTATGAATAGGGTTTTTCAAAGTGTTTGGAATTCCTAATGCATACGTACAAGATTTTTTCACTTGTGCCTTGAGTGTTTTAGGTTGTTTATGAACAAATCTGGTTGGGATATTTCTACATGGTTTTGTTGTGGCACACCATGTTGTTGTTTGATCCGGTAACGCCTTGCCCATTAGACCTACGTGTTGGTTGTTTGGTTGTATTTAATTATTCATTCATTTGGTGGTTTGTACCACAATTGGTTTGTAATAATTAAATTTATTCGGTCTTGTATTTTGTACTTGATTTTGGCTTGCATGCCGATTGCTATTCTTTGTAATTGTTAGATTAGCTTAGATTAGAATTTCGCGGCTTGCACGCCATTTCTTTTCAAATATTTGTATGTATTTGTTAAAAGAAGACCGAAGACAACCATCGAGAGTCATGGAGGAGATGTCTCAGCCATGGTGGATCCGGAGGTTCATTGAAGATGACGGATTCAGTGGGAGCACTTCCAGCTGGGCCAAGTGGTTATGTCCTTAGTTTGGCCTTGCTTTCCTCGTTTGGCTCACGGGGAAGGCGCATAGGGTTTGGGGGCTTGTTAGCGGATATTTCTTGTGTGTGGTTGTTTTTTTGTTTATTTTCTTGCGTGGTTGTTTAGTTCTTCGCTCGCTTGAAAATTTTTCAAAATAATAAAACCAAGAGTTTTGAATTGGTTTACATACCACGCGCGCCACAAGACCACTTGAAAAACTAAAACTTGTTTTTCTAAAATGTAAATCACTCGCATCCCGTAAGATGACTCCACCCGAATCTAGTGAAACATGATCGGTCGTCGAGCTTTAGCTGAGGTCGGTTTTGCGTAACTGTGTGGAAGGTGCGTGTGGCAACTCGCAAGGGTCGGTTGTCAAGCTTTAGCCGAGCCGGTCATTGGACTAGAGTACCACTGTGTATCTTGATGGTCGATTTACAATTCCAAGACATAATACGCCTTGGTAGTTGTCGAGCTCTAGCCGAGCTATCAAAGCAGATTAATGAGGAATCGGTGAGAGAAGGGATCAAACATGCCAAACGGGTGCTATGAGTACCTAGGATCCCGCAAGTGTTTAAGAGTTGTAATCTCGGATTGCAATTGGTAAAGCGTTTACCGGCCTAAATAGCTCCATGAAGTGATCCGCGGCAAACCCGTCATGGATTGGGGTGAAATAAGGTTCTTAGCCCTTGTTAAGATAATTTGGTTTTCTTAATCAGCTGGGTAATTATTTTAACGAGGATTGTATCGGAACTAACTAAAACGTGTACTCTTTTATGGATGACAAACTTTAAACTTCGATTATTCCTAGAAAGGGAGAGACTCATAGGAGTGAACTTCGCTGACTAGTATCGTGTATTCAGGATTGTCCTCCGTCACGAGTCAAAGTTGCACATCCTTGAGGAACCCTTTCCGGAGCCAGCTGCTACCAACGCGAACTGGGCCACACAATACGCTTTTGAGAAGCGTGTTAGAGATACATAAGATATTTCTTGTCTCATGTTATCGACTATGAGCTTTGAGTTGCGTCAGCAGCTTGAGCAATTGAGTACGTATGACATGAAAAACCGGCTAAAGGACATGTTCCCACAGCAGGTTAGACAAGAACGGTTTGAGTGTATAAAGGCTTTGGTCGGTTGTAGGATGCAGGAACGTGAGGATGTAAGTGTCGATTTCCTTATGATGAAGGGATACATGGACCAATTGGAGAGACTTGGACTTCTAATAGGGAGGGAGATTGCGGTGGATATGATCATCCAGTCCCTGCCCGCGTCTTTTGAGAATTTTGTCAAGAACTATCACAAAGACAATTTGGAAAAATCTTTGATCGAACTTCAAGACATGTTGAAGACTGTTCAATCTTACATGGTTGAGAAGGATCGTGCGTCGTCCACACCCACTTTGGCTACTAGGAAATAAGTAAGCAAGAAGGAGAAACTGACCTCAGAAGGAAAGCCTTGTATGACCGGGCCATCCGTAACTGTGGAGTCAGAGGACAATGAGATTGTGCCTCAAGATGATGTTCCACATGGGGTAGTTTGCTACTTTTGAGGAGAAAAATTGGAAATTGGCACCGTCACGCCTGCCCTAAGTGCCTGGAAGAGCTATGTATCCTAAAGCGGAAGAATGTTAGCTCATCATCTTCAAGTACATTCATGATCAAACTCCATTGATCTTCTACTTCTAAAGACTAGGTTTTGAACGCTAGTCAAAATGCTCACGTTTGTCACAAACTTGTTTGTTGCAAAGTGCAGGTGTTTATCCGAAGTAGGTAATGGATGCATGGAGAGCTGGACCTTAGAGACGGAAACATGGTGGTTGTCCCTAACTAAAAGGATTAGAAGAAGAGTCTTGACATTCCATCCAGCTATACTATTACTTGATTGAGATCTTTGTCTTACGCCCTGTGTGGAAAGAAGCATTGTATCTTTTATGCCTTTGATGACGATGAATATTACTTTGAATTATGTTATTGTGGGGTTTCGAGATTTATTTCAAAGTTTATTCATATCTAGGCATTTATAATAAGCTTTTGCTTAAGGAAGTAATGGAATGATTATGAATGATTATGGAATTGTTATCCTTATGAAATAGTTGATTTAACCATGTAAACAAGACTTGCATCACCAAGCTCCATGTGGTTAGGAACTTGGAATCTTTTGACCATAGGTCAATTTTTGATTGTAAATATTGCTTATAAGGCTAAATAACTAAGAAATCCTTCACTGGTTAATGTGAGAGGAATAAAAGCTTGTTGGATTTAGTTTGCACGTTGGTGTAAAGACCGTTCAAGCAAAATCATAAGGGTTAACTATATATGATTTGTTACCTTTACCGATGATGGTAGAAGGAATGGGTAAGACTAATTTATTAGACGAGTATCTGAAACCTGAGAGGTGTTCAAGACTCACCCATGACAAATTTAGATAATAAAGAGGGCAAAAGGAACAAAGATACTCAAATCTTGTGAAATGTTGAGCATCTACACTCTAAATTTCTAAACCATCATAAGAATTGTGAGGTTGCCTCATAATTCACTTCTCATAGGATACATGTTTCACATGGATCGCTGAGTGGAAGAATGGAACATATTGGTTATGATTCCGACTTGATGGCTTAAACTTAAGTAACCTGCTGGATAGGTGTACTTGAGTAGTGGCGGACAATGTTCTTGTTTTAAATCAACAAAGATGGTCGAATTAGCATCTAAGGAGATTTGACTAGAAAGAGTTCTTTGCTTGTCTATCTCATAGATCAGAGTTCTCCAGTCTACATTTAGTGCGAGATGGATGACTTTAGAGGATGCTAATGTATTTAATAGTTCTTCTGAGTTTCAGATATTCATTTCATATCCTTTTGAGAACCGGGTTTGGTTGCTCAGAAAAGGGAAAGGAATAACTGAAGCATTCCAGTGGATGAACGTGATATTTAAATAAAAGACCTGATGTTGACACTAGCATTCAATTAGAAATGATTGAAACTCAACATGGCTATGTTGGAGTATCTGGCATAAAGTTATTACTACTTCATATGGCTGGTAAAAGTCATCATAAGACCAGAAGAGTATAATTTATTATATCTAAGGACGATGACTTAATGATGATACATGATGTATGGATCAATTACCGGAAGTTGTAGTGGATTCTTGAGTCTGCTAACAAGAGAAGTGTAATAACATAAGATACATTCCATGCTGGATTTTCAAGTTTTGAACTTGGTTAATCCAACACCTAGGTTTTGACCTGATGGTGTAAATAGATCTTTCGGGTATGAGATCTGCATGGATAAGTTTGTAGATAACTTCAAATATTGACTGGTAGGAAATGGTTTCATGATGATTAACCATTAGGTAGGAATCATATGAACACATTCTCCCAGTAGTTATGTTGAAGTTTAAGCGGATGCTTATGCCGTTTTATGGCAGTATGATGCAAAGACTGCATTCCGTTATAGGAAATTTTATGAGGAAGTGCTTACAACACTGTCCGAGGGTCTTTTATATCCTGAGTATCCTTATGAAGTCTACAAAGGAGGAGTCCTTTTGGGCTTAGAATAAATCTAATTTTGGAATCTTTGCTAAGAAAATCAAGCTTTTGAGTTTTCAGTAAGCAATGATGAACTTGGATAGATGCTAGAGCTAGTGGGAGAGCTGTTATAATCCTATTTGGTATGTCTAGGACATACTATGTGTTGGAGATAATGTCTTGATATAGCTTGGCAACAAGCGTAAATTAAGAATTATGCGTCCATAATAAATATGGGATATTCATAGAAGTTTATGGAATACAAGAAATATGAGTATATGTTCTTGTGGTGTGTAATTAGAAGAATCTTAAAGTTAGTTGTTACTCTTGTGATGGCTTCTACTTTAAAGGATAACCGCCGATCTTGATTGGGGTTTTTGTTCCTTTTTGAAATTTGGTGTTGGTAATTTACGTGTTTCTTAAAGCATCGTAGACTCTATTGGTTCTTTCGAGACAATGAGGGTACGATGGCTTATACATGTTAAATTATGCGAACCAAGCATTGTTTGCCTTATTGGGTTCTTTTGAAACAATGAAGGTATAACTGCTTAGATAAATGATCAAAATCCCATCAACGCACACTTTGGAAGTAGTTGGTTGTAGTAGGGATATGATCATTGAGATCTAAGCATCGCTGACACTATTGAGATCTTTTGAGACAATGAGAGTACGATGGCTTATTCACATTATATTTGAGACCCGAGCATTGTTTACCTTATTGGGTTCTTTTGAAACAATGAAGGTATAATGGCTTGGACAAATGATCGAAATCCCATCAACCCACACTTTGGAAGTGGTTGGTTGTAGTGGGGATATGATATATATCAGAGTACACACGGATGACATCGTCGATGGTCCGTTTACTGAGCTATAGTGGCAGTCTAGTGATGAATTTCATACTAAGGTCTGCATGAACTTGGCTTGAGTATGTTTTAGTCATGTTTTTGTATGTTTTACTCTTGGGAACATTAAGCAATATTGTGCTTCTGCTTGTATCGACTATAAAAGGGGTTTGGTAATGCGCGTGTAGCGGGTACTCTCAGTAAGCCTAATTGTGTTCCAACTATGCATGTTTTACCTCTTCCCTAAATTTGTATACATTCTAAATGTCCACAGTCAGTCATTATTCACGGGAAGGATATTTGAACGAAGACCGAGGGAAGTGATTGGTCAAGTGTCCAATGGTGATTGGGACACAGGGACGCAATACTTCGCATGTACTTGAAAGGGGTTTCAAGTGACTGGACGACCCACACCTGAATTTACTTTGTGGTACTTGTCATGAGTGATTTAAGATGATAATATCAGTTCATCCTCATACTGGAGATGCATGTGTCTGCATCACTTTGGTTTGCTTTGCTCTTGTTGCTTTCAAACGCAGTCCGTAACTGGCTGTTATAAAGGGAGTAGCTAGGCAGAGTATGATCACTATGGTGGGCAATGTAGTCAAAGGAATTTGTTCCTCTGTTTAGAGAAATATCCCTGGGCCCCTCGATTATTGGGCGCTGACACCAAAATGCATGGCCATGCTCGAGTGTGCAATGATTTGGGTAATCGATTGCAACTTGTTTATTTTGGTCACCACCAATCTCGATCGAGAAACATAATCGTGAAGGACTGAGAATGACTTAGTACCATGTCTCGCCTTCGCTAGGATATCGCGAATAAAAGGATGGTTGATCACTTATCTATAGGGCCATTTCAAACCTTTGGGTTGTGAATTGGTACTTGTCTATGGGATGACATACCTCGTACTGACTTGGGGGCATGGATGGCTTGCTAGAGGCCGCTCCCTGTCTGTGATACCTCTAGGTACGTTGTGTCATGTGCAAGTGGGAGTCTGTTGGAGTCTGCCCACTGACACAAGTACATTGGTGTTACTGCTGATGAAGTGCGAGCCTATTCGGTCATACACCAAGGATTGATCCCGATAGCTTACTGATAAAGAGAGAAGGTCCAAAAATCAAATTGTTTGATTTTGGGGCTTCACGGCCGTGAGGGATGTTTCACGAGCCGTGAGATGCTGTGAAGGACTGTCTACATGAAAATCTCTTATTTCATTAGGCCATTTCGTGGTCTAATGGCAGAGGGGCTTCGTCTCCAGCCAAAAGGGTGTTTTTGGGTCTGGATAAAAAAAAGAGTATGCATGAGGTCTTAATTTTCTCTCTCTCTCTCTAGATGTTCTCTGTTGGCACCTACATGTAAGAGATGGTCATATACACTAAGGTTGTTAGTTCTTGAGTGGTGTGTGAGCATTCTTGGTGCAAGAGGAGACTACTTCAAGGGCTGTTCCAGAAGGTGGAGTCGTGTAGGACGTTCACCGGAAGGAGTACTAGCATACGCGGTTTGAACCAACTTGGTGTGGACAAGCAATAGAGGAGGATTCACTTGAGTTCTCGTGCATCCCGTTTTGTCACTAGCTTCAGCCGGTTTTGAGCCATGGTAAGGAGGTATATTTCTACTCTCCTTGTTTCTTTTAAGTTGCATTTTGTTTTGTAGAACGATCATCACTTTGGAACACGATACGGATCCCTTTTTGTACGGTTTTTAAACTTTTGTTTTGTGCTTCCGCTGCCTTGTGCTCCATACCGTGTTCCAATAGGAATGTGGGATTGTTTCATAACTCACACCTCAGATGAATGGTGTAACAGAAAGGAGGAATCGTACATTGCTTGACATGGTACGATCAATGATGAGTCGGAGTTCATTGCCTTGGGGGCACGTACTCGAGACAGCGGCGTTCATGCTGAATCGGCTTTCGACCAAATCGGTTGAAAAGACACCGTTCTAGGTATGGACGGGGAAAAAGCCCAAAATGTCTTTTCTTAAGGTTTGGGGATGTGAGGTGTATGTTAAGCGAACATTCACGGATAAACTCAATCCTAAATCAAATAAGTGTATCTTCGTGGGCTATCCCAAGGAAACCATGGGATACTATTTCTATACCCCATATGAGAACAAAGTTTTTGTTGCTCGTAAAGGGGTATTCTTGGAAAAGAAGTTTCTAAACTCAGAGACTCCAAGAAAAGAAATAGAGCTTCAAGAAATTGAAGAGGAAGAGATAACACCACCACTAATAATTGAACCCGTGGTTCAACAGAGAATTGTTGAACCTCAACCCGAGTCTGTGGTTGAGGAGGTAGTGGAAACACAAGACCTTCGCAGATCTAGTAGGCCTCGTCATGAGCCAGATAGGTATCTAGGATTCCTTGTTGCTCAGGACGTAGGGGATCTTTTAGAATCCATCACCTAACAAGATGTTGTCTCAGGTTTAGAATCTGAGAAATGGCTAGAGGCCATGAAGGCAGAGATGCAATCCATGTATGAAAACCAAGTTTGGAAGTTAGTGGTTTTGTCTCAACATAGCAAAGTTCTTGGGTGCAAATGGGTCTTCATGAAGAAGACAGACATGGATGGAAAGGTGCACACCTTTAAAGCTAGGCTAGTGGCAAAAGGTTTCACGCAAACTCATGGTGTTGAATGTGATGAAACTTTTTCCCCAGTGGCAATGCTTAAGACTATTAGGATTCTCATGACCATATCAGCATATT